>CM077083.1:43884207-44484207 GCA_039513925.1 Platanthera zijinensis
CAACTGTATAGAAAAGCCTTGTTCTCAGGCTGAGTGAGGTTTGAGGTTGTGTCGGTCTTCACAACGCAATAATAGTACGACGGGTGAGGAGAAAAGCTTAGTTTAATTTTGCAAAATCAACTCTGGCTTAGTGATCAGGTTGGCGTATATGTGCTGCCTGTGTAGTGGCTGTAGCAGAAGCCTCCCTGTACTTAGACTTAACGTTAGAATAATTCAGGGCTCGGCGTTGAGTGAGCCCGCACACACTCAACAACCTAAACTTGGGTGGTGTTAAGTGAGGCCCACTCACTCAACGCCGGGTCTGCATGGGCTTGGCGTTGAATGTGGTCTGCACTCACTCAACGCCTAGGCCATGGCGTTGGGTTGGTTGATTCAACACACGACACTAAAACCGCCAAAGACCTAGGGTTGGCGTTCAGTGTGTGTACCACACTCAACGCCAAACCCAAGCAGACCTGGCGTTGAGTGTGTGCACCACACTCAACACCAAGCCCAAGCAGACCCGGCGTTGAGTGTGTGCACCACACTCAACGCCAAGCCCATGCAGACCCGGCGTTGAGTGTGTGCACCACACTCAACGCCAAGCCCAAGCAGACCCGGCGTTGAGTGTGTGCACCACACTCAACGCCAAGCCCTGAATTATTCTAACCAGCAAGTCTAAGTACAGGGAAGGCTTCTGCTACAGCCACTACACAGGCAAGCACATATACATCCCAACCTGAGCCTAAGCAAGACAGATTTTGCAAAAATTAAACTATAGCTTTTCTCCTCTACCCGGCTACAACTATTGCACAGGAAGAACCGACACAACCCTCAAACCCTCACTCAGCCTGAGAACAAGGCTTTTCTACTAACAGTTGGAAATTTATACCTTATTTCAAGCAAAGAATTGAGTTTCTAACCTAGGGCTAACAAAGCTTTATTAACATAGCAAAAAATCTAGACAAGCTTTTCTACGGCCGCAAGAACAAAGGCAGAAAGAAAACAATACAAGGCAAGGGCTTTAACACCACTTTCCTCGATTTCTAGCAAAGCTTGGTCGGCCTCCCTTATCCTCACTCGGCATTAGAAGCAACAACACCTAAAGCAGAAATTTGGAGCTTTAATGGCGGAAACGGACAACCAAGAAATTCGAGACCCCTAGAAACACCATGAAAACTGAATTTCTTACCGTAGGAATGAAGGTCTAGGCGAGAGAAATCCAAATCCGCTTTTGGAATCGAATTCCATCCAAAAACGCTCCCGGAATCGGCGTCCGAAGGGGAGCAGGTTCGGCGGTTTCTCCGCTTCTTTTCGCGAACAGCCGCAGACTGGTTCGTTCTTTCGGGAAGATGAACAGGAGCGGTTTCCTCTTAAGTCTAAACTATCTTATATATAGAATCCTCATAATCTTAATTAACTAATCAATTAATTAAGGCATAATAAGACAAGACCAAACCGCCAAGCACCCGCACCCTTTCAAAATAATAATTAATATAATATTTATTAAATAGTCTTATTTTTCAAAAATACAAAACGACACGAAAACCGAACATCCTTGGAATTCGACGAAATTCGCACCGTAGCTAAATATCCACGCTACGAACACAACGGAGAATTCAAAATTAACTTTCGACGAACAGAACTCGAGTTATACTCACCCAAAGTCAAAACACAAGCATCCCCCGAGAGGCCACACCGGGTCACCCAAAACGACCCGGCTTGCTAGGGAGATCTTGCCAATAGACTACAAAATAGGCCACTCAGTTCTAAGGAGTTAAGACAACCCTCCATAGATGACACAAGCCAAGAAAACGCATCGACGTAACGCCAAGCAAGAATTAAATAATCGCAGAAAAATCGGGGGCGTTACAGTCACTCCTCTTAAAAGAAAGTTTCGTCATGAAACTTTACGCACAACACTTCTACTATAGAAGGAAAAGTAACAAGCCAAATATTACAAAAAGAAAACATACCAATCCATTCAGGGGAATAGTTTAGGGTGAGCCTCCCTCATAGCCGACTCTAACTCCCAAGTCGCGCTTTCCAAATCCTGATTCTTCCATAGAACTTTGACCATCGGGATGGACTTCCTTCGCAGCAGCCGATCTTGAGTATCCAAAATGCGGACCGACACTTCAACAAAAGAGAGATTAGGATCCAACTGGGCACAACATCCAAGACTTGCCCACTGCTGCGCACACACTTCCGCAATTGGCTTACATGAAATATATTATGAACACCTGGGAAGTTTGCTGGCAAATCCAACCTATATGCTGACACGCCAATCCGTTCAACAATCTTAAACGGGCCCACATACCTCGGGTCCAATTTCTGATTCTTACCGAACCTCTAGACACCAACCATCGGGGAAACCTTAAGAAACACAAGGTCCCCAAAAGAAAACTCCAAGTCTGACCTGCGCCGATTGGCATTCTTTTCATATCTCTCCTGAGCTATACGAAGCTTTTCTCGAATAAGCTTCACTACGACTTCCATCTCCTCGAGCGCATCCGGACCCAACAAGGGTCTCTCACCTGCCTCAGCCCAAAATAGGGGAATTCTGCAGCGCCTCCCATACAAAGCTTCAAACGGAGCCATTTTAAAACTTTCTTGATAACTATTATTGTATGCAAACTCCATAAATCGTAACCGCTCATCCCACGCTCCATCGTGGTCTAGAATGTATCATCTGATCATATCCTCAACTACTGGTTCACCCGCTCCGTCTGCCAATTGTTCTGTGGGTGGTAAGCAGTAGAATACCTCAGATCTGTACCCAAACCCTCCTGCAGACTCTGCCAAAAACGAGAAGTAAACCGGGAGTCTCGATCAGAAATGATGCTAACAGGCACACCGTGCAATCTAATGAACTCATTCAAGTACAACTCTGCTATCTTCTTCATCGGATAATCAATCTTATACGGCACGAAGTGAGCACACTTTGTCAGTCTATCCACTATAACCCAAACAGAATCAAATCCCCTTGGAGATTTCGGTAAGCCCGTGATGAAGTCCATAGAAATACTTTCCCACTTCCAAGTCGGGATCTATAACAGAGTCAACTTGCCACCAGGCCTTCCGTGATTGGCCTTTACACGCTTGCAAGTGTGGCACTCAGCAACAAATCGGGCTATATCACTCTTCATCCCATACCACCAGGCAATCTGCTTCAAATCACGATACATCTTTGTAGATCCCGGATGGTAGGCAACACTTGATCCATGAGCCTCTCTGCATATCATACCCCTGATGTCTCCAACAGCAGGGATGCAAAATCTGCCGCGGTACTTCAAAGTACCCGCATCATCGATAGAAAAATCCGGCAACTCCCCTCTCTCAGTCCTGAGGTATAAGTGCAGCAGGTCCGGATCATCCTTCTGGTGCAACCTAGTAAGAGAAATCCAAGATGGCTTTTCCACTGCCAAACTGCTCTGCATGTCACAACATCCCACTGAGATATCCATCAATAAGAACTCTTCCACTAAACGATCGGCGGAGAGATTAAAGATCTTCCCCGTCTTCCAGCTCAGGGTGTCGGCCACCACATTGGCCTTGCCTGGATGATACTGGATCTCCACATCATAATCGGCCACATACTCTAGCCACCGATGCTGGCGCAGATTCAACTCCTTCTGCGTGAACACATACTTCAGGCTCGTATGATCAGTGAAGATCATGCACTGAGCCCCATAAAGTAGATGCCTCAACAGCTTCAACGCATAAATTACCGCTGCAAACTCAAGGTCATGCGTAGGGTAATTCCTCTCATGAGTCTTCAATTCCTTGACCCATACGCAATCACTTTTCCAGCCTGCATCAACACGCAACCCAGACCAACATGCGAAGCATCCACGTACACATCATACTCCACACCCTCAGTAGGTAGAGTCAGAACGGGAGCAGTGCACAATCGGTTCTTTAGCTCCAGGAAGGCTTCTTCGCACTTCTCGCTCCAAACAAAGGCCGCATTCTTCTGAGTCAACCTGGTCAAAGGTGCATCCAGGGTAGAGAAATCCTCCACGAACCTCCTGTAGTAGCCAGCCAACCCTAGGAAGCTTCTGATCTCCTTGGGCGTGCCCGGCCTGCTCCAATCCATCACTACTGCGATCTTTTCTGGGTTGACCGAGATCCCATCCTTGTTCGCAACGTGGCCCAGAAACGAGACCTGAGGCAACCTAAATTCACACTTGCTCAGCTTGGCGAATAACTTGTGATTCCTCAACTCCGTTAGAACCAAGCGCAGATGCTACTCATGCTCCTCAGTGCTGCAAGAATAAACCAACACATCATCGATGAAAACCACAACGAACTTATCTAGGAAATCCTTGAACACCCGATTCATCCTATCCATGAAAGCAGATGGTGTGTTGGTCAGACCAAACGACATCACCAAGAACTCAAAATGTCCATGCCTCGATCTAAACGCAGTCCGTGGAATATCTGCCTCACGAATCCTGAGCTGATGATAGCTAGAACGAAGATCGATCTTGGAAAACACCGTGCTACCACGCAACTGATCAAATAAGTCATCGATCCTCGGCATAGGGTACCTGTTCTTAACAGTGACTTTATTCAACTCCCTGTAGTCGATGCAAAGCCGCATCGACCCATCCTTCTTCTTTACAAACAAAACAGGAGCACCTCAAGGCGACGAACTCTGCCTGATAAATCCTTTTGCCAACAACTCATCCAACTGGACTCACAACTCCTCTAACTCACGAGGGGAAATCCGGTACGGCGCCTTAGCAATAAGACGCATACCCGGTTCCAAATCAATAACAAATTCAACATCCCAATCGGGAGGAAGACCAGGAAGGTCATCAGGAAAAATATCAGCGAAACCATGAACAACGAGAATCTCCTCCAAGCGTGGTACACTAACAGCAGTCCCAACCATCGAGACTAAACAAGCAAAACAATCAGAAAGAAACAACTTCTGAGCACATATCGCAGAAATGAAAGGAGAATCCTGGCACGGATCAGCATACACGCTTCCGGGCTAACCATTGTCCTTTATGAAGTCCAAGAGCTTCCCTTTGCACTGAATAACCGCATCATACCTAGACAGCTAGTCCATGCCCAGAATAACATCGAAATCATCCAAATCAATCATCTTCAAGTCTGCCTTCGAAAGAAAGTCTCCCAACAAAATAGGGCAATCTAGAATGCCCAAATTTGATAACACAGATTCACTAGAAGGGAACTTGACGCGGAAGGTATCACGAACTCGATCTAAAGTCAACCGATGTCGCTCCACAAAGGCTCTAGCCACAAATGAGTGGGTAGCGCCGGAGTCGACTAGAACACGCGCCCAGCGGTTCTTCACCTTAAATTTCCCTATAGGAGTATATACAACTAAGGAACTACCAAAACAAATCTATAACCATTCTAGTAAATAAAACTTTCAGGCTGGAAAAATAACTAACCTGAGATGACCTGAGTCAAAGCTTGAGCCTCCTTGGAAGAGATCACGTTCAGCTTTCCTTTGCCCTTGTCCACACACTTAGGTGGAGGTAATGCCTGAAGTGGAACTGCATGAAGAACAGCCTAGACCTGAGGACACCTAGACTTGATGTGACCCTTCTGCCCACATTGATAGCAGACTTTATCCTTGGACCAGCACTAGGCAGCATCATGCCCGGGTCGCTTGCAAACAGAATATGAAACATCCCTACTAGGAGCACCCTGAATAGCATGAACTTGCTCCTTCTTCTAAGCTGTTGCCTTCTTGAAACACCTCTCAACAGGGTGGCCTGACCGGCCACAGAAGCTACACACCACCTTTCTCTTCTTTCCCGAAGCAGCACCGGGTACCTAGGGTTTCTTCTCCTCAACAGACTATCTCTTGTCCTTCCTTATTTGTTGGCCTCTGCTCTTTGCGGTCTCGATAGCCTCCACCTTCAGAGAAGCCTTCACTACCCCTGCATAAGTCTCTAATCCATAAGCACTGGTCAACTGCTGAACCTCGCTCCTCAAGCCACCAAGAAATCGCTTGACTCGATCAGCCTCAACACTCACCAACCAAGGAGAAAACCGGCCAACTTGCTGAACTCTATCTCATACTCACCGACCGTGAGTTGCCTTTGCTTCAGGTGGAGGAAGTCGTTCATAAGACGGTCACGCTCGACCGAAGACAAGAACTTCCTCAATAGCATCTCCTTGAATACTTCCCAAGAACAACCAGCTACCAAGCTCAACTTTTCTCTAAGCAACAAACTCTTAGCCAAACCCTTTGAGCTGATAGGCGGCTATCATCACTCTCTGATCATCTGTAATACCGGAGTATGAGAACATCTCCTCCATGGATATCAGCCAATCATCTATGACCATGAAATCTGCCTTCCCATCATAAGTAGGAGGGATAAGTCTCTGAAACTGCGAGATAAATTCCATCTCTGCTAGCACCACCACTGGAGGTCTCAGGGGCGCAGGAGGAGGAGGAACAGCTAACCCCCCTGCAGGGCCTTGCACTCCCTTAGTCTGTCCTGCCACAACTGCCACTAGAGACTAGATCTGTGCTTGCATCTCCACCATCTGCCTGCTCAAGGAATCGCTACTCTGTTGTAGGCTCTCGATCACCGCATCATTCTGCGCTCCAGATGACTCACCCTCAGATAGGGGGGTCGATCTAGTCGAAGGGCGTCTCGCCATCCTAAAATCATAAGAACATTAGTCAGATCCTAGTACCACAGCTACTACTAACTATAAGTACAGACAATACATACATAAATATGAACTTAAAGCTGCTAAACTTGCTCTGGGAGTTTATTTTTTTACAAGAATTGATGTTATGCCTAACCTAGGATGGTTTACCACCACCTTTCTAACTCTTGTGCCTAGATCGGGCATGCATGAACTTATATTATCTTTAACTCGAAAACTTATGAGTGTACATATGTCATCCTGCCAGTCTTTAGCTTGGCAAGTTGTGCTTATGCAATGTTATGTTATGCATGTTTGTTCTATGCATTCTAAAAAAAAGCCCTAATGTATGTTTTGAGCGGCGTACACATGAAAATGTTATGCATCCCATACTACATAACATTCTCATGCAACAAAAAGAAAATGAGCTAGTCACAACCATGTGGTGAGGTTATGTATCTCATACTACATAACCCTCACATGTTGCCCCTATGGTGGATCCATATACGAACACATATTATGCATCCCATACTACATAATATGCCCCGTATACTTCATGTTATGCTATGAGTGTAGTGTTTGTGCTTTTGCCAAGACGTGCTGATGACATATCGGTGTGTGAATGACATGATGTTAAACTACTAATGCAATCAAAAGGGAAGGTTGCCCGACTAACTTGTCAAGCAACCACCCTCTGATACCAACTGTCACAACCCGCATTTTCTCCAAATTAAGAGTTATCAGAGTATGGGAAAACACGCGTCGTGATGCCACGTCGAGCAGGGATAACCGCTGACGCTCAGGCAAAACTATCTACTTAGACTATGAAAATTCATAAGTTTAATGATTAGAAAATCAATTATATTTTAAAGGCCGTATCCCTCGGCTCAGTGGATCATCTAGTCCACAATTTAAAAAACTATAATTATATGCTGCGGAAAATACTTTATTCAAGTTTGACATCCTAAAAGAGTTCATAAGTGCCCCCTTAGAGGACAACTTATACTATGCAGGACCCTACATTAAATTTATACTATATATAGGAAAACAATCTTTTACGTTACTTGGAAAATAATGTTTGAGTTTTATAAAACACGCTGATCATGAAATATACTTATAATAGTTTTTTAGGTTTAAAAGTAACTAGCAACCTAGCATAAATCATCCCAAGATCAAGTAGACTATCTCCAGAAAAGGTAGCAGCAAAAAGATAACATATCTAGTATCAAGGAAAAACTATCAGTGGGCGCCAACAAACTGACACGAACCCACTGGCAAGTATGTATGTTTGTAAGAAATAAACACAAAACTACCTCACAAGACCAAGGGACTGATCCCCACCATACGAGATACCACCAGCAATAGCACAGCACAACTAGCCGCCTAATCAGCTACTAACCAGAACCTGAGACATTCAAAGAAGAAAAGAATACCTCAGCAAGCAAAAACAAATAAACTGTACGGAAATGTTAAGCTAAAAGATAAGCAAGAAGAGTAAGTAAATCGTAATAAGCACCACTGTCCAAGGCAAGACAAAAAGGAAAAGCACTATGTGCGAGGAAATAGCAACAACCCTGCTCAGAAGTCCTGCAGAGTTGACATGGCTTCCATGAGCCCAAACGTTGCAAATTAGAAAGGAAGAAATGTCTAACACCCTAAGTTGTGAGAGATGGCAGTAGTAAAAAACAACGCGGATCTGGGTTGGAGGCAAACTCAGTCCCCCAACCACCATTTCCAAGAAACAAAGCTCAAGGGTCTACATGTGAAAGCACTAGGGACCTCCCACCAACTTGCCCAGCCCGTACCTAGAACAAGATAAAAGTGTGGCCACGGCTAAGTCACACAACTTAACCCCTATTAAGAGCTTCAAACCACCACTACTAACCACAACCCACGATTCGGCCTTTGGAAAAACATAGCCGACAAGGCACCTAAAAACCTAAGGGAAATTCACTCGGGAGAGAAAATAAAGGTAAGGGAAAAGCATTGAGATGGCTCAACACGGCATGGCGTTGAGTGAGCCTAACTCACTCAACGCCTAAATAGATGGTGGCGTTCAGTGAGCTAACCTCACTCAATGTCAAAACAGCTATGGCATTGAGTGAGGTTCACTCACTCAACACCTTCTGCAACACTAGCTATGGCGTTGTGTGAGCTAACCTCACTCAACGACAAAATATCTACGGCGTTGAGTGAGGTCCAATCCCTCAACGCCTTCAGCAACACTTGTTTTGGTGTTGAGTGAGCTAACCTCACTCAACTCCAAAACAGCTACGGCGTTGAGTGAGGTCCACTCCCTCAACGCCTTCAGCAACACAGGCTGTGGCATTGAGTGAGCTAACATCACTCAACGCCAAAACAGCTACGGCATTGAGTGAAGTTCACTCACTCAATGCCTTAGCATTTAGCCGCAAAAACCGACTATGGCGTTGAGTGTGTTAACCCGGAATCCGCGACTAGTTCTCCAGGTTTTCAAGTCCGGGCGGCTTGTGCTTTCTAGGCGCCGTTCTCAGCTAGCCGGCTTATTGTCAGACAAGCCGGGCGGCCTCTACGTCAGACAGCCGCCAGTTCCGGTCCAGCCATCATCTAAGGGTTAGCCTGTCATTGCCCAAGCTGCGCGACCTATGTCCCAGGTCGCTGTCAGAGGAGGTCCAGATCAGCCGGCCCAGAGGCCGTCCTGCAGCTCGGCAGAAGAAGGTCGCCAGGCCGCGCGGCCTGTCTCTTGGCTTTTCTTCTTTTTCTCGATTCCCGTCACCGCTGCCCGATTCTCTTGTACCTTGGGCAGCCGGTAATTTTAGCCCTGCCCATTTGGGCAGGCCCCCAAGCCTATAAATAGGGGGCGGGAGTACACCTAAAGCACGCTGACTCGAGTCCAAGAGCTCGTTTGTTAAAAGCTGCGGCCTCGATTCTAGTCCTTTGCGGTCTATTATCCGGCCGGCTTCTTCCTTTCATCTTTCCTTTCTAAGTGTAATTGCTCAGTTTCTTATAAAAGGAAAGCCCGCCGCAGGAGAGGCATTCAGGCCGCGGCGGGCGAACTCTGGTGTTGCCGCTGGCAGCGGCCCTTTCTCTCTTTTTCCTATCCACCATTCCTAACCGCTAGTAACCGACTAGCCGACAGTCTTTTCCCAATACCTTCCCCAGTGCTCGAACGGTTAGCTGGTGGTGCCCGTTTTCCCCGTCGCTTTTCGTGCATCAACAGTTAACACGCGGCCTTCAGATCTCGGTTAGCCGGAGAAATCCGCGGCTAGATATTTTCAGACCGCTCGGCCGCTAGTGCTTAGCGGCTAGTCGAGCAAGCAGTGGCAAGGGTGGTTAACCTGCTCAGTAACCGCTGGCAATTATATCCGCGCGGTCAGAATGTAACTGTCCGGCGGTCTCTAAGTTCGTGTTGATTGTTATCTCTCATTTGCAATGAATCTCCCGAGAAATTACAGAGATTTCTTATCATTTATGCTGGATTCCTTAGCGAGGCAAGATGGTTCTCATCCCGAGAATATAGCTAAGGATGCATTTCAGGCTGGCACGGAGCAGACACCTCCCTATAGAGAAGAAGAAGTTTCTTTTCCGTTCGTTGATCAAATTCACAGGGATACCGTTGCTGATGATTTTAGAGAGCCCCGCTTGCCACGTTATTATGGGATTAGTGATCCAGTTTCACATCTGCAAGCATTTGAAGCGGCTGCTTCTCTAAAAGCCATGTCAGATGGAATCAAATGCAAGCTTTTTCTAATGACCTTTGACGGTCTTGCTCAGGAATGGTTTCATGGTTTACCTTCTCGGTCCATCACTTTCTTTGGGGATTTTCAAAAACAGTTTCTTTTGAGATTTGATACTTTCAGGAAGCGGAAGAGAAACCCAGTAGCTCTCTTCCAAATCAAGCAGGAAGTTGATGAGTCTACCGCTCATTTCGTTGATCGGTTGCAAAAGGAAACGCTTGATATCGTTAACGTTCATCCAGACTTTTACAAATATGCCTTGATAAGCAGACTTCGAGAAGGTCCACTCAAATTTAAAGTTAGCAAAAAGGAGCCGAAGACCTATGGAGATCTTATTAAAACAGCTAATCAGTTCATAATGGGTGAAGCAGCAAATGCCAACTATATATCCTTCTTAAATCAAATGGCTAAGGGATATCAGAAAGATTCTTATCATCAACAGCCCGGTTCTTCCCGAAGTGCTTCAGAATCTCCACAACAGGATAAATCATCAGAGTGTATAGAAGCTTGCCCTATCATGTCCTTTGATCCTAAAACACTCAAGTATGAAAAATACTCGGATAGATGTGTCAAGTTCAAAATTTCTATGGAAGATCTTCTGCCAATTCTTGCTAATATGAAAGAATTTAAAAAGCCTCGACGTATGAAATCAAAGATTGAACATCGACATGAAGAACTTTTTTGTAAATATCATAAGGATATTGGTCACAACACAGAAGATTGTCGGGCTCTCCGGAAACTAGCTGATCAATTTGCAAGGGCAGGGAAATTACAAGACTATGTTGTCCTATGATCTTCCAGCACATTTTCCACTGATAAAGCCGATGTTTCAAATGAAGATTCTGTTGTTAAATAGTGGAAGTGTTAGAAGCGGTAGTACCTTGTTTGTCTTTCTTTTACATATTTCATATATCTCCTATGTGCTCGGAGTTTCTGGCATTTGCTTCTTTTCTTTTGATAATGACAGTTGTAATAAATATAGCCCCAAACTAGTCCTCACCAGCATCCAGCTTCACAAATATCTCTCAACGATCATCGACAATTGGGTTCAATTAGGCTTCAAGCCCATATCCTTTTACTAAGCTTTCCTCTAGAAATAAGCATTCATATGCCCTCTAAATTCTGCTTCCTAGCTTTACACTTAATATTGACATACCTATGTGACATTTACTTATAACAAATATAATACTACTTTTTTGGCCCTCCACATCCCGCTCGACATCAGTCGCAGATGTGAAGTGGCAATCCCGCTCGACATCAGTCGCAGATGTAAACCCCGCTCGAATCATTCGCGGATGAGTTAAATGAGATCTTCTTTAGAAGAGTGATGATTCTCAGTTTATGCTGTAAGACAGTGCAGGCAGAGTTTTCGTTATCTTTTCAACCTGCAAGTTACAGTGACAGATAAATTATGGTTTTCACATATTGCTATTATTTTGCCCGTTCTAGCTTATCCACCGTCTCACGGTCTTACAACCTAGCCGGTTTATATTGCACAGTCCGCAGACCACGCGGTTACCTATTGCGGTTTATTCTATTCGGCTATAAAATCTATCTCGGATTATTACTAATATATTCTGGAATTCGGCCGACTTGATCCTGTCAATTAATTCTAGTCCGCCAAGTAGAGGGCAGTGAATTGAGTTGTTGAGTCTGCAGATCTTGAGGTCCTGTGAGGAAAGCAATGCCGCTCCGGCCGCACCTACCCGCTTGGCCTCTAGACTGCGGTTATCCTATCCGCTCAGTCCGCCGGTCCTTGGGTTGATTCGGTAGTTCATAGCCCTGTGAGGAAAGCTATGCCGCTCCGGCCGCACCTACCCGCTTGGTTATGAATTACTGGTCATTTCTGATATTATTATTGATGCAGTGCGGACTCCAGTTATCCTATCTGCTCTGTCTGCCGGCTTATGGTATTCATTCAAATCAATTCGCGGCTTGCTATGTAAAGAAGTCGCAATATGTTTATCTCTATCGCTAAGTAGTTTCCCTATTGAAAGCGAGTTTCGTATTAAAGTTCGGACAGGCCGCCACAATCAGCTTGCTTTTTACAATATCTATCCGGTTTATCCCCTTGTCCGGGCGGCTTGTTGATCGCCATGTATCTTCTTCATCTCCAATAAAATTACGGCCTAAACATTAATCGTGGGACTTCGTGGTTGAATATGAACCCTCAACAGTTGAACTGCCTTATATTCTTGGTGAATAATCGCCTAACCGCCCTGCTTATTGCTCTATATACGCTCAAGGATGACCGGATTGTTATAATTTCGCAGACGACTAGTATATCCGGTTACCGGTATTCTACTCGAGTTTAACCGGAGCAAAGGTAGTTATTATTCGGTGAAGTCATCGATTAGATTTTTTTTAAGCCGGAAACGAGTAAGAAAGATTAAGCCGCATACACAAACAAGTAAGTAAAATTATAATAGATTCTCACAAAAGGTAAAATATTTTCATTTCTCATGTCAAGTGTAAAAGGTAGACCGCGCGGTTTACAAAAATCTTACTGGCGGTCTCAAAAAATGTAAAAACTTTTACAAGTAATCTATCCTAGCAATTCGGCTTCAATCTTTTGGACGCAGGAGTACCGGAGTCCGGTTCACCGTCGATGTCGATCTCAGAAGGCGAGTAGTCGCCACTGTCAGACGAGGATGAACGCGAACTGCCAGTGCCCCTGGTCTCTGACGAGCTGGCAACAACCCGCGCGGTCTCAGACGCTTGACCGCTGGTTTCTGAAGAAGTGCTCTCGCTGCTGCTTGTTGCGCGCTAGGGTTCGAAGAAAATAAACGCAACCGAACTAGCAACCCGATGAGGCAAGTATACCTATCGAATTGTAGCAAGGGGACACAAGTGTCGTATTAAGATCCGGGAACTGTTGGCTAAGCTTACTCACACGAACGCTATTATCTTATCGACGGAAAAACTAGGGTTTTAGAAAATCTAAGTGCAGGGGAGAAAGTAAAGCTATTCTAGAAAAAGAAACACTGCAATTAAGAGGGCTATTAAGTAAACAACTAAGCTAGAAAGGAAACTACTGCAGTTAAATAAAGAGCACAAGACAGGTGATTACTACGAAAGGTAGAAAATATGAAATGGAAATGCACCCGATCAAGATTCACCTCGGCTAAAGACGATTAAGAAAATGCGATAAAAATCTAAACTTAATAGGATAAGGGTCCTTGACCGTGGAGGTTCCTAAAGCTTGAACACGCTTCTCTCGAAGTCGTGCCCAACTGAGTTTAGGAAGGTCCGACCGACTCTCGTCTAAATCGGAGGCCTAAAACTCGCTTTACGCGGTGAACCCCACTATTGGATTTTACTCCAATCCGGGAGATTTGGACGTCTGCCTCTCTCGAGGGGTGCGTACAACTCCCTTTACTCTTGAATGCTCACTTCATTCTTTCGGCCTCTCGGCTAGCCCAGAATGAAAGCAAAGGCGGAGAGTATATATCGAAAATATACCTCCGACCCGTGATAAATCAAGAGTAATTCAAGGCCCTAACCTAAAAAAGAAAAGATTAATTAAAACATCATAACATAATCGCTCTAACCTCGGATCATCAAGATCGAGTACAAGGAGGATTAGTTAATCATAATGGAGTGGAGGGGGGAAGATGAGTAGAAAAGCATAAGAAGAACACAAACTAAAAAAAAACACTTTTATTAATAAAAAGGGCAAGTTACACTATTGAAAATTAAAGTTACAAGTGCATGAAAATTAAACCCTATTCTAGCCCTACATTAAGCACTAAGCAAGAAGAAAATTACATTAAAAGCTAGCACAAACTATGATTAAACTAGGGTTAACCAAAAAGTACAAAGAGAGGGGGAGAGAGAGAGAGAGAAAGCATGAAAAAGGATCAAGAAACAAAGGGGCAGCACCTCCCCCACTCAACCAAAGCTTGCTGAAATGGGGAGGAGGGGGGCTCAATTTATAGAAAATTTCTCGGGTTGGTCACGCCCTCCGACACGCCCTAGGGGGGGCGTGTCAGGGGGGCGTGACAGTACTATGTTGACCTCGGGCTCTGGATTCTGGCGGGAGGGATGATTGCTTCGGTACGTCGGTGGTCACGCCCTAGGTCACGCCCGTGACAGGGGGGCGTGACAGGCATGTCATGTCCAAATCATTGGTCGGAAATCCGTCAGTCAACGAAAAAGGAAGGTGTCACGCCCATGTCACGGGCGTGACATGGGGCGTGACAGTACTGTTTGCGTGCTGAGGCGGAAGGGCATTTAATGCGGCGGCAGGCTTTGCGGCAGAGGGCGACACGCCCATGTCACGCCCGGTGACACGCCCGGGGAGGGCGTGACAGGGGGGCGTGACAGCGGTTTTGACCGTTATCTGTCCCTTCCAGCAGGTGTCCTCGGGATCGGGTGACACGCCCTAGGTCACGCCCAGGGAGGGCGTGACAGGGGGGCGTGACAGATCATTTTGGCAATTTTTCTGAAAACCTGCAAAAAGACAGGAAAAAGTTAGTGGCAATAAAATTTACATAAAAAGGATAAAAATAAACTAATAATAGACAAAAGTTGTACAATATAAAATATAAAATACGATAATAGTTTAGGCTACAAAACGTATTATCAAATTCCCCCAAGCTTAAGCCTTGCTTGTCCCCAAGCAAAAATATAAAAACTAGATATTTATAAAAAGGACTAATCAAAAAGTTCTAATTATGCCTACACAAGTACTATGCGAAATTCTTAGTAGGGAAAAGGTGAAATGTAAGTCTAAAATAATTATTTAGATATGGTAAAACTTTTATAAACTTTACTTAATAAAAACAAATCATCCAAAATTTTAACGAGATTTTTTTTAAATGGACTTAAGTAAAGCAACGAAAATGAAAAACACGCATTGAGTTGTTACTAGATCCAAGCAACGTATTATAATTATATCAATTTAATTATCAAAAATCTAGGTTTAAATCCAAAACTAAAACTGATTTACTGTTTTTCTTTTCTTAGTTGTTAAATAAAAAACAAAAAGCGTGAATCAAAAGGACTTAAATAGGACAGAAACGTTTGGTTTAGGAAAATGATTAGGAGTGGAATTCAAAGATAAACGTAACGGTTTAAAATCACACTAAACCAAAGCAAAGAGTTTCAAAAACTTTCATAAAAATATGTACACAATTTTTTTTCTTTTTTTTTTCTTTTTCATTTTTTTTTTTCTTTTTTCAAAACAAAGGCCATAAATATTTTTATTTTCCTTTTTGAGTTGGCCAAACAAAAATAAACATCACTTTTGAACATACTTCCTTTTTTTCGAAAACCTTTCTCCACAAAAATCACAAAATACCCTATCAAAAATCGTCAAAATAATTTATGAAACTCAAAAAGGCTAGTGCGATTCGATAGGTTAGAAATTTTGGCTTTGGTGAAACTGAAATGAAGAGAGGAGCTATCAAATGAAATCGGAAAAAGGCTCAAAAACGGCTAACTAGTGGTAAGAGTTTTTAGGTTGGTAGGAAAGCTCAAACGAAAACAAAACGGCCTAAATCATTTTCACGCTTTTGAATTTATTTAAAACAAAGGTTTGAAAAATTTCAAAAAGCGAGTCCTAGATAATAAAAGAAGATTGATGAAATTAACTCGAAAATAGAAATAATAGGTGACTTGGATCGTTCACATCTACTACGTTATTCAAAAGTTGACTTTACAAAAATTATTCAAAAATGAAAAAGAAAATAGTGGATGATGAATTTTTGAGAAAGTAAAGGAAATAAAAAAAAACAAAAAACCATAATAGAAATGCGAGTTTTAGAAAAATATTTCACCTTAACATGCTACCGCGAATTAGAAACACAGCATGGCCAACATTTTACTTGTGAAACATAATTAAAAAGGACGATTAGAAATATTATAATTAACTAAGTTGTTTATAGGAGATTTTGAGTAAAACAAAACTAAAAACTAAAGGTACTATTGAAATACCAAAATGTCTAAACTATTCAAAAATACATATTATTTTTTCTATTTTGAGAAATATTCTCTTTTTTTGGATTTTGGAAAATTTTTCTCTTTTTTGGAATTTTAAGATATTCATTTTTTTTTTTTTAATTTATGGAACTATTTACAAAAAAGGAAATTATTTACACTAAGCAAAAATGAAGGAGGAAATCCTCCCCCAAGCTTAAAACAGACATTGTCCTCAATGGATAAAGAAGGGGATTGGAGAAGGAGAGAAAAATAAAGTACAGAAGTGAAAGACAGAATTGAAATATAGGTACTTCCCCGGATTTATTTGCTGCGAAAACTGAGTGATGCCGCTCCCCGAATGTCTTCTTTGGACTTTGTGATGGATTCAGCAATGTTGGAGCAGGCGATCGCAGAAGCTTCAGCTTGTCGGAGCCGTCCGAGGCAAAAATTGTAAAATAAAGAAAACAGAAAAAGATAACTTGGGTTGCCTCCCAAGAGCGCCCTTTGGTTAAAGCGTCGTTGAGCTCGACGCATCAAAAATAATATTGTCCAAAAATATTGTTGTCCCGAAATAAAATTGTTTTTAGCAAAAAAAATAAAAAGTTCAAAGTTAGAGTTCGTGAAGCAGAAACTTAATAGTGTTTGGACTGACATCATCATCACCAGAAAAATACAGTTTAAGACGCTGACCATTCACTTTGAAATTACCCTTATCAGGGTGAGAAATTAAAACAGTTCCATAAGAAAATTCTTCTAAAACAGAAAACGGGCCAGACCAGCGAGATTTTAATTTGCCCGGAAATAAACGTAAACGACTGTTATATAACAGGACTTGGTCGCCCGGCTTAAAGTTTTTAGGGTGCCTTAAGTGTTTATCGTGTAAACGCTTCGTCCGCTCTTTATAAAGTTTATTATTTTCATAAGCATAAGAGCGCCACTCATCGAGTTCATTTAGTTGGAATTTTCGAAGGTCACCGACTGAGTGGGGATCGAAGTTTAAAAATTTTAAGGCCCAAAAGGCGCGGTGTTCTAACTCTACGGGCAGATGGCACGATTTTCCATAGACCAGCCGATACGGCGTACATCCGAGGGCGGTTTTGTACGCTGTTCGGTAGGCCCATAGAGCATCGTCAAGTTTGGCTGACCAGTCTTTTCTAGAAGTTGAAACAGTCTTTTCTAATATTCTTTTTATTTCTCTATTAACTACTTCGACTTGACCGTTAGTTTGGGGGTGGTAGGCAGTGGACAGTTTATGCGTAACGCCGTATTTAGTAAGGATTTTGGAAAATTGCGCGTTACAGAAATGGGAACCCCTATCGCTAACGATTGCGCGTGGCGTACCGAATCTAGAAAATAATTTTTTTAAAAACGTGACTACAACTCGGGAGTCGTTCGTAGGAAGAGCTTGGGCCTCAGCCCATCGTGAAACATAATCAACGGCAACTAAAATATATTTGTTTCCGAAGCTAGAAGGAAGGGGGCCAACAAAATCAATTCCCCAGAGGTCGAAAATTTCGCACTCTAAGAAATAATTTTGCGGCATTTCATTTTTATTAGAAATATTGCCCGACCGTTGGCAACTATCACACCTGCTCACAAAGGCTTGCGCGTCTTTAAACAGGCTAGGCCAGTAAAAACCCGCGCAAAGCACTTTATGAGCGGTGCGAGCAGCTTGATAGTGCCCACCTGTCGGACCTTCATGCAAATGTTTTAGAATATCAATTCCTTCATCAAAAGAAACACATCTCCTTATCACTTGATCCGCACAAATTTTGAAAAGATGCGGGTCTTCCCAAAAGTAGTTCTTCAGCTCAGAAAAGAATTTCTTCTTCTGCTGAGAGGAGAACTCTTTTGGGAGCACCCGGGCCACTAGATAGTTGGCGATGTGCGCGAACCAAGGAGAAGTAGATGTATTAACTAAAAGCAGCTTCTCATCAGGAAAATAGTCATTAAAAGATTTTTCATTTAATTTTTCTATAAAGGGGTTATCTAATCTTGATAAATGATCGGCGGCCAAGTTCTCGGCTCCTCGCTTATCACGGATCTCTAAGTCAAACTCCTGGAGGAGTAAGACCCAGCGAATCAAGCGAGGCTTGGCATCCGTTTTGGCAAGAAGGTACTTGAGGGCCGAGTGGTCCGTAAAAACAATGATTTTTGAAAGTGTAATGTAAGGGCGAAATTTATCAAACGCAAATACTACGGCTAAGAGCTCCTTCTCGGTTGTGGTGTAATTTTCTTGTGCAGATGTGAGGGTTTTACTAGCGTAATCGATGGGGTGGAAGTTCTTAGATATGCGTTGACCTAATACGGCTCCCACCGCAAAACTACTCGCATCGCACATAATCTCGAAAGGAAGGTCCCACACCGGAGCTATCATAATTGGCGCGTTAATTAACTTTTCTTTAATTAATTCAAAGGCAGAAATACAAGAGTCATCAAAAATGAATGGAGCGTCTTTTTCTAAGAGATGGGTGAGGGGCTTAGTGATCTTGGAGAAGTCCTTTATAAAACGACGATAAAAACCAGCGTGGCCTAGGAAACTTCTTATAGCTTTTATGTTTGTAGGTGGCGGCAACTTCTCAATAACTTCTATCTTGGCAATGTCTACCTCAATACCTTTAGCAGAAATTTTATGACCCAAAACTAACCCTTCCCTCACCATAAAATGGCATTTTTCCCAATTTAGGGCAAGGTTAGTTTCTTCGCATCGTTCTAAGACTTTTTGGAGGTTTTCTAAACATCTATCGAAGGAGTCGCCGAACACGGAGAAATCATCCATGAATACCTCCATAATGCTTTCTACGTACTTGTCAAATATTGCGAGCATACATCGTTGGAATGTAGCCGGCGCATTGCATAATCCAAACGGCATTCTTCGGTACGCGAAGGTGCCGAAGGGACAGGTAAACGTAGTTTTCTCTTGGTCCTCGGGAGAGATGGGTATTTGAAAGTACCCCGAGAGGCCATCGAGAAAACAATAAAAGCTATGGCCGGAGAGACGTTCTAAAATCTGGTCGATAAACGGTAGAGGAAAGTGGTCCTTACGGGTGGCGTCATTTAACTTACGGTAATCTATGCACATACGCCAACCCGTCACCGTCCGTGTCGGGATTAATTCATTATTCTCATTACTAACTACGGTTATCCCTCCCTTTTTTGGAACTACCTGAACGGGGCTAACCCACTTACTGTCCGATATAGGGTAGATAATTCCTGCGTCTAATAGTTTCATAACCTCGCCCTTAACTACTTCTTTCATATTCGGGTTTATACGGCGCTGAGGTTGAATAGAGTTACGCGAATTATCTTCCATTAGAATTTTATGTGTACAGAAAGATGGGCTTATGCCCTTGATATCAGAAATTTGCCAAGCAATAGCCCGGCGATGCTTACGTAGAACTAGAAGAAGTTTATCGTTCTGCGTATCCGTGAGGTAGGCCGAAACGATAACTGGTAACTTGGAGTCTTTTTCTAAGAAAGCATACTTAAGGTGTTCGGGAAGTTCTTTAAGTTCTAGGGTAGGGGGTTCTTCATAAGAGGATTTTGAGATTCTTTCTTTTTCAAAAATAATATCTTCATAAACTTTTTTATAAGGAACGTAATAAGGGGTGGGGCTAGCAGCCAAGATGGCTTCTTGTACAGATTCAGTGGTAAGGAAAGAGGAAGAACAAAAATCAGAAAGCTCTTTTTCAAACTCAGAAAGACAATAAGAAGATTCATCACTTCCTTGCAGTGATTCTGTTGTAAGAGAAGAGGAGCAAAAAGTAGAAAATTCTTTTTCAAAGTCGGAGAGGCAGTAGGAAGAATCATCACTCATGGCGTCTATGAAAAAACATGAGTCATCGTTCGCTAAGGTGTTCTTCATCGAAGGGGTGATAGGAAATGTGACTTCGTCGTCGCCTACTCGAAGAAAGAGCTTACCATTGCTTACGTCAATGATGGCTCGGGAGGTGGCAAGGAAGGGTCGGCCAAGGATCAGGGGAACCTCGACGTCTTCTTCGATGTCCAAAATGACAAAGTCCACCGGGAAGATGAACTTGTCGACTTTCACCAGAACGTCCTCCACTATTCCTAACGGGTACTTGACGGATCTATCGGCTAGCTGGATACTCATACGCGTGGGGTTAAGGCTACCAATCCCTAACTTTTTGAACAACAAAAAGGGCATCAGGTTTATACTTGCGCCTAAGTCGGCTAACGCGTGTTTAACAAAGAGATCACCGAAGACACACGGGATAGAGAAACTACCCGGGTCACTGATTTTCTTCGGCAAACCGTTTGTTAAAACGGCGGAGCACTCGGCGTTAAGCGTGACGTGCGAAAGATTCTCTAACTTCTTCTTGTTTGTGAGGAGGTCTTTAAGATATTTGGCGTATTTCGGCATTTGCGAAATAGCCTCGTGGAAGGGAAGATTAATGTGGATTTGTTTGAAGATTTCTAAGAAGCGGGAGTACTGATCATCTTGACGTTGTCTATTAAGTTCAGAGGGGTATGGAGGAGTTGAATTATTTTTGAAGATGGGTGGTGGAGTGAGATTATTTTCTAAAGCGGGGGTGATTACTTCTTCAGCAGAGGGTGTAAGCGGAGCAGAGCTTTGATTTTTAAAAGCAGGAGCGGAGCTTTGATTTTTAAAAGCGAGAGCGGAGCTTGCCTCGGGCTCTTCACTTACCATACCGGAGACTTGCTTCCCACTCCGAAGAGTTATAGCTTTCGCTTGCTCTCTCGGGTTGGGTTCGGTATTGGAAGGAAGAGACCCTGCGGGTCGCTCAGAAATTATTTTCGCGAGCTGTCCTACCTGATTTTCTAAACTTTTTACGCTTCCGGTTAAAGTTCTTATGGTAGCGTCATTTGTGGTGATATATTTAGAAAGTAATTCCTCCAAGCTCGGAGGTTTTGGGTAATTTTGAAGAAGTGGTGGTGGTGGTGGTTGTGCAGAAAAATCATTTTGCGGAGGTGGGCGCATCGCATTCGATGGATTACTCCATGAAAAGTTCGGGTGATTTCTTAAAGCGGGGTTATAACTATTCGGAAAATTAAAACCAGGCGGATGAAAATTCGCAGCAGAAAAATTATTAAAAGCAGTTCTAGGCAAATTATTAACATAATCTAAATGTTCTGGAGTAGGGGTTGCAGATTCCCATACCTGAGGGGCGGAGGCAGCAGTCATCTCCGTTATTTTTTTGCTTAGGATTTCTACTTGCAGAGCGAGCTGGGAGACGTTGTCCACTTCATAGATACCTGCAGGCTTGTTCGGGCGGGACCTAGGCACATTCCACTGATAAGTGTTCATGGCCATGTCCTCAAAAAGCTCAAGAGCGGCTTCCGGGGTCTTATGATTTAAAGTACCGCCAGAAGCTGCGTCTATCATTTGCTTCGTGCTTTGATTTAGCCCGTTATAAAACGTTTGCACTTGTAACCATACAGGCAGCGCGTGATGTGGGCATCGTCTTAATAATTCTTTAAATCTCTCCCAGGTTTCGTAAAGGGTTTCAGAGTCTATTTGTCCGAAGGCAGAGATGTCGTTCCTAAGTTTTGCAGTTTTAGCGGGCGGAAAATACTTCGCCAAAAATTTTTCAGTTAATTCATTCCAAGTGGTTATGCTATTTTTCGGAAGTGTGTTAAGCCACTGCTTAGCTTTAGTTCTTAGAGAGAAGGGGAAGAGTCTTAGCCTGATCGCATCATTTGTGACACCATTTATCTTGAAGGTGTCGCAAATTTCAAGAAAGCTAGCTATATGTGCGTTCGGATCTTCATCTTGAAGTCCGTCAAATTGCACATATTGCTGCACCATTTGAATTATGCTAGGCTTTAGTTCAAAGTTATTATTTGCTATAGTAGGGCGGACTATACTCGATTCTGTTCCCTCGAGGTTCGGTCGTGCATAATAGGACATAGTCCTTTGAACGGCCTCATCTACGTTGGGTTCTTCCATTCTTAAAGTATTAAATGACTCGGAGTCCTCAACCGGCACTTGGATAGTAGGACCTTGAAATCGCGATCTTCTCCGAAGAGTACGCTCAATTTCGTGGTCCAAGTCCAAAATAACCGACGGACTCCCGCAGGTCATGCACTAAAAGAACAGAAAAGAAGAAGAGAAAGAGAAAAAGGATAAACTAGAAAGAAAAACTAGATTTAGAAAATTAAATTAAAATTTTTTTTTCTTTTTGAAATAGATTTTTTTTTTATTATAAATTAACTCCCGAACTTCCCAAGGACTACCCCGTGAAGGGTTCGCAAGGTACTAGACAAGACAGTGGCGCTTAAAGCCCTTTGCCCTTTTCGATAGAATTAGGTGGCGTAGAAAAATTGTGAGGTTGGTTTCTATTAAGAGCGGTGATTAAATTTTTTTTATTTTTTTTAAAACTTTAAAGAAAGGGGATGAGAAAGAGAAGAGATAAAATTAATAGGTTCGTGTTTTCAAAATATCAACGGAAATTGGGTCCCCGGCAATGGCGCCAAAAACTTGTTGCGCGCTAGGGTTCGAAGAAAATAAACGCAACCGAACTAGCAACCCGATGAGGCAAGTATACCTATCGAATTGTAGCAAGGGGACACAAGTGTCGTATTAAGATCCGGGAACTGTTGGCTAAGCTTACTCACACGAACGCTATTATCTTATCGACGGAAAAACTAGGGTTTTAGAAAATCTAAGTGCAGGGGAGAAAGTAAAGCTATTCTAGAAAAAGAAACACTGCAATTAAGAGGGCTATTAAGTAAACAACTAAGCTAGAAAGGAAACTACTGCAGTTAAATAAAGAGCACAAGACAGGTGATTACTACGAAAGGTAGAAAATATGAAATGGAAATGCACCCGATCAAGATTCACCTCGGCTAAAGACGATTAAGAAAATGCGATAAAAATCTAAACTTAATAGGATAAGGGTCCTTGACCGTGGAGGTTCCTAAAGCTTGAACACGCTTCTCTCGAAGTCGTGCCCAACTGAGTTTAGGAAGGTCCGACCGACTCTCGTCTAAATCGGAGGCCTAAAACTCGCTTTACGCGGTGAACCCCACTATTGGATTTTACTCCAATCCGGGAGATTTGGACGTCTGCCTCTCTCGAGGGGTGCGTACAACTCCCTTTACTCTTGAATGCTCACTTCATTCTTTCGGCCTCTCGGCTAGCCCAGAATGAAAGCAAAGGCGGAGAGTATATATCGAAAATATACCTCCGACCCGTGATAAATCAAGAGTAATTCAAGGCCCTGACCTAAAAAGAAAAGATTAATTAAAACATCATAACATAATCGCTCTAACCTCGGATCATCAAGATCGAGTACAAGGAGGATTAGTTAATCATAATGGAGTGGAGGGGGGAAGATGAGTAGAAAAGCATAAGAAGAACACAAACTAAAAAAAACACTTTTATTAATAAAAAGGGCAAGTTACACTATTGAAAATTAAAGTTACAAGTGCATGAAAATTAAACCCTATTCTAGCCCTACATTAAGCACTAAGCAAGAAGAAAATTACATTAAAAGCTAGCACAAACTATGATTAAACTAGGGTTAACCAAAAAGTACAAAGAGAGGGGGAGAGAGAGAGAGAGAGAAAGCATGAAAAAGGATCAAGAAACAAAGGGGCAGCACCTCCCCCACTCAACCAAAGCTTGCTGAAATGGGGAGGAGGGGGGCTCAATTTATAGAAAATTTCTCGGGTTGGTCACGCCCTCCGACACGCCCTAGGGGGGGCGTGTCAGGGGGGCGTGACAGTACTATGTTGACCTCGTGCTCTGGATTCTGGCGGGAGGGATGATTGCTTCGGTACGTCGGTGGTCACGCCCTAGGTCACGCCCGTGACAGGGGGGCGTGACAGGCATGTCATGTCCAAATCATTGGTCGGAAATCCGTCAGTCAACGAAAAAGGAAGGTGTCACGCCCATGTCACGGGCGTGACATGGGGCGTGACAGTACTGTTTGCGTGCTGAGGCGGAAGGGCATTTAATGCGGCGGCAGGCTTTGCGGCAGAGGGCGACACGCCCATGTCACGCCCGGTGACACGCCCGGGGAGGGCGTGACAGGGGGCGTGACAGCGGTTTTGACCGTTATCTGTCCCTTCCAGCAGGTGTCCTCGGGATCGGGTGACACGCCCTAGGTCACGCCCAGGGAGGGCGTGACAGGGGGGCGTGACAGATCATTTTGGCAATTTTTCTGAAAACCTGCAAAAAGACAGGAAAAAGTTAGTGGCAATAAAATTTACATAAAAAGGATAAAAATAAACTAATAATAGACAAAAGTTGTACAATATAAAATATAAAATACGATAATAGTTTAGGCTACAAAACGTATTATCACTGCTTCCCTCGCTGTCCTCCTCTTCCTCTTCTGCCTCGCCCTCTCCGCCGATCTTCTCCTTGCCTTTCAGCGCTCGATAAACCGCGGCCACCCTTTTCTTCAAGGATGGATACAGGTCGGCGCATTTGAAGTCGGTGAATCCCGGGGCGAGGCCGCTGCGATCTCGAAGGCTTTTCAGCGCTCCGTCGATCCCTTGCACAAGCTGCGGAAAGACCGCATCCTGAAAGGCCGAGTTGGCCGGATCGTACATTTTCTACAAAGGAAGGAAGAAGGTCAGTCCGAGCGGCTTGTTAAATGAGGTCGCATAAATCAGGTAATATCTTACCGCATTGATCTCCTTTAGCCGTGCGATTTCTTCATCCTTTTCGGTGAGTTGCCGCTTCAGGTCGCCTTCACTTGCGACTAACTGCCTATGGGCCAGGCCCATATAGTGGTTAGCCACAAAGCTTCTCGCGCCGACCTGTGCGGCAAACCGCGAGAAGTCCTCTGCAGGTATCTTTTTTAGCGCCTTCAAATTGCGCCTTCCATACAAAGCCGCGCCAGCCGCGGAGGCATGGCGGCTTACGGTTTCCTTCCCCTAGTTCGGGAGGGCGGTGGAAACTTGTACCGATTCGCCGTCGGCACTCCACTGCATGGTGGGGTTGCCGTGGAGGTCTTTCAAGCGGCTGCCCATACCAAGCAGCGTGAAGCCGCTGGAGGAATCCGATTCAACATCCACTTCAGCCCGCTCCGGCCTGGCCCTCTTTGCCCTCTTCTCCCTCAGTGTAAGGGTTAGGCCGCCTGGAGTAAGCGGCTTGTTCAGCGGGACCGCGATGGCAGCTGAAAGGCAAAGTTAACAAGTCAGTTGGTAAGCCGAGCGGCTAGCTTAGCAGTTCGGCTGGGTGATACTTACTATCCTGCGCATGGACATCCTCCAAAGTCGGGAGCAGCGGGAGGTAGTGGGTGACGTCGAGCCGCTCGCCCTTGAAGAAGTTGAAGATCTCCTTCTCCACGCCGTCCAGTCTGCTGCTGCCAAAAGCGGCTTCGTCGCGAACTTGCGGATGGACCGGCAGGAGTCCGAGGTTGCCCTCGAAGATCAGGTATCTTTCTGACCAATTCGCGATTTTGTTCGCCAGGTTGACGACTTTTAGGCCGCGGCAGCCGAAGTAAAGATGGCCTCTGAAGATCTTCGTTCCCGAGTCCAGAATAGACCGCACAGAGAAGCATTCTCTGAACACCCTTATCGAGAAGCGAACTCGCTCCGACCTAAGGTAGGAGATGAAGCTGTAAATCGCCGTAATAGAGTTCGGGGGCAGCAGCCCTGGCACTACTCCGTAATGGTCGAAGACCGTGACGGCTTCCATTAGCACAGGGAAGCCGAAGCCGCAGTCAAAGTGATCGATTGGGATAGCGATCTGGTTGGCTGCGGAGGTGTTAATCCGCTCGTGAGGCAGCGGAAGCCGCGCGAGCAGTGGGCTGTCTTTCATATGCTTCTCTGCAAAGCTATCGAGTTCGGCTTGGGTAAGCCGGCCTTCCTTATGATCCGCCGAATAGAAAGCAGAAGCCGCGTCGGTCCTAACGGCTGGAGCTTTGTCAGAACGCATCGCCATTGCTTTAGCCCGCATTTTGATCTTCTGTGCCGAAGACTCCAGGATCATCTCAATTTATAGATTTCCTACGCAGCTATAGTTGTGGTTGTCAAATCGCGGTTAGATATCAGGCCGCACGGCTCAACCTGCAAGGTAAAGTATTCTAACCGCATTCTAGTTCGGCAGTTTGAGCGACTAAAATTCTAGTACTTGGTGAAATTTCTAAAGAAGAAAAGACAGCGAATAGAAGTATTCAAACCGCACAAAGCCGCATGCAATTCGCAGTAATATACAATCGAACATACAACAATTATCCACAGGAATCAAACTGTCCGGCATCACGAGTTGATGCTTATTACAACGCCAAATTAAAGTTCTCATAATTTTTTCTCTCCACTCTCTGGAGCCTCTCGCCCAACCCGCACGACTTGGTCGCCGGCCCTTACCAGCTGGACATACACTTGACTAACAAGGTTGTGGATATTGTGCAGAGTCCGATGAACTCGCGAGGTATCACGCTCTACGCGGGTAAATGGAACCAGCGACAGAGCGCGATCTCCCGGGTCGCCAAAAGCAACGACCTGCCTAACCGCCACGACTACTGGTGAGTCCGAAGTCTCTCCGGAAGCCGGGCGATTTGGTAGTTGCTGCTGTTCAGCAGTCGTCCCAGCAGGTCGCAAGCCTCTGCCGGCCTCCTCTGGTCGATCCTTATCCCTTTCCTCGTCAAGTCGAGCGATGTCTGCCCTTTCCCTCTCTATCCGGCCGAGCATCAGCACTAAAGCCTGCAGGTCAAGTTTCTCTGTCTTCTCCTACTCCAGGTGGGCCAGTGCCTCCAGAGTTCTTTGCTCAGCGGCCTCAAGCGCAGTCCGCATCGTTGTCTTCTCCTCCTTCCAGCTGGCCAGGGACTCCTGCATCCTTTTGTCAGCGGCCTCCTGCGCAGTCCGCTTTGCCATTTTCTCCATGTCAGCGCTGGCCAGTGCCTCCTGCACCCTTTTGTTAGCGGTCTCCTGCGTAATCCGCATCGTCGTTTTCTCCAACTCCAAGCTGACCAAGGCCTCCTGCGTCCTTTTCTCAGCGGCCTCCACCTCAGACCGCATCATTCCTCTCTCCTGCTCCAAGTCCTCCAGCACTTCTTGAGTTCTCCTTTCAGCGACCTCCAGCATAGACCGCTGATTTTCTTCTTGAAGCCGCCACTCTTCTTCCTTGGCTCGAAGGGCCTCGGCATGCTCCCTTATCCTATCCTGCAAGGCGGCGACCTCCTCCTGGAATTCGGCCGTCCTCTAGTCACGAACACTTGGAGGTAGCGGCGGAATCAGTGGAGGTAAGAAAGTCGTCAGATCGCCCGGCTTGATGTCAGTTTCCCGTGCACCTGCAGCGAATAAATAGATAGTTAGATTCAATGATATGACCGGCACCTGGTAGAAGATCTCGTTAGAACGAGACCGCAGCTCGTGGTTATCTCTCCTTCGAAAGCTGCAGTATCAAGTCTAGCCCTGGTCGCCTAAACCTTTCTGAATCTATTCGCTTTAGCTTTTCTTTCCATAGCCGCGCGGTCTCCTTAGCTTTGCTTTTCAGCTCAGCCGTGGTCAGGAAGAAGCTCGCCGCCGGATTGCAAATTGTGTCCGCTCCCTTCTTCCGTGACCGCGGCTTGTAGAATTTTACAATACGCTTAACTTCTTCGTGTTTACCTTGTAGGGCAGGAAATGTAGTCGCCACCTGCTTCTCGGCGATTAACTTCTTCATCTCCTCTATCTTCTCTCTAAGTTTTAATTTTTCAGCTCCTTCTGAAACCGTAGGAGCCGATTCGCCAAGCTTCTCTCCTGTAACTTCGACATCGGTGACGGCGACCTCCGCAGAAGCCGGCGGAGTTGCCAGTAACTTGTCCTGCTGCTGAAATTTCTCCATGCCCTTCAGGATATCGCTCAGGGATTCGCTAACCGAAGGCATACTCTCTGGCTCGTCCGGCTTGGAAGATGGAGTCGACAGACCATCAGATACGTCTTTCTCCCGTGGCTTAAATTGCACACTAGCCGCTCCGGTCATCACAGAAACATTGCGGTTATCAACCCGCATCTTCCGCGCCTTCCTCTCCATCCTTTCCTCAAGGGTCTCGACCTTTTTCTTATGTCGTTTCAAGTGGCCGACTATTGTCTCTGTCTGTTTCCTCTTCTCAGTCAGAGACCGCTCGGCCTCCAGTAGCTTCTTCGAGTCATCCTCTTCAACAATGATCAAGTCAGCAGATGTGGGCAACTCGTGCGGTTTGGAAGAGTCGACACTCTTCTCCTCCGCCCTGGCGATCTTCAAAAGGGGTTCACCTGATGGCGAGTAGGTAATGTCGAAGGATTTGGTGGCACTAGCTGGCGGGAGAGCAGATTTGGAAACCGCTTCGACTTTTGTCGCGGCCTGCGAGGATTTCGCGACGACTTCCATCGGTTTCTTTCTAGAATCAGAAGCCGCCGGTGCGATCGGCTTCTCAGTTTTCTTCTCAGGCTGTTGGTCGGAACTGTCCGCTTTTCTGCCCCTCTTTTTCGATCCAGACGACTTCTTTTCGCGATCTAGCATCGAGGATATGACGTCCATCTTGTAGAAGTCTCTGTCGGCTTGGAGGATTCTGACCTCAAGTGGCGAATAGTGACCTGTGGCTTGGCAGAAATCTTGACGAAATGGCAGGGCCCTCGGCATTTTATAGACGCAGAAGCATTAATGGCAGTCGCGGTCTCCGGCTTAGTTCTACATTTTCGAAGTTTTTCAGAAACTTAAAAATGTGCGGGGATTATGTTAACCCGGAATCCGTGACTAGTTCTCCAGGTTTTCAAGTCCGGGCGGCTTGTGCTTTCTAGCCGCCGTTCTCAGCTAGCCGGCTTATTGTCAGACAAGTCGGGCGGCCTCTACGTCAGACAGCCGCCAGTTCCGGTCCAGCCATCATCTAAGGGTCGGCCTGTCATTGCCCAAGCTGCGCGACCTGTGTCCCAGGTCGCCATCAGAGGAGGTCCAGATCAGCCGGCCCAGAGGCCGTCCTGCAGCTCGGCAGAAGAAGGTCGCCAGGCCGCGCGGCCTTTCTCTTGGCTTTTCTTCTTTTTCTCGATTCCCGTCACCGCTGCCCGATTCTCTTGTACCTCGGGCAGCCGGTAATTTTAGCCCTGCCCATTTGGGCAGGCCCCCAAGCCTATAAATAGGGGGCGGGAGTACACCCAAAGCACGCTGACTCGAGTCCAAGAGCTCGCTTGTTAAAAGCTGCGGCCTCGATTCTAGTCCTTTGCGGTCTATTATCCGGTCGGCTTCTTCCTTTCTTCTTTCCTTTCTAAGTGTAATTGCTCAGTTTCTTATAAAAGGAAAGCTCGCCGCAGGAGAGGCATTCAGGCCGCGGCAGGCGAACTCTGGGGTTGCCGCTGGCAGCGGCCCTTTCTCTCTTTTTCCTATCCGCCATTCCTATCCGCTAGTAACCGACTAGCCGACAGTCTTTTCCCAATACCTTCCCCAGTGCTCGAACGGTTAGCTGGTGGTGCCCGTTTTCCCCGTCGCTTTTCGTGCATCAACAGAGTGAGTGCACCTCCCTCAAAACCAAAACATCTTTGGCGTTGAGTGAGGTCGATTCACTCAATGCCAAAATACTTAACCGCAAGAAAGGGCCGCGGCGTTGAGTGAGCCCGCCTCACTCAACGCCTAAACCGCCATGGTGTTGAGCAAGGCCCACTCACTAAACGCCATCCGACATAACCGCGCGGATTGGCTGCGGCGTTGAGTGAGTCCGCCTCACTAAATGCCTAGACAGCCATGGCATTGAGTGAGGTTGACTCACTCAACGCCACGACACTTAGCCGCAAAATAACAGACCAAGAGGCTATGGCATTGAGTGTGTGCACCACACTCAACGCCAAGCCCAAGCAGACCCAGCATTGAGTGTGTGCACCACACTCAACGCCAAGCCCAAGCAGACCCGGCATTGAGTGTGTGCACCACACTCAACGCCAAGCCAAAGCAGACCCGGTGTTGAGTGTGTGCACCACACTCAACGCCAAGCCCAAGCAGACCCGGCGTTGAGTGTGTCCACCACACTCAACGCCAAGCCCTAAATTATTCTAATCAGCAAGTCTAAGTACAGGGAAGGCTTCTACTACAGCCACTGCACAGGCAAGCACATATACATCCCAACCCGAGCCTAAGAAAGACAGATTTTGCAAAATAAAACTATAGCTTTTCTCCTCTACCCGGCTACAACTATTGCACAGGAAGAATTTACCCAACCCTCAAACCCTCTCTAAGCCCGAGAATAAGGCTTCTCTACTAACAGTTGGAAATTTATACCTGATTTCAAGCAAAGAATTGGGTTTCTAACCTAGGGCTAACAGGGCTTTATTAACATAGTAAAAATCTAGACAAGCTTTTCTACGGCCGCAAGAACAAAGGGAGAAAGAAAATAATACTAGGCAAGGGCAAGAACACCACTTGCCTCGATTTCCACCGAAGCTTGGTCGGCCTCCCTTATCCTCACTCGGCACCAGCAGCAACAACACCTAAAGCAGAAATCTGGAGCTTTAATGGCGGAAACGGACAACCCAAGAAATTCGAGACCCCTAGAAACACCATGAAAACTGAATTTCTTACCATAGGAATGAAGGTCTAAGCGAGAGCAATCCAAATCCACTTTCGGAATCGAATTCCGTCCACAAACGCTCCCGGAATCGGCGTCTGAAGGGGAGCAGGTTCGGCGGTTTCTCCGCTTCTTTTCGCGAACAGCCGCAGACTGGTTCGGTCTTTCGGGAAGATGAACAGGAGCAGTTTCCTCTTAAGTCTAAACTATCCTATATACAGCATCCTCTTAAACTTAATTAACTAATCAATTAATTAAGGCATAATAAGATAAGGCCAAACCGCCAAGCACCCGCACCCTTTCAAAATAATAATTAATATAATATTTATTAAATAATCTTATTTTTCATAAAATACAAAACGACGCGAAAACCGAAAATCCTCGAAATTTGACGAAATTCGCACCGTAGCTAAATATCTACGCTACGAACACAACGATGAAGTCGAAATTAACTTTCAAAGAACAGAACTCAAGTTATACCCACCCGAAGTCAAAACATAAGCAACCCCCGAGAGGCCACACCGGGTCACCCAAAACGACCCGGCTTGCTAGGGAGATCTTGCCAATAGACAACAAAATAGGCCACTCAGTTCTAAGGAGTTAAGACCACCCTCCACAGATGTCACAAGCCAAGAAAATGCGTCGACGTAACGCCAAGCAAGAATTAAATAATCGAAGAAAAATAAGGGGGGGGGGTTACATTCTCGGTCTAAGTCCACCGGTTTATGTCTTGCAGAAATATCTTCAGTGACCGACTTGAATATATTATACAACAAGCCGTAAGTTGCTTATCTCCCCCCTTAAGTTATCTCATATGGAAAATGTGGTTTGGATCGGTATTCACCCAAGTCATGAACATCTATTATCTTTGAAGACCGAAGCGGCTAAAGAAAGTGGCCGCGCGGCTTCCCGATAGTCGGTCTATATGTTCGGGCATATCGCTGTAAAATTACGGTCTATGCGGCGTTTTTCAAATACATATTATTCAAAAGAATATCTTGCTTATTAGTGGTTAAGTCTGCCAAACCGTTCGGTTTGTGGTTTATTATTAAAGAAATTATAATCTTCCTTATTGATAAATCGGATTGGTTTGCGTGATGATTCTATTATTTGTTAACTCAGAGACGGATCAGTCAGACTATCGGGCTAAGAAAAAAGAAAAAAGATCTAAGTCGCGCGGATAGACACATGCAAAATGAGATTAAGCCGTGTGAATAGGTAAGTAAAATCGCAATGCAAAAAGGTACACACAAAAGTTAAAAGTATTTTCATTTCACTTTCAAAAAGAATACAACTATTAGACCGGGCAGTTTACAAAATTATACCGCCGGTCTTCAAAAAGGAAAACAAAAAATATTACAAGTAAAACTATTCTAACCGTCCAGCTTAATTCTCTTAGCCATAGGAGTGCTGGAGCCGACCTTGCCGTCAATGTCAACCTCAGATGGCGAGTAGTCGCCGCTATCTGAGGTAGAGGAGTCGCCCGAACTGCCAGTTTCCCCGGTCTCGGACTCAAAAGGATCAGCCCGCGCGGTCTCGGAAGCTTGACCGCTGGACTTTGTAGAAGCACTCTCCGACCGGGTTCCCTGACTGTCCGCCTCCTCGTCTGCCTCCCCGTCCTCTCCCTCTCCATCGGCTTTTGCCTTGCCCTTAAGCGCTCTGTAAACCGCCGCAACCTTCTTCTTTAGGGGAGGAAACAGGTCGGTAAATGTAAAGTCGACGAATCCCGGGGCGAGACCGTCAAGGTCACGGAGGCATTTTAGCGCTCCGTCAATCCCTTGGACGAGCTGCGGGAAAACAGCTTTCTGGAAGGTGGGATTGGCTGGATCGTGCATTTTCTGCAAAGAACAAAACAAATGGTTCAGTCAGCGTGGCTTTAAATTGAAGCCGCAAGCTTTAGGTAATATCTTACCGCATTGAGCTCCTTTAACCGTTCGTTTTCTTCTTCTTTCTCGGCAAGCTGTCGCTGTGCTTCGGCGAGTTGCCGCTGCATGTCAGCTTGATTCACGACTAACCGCTTATGGGTCATGCCCATGAAATGGTTAGCCACGAAACTTTGGGCGCTGACTTACGCGGCAAACCGCGGGAAGTCTTTTTCTGGTATTTTCTTTAGCGCCTTCAGGTTGCCCTTCTCGTACATGGCCGCGCCAGCTGCATAGGCGTAGCGGCTTATCTTTTTCCTCCCCCAGTGAGGGAGGGCGGTTGAAACCTTCACCGAGTCTCCGTCCGGATTCCACCGCATTGTCGGATTTCCATGGGTATCCTTCAGGCCGCTGCCCATTCCTCGTAGCGTGAAGTCGTTGGAGGAAGCCGACTCCTCTTCTTCCTCCTCCTCCTCTACCCGCGTCGGGTGGATTCTCTGGGCCCTCTTCTCCCTCTGAGTAAGGGTCAAGCAGCCGGGAGTCAATGGTTTGTTTAGTGGGACCTCCACTGCAGCTGCACAATAAAAACATGAAGTCAGTTCATAAGTCGCGCGGCTATCAGAACAGTTCGCTCGAGTTGGAACTTACTGTCTTCTGCTTGGACATCTTCAAAGGACGGCAGCAGCGGGATGTAGTGATTTACATCAAGCCACTCGCCCTTCAAGAAGTCATATATCTCCTTCTCCACGCCCTCCAGCCCGCAAATGCCGAAGACGGCCTCGTCGCGGACTTGCGGGTTGGCCGGCAGGAGCCCAAGATTCTCCTCGAAGATGGCGTATCTTTCTGACCAGTTCGGAATCTTGTTCGCCAAGTTTACGACTTTCAACCCCCTACAACCGAAGTACAAGTGGCCGCGGAAGATCTTCGTGTCGGAGTCCGAGATAGACCGCACGGAGAAGCATTCCCGGAACAGCCTTGTTGAGAACCGGACTCTCTCCAACCTAAGGTAAGAGATGAAGCTGTAGATGGCTACGATGGAGTTCGGCGGCAGCTGTCCGGGAACTACACCATAGTGATCGAAGACCACTACGGCTTCCATCAAGGCGGGAAATCGAAAGCCGCAGTCGAAATGGTCGATGGGGATGGCGATCTGGTTTGCGGCAGAGGTGTTAATCCGCTCGTGCGGAAGGGGAAGTCGCGCGATCAACTGGCTTCCCTGCATGTACTTTTCCACGAAGTTGTCCACCTTGGCTTGGCTAAGCCGGCATTCTTTGTGATCAGCGGCATGGAAGGCGGATGCAGCATCAGTCCTAACCGTTGTAGCCCTTTCAGACCGCATCAATTTAGTCTTAGCCCGCATCTTGATTTTTCGTGCAGAAATATCAAGAATCAGCTTTATTTATAGGATTCCCGTGATACTACAGTAACCAACGTCAAATCGCGGTTTATGTCAAGCCGCGTGGGCTCAACCTGCAGGACTTAGAGAACAGTTATATATTCAAACCGCGGTCCAGTTCGGCAGTTCGCGCGGTCAAGTTCCTATAATTAAAAAATTTCAGAAGCAGAACAATACAACGACTAAGATTATTAAGCCGCATAAAGCCGCAAGCAATTTGCAGTTACATTCTATAAACATTCAACAAATGTACAGCAAATGTTCACAACAATCAAATCGACCGACATACATAATTTACAAATATTACAGAGCCGAATTAAAGTTTTTAGACTCATTTGCCGCCGCTCTCTGGTGCTTCTCTCCTAACTCGCGCAACTTAGTCGCCGGCCTGTACAAGCTGAACGTAGACATGACTGACAAGGTTGTGGATAGAGTGCATAGTTCAGTGAATTCGCGAGGTATCGCGCTCCACGCGGGCGAATTGCACCACTGGTAGAGCGCGACCCTCCAAGTCGCAAGCAGCAGCGACCTGCCCATCCGTCCCGTCCTCAGGAGGACTTGATGTCTCCCCGGAAGCCGAGCGACTTAGCGGCCGCTGCCTTTCATAATCCGTTTCAGCAGGCCGCTGATCCTTGCCGGCGTCCGCTGGCGGCTCCCTGTCCGCAACCCTGTCAAGTTGAGTGTCGTCCGCTCTTTCTCTCTCAACTCGCCCGACCATCAGCACCGAGGCCTGCATATCCAACTTCTCTTTTCTCCCTCGCTCCAGGGCAGCCAAAACTTCCTGCATCTTCTTCTCTGCGGCCTCCGCTGCAGCCCGCCGCTGAGCTCTCTCCTGCTCCAGGGAGGCCAGGACCTCCTGAATTCTCTTCTCAGCGGTCTCCGTTGCAGACCGCCGGGGCTCTCGCTCCCGTTCCATGGTGTTCAGCAGCTCTTGAGTTTTCTTTTCGGCGGCCTCCGTCTCAGATCGTTGGTTTTCTATCTCCTATTCTTGTGTAGCAAGCATCTCTTGAGTCCTCTTATCGGCGGCCTCCCGCGTAGACCGCCATTCTTCTTCTTTAAGACGAAGGTCTTCTTCGTGTTCCCGCACCCTTTCCTGTAGGTCAGCGACTTCCTTATGGAATTCGGCCGACCTATCATCTCGGGTACTCAGCATAGGGGGGTTCAGCGGAAGCAAGAAGGTTGTCAGGTCGACCGGCTCCATCGCCTTCTCCGTCGCACCTGCAGAAAATAGGCGAGCGGTCAGACTCAATCGAATAAGGGCGACTTCTCTTAAGAATCTCGGTAGGATGAGACCGCCGGTCTTTGTTCTTTCTCCTTCTGTGATCGGGGTATAAAATCTCAACACTTGCCGCCTAAGTCGCTCAGAATCTATCCGCTTTAGCTTTTCTCTCCATAGCCGCGCGGTTTCTCTTTCTTTGCATTTCAGTTGAGCTGTGGTCAGGAAGAAGCTCGCCGGCGGATTGAAAATTGTGTCCGCTCCCTTCTTCCGTGACCGCTACTTGTAGAATTTTATAACACGCCTAACCTCTCCATGTTTACCTTGTAGGAGAGAAAATGGGGAAGCCTCCTGCTTTCCAGCGATTAGTCTCTTCCTTTCTTCCATCTTTTCTCCATGCCTTTTCTTTTCGATTCCTTCAGAAACCGCCCCTCCCGGCTCGCCAGGTTTTTCACCAGTAACTTGAAAATCGGGGAGATCGGCCTCTTGTAAGATCGCCGATGCCTTCAAAAACCCTTCTTGCCGCTCTAGCCTATCCATCTCCTTAAGGATGTTGCTCACTGTCTCGTTGGCCGCAGGCGTGTCTTCTGGCTCGTTCGGTTTTGAGGATGGAGTCTGCGGACTGTCGTATACCTCTTTCTCTCGCAGCCTATACTGCAAGCTCGCCGCTCCGGTCTTTACAGATACATTGCGGTTTTCGGCCCGCATCTTCAGCGCCTTTCTCTTTATTCTCTCTTCGAGGGTCTCATTCTTTTCCCTTTGCTGTTTCAGGTGACCGACTATTACTTCTGTCCATTTATTCTTCTCTATAGAAGGCATCACGACCTCTCGCGGCTTATCGGCCTCGCTATCGTCGACCTCGATGACTTCGTCGAGGATGGTCAACTCGCACGGCTTGGATGAGTCAACACTCTTCTCCTCCTGTTGGAACACCCTATTACTAATTTGGGTAAGGATCACTATGGTTGTCTTAGGAAACCAGGTTGACCTAGTTGTATAGTTATGAAGGTCAACACTAGAGTGAGTCTAGGGCTTAGAACTTAGGTTTGAAGCTGCCCCCAGGACCATTCCAAGATCAAGATTGAAGAGCTAAGTCTAAGGCAATTTTCGTCGAGCTCAGGTCGACGAATCGTCGAACTCCATTCGACGCTCTCTGAGCTCAACTTCGATAAATCGTCGAACTCAGGTCGACGATCTTCGAGCTCAGATCGACTATTTGCCCTCAGCCCGTTCTGCTGAATCGTCGAACTACATTCGACGCTCTCTGAGCTCAACTTCGATAAATCGTCGAACTCCTTTCGACGATCTTCGAGCTCAGATCGACGATCTCTCTTCAGTTATTCTTCAGGTCGCTGAGCTCGGTTCGACGATCTTCGAGCTCAGTTCGACGTTTTCTGTCTGCTTTATCTCATTTCATCTCTGAGCTCAGTTCGACGATCGTAGAGCTCAGATCGACGATTCTTCTGAGAGATCGACGCATTTAAGGATTCAAATGCAGTTATTCTTTGGAATGTTTTTGAAGATTATCAGCATTTATGATAAGAAGATCTGCCAGCCGTTTGTCTTTATTCTGGAGCAAGTTTCAAAGTATTATTCAGAGAATGTTTGCTGGACTTTCCTCTAGAAGACAAGACTCTTTATGGAAGACATTTATGACTGCCAACGGCTACTTTGGACAAAGAATTTTTCAGAAAATAAGATCTTCCTTTTTCAATCAAAAAGAAAATATCATATACAGAACACTGATAGCAGAAGAGCAACAGAAGAACTGTGACATAAAAATCTTCTTACTTACTGAAAAGTGTTCACAACTTCATTTCAAGAACTCCAGACACCTCATCCTTCAGCCTTCTTGCTGAAACAATCTTTTGCTGGAGATCAAAATTCTGAAGACCTATCACCCTAGAGCAAAGCTTCTTTTCCTGAACCAGTCTAGATCTCAGGGGGAGCTTTGACAACATAGATCCACTAGTCTTCTCTCATTTGATTTGAGAACAGAGAAGACAACTTCATTTCCTTTTCCTTTTAATTTTCCTGCTGTAAAAGGGTTCTTGAACTCCCTTCAAAAGTTCTGTCTGGTTCTGAGAACCTTGTCAAAACTCAGTGGTGGCAAGACACCTTATAAAAAAATCCAGTTTTGCTTTTTGAGCACCTTAACAAAAGCTCATTGGTGTCAGGACACCTGATCAACTCATCCTGAGTGGATTCCTACCAAGGGTGGTAGAAGAGTGGATGTACCTAGGTTTTGGGGAACCACTATATTTCCTTGTGTCTTCTGGATTGTTTGTTTGATTGTTGCTATGTGCTGTGTTCTTAATTTCTTGCTTCTTAAATTTCTTTCTAGCACTCTACACTATAGTGTAAATTAAATTTTATATGTGTTGATATTTTCAAAACTGTGAAACTTATTTGAATAAACTCTATTCACCCCCCCTCTAGAGTTGAGATAGATCTTACCCTCACTTTCAATTGGTATCAGAGGAAGGTTGGTTGCTCATACAGGCTAACACCTGAACCAAGTGATCCTTGGTAAAATCTATCTTTTAAGAGGGTTATTTCTTCTTATATATATATTACTCTAAGACATGGCACAGAACAAGGATTATGCAAGCACCAGACCTCCAGTGTGCAATCTATCTAAGTTTGCACTTTGGAAGGCAAGGATTAAATTATACATGAACTCTATTGATGAAGATATTTTCAATTCTGTCTTGACAGTTTGGCCAAGTCCAACAGCAAGCTCAAGCACAAATGCTGTTCCACCTCCCTCAGGAATAGATGCAGACATAAAGAAATGGAAAACTGCAGATACAAAGGCCATGAACATCTTAGCTCAGACAATGTCTGATGAGATATTTCAGAAAGTAGCTGACTGCAACTCAGCCAAAGGAATTTGGGACAAGCTCTCTGAAATTGTCTCAGGGTCTGCTGATGAAAGGAAAGACAGGAGATCTCATCTCATAACCCAATATGAGAATTTCAAGAAAGGAGAGACTGAGTCAGTAGCAGATATGTACAACAGATTGAGTCTGATTGTCAATGAGCTAAGGGCCTTGGATAAAGAAATCTCATTGACTGAGCTTAATGACAAGATCCTAATGTGCTTCCCCAGTACTTGGGATTCAAGAATCTGGCCAATCGAAGATGCCAGAAGTCTAAATGAAATCACTACTGAAACTCTCCTAGGCAAGCTCAAATCCTATGAGCTGCTTATCAAGAACAGAGAGGAAGAACAGAAGGCTGCTTCACCAGCCTCAAGGAAAGAGAAGTCAATAGCTTTCAAAGCTATTGAAGATCAGCCTGAAGAAAAACTCGCAGGCAATGAGGAATTGGTCAGCCTACTGGCCAAAAGATTTTACAAGCTAGCCAGAAAAGACTTCAGAAAAAGGCCATACAAAGGACATGACAAACCATGGTATGATAAGTCAAATAATAATAACAAAGAAATCATATGCTTTGGTTGCAGGAAACCAGGCCACATTGTGCCTGACTGTCCAGAGAACAAGAACAAGGATAGAAAGGATAGAAGAGAAAGAAGAAAAGAAAAAGATTTCAAAAAGAACAGCTTAGACAAAGCCTCCTCTAGCAGGAACAAAAATACAAGGAAGGGTTTTGTTGCTGAGACATGGAGTGAGACAGAAGAAGTTCTAAAACTTCATCTAGCTCCAGTGATGATGAAGATGATGCTGATGAGAAAGAATTCTGCATGATGGCTATCAATGCCTCACAGCAAAACTCTGATGAAGAATCAGATTCAGATTCAGAAAATCAACCAGAGGAAGATCAGGTAATTAGCTCTTTTGATTTTAATTCTGAGGACTTCAAAAATGAATTTAAGACATTGTGCTTGGATTTACTAAGATCTGAAAAAGAGATAATCTCTCTTAGAAATAAATTATCTGAATACAATGTCCTGAACTCAAATAACCTCAAACTCTCTGAGGAGTTAGAATGCTGTAGGGAGGAGATAGCTTCACTGAAAAGTGAACTGCCAAGAGCTAAAAAGTTTGAAGAATCCCTAAATGGGAGAAGTATCAGACTGATGGACATTACAAGCACAGTGAACTCTAGATTCAACAGTACATTGGGCTTGGGTGCCTCATCCAGCCAACCTATAATATTAACAACTCCAATCAAATTTGTCTCTGACAAAGGAAAGGGAGTAATAGAGGTAGCTAGGAAGAATGCAGATCTGTCAGAGAAAAATTCAGTTCAACAGATTGCGTCGAGCAGAGCTCGACGATCGTCGAACAGAGCTCGACGATCTAACCACAGATCGTCGACCTCAGCTCGATGATATCCAAACTCTGAACTTCAGTATAATCGATCTTCGAACAGAGATCGACGATCTGACCCAAGATCATCGACATCAGCTCGACGATCGTCGAACAGAGATCAGGTCTGTGAACATTCCTTCAATGGCACATCTAGATTCAATCCTAGAGGTCCCACATCCCAAGGCTTTAACCCCTATACTGAATGGATAGTACCTCCTAGGAGATACCATCCTGAAGGCTATAAGAGTCAACCTGGGATGTCTTTTATTTCTGAATTCAAAGGATATCAGCCTAGGCCCAAGGTTAATTGGGTCAAAAACAAATAAGCTGCTCATGTGCAGGTGAAGACCTATCCAGTATCTAACCAATAATGGTATCTGGATAGTGGGTGCTCAAAGCACATGACAGGGAACAGGGAGAACCTATCATCCTTCATAGCCAAACTTGGACCCAAAGTGATTTTTGGTGATTCAAATTTTGGCCAAACCAAAGGATATGGTGCTGCTCAGATAGGCTCAGTAACTTTTAAAAAGGTGGCATATGTAGAAGGACTAAAGCACAATCTGATAAGTATCAGTCAACTGTGTGATGAAGGATACAAGGTGACATTCAATAAATCCCTGTGCAAGATCAAATCAGAGGACAACACAACAGTGTTAACAGGTAAAAGGACAGGTAACATTTACTTAGTAGACTTTCTTTCTTCTAAAGTAGATATCTGTTTATTCAATTCCATATCTAAGCCTAATATTTTGTGGCATAAGAGACTAGGATATCTAAACCTTAGAACCATTGCTAGGCTATCCAAGCACAACCTTGTTAGAGGACTACCTTCTGGCCCCTACAAGAAGGAAGGACTCTGCAAGGCTTGTCAATTAGGCAAGCAAACTAAAAATAGCTTTAAGTCACTTAATAAGAGTGATTCACCTAGGATTTTGTATCTGTTGCACATGGATCTTTTTGGACCTATCACAGTACAAAGCTTAGGAGGGAAGTCCTATACTCTAGTGGTTGTAGATGACTTCTCAAGATTCACTTGGGTATTCTTTTTGAGGAAGAAGTCTGATAACTTCAAGTGTTTGACAGATTTTCTCAAATGCATTCAGATTGAGTTCAACACTCACATTGCCCTGATCAGAAGTGATCATGGGACAGAGTTTGATTCTTTTCTCATGCAAGAGTTCTGTCAAAGTGAAGGGATCAGGCATACTTTCTCAGCTCCTAGAACTCCTCAACAAAATGGGGTAGCTGAAAGGAAAAATAGAACCCTAATTGAATCTGCTACTACATTGTTGACAGATGCTCACCTACCTCTATCCTTTTGGGCTGAGGCAGTGAACACCTCCAACTATATATTAAATAGAAGCCTGATACATAAACTAAAGGGAAAGACTCCCTATGAATTGCTCAAAGGGAAGAAACCTAAAGTAAATTATTTTAAAATTTTTGGCTGTATTTGTTATATTCACAACAATGACAAGAAACATCTAGCAAAATTCCAAGCTAAAGCTGATGAAGGAGTGTTTCTGAGATACTCCATGATCAGCAAGGCTTATAGGGCATATAACAAATCATCTTGTAAAATTGAAGAGTCTGTTCATATTACTTTTGATGAAACTAACATGTGTTATAAGGAGAAGTCTACTTCTACCAAAGAACCTTTGCAGGTACAATCTATATCAGAAAGTATGGACAGATTACAGGTTAAATAAGAGGACACAACCTCTCAACCTATTCAGCAAAAGAATGAAAGCAGTGATGATGAAGAAGTGCAATATCTTGAAGAAAATCATCCTGAAGAGCCAGTTGTTGTTCCACTAGAGGAGACAACAACACAGGCTGGTGAACAATCAACACCCCTTGTTGATTTAGTAACAACAAGAGATCATCCAATTTCCCAAGTAATTGGAAACATCTCAGCTGGTGTGCAAACCAGAAATCAGCTCAACCAGAACCTGATGCACACTTGCTTCCTATCTCAAGTTGAGCCTCAATCCATTCAAGATGCAGAGCAAGATCCACACTGGATCATTGCAATGCAAGAGGAGCTACATCAATTTGAAAGGAACAAAGTTTGGGAACTAGTGCCTAAGCTAAAGGATCATTCCATTGTTGGAACAAAGTGGGTGTTCAGAAACAAGCTTGATGATCAAGGGATTATTGTCAGAAACAAGGCAAGGCTAGTTGCTCAAGGCTACTCTCAACAAGAAGGAATAGACTATGACCAGACCTTTGCACCAGTTGCAAGGTTAGAGGCCATTAGAATATTTCTAGCTTATGCTGCTCACAAAGGCTTCAAGGTCTACCAAATGGATGTGAAGAGTGCATTTCTCAATGGGGACATCAAAGAGGAAGTCTATGTTAGACAACCTCCAGGTTTTATCTCTCCAACTCACCCTGAATATGTTTTCAAATTGCATAAAGCATTATATGGTCTCAAGCAAGCTCCTAGAGCATGGTATGAGACCCTAGCATGCTTTCTTCTGGAAAATGATTTTGTTAGGGGGAGAGTAGACCAAACTCTTTTTATTAGAACCCATAAGTACCATACCCTACTAATACAAATTTATGTAGATGATATCATATTTGGATCTACTGATTCAAACTTGTGCAGAAAGTTTTCCAACCTAATGCATTCCAAATTTGAAATGAGTAGCATGGGTGAGCTCTCCTTCTTCTTAGGATTGCAAGTAAAACAACATGCTGAGGGCATACTTATTTCCCAAACCAAGTATGCTAAAGAAATGGTTAAGAGATTTGGTATGTCTGAGGCATCTTGTATGAAAACACCCATGCCTACCAATGCTGTATTGGATGCTGATGAACATGGGAAACCAGTTGATCAGACAACATATAGAGCAATGATTGGCTCTCTATTGTACCTCACAGCCAGTAGGCCAGATATAATGTTTGCTACATGCATATGTGCTAGATTCCAAGTTAGCCCTAGAGAGTCACACCTAACTCTAGTTAAAAGGATTCTTAGGTATGTAAAAAGTTGTCCAAATCTAGGACTCTGGTATCCAAAAGACTCAGGATTTGAATTAACTGGATTCTCAGATGCTGATTATGCTGGATGCAGAATAGACAGGAAAAGCATCAGTGGAACATGTCAGTTTCTTGGTGACAGACTTGTCTCCTAGTTTTGTAAGAAGCAAACATCTGTGTCAACTTCAACTGCTGAAGCTGAGTATATGGCTGCAGGCAGTTGTTGCTCACAAATATTGTGGATACAAAATCAGCTTCTAGACTATGGTTACAACTTAGAGAAGTCAAAAATTTTCTGTGATAATACTAGTGCTATCTCTATAGCACAAAATCAAGTCCTCCATAGTAGGACAAAACACATAGAAATTAGGCATCACTTTCTAAGAGATAATGTAGAGAAAAATAAAATTGAACTTCAATATATACCTACTGATTTGCAAAGGGGAGATATTTTCACCAAGCCCTTGGATGAAAAGAAACACAGTTTCTTCCTAAATCAGTTAGGCATGTTAGATGGAGGAAGCCTAAATAAAATTACAAGATTTTGAAAAGCTAAAACAGACCAGGACTAGGCTAAAAATCAATTCTTTTTGTGTCTGTAGAATAGGCTTTGTCTCTGAACTGTGCTCGACGTTTTCCCAGAAATCGTCGAACGAAGATCGACGATTTTCCAAAAATCGTCGACCAGAGATCGACGTTCCCGAAGTCGTCGATCTGAGTTCAGAGCCTTCGCTAGATCTAGGCTTTCTCTCCTTCTGTTCAGAGGCCGTCGGGCGAAGCTCGACGCTTTTCAACATCGTCGAACGGAGATCGACGATATTGACGTCTCTTCAGATTCCTTCTGCAGCCCAAATCGTCGAGCTGAGTTCGACGCTTCGTCGAACTGAGTTCAACGATTTTCCGTTTTGCCGTCGAACCCTAATATAAAATCATTTCTTCAGCCGTCGTTCTCCTTTTGCGCTTTCATACTCTGCAACTTTCTTCGTTTTCCCTCCAAATCCTCTACACTTGGTCGTGTTTGGTTTTCTGTTGCAGGTGCAAATGGCTGAATCCAGTGCTGCTATCTCTAAGATGAAATTTGACACAGGATTTGACATTGATATAAACTCGTTTGGTGGAAGCGATCAGCGCTTCAAGGATATTCTCAATCTGTTCAGAGAACAACAGCTGATCCAATTAATGACTACCCGGATGAAAATTGCTTCAAAAGAGATCAAAGAGTGGTGGTTTACAGCGATAGATGAGACTGAGAACTCTGTCGTCGGCATCATTAAAGGGACTCAGGTACATCTATCACCAGCTCTCTTAACAGATGTCTTTCAACTTAGTACTGGAGAAGATTCTATTGAATTATCTGGAGAAGATTATGATTCAATGCTTAATCGAATGGGTCACAATGCTGTCAACCCTAACAAACTTTTAAAGAAAAATCTGTCTCTAGAATATCAATTCCTGGCTGATATAGTTGGGAAAGTGCTGTTGGCCAAGCACTCAGCTCATGACACCATCTCTAGATATCAACTTTGCTTGATGGGAGCTTTAGTCAATAAGAAACACCCTGATTGGGGATCCATCTTCTTCAACTTAATTAAGAAGAAGATCAATAAGACTGTCGTGAGTTTTGGGAGAATCTTAGGGGTCTATCTGCACTACAGATGCCCTGAACTGTTAACCTCCTCTGGGATGTTCATCAATGCATCCAAGAGGCTCTCCTGTGCCCTATTCAGCAAATGGGACAGGCAAATCATCAACCCTACAAGAGCTACCGCACCACTTCCTTCAGGCACAAGGACTGCTTCAGTCACTCCACCAGCATAAGTGTTGCCTGCCTCTCTTCCTCCTCCAGCTATATCTACCCCATCCATTTCCTCCTCACCACCAGTCACAACCATAACCATATCATCCCCAATTACCACTTCCTCACCAGTTTCATCCCCTCCAGTATCCACCTCAGAGGAATTCCATCCTCTCTTCTCTTATTCAACCTTCACCCTACCATCCTTTTCCCTTGTAGATGATTCCTTCATGGATGATTCTCCCTCCAATCCTCCTGAGCCACCCTCTACCTCCTCTTTTCAACAAATGCTTAATGACATTCTTTCCCAACCATCCTTCACCCCCTCTCTTGCTTCACCTATCTCCACCTCCACCTTCTCTATCTCCACAATTCCATCCTCAGAGCCATCCATTCCTACTCCACCTACCTCCACACCTTCAGCTCCAGCCAACATCCCTACATCTACCTTTACTCCTACCTCTGCTCAAGCCCCACTTGAGCATGTAGATCTTCCAAGGTTGGCAGACAGACTTTATGAGTTGCTAGCTCCCAGGCTGACATCTCTGTTGGAGACTTACCTGGCTCCCCTCCTGAAACAAGTTCAGGAGCTGTCTACCAAGCTTTCCTCCTTTTCCTCCTCCCAGGCAATCCCTTCTACTGGGTGTCTTGATTCAGCTCTCCTTGAACCAAGGCAGGGGGAGATGCTTTATGAAGAAGTGGATGTACCAGTGGATGCTCCTATTTTTGCTCCAGCTCCAGCTCCAGCTCCTGCTCACTCAGAAAGCAGTGGATGTGCTTTTGCACTAAATCTTCAGAGCCTGCTAACTCAATTTGATACAGTTCATTTCAGCTTTCTGCCAGTACCTCTCACTGAAGATCTGTCTAAGGCCATTGTGCCTGTATCTGTTTGTGATCCCAGCCACATTGAATCCTATATCAATTCCTGGAAGGCTGTGGATATTCCTGATGCTGCTATTAAGGCCATTGTGCCTCCTGTTGTTGAAACTGCTGTTGTTGCTGCTGAAGATATAGAGATGATTCTAGTAACTGTTGCTGATGAAACTGCTGATGAAGAACTTGCTTCCTACCTAGAAGATCCCACACCTGCTGCTATGCCTGCTCCTGCTCAAGTGTCTGCTGCTGCTGTTGCTCCTGCTCTGACTTCTGATCAGTTAAAGCTACAAGAAAAGTACTTGAAAATCATTGATGATCTGTATGACAGACCACAAAGCTCAGATAGTGACCAATTCCAGACTGAATCAGATGACTCTGCCAATACCATTGCCAAGAAGAGGAAAGCTAGAAGCAAAGCCTTGATGTCAGTTCCTCCAGCTAAAGCAAAAGACTCCAATGATATTCCCTACTACATTCTGCATGATTGCCCCATTTCTGAGCCATGGATGCAATACTCCAAGAATCAACTGAAAGCTATGAAGAAGAGAAGGAAGCTTGATAAATATGAAAAAGGATCTTCACAATATCAGCCTCCTCCTCCTCCTCCTCCAGATTCTGGATCAGGCTCAGCCCCTCAAGCTCCAGCTTCAAGGCAAAGCTCCTCCCAATCTTATCCAAGATACTATCAAAGGGGACAACATCAAAGAGGATATCAATCCAGAAGGGCTCATTACAGAGGAAATCAGACAGGACAAAGATCTTATCAAAGGGAAGGACAAGGCCACACTGACTCCTCTTCAGGTCCTTTCCCTTACAGGTTGAAAGACACAGTTGTTTCCAGGACTCCTCCTGCTTCTGAATCTCTCAACAGGTATGAACCTCCTATTCCTTTTGAGGATCCTGAGAACAATCCTCTATCCTGGACAGCAAGAATGAAAGAGCTAGCTGCTCTTGATCAACTAAAGAAAGCCAGAGAGCAAGGCATGGACATCTCCAATATAACAACTTTATCAGATCAAAGGAAGAAAGAATTGGAAAGATATGCTTCAAGAAAGTTTTTCAACCCAGAAGACTACATGAAGCTGCACCCAGAGGCTGTAGTTCCAAGGCCAAGATCTCAAACTTCTCTAGGTGTAGAGGATGACAGAAGATCAAAGAAAGAAACCCTGAATCCTAACAGAGAAATTTTGTTTAAAAAGGGAACTGAGAAGAAGTAAAATTGTGTAAGCTAAACATTCATCCACCTCTGGATAATTGCTGTTATTTCTCTGTGATCTGCTTGCTGCTATATCTTTGCTTGGTTAGCTCTTGTTTTTGTATGAATGCTTATTCATTTCCTAATGTTATTTGTAAATAGTAATCCTAACCCAAATAGGGGGAGATTGTTGGAACACCCTATTACTAATTTGGGTAAGGATCACTATGGTTGTCTTAGGAAACCAGGTTGACCTAGTTGTATAGTTGTGAAGGTCAACACTAGAGTGAGTCTAGGGCTTAGAACTTATGTTTGAAGCTGCCCCCAGGACCATTCCAAGATCAAGGTTGAAGAGCTAAGTCTAAGGCAATTTTCATCGAGCTCAGGTCGACGAATCGTCGAACTCCATTCGACGCTCTCTGAGCTCAACTTCGATAAATCATCGAACTCAGGTCGACGATCTTCGAGCTCAGATCGACTATTTGCCCTCAGCCCGTTCTGCTGAATCGTCGAACTCCATTCGACGCTCTCTGAGCTCAACTTCGATAAATCATCGAACTCCTTTCGACGATCTTCGAGCTCAGATCGACGATCTCTCTTCAGTTATTCTTCAGGTCGCTGAGCTCGGTTCGACGATCTTCGAGCTCAGTTCGACATTTTCTGTCTGCTTTATCTCATTTCATCTCTGAGCTCAGTTCGACGATCGTAGAGCTCAGATCGACGATTCTTCTGAGAGATCGACGCATTTAAGGATTCAAATGCTGTTATTCTTTGGAATGTTTTTGAATATTATCAGCATTTATGATAAGAAGATCTGTCAGCCGTTTGTCTTTATTCTGGAGCAAGTTTCAAGGTATTATTCAGAGAATGTTTGCTGGACTTTCCTCTAGAAGACAAGACTCTTTATGGAAGACATTTATTACTGCCAACAGCTACTTTGGACAAAGAATTTTTCAGAGAATAAGATCTTCCTTTTTCAATCAAAAAGAAAATATCATATACAGAACACTGATAGTAGAAGAGCAACAGAAGAACTGTGACATAAAAATCTTCTTGCTTACTGAAAAGTGTTCACAACTTCATTTCAAGAACTCCAGACACCTCATCCTTCAGCCTTCTTGCTGAAACAATCTTTTGCTGGAGATCAAAATTCTGAAGACCTATCACCCTAGAGCAAAGCTTCTTTTCCTGAACCAGTCTAGATCTCAGGGGGAGCTTTGACAACAAAGATCCACTAGTCTTCTCTCATTTGATTTGAGAACAGAGAAGACAACTTCATTTCCTTTTCCTTTTTATTTTCCTGCTGTAAAAGGGTTCTTGAACTCCTTTCAAAAGTTCTGTCTGGTTCTGAGAACCTTGTCAAAACTCAGTGGTGGCAAGACACCTTATCAAAAAATCCAGTTTTGGTTTTTGAGCACCTTAACAAAAGCTCATTGGTGTCAGGACACCTGATCAACTCATCCTGAGTGAATTCCTACCAAGGGTGGTAGAAGAGTGGATGTACCCAGGTTTTTGGGAACCACTATATTTCCTTGTGTCTTCTGGATTGTTTGTTTGATTGTTGCTGTGTGCTGTGTTCTTAATTTCTTGCTTCTTAAATTTCTTTCTAGCACTCTACACTATAGTGTAAATTAAATTTTATATGTGTTGATATTTTCAAAACTGTGAAACTTATTTAAATAAACTCTATTCACCCCCCCCCCCCCCTCTAGAGTTGAGATAGATCTTACCCTCACTTTCACCTCCGTCGCAGGAAATTTCAAGAGAGGTTCACCTGATGGTGAGAAGGTGATGTAAAAATACTTCGTTTTCCCGGTTTGAGGATTTGCAATTTTAGACACCGCTTCAGCTTTAGTCATTGCCAGCGACGTTTCCGCGGCGGACTCTGCCAGTTTTTTTCAAGACCCAGAAGCCGTTGGGGTGATCGGCTTCTCAGTTTTCTCCTCAGGATTTCGGTCAGAGCTTGCCAGTTTCCGGCTCTTCTTTTTCTTCTCCGCCGACCTCTTTTACCGATCTAACATCGAAGACAGGACATCCATATTTGAGAAAGTCGTGCCGGTTTGAAGAAGGCTAACCGCAAGTGGCGAATACTGGCCCGTGGCTTCGCAAAATTTCTAAAAAATTATAGAGTTCAGGGCTTTTTATAGTCGCCCCGACATTAATGGCAGTCGCAGTCTCCGGCTTAGTCTAACATTTCTGAAATTTCCTGAAATTTTGAAATGTGCGGGGATTATGTTAACCCAGAATCTGCGACTAGTTTGCATGGACTTTTCAAACCAGGCGGCCTGGTTTCATAACTGCCACTCTCAGTATGCCGGTCTATTTTCACTGAAGCTGTGTGTCCTTCGTCCAGGTCGCCGCCAGAGGGAGCCCACGGTAGCCCATCCAGAGGCCGATCCCCACAGCTTGTCAGAAGAAGACCGCCCGGCCGCGCGGCCTTCTACTTGCTCCTCTCTTTTACCTGCTTCCCGTCACCCCTGCCCGATTCTCCTGTACCCTGGGAAGCAGGTGATTTTAGCCCTGCCCGTTTGGGCAGGCCCCCAAGCCTATAAATAGGGGGCGGCAGCACACCCAAAGCACGCTGACTCGGGTCTAGGAGCTCGCTTGTTGAGAGCTGCGGTCTCGAGTCTAGTGCCTGGCGGCCTGCTGACCGGCCGACTTCCTTTTCTTCTCTTTTTCTCCTTTCAAAGTGTAACCGCTTCTTTTTTAATAAGAGGAAAGCCCGTCGCAAGAGTGGTATTAAGGCCGCGGCGGGCGAAGTGTGGTGTCGCCGCATCTTGCGGCTTGCTCTTGTTTTTTCTCTAACCGCTAGTAACCGGCTACTCTGAAGTCTCTCCTCCTTTTCTCCTCTTCCCCCAGTGCTCGAACAGTTGACTGTTAGTGCTCGAGTCCTTGTCGCATTTCGTGCATCAACAAATCTAGTCTTAAATCTTCCCAAGAACGCATGCGATTTCATTAGAATTTACTCCTTAACAGTAACCGTCACTTTGTTGGTTTGTGAAACTAAGCATGGTTTAGATTTTGAATCTCACATGAAGTGACGAGCTTTTCTACTGTGTAAGTGGAGTTTGTGTTGCTCATGTCCGATACATGTAATCTGAAGATTTAAAAGTGTCTTGGATGTTCAAATTTAGCCAATCTCATCAAGTGTTAATGATCTTCTTGTGCACATCTTGGATGCATTTGGATTATGCTTGTTGAATTTTATTTTGCTCAATGTGCACACTGGTTAAATATTAACCATGATTAAAGAGTTAAACAAATATCAAAAATCCCTTAAGCAATATTAATTTTTCGGATGCCTTCTGATGGATGACACTCTTCCTGCCTCGATCGATGAAGTGTGGGCTTGCTGATAAGTCACTAATTATAGTTATTTTCATATAGTTTTTATTTAATTAATAATAAGATTATAATTATATTTTAGTAATTATGGTTCTAATTGCTTTATTTTCATATTTCAGGTCAATTTGGGCTGCGGATAATAATTTGGAGCTTGTAGGACGAATCAGGAATTGAAACGGAGAAAATGAACATTTTTTGTATCGGATAGCTGAACTTCAAATGGTCATAACTTTCAAACCAGGAAGAGTTACGGGACGTGCAACCAGTCAACGGAAAGAGGACGACGTCCTCTACAAATCTGGAGAGTTTCAAAAGTACACGCCCCCGAGACACGGGCGTGTCGAGGGCGTGTCTAGTTCAAAAAAATATTTTTCTCCAGAAATCATCCCGGGACAATTCTGCACCATTTCTCAAGTACACGCCCCCCTGTCACGGGCGTGACCTAGGGCGTGACCTCTTCGAAACTGCCAAATTAATCCCAGATTGTGCCGTTTCCAACTGTTTTGGTGACCTAGTCAGACACGGCCTAGGTCACGGGCGTGACCTAGGGCGTGACCACTTCAGAAACGCCAGAATTACTTTCCGCCGTTTTCGTTCCCGCTGTTTCCTGAAACAGACTAGACACGCCCTAGGTCACGGGCGTGACCTAGGGGCGTGACCCGCAAAACGACTATTTTTGGCGGTTTTTCTCCAACGTTCCCGGGCTTTCAAGACTGCAGTTTCTGAGCCTGACACGCCCTAGGTCACGGGCGTGACCAATGGGCGTGACTCCCAAGCAGAAATATCTATAAATAGCAGATGAGTCCAGAAGCTCAGGGAGAGGATTAGGAGCCAATTTTAGGAGTATGTTGTAGCTTAGATTACTGTCTTTATGCATTTCTTTTATGTAATTTCAATTTCATAGTTTAGATTTCAATTCAAGCATTTCCTTTTTTGCAAACATGTTCTTCTTTCCCTTCTTTTTATGTAACTTTTATATTATGTCAACTAGCTAATTTCTTTAGTACTTGATCATGATTATCTTTGCATAAAACTCTTTTTGTCAAACCTTTTTACCACTATCGATTTATCTTTGAATTATATTTTGTCGAATTCATATTTCGCGAGTATGTTCTTCGATTCTAGATCCGTATCCTAAATGACCGAGAGGTTGCGGATACGAGTAGATCGCTCAAGGATAAAAGGAGTTGAATGCACTCCTCGAGAGAGGACGACATAAATATGCCAGATTGGAGTCAAATCCAATAGAGGGGTTCACCGCCTAAAGCAAGCTTAGGGGTTTTGACTGGCCGAGAGGTCTTAATCGATCAACCTAAGGTTAGTCATAAGCATGAGCTCGAGAGAGACGCTTTTGTACGTTAGGAACCTCCACGGTCGAGGTGAGTAAATTAGAGTTTGTGTTTTATAAAAGGTTTATTCAAAGTGAGTCTAGATCAAGTGCTCGTTGTAAGTTTATTTTCTTCCTTCTTTAGTTTAACTTACCCATTTGATACTTAGATAAAATAATATTAATTTGCGTGAGTAGCAGTATTCAATAGACCCCGAGTCGAATACAACATTTCCTATACTATATTTCGATAGGTACACTTGCCTATTTGAGATTTTAGTTTGGATAATATTTTAAAACTATAGAAAATCTTCATCAAGTTTTTGGCGCCATTGTCGGGGACTATTTTGTTGATATTTTAAAAACGCGAATTGTATTACTTTTATCCCTCTTTTTTCTCTATCACCATTTCTCTTTTTAATTTTTTTTTCAAATTCATTTCAATTAGCTAACGGTTGTTTTTATTTTCTTTTATAAAAAAAATGTTATCACAATTGGCCGCTAAAATTGCCGAGCTTACACACAAAGTAAATCTTTTGAAAGCCGCAAGACAACGCCAAATTATTTGTTATTATTGTGGTGGTTCTCATCAAAGTGAATATTGTTATCATTATAATTTTTATCAAAATCTTTCTTATGAAAATAATTTTTATAATAATTATGAAAATAACTATTCTCACTTTTATGATAATTCTTTTTCAAATTTTTATGAAAATAATTTTTCCAATCCTTCTAATTTTCATGAAAATACTTTTTCGAATTCAAATATGAATAATTATTTCGATTTAAAAAATTCTTCTTCCATCTCGGATGTTGGTTTTTCTTGTTTGCAAGATCAACCGGGAAACTTCCCGAGTGATGAGAATAATTATTTAGATCCGAATTTTTATCCTTCTTTTATCACACCACACACTTCTTCTTCTAATTTTGGGGACTTTACACAATTTCAAGTTGATACTCCCCAAAATTTAGAAGAAATTATCACTTGTTCTACTAATTTTTCTCCTTCTTTAAATATTTCACCTATGGTGGAACATGAATCTTCATGTACCCCCGTTGTGTCTTATTCAAAGGAGGAAGAAGAATTATTATATCAAAAATTTATTAGTTTTATTGGCACACCGGACGAAGTAGAAAAAAAACATGTGTCTCCTCCTACGACTTCCAATTTTTCTCCTCCATGCACAATTTATGACTTTTTAGGAGCAAAAATATTTGATCCTGATGCGTCCAATGATTTTATTTCCAGTAATTTTTTGGATAAAAAATTAATTTTAGAAAATAAACAACCGGAGCCTAATCTTATACCTTCGCAAGAGCCTCCTCCTTACGAAGATTTTTCTGAACCGCTTACTTTTGATTTTCCTTATACTAACGATTGTCATGTAGAAGAGGAGCCGTTGCAATTAAACGTCATCCACGATCCATTTGCCGCTCCTCTACAAAAATTCAAATCACCTCAGGTATGGATCGGTGATTTGAATCTAAATTTTCAAGTCAACAACAACAAGGAACATCAAGAAGACAGCGGAGGAGTAGTCGGGCGAGCGACTTTGGCATCTTCGCCAAAGCATGAATTAAGGGAGTTGCCCGTTCACTTTAATTTTTATTTTCCATTTTCTTAACCCAAACCGTCTAGCTTAAAGACGGGAAAAAGAAAAGCGCTCTTGGGAGACACCCCTTGATTATCTTTAAATTATTGCAATTTTTTATTGCATTTTTTCCTCTCCTACTTGGCTTGAAAACATTGGGGACAATGTTTATTTATAAGTATGGGGGTGGAATCCATTTTAGGCTTTTATTTCAAAAAAACAATTAAAGAAAATCTTTAAAAATACAAAAAAATTGTTTTCTTTTTATTTTTAAAAATACAAAAAAATAGAAAATCAAAAATTAATTTCTTGGAAAGGGCCATGTTGGGCTTTCATCCCACAAAATTGCCTAGTACCTTGCGAACCCGTCACTAGGTAGTCCTTGGGAAGTCCAAGAAATAACAAAAAAAATTAGGATTTTAATTTATCTTTTCTTTGTTTTAGTATTGTTATCTTAAAAAAAAATTCAAAAAAATATAAATAAACCCCTACTTAATTTTATGTGATTTTCATCAATTTAATTGAGTTTATTTATAGAATTTTTATAATTTTTAAATTGCTAGTCTTTTATTTAATCATAGTTAGTTAAATTAATTTTTAGCGATTTAATTTTGAAAAATAAACTTATGAATTAATTTTGTTTAGAGAACCTTATTTACTTATTTTTCTCTTAATTCTAATTAGTTTCAATTTTATAGTGTTTAGTTTAACAATCTTTTGATTTTAATTATAATCATTTATGCTTAAAGATTCTTAGGAAATTCTAAATTTACTATAGTTGCTCTCTAATTATTTTAATTTAATCTAAATTTTGTGTAACCTTCCCTTTGTTTTAAATTTTCTTGTTAGATCATATGTCATAGGGATGAGAGGATAAAATTCATCATCCCTTGGTACACATATGCAATTTTTTATTTTGGTTAGATCATATGTCATGGGGCTTATAAATTCCTTGGTACACATATGAAATCCCCAAATAAAAAAATAGGAGTAAAAGAATAAAATTCATTACTTCCATTTAATTTTTGTTTTGATTTGAAGAGAAAAAAAATATTTGTTCATATGTCATGGAAAATGAGAGGATAAAATCCATCATTTTCTTGGTAAACATATGCAAATATCAAAAGAAAAAATGTGTGGGGTGAGAGGATAAAATTCATCACCCCCAATCCAAAAACTCTTCATTTTCCTTTTCCCCAAATCCTAAAAAAATGGTTTTAGAAGTAAATTAAAATACTAAGAGAGCATAAATAGTAGTTAAAAATTTCTTACAAGTTTCTTTTTAGTAATAATGTGAATAATTCTAATCTAATTTTGTTTGCTAAATTACTTAATTTTGAATTCTAATTAATTTATATGAGAAATTTTTGCTAAATACCATTCTCTGTACATTTTAATTTCATAGTTTAGGATTTAATATTTAAATCGCTAAATTTTATTTTTAACTTTCTTTTGATTTAATGAATTTTTAGTTTAAATTAAAAAATATAAATTTCTTATAAGTACTTCTCATGGTTTTGCTCTGGAATAGCAAAAAATTAAGTATGGGCGTATTTGATAAGTCACTAATTATAGTTATTTTCATATAGTTTTTATTTAATTAATAATAAGATTATAATTATATTTTAGTAATTATTGTTCTAATTGCTTTATTTTCATATTTCAGGTCAATTTGGGCTGCGGATAATAATTTGGAGCTTGCAGGACGAATCAGGAATTGAAACGGAGAAAATGAACATTTTTTGTATCGGATAGCTGAACTTCAAATGGTCATAACTTTCAAACCAGGAAGAGTTACGGGACGTGCAACCAGTCAACGGAAAGAGGACGACGTTCTCTACAAATCTAGAAAGTTTCAAAAGTACACGCCCCCGAGACACAGGCGTGTCGAGGGCGTGAACACGGGCGTGTCTAGTTCAAAAAAATATTTTTCTCCAGAAATCATCCCGGGACAATTCTGCACCATTTCTCAAGTACACGCCCCCCTGTCACGGGCGTGAACTAGGGCGAGACCTCTTCGAAACTGCCAAATTAATCCCAGATTGTGCCGTTTCCAACTGTTTTGGTGACCTAGTCAGACACGCCCTAGGTCACGGGCGTGACCTAGGGCGTGACCACTTCAGAAACGCCAGAATTACTTCCCGCCGTTTCCGTTCCCGCTGTTTCCTGAAACAGACTTGACACGCCCTAGGTCACGGGCGTGACCTAGGGGAGTGACCCGCAAAACGACTATTTTTGGCGGTTTTTCTCCAACGTTCCCGGGCTTTCAAGACTGCAGTTTCCGAGCCTGACACGCCCTAGGTCACGGGCGTGACCAATGGGCGTGACTCCCAAGCAGAAAAATCTATAAATAGCAGATGAGTCCAGAAGCTCAGGGAGAGGATTAGGAGCTAATTTTAGGAGTATGTTGTAGCTTAGATTACTGTCTTTATGCATTTCTTTTATGTAATTTCAATTTCATAGTTTAGATTTCAATTCAAGCATTTCCTTTTTTGCAAACATGTTCTTCTTTCCCTTCTTTTTATGTAACTTTTATATTATGTCAACTAGCTAATTTCTTTAGTACTTGATCATGATTATCATTGAATAAAACTCTTTTTGTCAAACCTTTTTACCACTATCGATTTATCTTTGAATTATATTTTGTCGAATTCATATTTCGCGAGTATGTTCTTCGATTCTAGATCCGTATCCTAAATGACCGAGAGGTTGCGGATACGAGTAGATCGCTCAAGGATAAAAGGAGTTGAATGCACTCCTCGAGAGAGGACGACATAAATCTGCCGGATTGGAGTCAAATCCAATAGAGGGGTTCACCGCCTAAAGCAAGCTTAGGGGTTTCGACTGGCCGAGAGGTCTTAATCGATCAACCTAAGGTTAGTCATAAGCATGAGCTCGAGAGAGATGTTTTTGTACGTTAGGAACCTCCACGGTCGAGGTGAGTAAATTAGAGTTTGTGTTTTATAAAAGGTTTATTCAAAGTGAGTATAGATCAAGTGCTCGTTGTAAGTTTATTTTCTTCCTTCTTTAGTTTAACTTACCCATTTGATACTTAGATAAAATAATATTAATTTGCGTGAGTAGCAGTATTCAATAGACCCCGAGTCGAATACGACATTTCCTATACTATATTTCGATAGGTACACTTGCCTATTTGAGATTTTAGTTTGGATAATATTTTAAAACTATAGAAAATCTTCATCACTTGCCAAAGCAAGGGGCGTTAAAATATCTTAGTAAGGGTGTGAGCGGATAATTGTGATATCCCACTATCGACATCGGGTCAAGCTTAACTAGGTGAACTTAAAGGTTGAGTGAACAGAGGCATGGGGTTGCATGCACCATATGATGGATGCGAATAAAGAATTATTCACCAGCCATACAAGAATTGCATTGTGATGCAATTGGCAAGCGTTGCCTACCTAAATAGCTGCATTGTGAGAGAAAAGTCAAAGCTGACTCATAGTGTTAGTGAAATATGGATCTTGTCCACTAAGAGAGTTACCTGCTAAACTCTTCGAATTAATATCGAGGGTTATCAGTTTAATAAAAATAGTGGGAGTTATTTTTATTAAAGTCCAAATCAAAAGAATAAAATAAATTTTTTGAAATGTAATACTAATTTGCTTTGCTTGTACCCTTGTATAATTTCCATGGCAAGTGGTTCACTCTACATCCTGTCCCTCAGAGCGATCTTTGAGAAGGAAAAGCTGAGTGGAACAAATTATTTGGACTGGTATAGGAACCTGAGAATTATTCTCAGGCAAGTACACAAGCTCTATGTTTTGGAAGAGGTATCCCCTGATGAGCCTGCCAGGAATGCGCCCCGTGCTGATAAAGATGCTTACAAGAAGTATCTTGATGACTCCTTAGACGTCGAATTTCTAGTGCTTGCGACCATGAACTCTGAGCTTCAAAAGAAACATGAGAGCACGGGTTGCAAGGAAATTGGCGGGCATCACAAGAAAACGTTTCAAGGGCAAGCTCATCAAGAGAGATTCGATGTCACCAAGGCGTTGTTCCAGTGCAATATGTGAGCTCGGGACCTAGTAAGGACTCTCATACTCAAGATGATTGGTTATATCGAGATCCTTGAAAGACTAGGGTTCCCTCTGGGCCAAGAGTTGGCCACAAACCTGATCCTGCAATTGTTACCAGACAGTTATAAGCAGTTTGTCTTAAACTATAACATGAATGAAATAGACAAGACACTGCCCGGGCTCCTAGGTATGTTGTGAACTGCCGAGAAAAACATGAAGAAGGCCAAGCCTGCTAGCCCCATATTGATGGTGCATAAAGGAAAGGGAAAGGCCAAGGGCTTTAAGAAGACGAAGGTAGGACCTACGTCTGGACTGGATCCCAATTCTTCTACATTGAAAAATAAAGGCTTGATGAAAGAGGGAAAGTGCCACCACTATGGCAAGGCTGGACACTGAAGGTGGAATTGTCCTTCTTATGTGGAGGGTTTGCAAAAGATGAGGGGAGGTATAACTTCCGCTTCAGGTATATATGTTATAAAGATAAACCGTTCTGCTCCTTCATCTTGGGTATTAGATACCGGATGTGGTTCTCACATTTGTATAAATGTGCAGGAATTGGGAAGGAGAAGATTACTGAGTAAAGGAGAGGTGGACCTGCGCGTTGGCAATAGAGCAAGAGTTATTTTTATTGTCGTGGGGGCTTATCGTCTTGCTTTGCCTAGTGGGCTTGTAATCGAATTCGATAATTGTTATTTTGTTCCTTTCATAACTAGAAACATTATATCCATTTCATGTTTGGACATGGTGGGTTTTTCTTTTATTATTAAGAACAATTGTTGTTCAATATTTAAGAATGATGTTTGTTATGGTGTAGCCCATATGTTTAATGGTCTCTATGTTTTGAACTTAGACCATTCGATCTATAATATTAAAAATACTAAAAGTCTAAGAACAAATGACTTGAACCCTACATTCCTTTGGCATTATTGTTTGGGCCATATAAATGAGAAATGCATATCCAAGCTCCATAAAGATGGACTATTGGACTCATTTGATAATAAATCATTTGAGAGATACGTATCTTGTTTGTTAGGCAAGATGACTAAAGTCCCTTTCGCTAGCTTCAATTAGAGGGTTGATGATCTCTTGGGTATAGTACATGGTGATGTATGTGGACCCATGAGTTACATGGCTAGAGGTGGGTTTTTCTACTTTGTTACGTTTACTGATGATTTCAGTAGATACGGATACGTGTATCTTATGAAGTGCAAATCTGAAACCTTTTAAAAGTTTGAAGAGTTTAAAAATGAAGTAGAGAACCAATTGGGTAAGAAGGTTAAAGCACTCCGATCTGATCGAGATGGCGAATACCTAAGTCGTGAGTTCTGCGATCATCTGATAGAGTGTGGTATTTAATCACAGCTTACTCCACCTAGAACACCACAGCATAATGGTGTGTCTGAGAAGAGGAATCAAACTTTGTTAGACATGGTGAGATCGATGATGAGTCATGCAGATCTTCCTGTTTCCTTTTGGGGATTTTCTCTACAAACTGTTGCTTTTACATTAAATCGTACTCCAATGAAAGCAATTCTAAAGACACCATATGAGATATGGACTAGAAAGCGTCCTAGTATGTCATTTATTAAGGTTTGGGGCTGTGAGGCATATGTAAGACGTCAAATGCCTGATAAGCTGGAACCCAAATCAGATAAGTGTTATCTTGTGGGGTATCCTAGGGAAACAAAAGGGTACTAATTCTACCTATCGTCTGAGTGCAAAGTATTTGTCGCGAGGACTGATGTTTTTCTTGAGAAAGGGTTCTTAAGTAAAAAGACTGCTAAGGTAGAACTTGAATAAGTTCAAGAACCACAAACAGTGAATGAACCGGAGTTGGAACCTGAGTCAGGACTATAAGTAGTTATAGCTGGAGAACCTACTTAGGAAACACAAGTTCCACGTAGATCTGATAGACTAAGGTTTGAGCCTGAGAGATATGGATTTCTCGTGTCTCAAATAGGTAATGTATTGCTTATATATCATAGTGATGAGCCTGCAACCAACCAAGAGGCTATGTGTAGACCGGACTCAGAGAAGTGGCTTGAGTCCATGAAATTTGAAATAAACTCCATGTATGAAAACCAAGTATGGACTTTAGTGGAACCACCTGAAGGGGTAAGACCCATAGGGTGCCAGTGGGTTTTCAAGAAGAATACATACATGGATGGGAATGTACAGACATTCAAAGGGCGACTGGTGGATAAGGGTTTCAAGCAAGTTCATGATATTGACTATGATGAGACCTTTTCCCCTGTTGCCATGGTTAAGTCCATCAGAATTCTGCTTGTTATTGCTGCGTATTATGACTATGAGATCTGGCAGATGGATTTCAAAATGGCTTTACTTAATGGGAACCTCCTTGAGCAAGTGTACATGACACAACCCGAGGGTTTTGTATATCCAGGTGAAGCCACTAAAATATGTAAGCTTCAGAGATCAATTTATGGGTTAAAACAAGCTTCTCGAAGTTGGAATCTTCTTTTTGATGAAAGGATCAAAGAGTTTGGTTTTATCAAGAACGAGGATGAAGCGTGTGTTTATAAACGGAATAGTGGGAGCATTGTTGTCTTCCTGATTTTGTATGTTGATGACATACTGTTGATCGAGAATGACAAACTAACCCTGTAAGTTGTTAAGAACAACCTAGGGGACTGCTTTTCGATGAAGGACTTAGGGGAAGTGACTTATATACTCGGTATTAAGATCTATAGAGATAGATTGAAGAAGTTGCTGGGTTTGACCCAAAGTACTTACATTGACAAGGTATTGAAACGGTTCAGCATGCTTGAGTCCAAGAAAGGATTCTTGCCCATGTCTCATGGTGTGAGTTTCTCTAAGGACCAGTTTCCTAAGTCTTGTGAAGATAAGGACCACATGAAGTTGATTCAATATGCTTCATCAATTGGGTCAATCATGTTGCAATGATATGTACTAAACCTGATGTCTCTTATTCTTTGAGCATGACTAGTAAGTATCAGTCTGATCCCGGTGAAGGTCACTGAATAGCCGTCAAGAATATCCTCAAGTACTTGAGAAGGACTAAGGATACATTCTTGGTATTCAGCAGAGAGTAAGAGCTCGTTGTAAGTGGTTACACGGATGCTAGCTTCCAAACTGATAGGGATGATTCAAAGTCTCAGCCAAGTTTTGTGTTTTACCTGAATGGAGGTGTTGTTAGCTAGAAGAGTTCCAAGCAGCATACAGTTGCTGAATCTACAACTAAGGCCTGGTATATCATTGTTGCAATTGCAGCGAAGGAGGTTGTATGGATTAGGAAATTCATCGGCGAGTTAGATGTATTTCCAAGCATTGCTCGTCCCATAGTTCTCTACGGTGACAATAACGGTGCAATTGCACTTTCTTCAGAACCTAGATCTCATCAGTGCTCGAAGCACATACTCTGGTGGTTCCATCTAATTCGAGAGATTGTCGATCGAGGAGATGTGAACATATGAAGAGTGTCGACTGATGAAAATATTGCGGATCCACTAACGAAGCCTTTCGCACAGAGAAAGCATGACGTTCATGTTTGATCTATGGGTATACGATACCTGAATGATCAACTCTAGCTTGAGTCTTGTGGATTATATGTTTGTTGGCTATTATTTTTCATTTGATGAATAAAAGTACTGTATGCATTTCATTTATATATTTTGGCAAGTTCTTTTATTGTGTTATTATTTTTATTGTGATAGAATAGTTAACTAAGATAAATGCCCTTAGAATCTTTTCTTCTATAGGTCAAGTAGTGACTTGATGTGAGAACCTATGATCCTAGAAGCTTCATTCTTAAAGGTCCCAGGTTATTGTATCATCTTAGAAGCTAAGGGCGATGATGATGCCCTTAAGACTAGCATGTGTGTTGACTGATGACCCATCTTCACAGGTCATGATATTATGATATCAAGTCATCACATGGGTACTTGTTATGAACAAGTTGTACTGGACAGACCCACCGTGAGAATACTTTATGGATTGTTATATGAACGTGTCACAAGTATGGCTCGAGTGGAAATGGTGTTTGTGGTCTTTTGACCTGAAGTCATAGCACTCACTGAGTGAGGAAGGGCATGCTTTGATGCCATCAAAAGTCCAATCTTGAGAAAGTTGGATGATAAAGGTGGTTATTGGGTACGTTATGAATCATTTCGGTGTTTGTGTGTGAGCAAAGATGAGATTTGTCCTCCTATATGACAGGAGTTACATCCATGGGCCCCTTCATGGAATGGGACTGATAAAATGCATAGCCATGCTTGGTTGACTCAATATATGATATTGGGCTCACCAATTTCTTAAATTCGATCCTTTATTAGGAAACAGGGATTGAACAATTTTGAGGGTGACACGGTATATACCTCTAGTTCTATCCGGATGTAAGGGACGAAGGGACATGACCACACTGTTATATTGGTCACAATGGCATATGAGTTTATAAACTCCTACTATTTGGGGAGCAATGATGTATTGCTAGATGCCGCTCAATGTTAGTGAAGCTTTTGTTTGATACTTTTTAGATTAATTGGGAGATTATTGGTGCTACCATATAGATCTGGAAGTGATCAAGTGAAAAGTTGTAAATATACGTATTTTTCAGTACTTCTATTAGGTAATTTTGGTTTAATTTTTGTTGTTTTTAGTTATTTTTCTTCAATAAAATGTTTCTTTTTCGTAAATATTGTTCTAACTTAGCTTTATTTTGTTTTTCAGAATTTTTTTAGAAAAGCCAAATTTCTCAAAGTACACGCCTGTGTCACTTAGGTAACGTCCGTGACCAAGCGTGTTACTTTGATTCCTGTGAAAAAAAGCACTGCCTGCAAAGAAAAGATGAAGTCATGCCTGTGTCCCGTCCGACACGCCCATGTCCAACCGCTCGACGTTCGTCGATTCAAGCTCGACATTCGTCGATTCAAGCTCGACGTTCATCGATTCAAGCTCGATGCTTCCAGAAACTACTCAACGCCACTATCACACTCGTGCCCCCCCCCCAACATGCCTGTGTCCATCTGCTCGATATTCGTCGATTCAAGCTCGACGTTCGTCGATCCCATCTCGATGCCTTCACTAGTCATAACTTGTTAACATGCCAATGACAACCCTATCATACCCGTACCAACACGTGTCCCGTTCCATAAACTTCCAGAAATCGACCAGTCACTAAAATTTCGCCGTCTTCAGCAAGCCAGCCGGACACGCCCCCTGTCACGCCCGTGACCAGGGCATGTCACCCCCGAAATTTTTCTTATAAATAGAACTTTTCTGTAATGACCAAGGGTTCAAATTTTTGAGCCATTTTACTGTTGGACTGCTACTTAGTTGCTTTTTGTGCATTGTAAGGATAACTTCCCCCACTGCTCTTTGTGTTTGTCTTAGCTTTTGTAATCAAACTTTCTACTTAATAAAATATGTTATTCTATTCATCCTCATATTATACTGGAATGCCTCTGAGTGCCTCTCTTTCAACAATCTATAGTATCTTTGTCTTTCTCTTTAAAATGTGTGTGTGGGTGTATGAGTTTAACTTTATATTGTTATATTTTTATGTTTTCATAGTTCTAATAGCTTTTATTTTTCTTTTCCCTTTATTTAGGTTTAGGTTAAACTTTTTTTTATTACTTTACTTTCATTTTTATGGTTTTATAAAAGTGTTTTCAAAGTGGTTTTCTATCCTTTTTTTACTTAGTCTTTTTATTTTTGTAAAACTTTTGTTCTTCTCCACCTATTTTCCACTTTTTAAACTTTTTTATAAAATTATAAGAATGAAAAAGCTATCATTTTAACATTTTAAAACACTTTGATTTTTAGCTTTTATTTCTAAAAACTTTTGCTCTTTTTTTTATTTCATCTTTTTATTGATTTTTAGCAAGTTCTAGGAGTAGGAATGTATTTGTTTTAATTTTTCGATGACTTTGTTTTTCTTTTTAAATTGTGTGTATGTGAGTGTATGAGATTATGTTTCATTTTGATCTTTCAACTTCATGTCGAGTGTGTGCGTGTATGAGTTAATTTTTATTGCTTTCTCAATTTCATGTAGAGTGTGTGTGTGTATGAGATAATTTTTATTGTTTTCTTTCAATTATGTAGACTATGTGTGTGCATTTATTTCCCTCCTACTCATCCGAGTAGGACTTGCTTTTATTTCCTGCCTACTCATTTGAGTAGGACTTGTCATTTCTCGCCTACTCAGTTGAGTAGGGCTTGCAATTTCCTGCCTACTCGTTTGAGTAGGACTTGTAATGTCAATTATGTTTTCCATTTGTGTAACTTATCTTTTTCTTAATTATGGATTCGATTTGCGCGTGAGTTTTTTCTTAGCAATTACAGTTTTTAGCCTTTTGTTCCTAACGTTATGTTATTTATATGTCCTCTTTTTATAACCATTTAGTGTTTAGTATTGAACTCGCGCCTCATCAAACTCATAAGTCGTCCCCATGTCGATGAGTGCCTAATCGTCCTTAGCCCTCGACATCGAAGATCATTGGGACATATAAAATCACTCTAAATAAATAAAGGATCTTTTTCTCACTTTAATTAAAGGGCTTATGGTTTACCTCGGGTTTACGATGCATAGAACCATATATCGATGTGTGGACTCTATTTCCGTTATCCATATGCTAGCTAGCCGAGAGGTCGTGCGTATGGACTGATCACCCTTGGGTAAAAAAGTTGCGTGCATACCCTCGAGAGAGGAGAAGCGTAATTCTACAAGATTGGGTTCCCCACCCAATAGCGGTGTTCTTAGCGTAAAACAGGCATTAAGAGGAATCCTTCGTCGGAAGAGAGTTCGGTCGATTAGTCTTAGTTTTCAGGTGAGCGATATTCCTAGAGATAGGTGAGCTCATGTTTGTGGAACCTTCATGGCCTAGTTGCCTTTAATTAATTTGAAAACAAAGTTCTATAATTATTAAGAGTCGTTTTAGTTTCGGTTCGATTCGATGTCGAGCGTTAACCTTTCATCGAATTTTTCTTAGCCCTTTTTTATAACTCACTTTTATAACCGCTTCAGTTAACTAAAACTCGACAAGTTATTTTAGGTAAAATAATAGTCCCTCCAAAAGGAGTAAAAATAGTCATTCGGCCCCGGGAAATATACGACCTCGATATTCCCCACCGGAATATCTTGTATTACTTGCGACAGGTGCACTTGCCTCCTTCGTGATGCGTGGGAACCGAACCCAGCGCGCTCATCGTCTGAATTGAGAGTCGGGCCTCACGCGCATCATAAAGCATGTAGCCTCACTACCAACTCAGTATGAGCTTATCAGGGTCGCACATAAGATTGTGGAGAAATTGGGAGTTTGGATCTGTATGGTATAGCTCATATGATGAGCAAAAGGGACTGAAATATTCTAAGGCAAAAAGCATTGAGTGCGTTGAGACCAGTCAACGCTTTCGTTGAGTAAAGTGTTAACTCGTCGAATGATGGCATTGAGTGTGTTGAGTTAACTCACTGATTCGTCGAGTATCAAGTGTTGATTCGTTGACTGTCGCACTTAAACATTGAGTGCGTTGAGTCCACTCAGCGACTCGTCGAGTAAAGGAGTTTACTTGACAAGCCTGGGTCTTAGGCATTGAGTGAGTTGAGTGTACTCAACGCCTTCATCGAGTAAAATGTTTACTTGGTGAATCTGGCACTTAGGCGTTAAGTGTATTGTATTCACTCAACGCCATTCGACGAATCTATCCTTTGGCGCAGAAGTCGCACGCCGTTCGACGAATGTCATTCGACAAATGCAGTTCGATGAATGTCGTTTGACAAATGTAGTTCGACGACTACCGTTCGACGAATGCAGTTCGACAAATGTCGTTCGACGAATGCAGTTCGACGAATATCGTTCGACCAATCTGGCCTTTGGCACAGAAAGCGTTGAGAGCTTTGAGTTCATTGTATATGCTATAAGATACTCAATGATTCGTCGAGTATAAATTGATACTCGACGATTCGTCGTATATATATAGATATTCGACGATTCGTCTAGACAAACTGTTGTCTGGCCGAAGGTCTATTTTGTCTAAGTCCTGGGTATGCGATTAGCGACGAGCTATTTTGTTTATTCCCTTGGGTATAAATAGGCTGTCACTATGCGAAAGACCAATAGCCCTAAAAGCCGATGGAAACGTTTCGCCGATCCTGTCACCGAGCCTGATCCCAATCCTGTCACCAAGCCCGATCCCGGCGAGTATCGCCGCTACCTCTCCTTCAACAGACCTAGCAGTCTCTAGAGACGCTGAGTGTCCTCTCCCGGCCTACAACTTGTGTGACAAGTTGATACGAGTTCTCCCGATCATGTGGATTTCTTGTAGAGGCGCAGATATACTTTCTACGCTCAAGACTCAAGCCGCTAGTGACCGGTTGGAATTTTTTTGGAGCACTAAGGTTGAGTATTGACTCAATCTCTCAAAGGTAATTTTATTACAGCTTGCTTTACTTCTTGAATCATGAATATTGCTAGATCCGAACTCGTTTGGATTTTTCTTTCTCTTATTTCCGCTGCGTGCACAAGTGTAGTGCCATCCCAAAAAACCCAACAGGGATGACCCCGTGCAGCATGTGCAGTGGTTTGAGGATGTCATTTCCATAAGGCAAATGTCGGATGCCTTCAAGTGTAGGCTCTTTTCCATCATGTTGAAGGAGAAGGCAAGGGACTAGTTCCACCAGTTGTCGGCGAGTTCAATCTACTGCTTTGAGGATTTGTGTTGAGGGTTCTTGTTGAGGTTCTCGACATCGAATAAGAGGAAGAAGGTAGCGGAGTGCTTGTTTGCCATCAAGAAGAAGCTGCAAGAGGGGCTGGGACGCAATGTGGATAGGTTCTAGGAAGAAATTTTGCAGGTCCAGGAGATGACGAGGTACACCATGATGCTTGCCTTCACCCTAAGGTTGAGGCCAAGCTTCTTTAGCATGGAACTAAAGAGAGTCCCCCCCCCACCTCTTCTTCGAGGAGCTGATGGATAGGGTTGCGAAAGAGATCGAGATCAAGGCAAACAACTCGACGTTTGCTAAGAAGCTAACCAAGTTGACGGAGGACGATGGGAAGGACTCGGGAGCAGGAAGACAGGGGGAGCAGAGAGAGGTGAGAAGAAGGGAGGAACCCCGAGGTCAGGGGTAATACAAGGGTTGGGTGCAGCGCGAGCCGAACAACAGGTTGGGTTGGTGGCCACAGGAAGGTCACCCCTAGGGGCAGGGTGGTGGTCTCCAAGGAAGGGACAACTTTTGCGAGCAAATGAGGCTCAATCAGTCGGCCTGGAGGAAGGGACAGAGGGCCCCCTCCTTCCGCAGCAGGAAGCTATGGAGATCGTGATAGGAAGACGAGGAAGGAGAGGAGCTCAAGGAGGACCAAGTAGAAGAGAAGACATGGTGGTGTTGCCCTTTTGTGACTTCCATCAGGAGGAGGTCATGCAACAGCCACCTGCCTAGGTTTCTTGGAGATTAGAGAGGCCAGGGGGAAAGTTTAGCTCCTTGTGCTGCCGCTGCGACTTGGGCCGCCACCATCGCTTCCGCAAGCATGTGGCAAAAGTCGGCAGGGGTCACCCCCATGCCTAAAGGACCTTGTGTCGTAGCGCTACTCACCGAGAGCTCTTCTCCTGGCCTCGACATCCCCGCCTCGTTGCTTGCACTCTTAACACAAGCAAAGAAAAACACAAATCAGTCTCTAATCGCAAGACTCAAACACAGGGACACTCATAATACCGCAATACTCCTATGTGGATAACTTCTTATACGTGACTCGATTTTGACTTTTGACTACGAATTCTCTCCTTGGAACACTAACCTGGCTCTGATACCAAATTATAATGCCTCCCCTGTAATGACTGTATGATATGGGTCCGGCCGGGGGCCCACGACATAAAATCATCACAGCTTCAGCATTATAAGATGATATTAATACCCAAACTCAAAACTCAGAACTAAACACAGCATAAACAAAGCAAAACCATTAGAAGTTATCCATTACAATCAGGAGTAACCAAAGGCCTTAAGGCCTTACAAAACAATGTCCAACAAATAATAAACCACAAAGTCAATACATGAACATGCAAAAGCACTCCTAGGCTACCTCGGCGTGCAAGCCGGACATTGTCCAAATCATAGATCAAACAAGACAAGAAAAGGGAACAAACTAAAGTACAGCAACACTTTATGAGTCTTAGGGCTTTTTGCTCGGCGCACTAGCTCCCGCTTGCGATCCTTTCCATGTAAAGATTTTAAGTAACGTGGGTCAGCAAAGGCTGACCTCTACTGTGTAACCAACACAACTCCTCCCGGCCGCCCCTAACGGACCCCGGGGTACCCCTCCAACCTGCAAGTCAGCACTTCATGTACCATATATATAAATAAATAAAGCTTAAAAATAGTTTTGGATGTCTCAAGCAACAAACATGTTTCTATGTTGAGAACAGTGTAAAAGGGGCCTACTATGCAGCATATATGCAAACCCGGGCTTCGCCTAAGGCACCCTAACTCGTATGCATCTAACACAGCATCAAACAATTCGGGTACTTCTGTTTCCCCATTGGCATAAAGCCGCACAACATAAGGGAACTACCATGTCCCTAACGGCCCAAGTGTCGTTACAAAGAAATCTTGCAAAGGCCCCACCCGCGCATGGGTCTTAAACCCCGGGCTAGCCCGCACATTCTGACTTCACACATCAGGATTCCATCTCACACACAAACCGATTCTAAGAACCCTTGCTGGACCCCACCCGCTCATGGCCTCATTGCCTGGGCTTGCCCTACGCTCGGCGTTCTCATCAGTCTCACAGAAGGGGACAAGTCTCGCCGGGAAACACTCCCCACCTTACTTGCATGTCACAGGATAACCAACCGATCACAGAGACATAGCCACTCCTTTGTATAGCACAACAAAATATTTTCCCACCCTAAACCACCATTTATACTGTAACGTCCCCGTGCACCAAGGAAAACATCTACCGCCAATGCGGAGCTAACCTTGTCCGGTTCGGCTACGAGTACTCACTCAAGAAAAGGGGGAAAACGCATACATCACAATTTCATCTTATCGCAACAGATTTCTACCAAATCATAGGCTCGCTATGCAGCATCACCGAGTCGGACCAACGGTCGCGACTACGGCTTCACCCACAATGCCTAATCCACTAACGGAGCGGATCTCTAATGCAAAAAATATGTCGGGTACGGACTATATTAACCCGGAGGTTCCTCTTGAACCATGGCAACCCGAACCCCTCTCATTTGAGAGATCTGGAGCCCAAAGATGAAAAGAAAAGATGCTAAGAATGCATCCTAAAACCAAGAGGAGAAGTGTCGTTACCTTATGACCCCTCTTCCTAGCCATGGAGAAAGCTTAGTCGTATGAACACCACCGCAATGATCATGCCTTCGCAGATCTGAACTCTGCTTGCGAAACGGGGTTCTGAAGCTTCACCGGCAGCCGGAGTTGATCTCCTCCTTCTTCCTAGCTCTCCCCTCTCTCTAAAGTTTTAGAAAGAGGAATAAGATGAGAAATAAGGGTTTGAAAACCCTATTCCCGGCCTTAAACCTAGAAAAGACCAATCACAACCCTTAGATCCCAAAAGAAGGAAACGAACGACCAAGATTCGCCCTGAAAATAAACTTCCTGGGCCGAAGAGAGGTTGTGACACGCCCGTGTACAAGGCCGTGTTCTCTTACTCTCCGTCAAACCAGAAATCCTGAGCAGGACACGACCTTTGACACGGCTTCGGACATGCCTGTGTATTAGGTGACACGCCCGTGTCAAGGCCCGAGTCACGGCCCGTGTCCCCCAAACGACACAGGACCAAAACGTCCCGAGAGGCATACGACCATTGACACGCCCGTGTATCTGGCCGTGCGCCCTCACTCAACGCCATAAAAAAATCGTTGAGTGCTAGACACGCCCTGGGACATGCCCGTATCCCAGACCTTGTGCTCACTCAATGCCGCAAAATCGTTGAGTGCTCGACACGCCCGTGTCATAGTCCGTGTTCTCACTCAAAGCTCATCGATCAAAAAATTATTGACCTCTCAGCAAAACGTCCAACCCGAGCACGACACGCCCTGTGACACGCCCATGTCACAGGACGTGTCAGCCTACCTAGAACCCAACTTGGCCAAAAACAATGCCATCGGTTCCTCTTCCAAGTTTTGGGGCGTTACAATTCCTCCCCCCTTAAAAGAATTTCATCCCGAAATTTAACTATAGAAGATAATCAAAACTTAAATGGTACCTGAACAGAAGATCTCGGGGTACTCCTCAAGCATGGCTTGCTCCCGTTCCCATGAAAGCTCCTCGCGGCCATAGTTGTCCCAACGAACTTTTACAAGTTTAACCTCCTTGTTCCGCAATTGCCGAACCTCTGAATCTTCTATACTTATTGGACGAACTCGCGTCCTCAAGTCCTCTTCTATCGGCACTGCTGCTGATTCAATCACCACGCTAGCCTCTAACAAAGCTTTCCTCAAGACGGAGACAAGGAAGAAATCGTGTAATCCACTCAGCTCCGGGGATAACGCCAACCGGTACGCTGCTTCTCCCACCCGTTCTATAACCTCAAACGGTCCCAAAAACCTCGGACTCAACTTCTTGAGTCGGCAAATCTGCGAAATGCCTTTGAACGGCTTGATCTTTAGATAAACCCAGTCTCCCACCGCGGACTCCACATTCCTGTGGCGTGCGTTAAAATATTTCGCTTGCCGATTTTGAGCTACCTTCTTGCACTCTTGAATGGTTCGCATCAACTCACTAGCGTCAGCTACCACTTCTTTCCCCAAAAGCTTGGTGTCTCCCGCCTCTGTCCAAGACATCAGTGTTCGACACCTCCTCCCATACAAAGCTTCGTATGGCGCCATCTTGATACTTGCTTGGTAACTATTATTATATGCGAACTCTACCATGAAGAGATGATCCTCCCATTTCTTGCCGAAGTCGAGAGTGCACATCATCAGCATATCCTCCATAGTATGGTTCGTTCTCTCTGTCTGCCCGTCATTCTGAGGGTGGAAGGCCGTACTGAACTTGAGTTTCGTTCCCAGGCTTTCCTGCACCAACCTCAAATCCTTAGACGTGAAACGTTTGTCACGATCGCTAACTATGCTCTTTGAAATCCCATGTAATCGTACAATGTTGTGAATGTACAATTCCACCAGCTTTTCCACACTGTCCTCCTTCCGATTTGGGATGAAATGTGCCACTTTGGTCAAGCGATCCACGATCACCCAAATGGCATCATTGCCCTGCTGCAATCAAGGTAACCCATGCATAAAATCCATGGAGATGTCATCGAATTTCCACTCTGGGATAGGAAGAGGCTTCAAAAACCCGCCCGGCTTCTGACACTCAGCCTTCACCAAGGCATAGGTTTGGCACCGACTCACATACAAAGCTACATCCCGTTTCAGACCAGGCCACCAATAGGATTTCTTCATATCCAAGTACATCTTTGTACTACCCGGGTGAATGGAGTACTTTGTGAAGTGGGCCTCAAACATCAACTCCTCACGGAGCTTGCCGAACTGCGGTACAAAAATCCTCCTGCCCTTCCTCAGAATCCCATCAATCATCTCCCAGGCACTGCCCTCGCCCTTTTGATCTTCCTCCATGTATGGTTGGAACTCCGCATCCAAACGGGTCGCTTCCAGAATACGATCGTACAAGTCATTCTTCATTTCAATCCAATTTATCTGAGCCACGCTAGACTCGCCTCTGGCTGCACATTCCATGCCGAGGGACTCCCAGTCCCGCCTCAATCGTTCATCATGAGCTTCAATCCAATTTCATTGCCCCGAGTATTTTCTACTCAAAGCATCAGCCACCACATTGGCTTTGCCTGGCGTGTACTGAATCGCCACTTCGTAGTCCCCAAGGAACTCGACCCACCTACGTTGCCGCATATTTAATTCCTTCTGATCTAGGAGATACTTCAGACTTTTGTAGTCCGTGAAGAACTCCACTTTCTCACCATAAACGTAGTGCCACAACAATTTCAGCGCAAAGATTACTGCCGCCAATTCCAAATCGTGGACGAGGTATTTTCTCTCATGCAGCTTAAACTACCTAGATCCAAAGGCGATAATGCTTCCACACTGCACCAGAACGCACCCGAAACCGCATCCGGATGCGTCGTTGAAAATCTGAAATCCTTCGGTCCCCTTCGACAAACTTAGGATTGGCGTCGTCATAAGCCTTTCCTTCAGGGTATCACACGCCTGATTGCACTCTTGTGTCCACACGAATTTCTGATCCTTACGAGTTAGTGAAGTGAGGGGTAGAGCTATACGCGAAAAGTTTTCCACAAACCTTCGATAGTACCTGGCTAGTCTAAGAAAACTTCGGACTTCCGCCACGGTCCTCAAAACTGGCCAATCTCTGATGGCTTCCACTTTCATTGGATCTACTACCACCCCATCCCCACTAATCACATGGCCAAAAAATGCCACTTTCTCCCACCAGAATTCGCACTTGGAGAACTTTGCATAAAGCCGGTTCTCTCTCAGCAATTACAACACCATTCTCAAGTGAGTCTCGTGCTCCGCTTATGATTTGGAATAAACAAAAATGTCATCAATAAAGATGACTACAAACAAGTCCAAGTATTTGTGAAACACTCGGTTCATCAAGTCCATGAATACGGATGGTGCGTTCGTCAGCCCGAACGGCATCACCAAAAACTCAAAGTGTCCCTACCTCGTGCCAAACGTGGTTTTGGGTATGTCTTCGTCTTGAATCCGTAACTGATAGTATCCAGACTTCAAGTCCAACTTGGAATACACCACCGACCCCACCAACTCGTCGAATAGATCGTCTATTCGGGGAATCAGATACTTATTCTTAACAGTCAGTTTGTTCAACTCTCGGTAGTCTATGCACAACTGCATACTACCGTCCTTCTTCTTTATGAACAACACCGACGCACTCCACGGTGAAGAACTGGGTCTGATATACCCCTGCTCCAAAAGCTCTTTCAACTGAACTTTAAGTTTGGCCAACTCCTTTGGTGTCATCCCAAAGGGACGACGTAACACCGGCCTAGCCTCTAGCACTAGCTCGATAGAGAAATCAATCTCCCACCGAGGAGGTGCTCCTGGAAGCTCCTCAGGAAACACGTCTTTGAACCCCGCCACTACGGGTACTTCTCCAAGAGACAGCATGGAAAGGCTAACCTCCAACAGTGCTACTAGGGCTACACCTCCTTGGTTAACAGCCCGTACTAGTTTCATGGCCAAAACTAGGGAACAGGCCACCCCATGAAGACCCTCAAACTTGACTTCTGCTTGCCCCTCGCCCCTCAGGGTTACCACCTTAGACAGGCAATCGATACTGGCATGCTGCTCCGCTAGCCAGTCCATCCCCAAAATTACATCAAACTCGGCCAGCGGTAAGACTGCCGCCATCAACATGAAGTCGACTCCATCTAGACTCCAACAAATACGCCCTTTAGCCCTGGTACTCATAGATAACCCATTGGGCATGCGCACCCTCAATTCTGCGTCCGTTGAGATAGACTCAACTCCGATCCTTCGGATAAAGCTTTCCGCAAGGAAGGAGTGTGATGCTCCCGTATCAAACAGTACCCTAGAGGGGTACCCGGAAACTATCACAAAGCCTAAACACATGCAACAAACATAAACGGCTTGAAAATAGGAATCTAAGATGCTGGTTAAACTCTCATACCTGTCACCATATCGGGTTGACGGATTGCTTCCTGCTACCCAAGGTTATAGGCCCTTGGCCTCACCGGTTGAAACCGAGAAGCGCTCGACTCTTCCATCTTCCCTTTCTCTGCGGTACTGGGGCCGGAGCGCACAGTCTGCTCCTTCCTTGGCTCTTGTTCCGTGCCTCCTTGAGTACAAAATCTTGCTATATGCCCAGCCTTGCCACAAGTATAGCACGTCAGAGGTCCCTTAGAGCGAGAACCTCCGGACATCCAATTACTTTTCTCACCGGACTTGTATGGGTGAGTCTTTTTCTTCCATCTGCTCCCTTCTGACTTCCTGTGGGACTGAGAAGGATTCCCTCCTCCCTGCTTCAGTGTGAAACCCATGCGGTGCTGGGTTCTCTCCATATTACTTTCCAAAATCCTGGCCGCCTCAACCAATTCATTGAAACCCGCGCGTTTCATGGATATGAGTGGCTGCCTCAGGTTTTACCTCAACCTGTGGTAGAAGAGGTTGTCCCTCTCCTCATCATCCGCCATGGTCGTTCCCGCATAATGACCCAATCGAGTTAACTCCTGAACATATTCATCCACAATTTTGTCTCGCTGCACCAAGTACAAAAATTTCCTTTGGATGGCTAACCTTGTTGATGCGGGAATGTACTTCTTCAGGAAAGCATTCCCAAACTCCTCAATGGACGGTGTACGTCCAGGAAACTGCTGGCCACTGTGGCTCGCCCACCACAACTTGACGTCCCCTTCTAACATGAAGGCTGTAAACTCTGCTTTCTTCTCGTCTGGCATCTCAGCCGCTCTCAAAAGCTCCTGAATCCGAGCCCACCAATCTTCTGCATATGTAGGCGTGCCGATTCCCTTACAGGTTGGAGGGTGGAAATACTTCATTTGCTGGTCACCATGCCCGACAATCACCCTTTCGTCCAACGGCTCTGCCCTCCTGGCTTCACCCGGCACGGCCGTCGCCATATCCGGGGTAGCAGGAGTTGCTACCTGAGCAATGGGGGCTGCAACTTGTGCTGCCGCTGTGGCTTGGGCCACCACCATCGCTTCCGCAAGCATGCGGCAAAAGTCAGCAGGGGTCACCCCCATGCCTAAAGGACCTTACGCCATAGCGCTACTCGCCGAGAGCTCTTTTCCTGGCTTCAATGTCCCCGCCTCGTTGCTTGCACTCTTAACACAAGCAAAGAAAAACACAAATCAGTCTCTAATCGCAAGACTCAAACACAGGTACACTCATGATCCCGCAATACTCCTATGTGGATAACTTCTTATACGCGACTCGATTTTGACTTTCGACCACGAATTCTCTCCTTGGAACACTAACCTGGCTCTGATACCAAATTGTAACGCCTCCCCTATAATGACTGTATGATATGGGTTCGGTCGGGGCCCCACGACATAAAATCGCCACAGCTTTAGCATTATAAGATGATATTAATACCCAAACTCAAAACTCAGAACTAAACACAGCGGAAACAAAGCAAAACCACTAGAAGTTATCCACTACAATCAGGAGTAACCAAATGCTTTAAGGCCTTACAAAACAATGTCCAACAAATAATTAACCACAAAGTCAATACATGAACGTGCAAAAGCACTCCTAGGCTACCTCGGCGTGCAAGCCGGACATTGTCCAAATCATAGATCAAACAAGAAAAGGGAACAAACTAAAGTACAGCAACAATTCATGAGGCTTAGGGATTTTTGCCCGACGCACAAGCTCCCGCTTGCGATCCTTGCCCTATAAATATTTTAAGTAACGTGGGTCAGCAAAGGCTGACCTCTACTATGTAACCAACACATCTCCTCCCAGCCGCCCCTAACAGACCCCGGGTACCCCTCCAACCTGCAAGTCAGCACTTCATATACAATATATATAAATAAATAAAGCTTAAAAACAGTTTTGGATGTCCAAGCAAAAAACACGTTTCTATGTTGAGAACAGTGTAAAAGGGCCTACTATGCAGCATGTATGCAAACCCGGGCTTCGCCCAAGGCACCCTAACTCGTATTTATCTAACACAGCATCAAACAATTCGGGTACTTCCGTTTCCCCATTTGCATAAAGCCGCACAACATAAGGGAACTACCATGTCCCTAACGGCCCAAGCGACGTTACACGGAAATCTTACAAAGGCCCCACTCGCACATGGGTCTTAAACCCCGGGCTTGCCCGCACATTCTGACTTCACACTTCAGGATTCCGTCTCACACACAAACCGATTCTAAGAACCCTTGCTGGACCCCACCCGCTCATGGCCTCATTGCCCGGGCTTTCCATACGCTCGATGTTCTCGTCAGTCTCATAGAAGAGGACTAGTCTTGCCGGGACACACTCCCCACATGACTTGCACGTCACGGGATAGCCAGCTGACCACAGAGACATAGCCCCTCCTTAGCATAGCACAACCAAATATTTCCCACCCTAATCCACCATTTATATTGTAACGTCCCCGTGCACCAAGGAAAACATCTACCGCCAATGCGGAGCTAACCTTGTCCGGTTCCGGCTACGAGTAATCATTCAAGAAAAGGGGGAAAACGCATACATCACAACGGCATCTTACCGCAACTGATTTCTACCGAATCCTGGGCTCGCTATGCAACATCACCGAGTTAGACTAACGGTCGCGACTACGGCTTTACCCACAATGCCTAATCCACTAACGGAGCGGATCGCTAATGCAAAAATATGTTGGGGACGGACTCAATCGACCCGAAGGTTCCTCTTAAACCATGGCAACCCGAACCCCTTTCATTTGAGAGATCCGGAGCCCAAAGATGAAAAGAAAAGATGTTAAGCATGAATCCTAAAACCAAGAGGAGAAGTGTCGTTACCTTACGACCCCTCTTCCTAGCCATGGATAAAGCTTGGTCGGATAAACACCACCGCAACGATCTTGCCTTCGCGGATCTGAACTCCGATTGCGAAACGGGGCTCCGAAGCTTCACCGGCGGCCGAAGTTGATCTCCTCCTTCCTCCTAGCTCTCCCCTCTCTCTAAAGTTTTAGAAAGAGGAAGAAGATGAGAAATAAGGGTTTGAAAACCCTATTCCCAGCCTTAAACCTAGAAAGACCAACCACAACCCTTGGATCCCAAAAGAAGGAAACAAACGGCCAAGATTAGCCCTAAAAATAAACTTCCTAGGCCGAACATGGGTTGTGACACTCCCGTGTCCAAGGCCGTGTTCTCTTACTCGCCGTCAAACCAGAAATCCTGAGAAGGACACGACCTTTGACATGGCTACGGACATGCCCGTGTCTTAGGTGACACGCTCGTGTCCCCCCAAACGACACAGGACCAAAACGTCCCGAGAGGCACACAGCCATTGACACTCCCGTGTCTCTGGTCGTGTGTCCTAACTCAACGCCACAAAAAAAATCATTGAGTACTCGACACGCCCTGGGACATGCCCGTGTCCCAGACTGTGTGCTCACTAAATGTCGCAAAATCGTTAAGTGCTCGACACGCCCTAGGACACGCCCGTGTCTCAGGTGACACGCCCGTGTCATAGGCTGTGTTCTCACTTAACGCTCATCGATCAAAAAATCGTCGACCTCTCGGCAAAACGTCGAGCCCGAGCACGACACGCCCTGTGACACGCCTGTGTCACAAGCCGTGTCAGCCTACCCAGAACCCAACTTGGCCAAAAACAACACCATCGGTTCCACTTCAAAGTTTTGGGGCGTTACAGTGCAGGTCTGGATCAGGGGGGATTCAGAGGTGGCGAGGTAGTGCTATGTGATAGCCGTCAATACCATTTCTTGGATGGCCGGGGCAGAATGGGTAGAGAGGGAGATGGAGATGGTGGCACAGGAGGAAGTTATAGAGGAGGGGGAGGTGAGCCTAGGTGAGGCTATAAGGAAGGCTGAGGATAAGGATAGGGAGGAAGGAGAAGCTGAGGTGGAGGCCCAGGGAGGCGGAGAAGTGGAATCAAGGGAAAGCCTATTAGAGGCAATGGTAGTAGAGGAAGTTGGAGGGGAGGAAGAGTTCGGGGAGGAGGAAGAGCCGAGGAGTGGTGGTGGGCAGTCCAGGATGGAACCAGTAGAGGAGATTGTGGAGATGGAGGTCTTCACCAAGGAAGGGAGGGCGGAGAGGGTATGGATCAGCGGCAGCTTGAGCCCAAAAGACCAGGCGAGGATGCGAGAGTGCATCCAGAAGAACATCGAGGTCTTTTCCTGGAGCGTAGCAAACATGTCGGGCATTGACGCGGATGTGGCATGCCACTTTTTGAACCTGGACCCTAAGACATGTCCCATCCGCTAGAATATGAGGACCATTGCCACCAAGGTAGAGGAACCCATCTGCAAGGAGGTCAGGAAGCTTCTCGATGCATGTTTTATCTCAGAGATCCAGTACCCGGGCTGGGTCTCCAATGTGGTAATGGTAAAAAAAGGGGATGGGAAGTGGCGTATATGTGTGGATTTCTCTTTATTAAATAAATCATGCCCTATGGATTGCTACCCCCTGCCTCGGATTGATGCGCTGGTTGATTTATCCGTTGGTTTTTTTATTATGAGTTTTTTAGATGCTTTTTCAGGTTACCATCAGATTCGGATGCATCCCCCTGACGTCAAGGATTTCACCTTCATCACAAGGGAGGGATTCTTCAGCTACAAGATGATGCCCTTCGGGCTAAAGAACACGGGTACTACTTTCCAACGCATGATGGATCAGGTGTTCAAAAGTCAGAGGGGTAGGAACCTGGAGGTTTATGTTGATGACCTCATGGTAATGAGTGGGGATGTGGGTTCACACCTACTTGACCTGGAGGAGACATTCATAACCTGCGAAATTTCAAGATGACGCTGAATCCCTAGAAGTGTGTCTTTGGGGCAAGCCGAGGCAAATTCCTTGGGCACCTTCTGACCCCAGCAGGGTCAGACTCCAACCCGGATAAGGTGAATGCCATCGTGGAGTTAGAATCACCTCGAAATGCCAAGGAGGTTCAGCGTTTGACGGGCAAGCTCGCCGGGTTGAGTCGGTTTCTCTCCCGTGTCGGGGAGAAGTGTTCAACCTTCAAGGTGCTTTGGGGGAACCAAAATTTTGAGTGGCCGGGAAAATAAGAAGAGGCTTTCCGAGCATTGATGAGTCATCTCTCTCTAGCCCCACTCCTTTAGAGCCCGAAGGAGGGGGAGGATCTATCTTCGTACCTAGGAGTAGGGATAGACGTCGTAAGTTCTGTATTGGTAAGGGAAGAGGGGAAGAAGCAGCTCCCAATCTACTACGTTAGTAGGATCTTTAAGAAGGCAGAGCTCCACTACCCCATTCTAGAGAAGTTGGCTTTCTCTTTGATCATCTCGGCCAGGAAACTAAGGCCGTATTTCTAAGCTCATTCAATCAAGGTGGTGACGGACCATCAATTGCGCAAGATTTTTGAGGGGGTGGAACACTCTGGGTGGTTGGCCAAGTGGTCGATTGAGCTCAGTGAGTTTGACATCTCTTTCGTACCAAGGCTATCCATCAAAGCACAGACGGTGGCTAATTTTTTGGCTGACTATGTCGTAGAGTTGGAGGGAGAGGAGGCACTGCCACGGGAGGCATGGAAGATGTTTGTTGATGGAGCCTCAGGGAAGCATTCCCTTGGAGGAGGGGTAGTATTGGTAAGTCCTCAAGGAGTCACCATAGAGCAAGCAGTGGTGCTGAACTTCCCGGTCACTAATAATCAAGTGAAGTATGAAGTCGTCATAGCCGGGTTGTGATTAGCCAAGGAGCTTGGGATTCATGACGTAGAAGTGTTTACGGATTCGTTAGTGGTGGTGTCACAGATCAGGAGTGACTATAAAGCCCGGTAGCCCACCCTTGTAAAGTACTTATCCAAGGTAAGAATGATTGTCGAGGGGTTCCGAGCATTCTCAATCCAGCATGTCCCTAGGGAGGAGAATGAAGCGGCCGACAGATTGGCCATGTTTGGACCCCGGTGGGGAACCTTGACCGTGTTGTTTTTTCCGGCGATTGAGGAGGGAGAGCTGATGGAAGTGGATCGGCGACCCTCGTGGGTGGATCCCTTCATAGCCTACTTCACTACATGCAACCTTCCTGAAGGGACCAAGGATGCAAAAGGTTTTCGACACAAAGCGACGCACTACCTCGTGCATGAAGGAGGGTTACATCAAAAGATGATGTCAGGGCTCTTGGAATGATCTGTGGCAGAGGAAGAGATCCCAAGGATCCTGGAGGAAGTGCACTCGGAAGAGTGCGGAAGCCATTCGGGGGGAAGGAATTTGGAAGCAAGGGTGGTTAGGCAGTGAAAGTATATAGTTTTCTACCTAAATCACCTAAAGGTGGTGAATAGGTGAGATCTGCGTCTTTCACGGAATAAAATATTTAGAGGGATTAACACAGAATGATCTAGCACAATCCAGACGACACAAGGATTTATAGTGGTTCCCCAATCTTGGGTACGTCCACTCTCCACCTCACCAATCTAGCACCACACTAGACTTGGCTACTTTACTTTATCTCGGATTAAACAATCCTACACCTCGGAGCAATGCTCTTATAACTCAGAGTAAACACACTCCTACAAACTCTATCCTCCAAAACGGGATCTACACTCTGAAGAAAACTCTTCCTACAAACTCGGAGACAACATCTACAAAAATTGAGATAAGTTTTTACAATAATAATGAAAAACAACTTCACTTCAAATCTGAAATCTTCAGATTTCTTCCTTCTTGAAATACTGCAAGCTTGATGAAGAAGTTGAGGAAGAATTCTTGAGATAAACACGATCTGAAATTTATTGGATCTGACACGATCAAATGAGAGATTGAGAATATACAACTAGGGATCTTGTCAAATATTTCTTATACTTTCAAATTGCTGGATCAAAGAACAAGCTTCAGTGAAGAACGAAGATGTCGGCGGCGAATTTTTACTGATCTGGAAATGTGCGGCGATTCTGATATGGAATAAGATTAGCAGTGAAAAATAAGGGTTTGCGAAATTCTTGAAGAGACTTTATATAGGACAAAGCCCAACGGTCAAATGTTATTAAGAGATGATCCTCGTGGATTAAACTTTCTAAACTTAGATCTGAATTTGAAATTATGTCTGACTGTTTTAATCTTCAGAATTTGCAACTGTATTTCTCAAGAAGAAGAAGACTTCTCAAGAAAAGAACTTGTCTTCTCGAGAAAAGAACTCAGCTTCTGGAGAAAAGAACTTGAAGAAAATTCTGTGAGAGGGAATACTGATTTCTCTAGAAGAACCTTATTTCTCGAGAAAGAGACTTGTTGGAGTCCTCGAGCAGGTGCCAGAGTTCTCGAGAAAACATCCAAGCCTTTCGAGAAATTTCCTTAACAGAACTTCTGAAACTTGAGGCAATGATTTCTCGAGAAGGAGTGGGTTTCTCGAGAAAGAAGTTTTAGCTTCTCGAGAAATAAACTTGACTTCTCGAGATTTCCATTGCATCACCCGAGAATTGACTTAGCTTTCGAGAAATCTACATGAAATTTCTCCAATAAAAGACTTAGAAACCATTCAAACAATTTCCCGAGAATTCTTATAATATCTCAAGAACATCAAGGCTTTCATGAGAACTAGACTTACGCTTCTCGAGAAAAACATCTTAGATTTCTCGAGAAATGTACTTAAGGAAATTTTCTGAATAATTTATTTTTCTTTTTTGTTGAAAATAGCTACCCTTGAATTCTTCCACTGCCCCAGTACTTGAAAATGAAGTGCCTGCAAATAGAGAGGTTACACATGAGTCAACATTGTAGATCACACAATGAGGGATTATATTGCATGGTCCTGTGTTTGGTGACTCACTATAAACTGAAATTAGTCTACACTTAGCAATTATGACCTGCAAGCACTTAACCACAGAATAACATCAAATACAAACTTAATTCATCTTAGTTCAAGGGTGAATTCACACAAATCTGGGTTATTGTGGATGCAATACCCAACAATCTCTCCCTATTTGTAGAAGTCAGAACCCTCTACACTAAGGTGAATTACATCAAAATAATCAAATAATTAACTAATGAACATTGTAATGATAGCAATGATGATTAAGAAATTATATGCCAGCAAAATTCAAAAACATATAAATATATATAGAAATTGTCGATAGAGGAATCCATGTCCACAACATTCTATACTATGGCTAAACTCCACTCATTTGAATTGATGTTGTTGCTGCCTTTCTTTCTTTTCTTACTGCCTTTTTTGATAGTTGTAAGGCTTGGGGTAGTACTTAGCAGGTTTGGGAGGAGCCTTGGGATTTTTTCTGCCATATTCTCTGTCATAGATTCTCCTCTTGGTCAAAGATTTCTCATATAACTCCCATTCCTGGGAACTGTAATGATCATTTATATCTTCATTAAAATCTACAACCAGTTTTAGAGTATCAAGAATTAGTGACTTTGAGGTTGGGCTCCATTCTTCATCAAGTTCTTGTGCTCTTCTTCTTTCAGCTTCTGGATATGGAATGGATTGGCTTACAGAAGCACCGTCACCAAATTTCCTTCTTAAGAACTGGAATTTCTGGAGGTGGATTTTGAGGCATCTTTTGTTCAGACCAAACTTGGGAGTAATCTGCAGGAGGGGCTTCATAATCTTTAGGTCTGGGAGAGAATGTAGGCATCTGGGCAGAAGGCTGCTGGACAGTTCAAGATGAGGAGGTAGAGCTGCATTTGGATTGACTTGGAAGTTAGGAAAGATCTGATTGTGCATCCAAGCTGCAGTGGCATAAGTGTGCAGCTTTACCACATAAATATGTGCCTGAACATCTGCATTCATTTCTTTCAATTAAGCATCCCATAGGTTTTTCTTGTTTGTAGAGTCTTTTGATAGATATTCTTTGACTTTGTCCTCCCCCTTTCTGATTTATACAGATAGGGTACTTATAGCATCTTCTTTGAACTTGCCAACTTCTTCACACGTCTTAAAGTTGTGCTCTTGAGCTTTCTTTTCCAACTGAATCTTGTTGTTTGCCAATGTGACTGATTGGTCCATTACGTGACCAATACTAGTAATGTTGTGATCCAAGGCTTTTCATCCTATTTTGAATAGGTGTTTGAGGTTATCAGTATCATACTGAATATCAGCGAAGCCTAAGCTCATCTATTTCTCTAGAGCAATGAATTTGTCTGTGACAGCTTTGAGAGAGACGTTAAAATATTGTTTTTGCTGAGCTAACATAGATTCAAGCTTACCTAGAAGGGTATCTTAAGGAATGGCTATAGCTGGAGGAGGTGAAGGAGGTAGAGCCTGATCTGACCAAACAGGAATTTCTTTAATGACAACCGAGGTCTTGCCTCTGATGGTACGAATCATGACCTCCCCTTCCTCACCAATGAAGTAGGGAGGGAGAATTCTAGGCTTTTAAGAGGGGGGTCAACTGGGTCTGGAGTGATCTCATCATTATCAGAGAGAATTATCTCATTCTCCCCTTCAATATGTTATGGGGAGAGAGGAACATCTGGAATCTATTCTGGAGTCTTTGCAGGAGAGGAGGAGGGTTGAGCATTTGAAACCTTTTCAGGGGATATGAATAGGGGATCATCAGAGATGAGTTCCTCTACCATATTTGATATTTCAGCATCAGTGGAAGTGACTCTGGCAGTCACTTCATCAGTGAATTCTTCTTGATCAGAGGAAGAATCATTGTTCATACCTGAGCCATCCTCATACAGAGAGGTGCTCTTCTCAACAGAATCATCAATAGCAGCAACTTGCTCTAAGAACTGCTCTGCGGGAAAATCTGAATGAATAACTGTTTCTGTAACATCAGTTGGCATATCTTCTTCCTGAACAGAAGGAGCAGGCTTCCCCTCAGCAGCTGCACCAGATGTGTAAGCTGCATCAGTGTTAGGAGGAGATTGGATCCTGTCCTCATCATCAAAGATAATTCTATGGGCTGGAGGAGCTTGTCCTGACCTTGGGATTCTGATCTCCCATCTCTAGATGGAGGAGATAGAGACCTTCTTGAGGTGGTGAATTTCAACACCTTTGGTGGTGTCGAAGATCTCTAGCTGAGCTTGATTCAATAACAGAGAAATAATTCTACCAAAATTTGGCTCCTTCAGACTCTCCTTGATCTTGTCAAACAGCATGTATCCCCATTAGAACTTCTTTCTGCATACAACTGCAGTTATCATATCAAAGAAATCTATGGAGATATATCCAATTGACCAAGTTTTACACAGAAGAACCTTGCCGAGAATGTCGGCAAGAAGTTTACTTTCATCAGTCAAGTTCTGTCTTTTTACTAAAGTGGCAGAATTTGGAAGACCACAAAAGCAGTAGGATCTGGAATAGTCATCTGCTTCCAGATAATCTTCTTCATCAATGGACGACAATCGCAGAAACTTTGTGATAGAGGATGGCTTGATTTTGAGTTTCATATCTCTGACTGTAGTTTTCAACAATTTCCCGCCTCGTTTGATCTTGGTATGTCTGAAAAACTCTTTAACTTCAGGTAACAATTCTTTACATAGATGTTCCAAGACAAATGTGATGCCGGTGGCATCTAGGAGGTGTAGAACATTCTTGAAGTCGTCGAAAATGTACTCTATGCCAGCACAAACGAGTTCGCTGCCCACACCGATCTTGAAGGAGGAGCCATCGAATGTAGAGAGTGCGAAATGTCGGATTTGCCAGAGACAAAGCAGCAGATTTTTGCAAGAGAGAGGGCGGAAAGCTTCAAGGAACTGAAGGGTTTTTCTTGGGAGAGATGATTTGAAAATGTGGTTTTGGATTTCTATGGAATTTTCTATTTATATAATTTGAGAATTAAGAATAGAAATTAAAAAATCAAACCTGGAATCGGCGGTTCAAATTCTTCAGAAGATCGTCCTGGCGCTAGGGCATTTTTCGAGAAAGAAGATGCCTTTCGAGAAATTCAAGTGTCTTTTCTCATGAAATCCACTTGACTTTTCTCGAGAAATGGAGTTAGTTTTTCGAGAAGTCCAGAGAGCCTACTTTCGAGAAATAGAGTTGTCTTTTTCAAAGAAATGGAGTTAGTCTTTTCTCGTGAAACGACTTTTCTCGTGAAATAAACTTGTTCTCGAGAAAACAACTTGAGTTCCCGAGAAATCCATAATCTTTAATTAATTCCTTGACTTCAGATATTATCAATTCAGGATCCCATGTTGAGCATGCCAAGTTCTGTCTTGAAAAGGGAGAATTTGGCCTCGTCCAGCGGCTTCGTGAAAATATCTGTCACCTGCTTTTCTGTCGGGACATAGCTGAGGGCTATGTCCTTATTCTCTACATGTTCCTGGATGAAGTGGTATCGTATTTCGATGTGCTTTGTCCGGCTGTGGGAGATGGGATTGTTGGCGATAGCTATTGCACTGGAAGAGTCGTAAAACATTGGAATTTCTTTGAATTTTAGATTGTAATCTTCGAGTTGATTCCTAATCCAAAGAAGCTGTGCGCAACAAATGCCCGAGGAGATATACTCTGACTCAGCAGAATAAGTTGCGACACAATTCTGCTTCTTGCTACTCCATGAAATAAACCGTCTTCCGAGGAATTGGCATGTCCCGGAAGTGCTCTTTCTATCGTCTTTGCTACCTGCAAAATCTGCATCTGAAAATCCAATTAGTTCTCTGTCATTATTTCTTGGGTACCATAAGCCAAGATTTGGTGTACCCTTAAGATATCTCAAAATTTGCTTTGCAGCGGTATAGTGAGATTCCTTTGAGTTCACTTGATATCTAGCGCATACATATGTTGAGAACATTATATCAGGCCTACTAGCAGTAAGATAGAGCAAGGATCCAATTATGCTCATGTATTTGGTTTCATCGAAAAGTTTCCCTTTCTCATCCTTGTCCAGATACATAGCTTTATCCATTGGAGTCCTCATAGAGGTTGCGTTCTCCATTCCGAATTTCTTAATTAACTCCTTGGTGAACTTCGTCTGAGAGATGAAAATTCAATCTTCAGATTGTTTCACCTGAAGTCCTAAGAAATATTTCAACTCACCCATACTACTCATTTCAAATTTCCCTTGCATAAGTTTGGAAAATTTTTGCAGAGGTTATAATCAGTAGTGCCAAAAATAATGTCGTTGACATTTATTTGCACTAGGAAAATCTTGCCTTTTACTTCCCTAAGAAATAATGTCTTATCTATCTTTCCTCTTGTGAACTTGTTCTCAAGAATAAAGTTAGATAGTGTATCATACCAAGCTCGTGGATCTTGTTTAAAACTGTATAAAGCTTTAAATAATAAATACACATAATTAGGATCGTTAGAATCAACAAAACCTGGGGGTTGTTCCACGTATACTTCTTCCTTTATATCACCATTAAGAAAGTCTGGCTTCACGTCCATTTAATAGAGGGTGAAGCCCATAAAGGCAGCATATGCGAGGAATAACCTGATCGCTTGTAGGCTCACCACTGGAGCATAAGTCTTATCAAAGTTGATCCCTTCTTCTTGTCTGTATCCTTTAGCTACAAGTCTGGCCTTTTTTTAATAATGAGTCCGTCTTCATTCAGCTTGTTTTTGTAGACCCATTTTGTTCCAATCACATTTTTTCCTTTGGGTCTTGGTACAATCTTCCAGACTTTGCAGCGCTTGAACTGATTTAGTTCTTCTTTCATAGCAGTTATCCAAGTTGCGTCTTGGTTTGCTTCTTTGAATTTCTTTGGTTCAACCTGCGAGAGAAAACTCAAATGCAAATTTTCATTAGTAGTACCTCTTCAAGTTCATACACCGTCACGAGGATCTCCTATGATTTGTTCAACCGGGTGATCCTTCAAGTGTCTGAGTTCTAGAGTCCTTGCATCAGGAGCTTCTACTACTTATGGAGTTTCCTCTTCCACCAGGATGACTTCTTCATCTTGGTGATCTTCTTCTTCAAATGAGATTGGAGGAGTGATCTTGATGAACTTTTGAGCATTATCTTCAGCTGTCTCATCCATGCTTAACTTTTCCAGCCTTGAACCTGCATCTTCAATAAGAACACTAGAAGAGCTGCTATGGAGCAAACTCATTTCATCAAATACAACGTTAATTGACTCTGCTACCACCAGAGTTTTCTGATTAAAGATTATATAAGCCTGACTATAGCTCCTATAACCTACGGAAGTACATTCAAAGCATTTTTCTCCAAACTTTGTACGATGATATTTCCCATTATTAAGTACATAACATTTGCAGCAAAAGATTTTGAAGTAGGACACAGTCAGTCGTTTGCCTTTCAATAGCTCATAAGCAGTCTTACGATTGCTTTTGTTGATTAAGGCCCTGTTTTGCACGTGACAAGCTGTATTGATGGCCTCAGCCCAGAAGTACTCTGGTAGAGAGGAGTCAGTCATCATTGTAGTACATGCTTCAATGAGTGTTCTATTCCTTCTCTCCGCAACTCCATTTTGTTGCAAAGTATGCAGGGATGAAAACTCATGAAAGATAACTTGATTTCCACAGAATTCTGTCATGGCACCAGATTCGAATTATGTTCCATAGTCACTTCTGATTCTAACCACTGAGCATTTTAATTCATTATGGATTTGCTTGACAAAGTTCGTGAACACATCAAAAGTATCTGACTTTCATTTCAGAAAGAACACCCAAGTAAAACATGAGTGATCATCAATAATTACCAACGTATATGACTTTCCTACTAAGCTATGAACTTGCATTGGACTAAATAAGTCCATGTGTAGTAAATACAAACATCTCGATGAATCTTTGTCGGTAATGCCCTTAAAGGTAGCCCTTGTCTAGTTGCCCATCTGGCATGCGTGACATGGACTCTCTTTAATGCACTTAATAGTAGGTGTGTCATGTACTAAGTCTTGAGAAAATAGCATATTGATGGTTTTGAAGTTTATATGTGCAAGTCTCTTGTGTCATTGATCACAAAGGGACGCACTATCTTTTGCAACAAAACACACTGGGGTAGAAGTGTCTAAACATAGAAAATTAAGATAGAAAATATTTCTACTCCTTGTGCTTGTTAATATCATCTCCATAGTGGAGGCTGATTTTATCAGGCACTAATCTTTAGAAAATGTAACAATAAAGCCTTTATCACATATTTGACTTATGTTAATCAGATTATGTTCTAATCCTTTCACATAAGCCATATCAGTGAATGAGTCTATACCGTTGGAAATTGTACCGTAGCCCTTTGTGTTTCCTCGGTCAGAGCCACCAAAGATAACCTTTGGACTGTCTTTGACTGGAGTGTAATTCTAGAGGAGGCTTCTTGTCCCGATCATATGCCGAGAGCATCCACTGTCCAAATACCAGATATGCATTTTGTTGGCCTTTGGACATACCTACAAGATTGGATCAGTTTACCTAAGGAACCCAAATGTATTTGGGTCCTTGGTTTTTTGTAAGCATACTCCCCTAGGATTGTTAACACTATGAGTAGTCTGCCTCGAATGATTAACTTGAGGAGTTTCATAGTTTCTGGGATTAAACCAGCAATCCACAACAATGTGACCAACTTTGTCGCAATAACAATAGTCAAACCTATTGAATCTTTTCCAAGTCTCCTGCTTGACCTTTTGAACGTATGGTCTTGTAGGGGCGGTGGATCTGGAGGTAGAGGCCTGATTATGATTGCACTCACAAGGCTTTTATATCTCCTATTCCTTAGGTACAACTGGCTTGGCCTTAGGTTTCTTCTTAATATTATGGACATGAACGTATGGACCATAGTATCGTATTTGTATTTCCTTATAAGGTGCCTTAAAGACACTCACACCAAAGTTTTGGGGATGGTTCCATCCTTGGTAGCGCGACTTAGGCTCTACGTGAGTAGTCCTGGTAAAGTGACCATAGGATGACTCAAAATCAAACTTGTTCGTTGGAAAAATTACCTTCTTAAATGCAGTTTGATTCAGAGGGGCCTTCCCTTTCTCTTTGGCTAAAGCTTTCTTAGTAGCCTTATTTCTTCTTTGAGCTTTATTCCTCCTAGAAGATTTATTAGGAGCAGTCTCATGACCCAAATCGGCTCCTTTGGCCTGTACATAGAATTCATTAACAAGTGGAAAAATGATCTTGGGCTTGGAGAAACTTTCAACAAGTTTCTTTTCAGCATCAAGCTGTTCTTCCAACTTCTCAATGATTTTCTGTTTCAGGTTAAGGTGCTCGAGAGTGTTGTTATATTCTTCGACCAGGGCTTGGTGATCCTTTCTGAGTGAGTCAATACTTGCGACTTCCTCCCTCAGAATGATATCCTCAGCCTTAAGGGATTTTATTTCCTTGGTTTGAGTTCTAACAACCTTTCTGCATCAGTCATAGACTTTGATCAGCTTTTTGTACTGACCGATGAGTTCTGATCCATCATCAGATGAATAGTCCTCATGGTCATTGTCAGGAGTATCTGATTCAGAAAAAATAGTATGAGCATTTACCTCCCCATGAAATTGGGGGACATCTCCTTCTTCTTCAGAGTGATCCATGTGCCCGAAGTAGGCTTCTTCATCCTCACTTGACTCAGACGAGTCAGAGTCACTAAGAATCTTCTGCTTCTTTGCTATGAAGCTCTTTTCCTTCTTTTTGCTCTTGGAGGACTTGTGCTCTTCTATTCTTCCACCCTCCTTCTTCTTGTGAGGGCAGTCGGCGATCACATGACCTGTCTTGTTACAATAATAACACACGATGTCAGTAGAATAATGTTTGTTCGGTTTAGATTTATACCTGTCAGTGTGACTTCTCTTTTGATAATCACCACCGTGTCGTGATCTTCTGAATGAGGATTCTTTCCCTCCCATTTGTTTCTTCTTACTTAGAAACTTCTTGAACTGCCTCGAGAGAAGAGAGAACTCTCAATCAGATAGTTTTGAGCCCGAGGTGCCTGGCTCTAATTCTTCTTCTTCACTTTCTTTGAGAGAGGGAGCAAGATATGATGTCTTAGCTCTCCTTCAGATTTATGCCTTCAATGCAACAGACTTCTCTTTTAATGAAGATCTGCTGTAATCTTTTGATGAAGATCTCCTTGATAGAACAGATCTTACTGTCTCATTCCTTAGTTAAGGATCTTAGGAATTTGACATTTAGTTCTCCATTAGTGAAAACCCGACCATAGCTCTTTAGACCGTTGATGATCTTGAAGAAGTTTTCAAATGTATCAACAATTGTGTCCTTGGGGCCTTACTTGAAAGCCTCATACTTCTTGTTTAGAAGGGATCTTCTATCATCCCTTACTTCTTCGGTACCTTCCATTAGAAAAATCAAAGACTGCCACATTTCCTTAGCAGATTGGCAGTGAATCAAGTTCTGCAACATCGAGTCATCGACTGCACTTGTGATGATATTTTTATCTTTCTTATCCAGAGAGACAAGTGCAATCTCATATTTACCGAGATCCATCAATTTCTTTGGCACCTTCCTTGTATGATCAATAGTGGGGCTATCATTGGAACATGAGGGCCTTCTTCCACTATAATGAAAATGCGGGGATCAACAGCTTCCATGAAAAATCTTATTCTCTCTTTCCACATGAGAAAGTTAGCCTTTGTACACACTAGAAGCTTAGAGGAATCCTTGGATCTGTCCATGCTTGAGAATCTCTTTGACAACTAGAAGTAGGTATGTTAAAGGTGTGAACCTTATAGCGAACTATGACCCTCTGATACCAATTGAAAGTATCTAGTTGTCTACCTAAATCACCTAGAGGGAGGTGAATAGGTGAGATCTGCGTCTTTTGTGGAATAAAAAATTTAGGGGATTAACATATAATGATCAAGCACAATCCAGATGACACAAAGGAATTATAGTGGTTCCCTAATCTTGGGTGCATCCACTCTCCACCTCACCAATCTAGCACCACGCTAGACTTTGCTACTTTACTTTAACTCGGATTAAATAATCCTACACCTCGGAGCAACGCTCCTACAACTCAGAGTAAACACACCCCTACAAACTCGATCCTCCAAAATGGGATCTACACTCGGAAGAAAACTCTTCCTACAAACTCGGAGAGAAAGCTCCTACAAAAATTGAGATATGTTTTTACAACAATAATGAAAAACAACTTCACTTCAGATCTTAAATCTTCAGATTTTTTCCTTCTTAAAACTGCAAGCTTGGTGAAGAAGTTGAGGAAGAGGTCTTGAAATAAACATGATCTGAAATTTATTGGATCCGACACGATCAAACGAGAGATTGAGAATATAAAACTAGGGATCTTGTCGAATCTTTCTTCTACTTTCGAATCGCTGGATAGAGGAACAAGCTTCGGTGAAGAACGAAGATGTCGGCGGCGGCTTTTTCCCGATCTGGAAATGTGCGGCGATTCTGATTTGGAATAAGATTAGCAGTGAAAAATTAGGGTTTGCGAAATTCTTGAAGTGAATTTTATAGGACATCGCCCAACGGTCAAACGTCATTAAGAGATGATACTCGTGGTTTAAACTTTCTAAACTTAGATCTGAATTTGAAAATCTGTCTAACTATTTTAATCTTCAGAATCTACAACTGCATTTCTCGAGAAGAAGAAGACTTCCTGAGAAAAGAACTTGTCTTCTCGAGAAGAAGAAGACTTCCCGAGAAAAGAACTTGTCTTCTCGAGAAAAGAACTCGGCTTCTCGAGAAAAGAACTTGAAGAAAATTCTGTGAGAGGGAGTACCGATTTCTCGAGAAGAACCTAATTTCTCGAGAAAGGGACTTGGTGGAATCCTAGAGCAGGAGCCAGAGTTCTCGAGAAGAGAATGGTTTCTCGAGAAAACATCCAATCCTTTCGAGAAATTTCCTTAACAAAACTTCTGAAACTTGAGGCAATGATTTCTCGAGAAGGAGTGGGTTTCTTGAAAAAGAAGTTTCAGCTTCTCGAGAAATAAACTTGACTTCTTGAGATTTCCATTGCATCACCCGAGAACTGACTTGGCTTTAGAGAAATCTACATGACATTTATCGAGTAAAAGTCTTAGAAACCTTTCAGACAATTTTCCGAGAATTCTTATAGTATCTCAAGAACATCAAGGCTTTCTCGAGAACTAGACTTAGGCTTCTTGAGAAAAACATCTTAGATTTCTTGAGAAATGTACTTAGGGAAATTTTCTGAATAATTTATTTTTTTTCTTTGTTGAAAACAGCTACCCTTGAATTCTTCCATTTCCTTAGTACTTGAAAATAAAGTGCATGCCAATAGAGAGGTTATACATGAGTCAACACTGTGGATCACACAATGAGGGATTACATTGCATGGTCCTGTGTTTGGTGACTCACTTTAAACTGACATTGGTCTACACTTAGCAATTATGACTGCAAGCACTTAACAATAGAATAACATCAAATACAAACTTAATTCATCTTAGTTCATGGGTGACTTCACACAAATCTGGGTTATTGTGGATACAATACCCAACAGGCAGGTATACTTCTGGCCCTCCCTGAGGAAGGGTGCGGCGGAGTTTGCGAGGAGGTTCCAAAAGTGTCAACTATACGCCCCCCCCCCCCTCCAACTCTTGCCCGCTCAAAGGCTCCGAAGCATCACAACGCCATGGCCTTTCCCAATCTGGGGAATGGATCTAGTTGGGTCGTTCCCCCTGGAGAGTGGGAAGAGGAGGATTCTTTTAGTGATGATTGATTACTTCTTGAAGTGGCTAGAGGTCAAGGCATTGGCAAAAGTGACCTCTCAGGTCATTAGGAATTTCGTGTGCGGGGAGATCATCTACAGGCACGGGTTTCCTCAGGACATTGTCACGGACAATGGGCTTCAGTTTGCCAATGAGGAATTCATCAGCTTTTGTACCCAGTTGGGAATCGAAATTCGGTTTACCTCCTTACACCACCCAAGGAGCAACAGCCAGGTGGAAGAGGCGAACAAAATCATATTGAACCTACTCAAGAAGAAGGTGAAGAACCTGAGTGGGAGTTGGGTGGAAAAACTCCCCTCAGTGTTGTGGGCTTTACAGACAAACTCGAACACAGTAACTATAGACACCCCCTTAAAGATTTCACATGGGTGCGAGGCAGTCCTACCCATGGAGTTCGAGTTTCAATCCCCGCGAGTTGCGGCGCCAGCAGGGGAAATAAGGATGGAGGGAAGAAAATGAAGGGGAGTGTCGGCTCTCATTGGATATGATGGAAGAACTTCGCGATATGACCGCTGTCAGGAATAAAGAGGTCAAGCGACGAATGGCAAGGTACTTTGACAAGCATGTCCACCTCAAGTAGTTCAACGAAAGTTACCTTGTTAAGAGGAAGGTCGATGGCGCGGGTAGGTCGTCGGCTGTGGGAAAGCTCAACCCTAATTGGGAGGGTCCTTATATAGTCAAAAAGTCCTTATGGTTGGGGGGATACCATCTCCAAGACGTGGAAGGGGTGTCCATGAGACGTGCTTGGAGTGGGGATGATTTAAAGAGCTTGTACCCTTGACTTGAGTAAGGTTGTACATTCTATTATAATAAATTCATTGAATGGTTACAAGTTGGTTTTCTCTTACAATTGTGTGGAAAATGTATGTTTTGCAAGACGCCGAGAGGATCCCGCTGCTCAGACTCTCATTAGCTGGCAGGGCTGAAAGGCACACTTGGTCCCGAGCAGACCCACTACCAGGCTCCCACTAGCTGGCATGGCCGTAGGCTCGTTTGGGGGGAAAGGAAAAGAGGATGATAGTTGGCAAGACTCCGAGAGGATCCCGCTGCTCAGGATCTCATTATCTGGCAGGGCTGGAAGGCGCACTCAGCCCGGAGTAGACCCATTGCCAGGCTCCCACTAGCTGGCAGGGTCGTAGGCTCTCTTGGGGGGGTAAGGGAATACCTAGAGAGGATCCAGTTGCTCAGACTCTCATTAGCTAGCAGGGCTGGAAGGCAGCCCCGAGTAGACTTGCTACAAGGCTCCCTCTAGATGGCAGGGTCATAGGCTCGCTTGGGGGAAAGGAAAAGAGGATGATAGTTGGTAAGACCCTAAGAGGATTCTGCATCTCAGGCTCTCATTAGCTGGCAGGGTTGGAAGGCACACTCCGCCCTGAGTAGACTCGTTGTGAGGCTTCTACTAGTTGGCAGGGTCATAGGCTCGCTTGGGGGGTAAGTGAATACCTCTAGAGGATCCCGCTACTCAGACTCTCATTAGCTGGCAGGGCTGGAAGGCACACTCGGCCCCAAGTATACCCTCTTGCAGGCACCCACTAGCTAGCAGGGACATAGGCTCGCTTAGTGGGTAAGGGAATACCCCGAGAGGATCCCACTGCTCAGGCTCTGATTAGCTGGTAGGGTTGGAAGGCGCACTCGGCCCCGAGTAGACCCGCTGTCAGGCTCCCATTAGCTGGAAGGGTCGTAGGCTCGCTTGGGGGGAAGGAAAAGAGGATGAGAGTTGGCTAGACCCCGAGAGGATCCCGATTCTCAAGCTCTCACTAGCTGGCAGGGTTGGAAGGCGCACTCGGCCTCGAGTAGACCCGCTGCCAGGCTCCCACTTGCTAGCAGGGTCATAGGCTCACTTGGGGAGTAAGGGAATACCACGAGAGGATCCCGCTGCTCAGGCTCTTAATAGCTGGCAGGGATGGAAGGCGCACTCGGACCCGAGTAGACCCGCTACCATGCTCTCACTAGCTGTCAGGGTCGTAGGTTCGCTTAGGGGGGAAGGAAAAGAGGATGATAGTTAGCAAGACCCCGAGAGGATCCCGCTATTCAGGCTCTCATTAGCTGGTAGGGTTGTAAGGCGCACTTGGCCTCGAGTAGAGCCGCTGTCAGGCTCCCACTAGCTGGCAGGGTTGTAGAATCTCTTGGGGGGGGGTAAGGGAATACCCCGACAAGATCCCGCTGCTCAGGTTATCATTAGCTGGCAGGGCTGTAAGGCGCACTCGGCCCCGAGTTGACCCGCTTCCAGGCTCCCACTAGCTGGTAGGGCCATAGGCTCGCTTGGGAGGGAAAGAAAAGAGGTTGATAGTTGTCAATACCCCGAGAGGATCCCGCTGCTCAAGCTCTCATTAGTTGGCAGGGCTGGAAGGTGCACTCGGCCCCGAGTAGACCCGCTACCAGGCTCCCACTAACTGGCAGAGTTGTAGGCTCGCTTGGGGGGTAAGGGAATACCTTGAGAGGATCCAGCTACTTAGGCTCTCATTAGCTGGCAGGGCTGGAAGGCGCGCTCATCCCAAATCAAACCCGCTGCCAGGCTCCCACTAGCTAGCAGGGTCGTAGGCTCGCTTGGGGGGAAAGGAAAAGAGGATGGTAGTTGGCAAGACCCGAGAGGATCCTACGGCTCGGGCTCTCACTAGCCGGCAGGGCCATAGGCTCGCTTGAGGAGAAAGAAATAGAATTCTTGACTACAGCTGACACCAGAGGGGCCAGCCAACCAGTCTCCCGTCAAGGTGGCCGGACTAAAGGGTTTACCTGTTGACAGGACGAAAAGGTAGAATAACCAAATCGGGGGCCACTCCCGCCATCAGGCTCTCACCTAGCTAACGGGGCAGTGAGTCCCATAACGAACATTGCGAAGATCCTCACTAGAAGGCTTCCATACAGCCAGCTCTAGTTCTAGGTTGAGAAGGGAAAACTAATGGCCTCTCGGCACATGTCATTTCAGCACGACCATTCGTTGCATCATACTTGATGAAGTTTGCCTACGTTATGAATGGGCGAAGGTTATCGCCTAAAAGGCCTAATGCGTACGCAAGGATGCCAAAGTGCAGGCAGCTAACATAAAACAAGGGTAGGGAAAGTTTGGGGACAGGCTCCAGGGGGCGAGACCCTCTCGGCAAGGGCCTCTTAGTAAAAGCCTTTCCGGCATATCCTACTCAATTAATTCTCTCTCAACAAAGGGAAGGTCCGTGGTTACCACCTAAGAGCCTAAGTCTCTAATGAGAACGTTGAAGCCTACCACGAGTAATGCGCAAGAAAAAAGGGCACAGGACCATTTCGGCAAAAGAAGAAAAAAACTATCATTACATACAAGTATCCCAAAAGGTTACATGGGGGTCTCGCCCATTGCATGAAAATCAGGAAAAAATTACAAGTTTGAGATATAACAAGGAGAGGGGTAAGAGGCCGTCAGGTAGGGCCACTGGAGGTTCCGCTAGAGCTTTCGTCGGAGCTATCGCTGGGGGTCTCGCCGGGAGAGCTGTCGCTAGACCCATCATCCTGGCAAAGCTCTAGTGCATCTTCCTCCGGGGAATCTCCCTCTCTCGCAGGCTTGGGAATGGGTTCTAATAGACAGGGCAGTACCCCGCGTGCGGTAAGGGTCTCACCACTTTCATTCAAGAGGCCCAATTCACGCAATACCTTGATCACCATCTCAAATTCCTTCTACGTGTTATCATGAATCATCATTTCGATTTCATATTCCAAGAAGTGACGGCTTTTGAGCCTCTCATCCAAGGAGGGCGGGATCGGCGACTTGACTCTTTGCGCGAGCTTGAGCTATGTCTTCAGCAGCTTGTTCTCGAATTCAAGGCGAGCCACCCTCGCCCGCAAAAGCTAGGCCTGGGTAGAATCTTGCGGGGATTTTGGGATTAGAAATAGCATGAGATTGCCTCAATGCTAAAGTCCTTTGAATATTTGCATACTTCAGTCATCGGGTGAAGGGCGAGGAGCTGGTGTGCGGCCGCTAGATCAGCCTTCAGGGTGGCCGTCTCAGCAACGGTAATTTCCCTTGATTTGAGCGCGTCGACAAGGTTGCGATCGAGGGTGATTCCGCGGCGCAGTCTTGTGCGCGAGCACAAACGTACGCATTTGGGCTCTGGAGGTATTGTAGGCGAGAGACCGGGTAACCTCCTGGTAGAACGCACATGCATCTTTCCGGTTGTAAAGCCCGAATCCTAGTGTGAAGGCATCGTCGGAGATCGTGTCCTGCTCTGCCCAGTTGAGGAGAAGTGATGAGATTGAAACCCGATTGGCTTCGGGGTCCCACCGGAGCAGGGGCTGACCCTATTCATTAACCAACTTCCCACCGATGATGAAGTTCCAATGCCCTTTCGGCACTGGCTTGGTGGGGGCCTCGGAGGGGGTCTCAGTTACTAGCCTTGCAGGGATCTCGGCAGCCTGCCCTGCGAAAATTGCTTCGCCGGTGGAAGGTAGGGTCTCGGACGGAGTCACAGCGAGAGACTTGCCCTTGTGCGTCACACTTATTTTTTTATTGGGAGGAGCTGGAGGAGGGAAGTTGGGCTTCCGCATTCAGACACTTACTGCGGATGAGGAGCCGGGCTCTTTTCGGCAGTCCTGGGCAGTGGATTTTGCCAGAGCCAGGGTGTTGGAAAAATCCCTAGCCTCATCAAAGGGCTGTCAAAGGGGAATTTCCCGTTCAACTTCGAAGGTTCTAACAGTTAAACTTATAATCTATGACTAAGGGTAGCAGACATGGGACAAAAAGGTACCTTCGCCGGGAGGGACTGAAAGAAGAGAGTCAAGGCCTCGCCGAAGGAATTGGACGTCGAAACCCTTTGACCCGAAGAACTCGACAAGGGCGCCCTCTCGCTCCCCCCCCCCCCAAGGGTGGGAGGCTTGTAGGTCTACTCGTCATACTGAACGGGTGCATGGGGAATATTACCGAAAGGCCCGGAAATGAAGATGAATTTCTGGGCCCATTGGTGGTTTCTTTTGGCGAGGCCGCCAGTCTTCACTGATTTCCCTGAAAAGAAACCCCCCCCCCCTTTGGACCGGAAGTTGAACAGCTTCTGGAATATGGACAGGCTGAACTCGATCCTTTCTGCCCTCATATAATAGGCAAAAGCTACCGGGATTGCGACAGAGTTGGGGTTAAGCTGGGTTGGCGCTACCCCGTAGTAGCGAAGGGCCTGGCGAACCTCCTTTCAAAGGGGTAGGCAGAACCCCACCTCGAAATGTTTTAAGGGGATGGCGAGCTCCCCTTTCAGAGCAAGGTTAACCCTGTCCTTATTCTCTGGGTTTCACACAAGAACTTCCGCGGGATGAAGTTCTCAACTATCGAAAGGTATTCCTCCTGGGTCAGCTGGTAAGGCGGAAATCTATGATCCAGGAAGGTATGCGCGCACTTACAACGGCCCTCGGTCTCGTCAGGCATCTTGAATAAAGGTAGAAGGGAAGAAGGAGAGAGGATCTAAGTTGCAGAGGGAAGCGCGAGCATGGTAAAGAGAAGGATGAAGGCGCAGAATTAGAAACAAGTAAATGAGGTTGGTGGGCTTGCCCATTTATATAGAGAAAAGAAACCCTTAGGGATTTCCTAGGCGGCGCGGTCAACAAATTTTAGATATTTTGACTCTTTATATTCCACCCTACCTCGCCGAAGCCACTCGCACCTGCAAATGGTGAGAGCTTCCGGGAGGGACCCCGTGATGGCGACGTTGCTGATGAGGTTGTTGATCCCCGACATAGAGAGTTCGTTGATTGGGACGAACATTATCGCATGCTCGAGGATGGGATTCTACCACGACGTTCTTCGCCAACGCCTCCGCCGCTACATGTTTTGATCGACGTCTGCCGTCACCATCAAATAAAAATATATAATTATAAAATAAATATATATAATTATATATTGTTTAGCAATTTTTTTTAAGCATTTTATTTTAAGTGTTTATTTCATGTTATGTTTTATGGGTGCCTATAACCATCAAGGGTGTTTTTATTTCATGCATTTAATTATTGTAGTTATTATGTCATGTTTATGATGAGTACATATAACCATCATGTGTTTATTTTATTTGAATGGAGGAGATGGAGTGGTGTAGGCTATATAAGGCCATGCTTATGAAGAGTTTAGTATTTGAATGATAAGAAAAGAAAACATAATTGAGTTTCCCCCCTAATGCTCTCTTCCCCTCTCTTCAAAAATTCGGCCCTCTCCCTCTCCTCTCTCTTGGTCGTCAGCCACCTTCTTCTCCCCTCTCTATATCTCAGCCTACTCTCCTCCTCCTCCCTCCTCAAGTTTCTCCTCCAAACATCCCTTCCTCCTTTCCAACACAAAACCTAGCAGCCCACTTTCTCAACCAAAACCCGGACACCCTCTTTCCCCCTCAAACTCTCGGCCACCTATCTCCACCACCCACCCGAGCAGCCCTCCTCCTTTCCACACTAAAACCGACCCTCTCTCTCCCACCAAAAACCAAGCAGCCCACCTCCTTCCACACCAAACCCAACCCCCACGTTCCCTCCAAAATAAACCGAGCAGCTCACCTTTTTTTTGATAATAATCCCACCACCTTTCCTCTCTCCTCTCACAATATTTTTGGCCTTCAAGGTTTCTCCCTCTCCTAGGGTATCTTGCAAAGGACAACAGCTCGCATCTTCATCGTCCGATGCGGATCTGAGGATTTCTATGGAAATAGATTCGTCCACCATCATGTGTGCTTCCTCCGCTCCTCTTGTGGACGGATTATCTTAGGATTGGGTAACGATTCCTAAACCTCTCTTGTGAGATTTCTTCTATAATATTTGTGAGGTTTGGGTAATTAGAAGGCGAGTACTTTGCCCTGATTTATATTTAAATTAGTGCCTTTATTAAAATCGGATTTTTAAGCGTTTATTCTTCTGAATAGTTTCGTATAAATCAGATTGGTTAGATCTCATGAACGCTTGTAGAAATCGGATTCATTATCCTTTATTTTCCCTCAAGTTCAAGTGATTTGGTCTACCTCATTTTAAATTAATTCGGGATTGATTTTGGACTTTCTTTAAAGCCGCTATTTTAGTCCGGATCCTCTCGTGTTGGTTTTGTGAATGCTTGCGGATAAATTTAATTTAAATTTCTAATTGACCAGATCGGGTATGGCCTATTCGCTTGAGCGAACATTGGCATATATCTTTTCTTCAATCTCTATAAGGGGTAGCGTCACTTTGCTTTTGTGCGTTGTTAAATTGGTTGAATTATCGGTAGTATTTTAGAGAGATCTCGCATGCCACGAATCTATTTTAAATTGTCGAATCCAAGTGCGCGTAGTTTTATCCGTCGGAACCATTGGTCTACATCAATTTGGTGTCAGAGGGAGGTTCACATCAATTTCCTAATTGGCACCCTCCCCCTTTTATTAGTACGCCAACCCGCACTTGCACGACTCATTGCCTAAACAATTAAAATTTTTTTTATTTTTTTTCTGCAAATAGCGGCTTAAAACTTTTATTTTTCTGCAAAAAAATCAAAATTTTTTTTAATAATCTCCTATTTATTTTCAGCAAGAAAATACAAAAATATAAATTTATTGCCTTAGTTGTTTAGCGGGAACAATTCCATCTGTTATAATTTTATAGGATCAGTCATTATTTCATTGCATGTGCACCAGTTTCGAGTAGAATTTTTTGTACCTACACCACTAGAAAATGGCCTATGACATGTATGCTTCCCATTCAGACTATTTGTATGCTAAATTCATGGCTAATTACCCCATCCTTGCCTACATATCAGAGGAATACGAACCGTCCCCACACTTATCTTGACACTAGAAGACAGGCACCCACTTATGACGGTTATGGGAGTTCCCAAACTTTTAGAGTCTGGCTTAAGGGGATAAAAATTTATTTTGATTTCCACGTATGGGACGACCACCAAAAGATTGTCGTCGCCCGAGAGCGGTTAGTAGGTCCAGCCCGCCTGTTTTGATTAAATGAAGAGCATCGTGTTGGTTGCTATCAATATGTTTGGCCGCACATGCGTAGTTTACTCGCGGATCAATTTGATCCCGACTACCTTCGTACTAATAGCACCACAACCGTGAGCACGAATAATTATGGCACTAGACCCGTAGCTGCTTATAGGAGTGACATATTCCCTCGGGATCGACCCTTTCCCCAGGTTGGTAGAGCTACCCATAGCATACCCACACCCACCAATGGAGGAAAGGAAAAGGTGAGGTCCCCTATCCCGAGTTCGGTACAAGTGACTGCTAGGACTGCCATGAGCCCGCGGGGTGAGAGTAGTCCTATCTGTAGGGGAAGACAGACAGTTAGGACACATGAATCTAGTGGCGTATCTGATCTTGTTTCTATTGTGCGTCATATTCCGAATACACCCATAGTCCCTTTTGAGTATCCCCCTTAAGCTGCCTGATCTAGTCATTGACTCTCCTGATGAGTCTGAGGCCGTGTCTAGGACTGAGCCTGCCACTGAGGGCGAGGCCGATTTTTGTGACAATGAGGAGCCTGGATATCCTAGTGATTTGGAAGATGATGTATGGGATGAAGATATTCCAATCTGTGAAAGTATCTCGCTGCCTATTACATGTCCTGCTAGTGTTATGACTGATCACCCTAGTATTGAGTGACCTCTCCAGGCTACGATCCCCATCATGATAGAGCCTATGATTACACCTACTGAGAATGTATCTAATTCATCTGAGGAGCTTGAGAGTGAGGATGTCCCTAGTGTTATTGTGGATGAGTTACCATCTGAGGGAAGGGTACTTTTGGACGATCCTCTTATTGTACACCCGGATGAGAGTTCCTTGTTGTTGTCACCGTTGGGTGAAATTTATACTGATTTGGATTTTATACCGGGATTGATGTTACTGACCCTTCCTCCTATTTATTTGCCTACATTATATGACTTCTTAGGATGTGGTACTGATTCTGACTCCTTGGCTATTGTGCCTCTAGATGTGGTGTCTCCTAAACATACTTATATACCACACCCGGTTGCACGCATTTACCCACCGCCTTTTGATGACCCTCATGTCCACAAGTTAGTGACTATAGTTAGGCCCCTTGAGTTGTATCGCTCCCACATCCTTTCACATTTGGGAGCATCTAACTCTATTATTTATAATGAGCGGTTCTCCTTGGCATATCTTTACGCCAAGCGTAAGTATATTAAAGTTAAAATTAAAACTACGGATTTGGAAATTATTGAAATCATTTTTGATTATAAAGCTCTCGTGCCACCTGACATAACCCCCTTATCCTTCGCATTTAGGTCAAGTCATGTAGAACATGGTTTCACTCCTCATGGTCGTAAGTTACTTAGGCGCACTTTAAAAAATTAATCAATCAATTTGTGTCTTATTACTTATATGCCTTACATGTATCTAGGACGTTAGCATTTCATTTTAATTTATGTCGCACGCACTTCCACTACCTTCCGAGACCATCCTACGCTAGAGTTAGTGATTTGGGCTTAGTTTGGTCAGTCCTAGAGCAGATGTCTTCTGGCTCCGTTAATAAGCTAATACGTAGGAACGCCGACCCATCCATGGATATGAAGAACTTTAGATTTTATGCTTTTCTTTCAGAGTTTTATAAAGCACTGGGTGATTCACTTTATTTCAAGTTTCCAGACTTTTTACTGTACGTCTCTTTTCCACCTGAGTGGCTTTCTCCGTCGTTTCAATCTCCCACTAAGGGTCTGTTTGGGGCAGCGGTTGCGGATCAGAAAGCTGCTTTTTGATCCGCAACCGCTAATATTGGGTGTTTGATAGAGGGGCGGATTAAAAAGCGCTTTTCAAAATTCACGTTTTTGCTATTTTTTAGGGCGCAGCAACCTCTTCGCGTCTGGCGCTTTCAAAATCCGCGGCTGGTGGATTTTCTTCCCGAATCCGCTATTCTCCCCTCCCCGATCCCGCATCAACTCCTCTCTAGATCCGACGATTCTTGCAGATCCGGCGTTTCTTCCCCATCCTGATCCCGATCCGGCCCTTCTGATCCCGATTCCGCGTCGTCTTCTCGATCCCCCGTCGGCGTTCCGCCCGATCCCCGTCGGTCATCTTCCCGGCGCTTCTCCTTCTATCGAACCGGCGAGAACAAGCCCTAGAGCAGCTCCAGTTCCCATCTCCGGCGCTTCTCCTTCTAAACGACAACGCCGGGCTTCTTCCCCGTCGTCGCTGTCCCAAACCGACCCGAAGACCGTGGATTCGCCTGCTCTCCCCTGCACCGTCGCACGTCCCTGAGGTATATCCCTTCTCCCTTCTCTTGATTTACCAAATTACTTGTGATTTTGCATATCTGTTTTTGATTTTGTATGGATGTGTGTGTTTTTGATTTTGTGGATGTGTGTGTGTATGGATGAATGTGTGTGTGTTTTTGAGGATGGATGTGTGTGTGTGGGTGGGTGTGTGTGTGTGTTTGTACATGGATGGAAGGAGCTGAATGTGTGTGTGTGTGTGTGTGTGTTCATGGGTGGGTGTGTGTACATGTATGGATGTGTGTGTGTCTTTTTGATTTTGTGGATGTATGTGTGTTTGTGTAGGGATGAATGTGTGTGTGTTTTTTTTTTAGGATGGATGTGTGTGGGGGGGGGTGTTTGTACATGGATGGTTTTGTGTTTTTGAGTATGGATGTGTGTGTGTGTGTGTGTGTGTGTGTGTGTGTGTGTGTGTGTGTGGATGAATGTGTGTTTGTGTGTGTACATGTATGGTTGTGTGTGTGTGTTTGCATAAATGATTGTGTTTGTGTGTGTGTTGAGTTTGTGTGTTGGATGTGTGTGTGTTGAATGTGTGTGTGTGTGTGTTGGATGTGTGTGTGTGTTTTTGATTTTGTGGATGTGTGTTTGTATGTGTGAATTTGTGTGTGTGTGTGTGTGTGTGTGTTGTTTATTTTTTTTTGTGTGTGTATGCTTTATGTGTGTGTGTGTGTATTTGTGAATGAGGGTGTGTTTGTATGGATGAGTGTGAGCGTGTGTGTGTGTGTGTTTGTATGGTTTTATTTATGTGTTTGTTTATTTATCTCATGATTTGTACTCATTATTATAATTGCGGTCATAGGGTATAACACAATGGTAAAGGATGGAGGAGTAGTAGCGAGTTGGGAGACAGCTGAAGTGATGATATTTTGTGATCTCTGCATTAAAGAGATTGGTATACTAGTGAATATGTTTAGATTCAATATAATTTATTGTATGTTCGAATATTGACCTGTTTAGCAAACAAAAAAATGCAGGTAAATATTACTTAGTGGATGCTGGATACCCATTGAAGACGGGTTATTTGAAGCCGTATCCAGAAACAAGATATCACTTACCAGACTTTGTCCGTGGGACTCGGCCAGTTCAAGGCAGGCACGAACATTTCAATAAGGCTCATTCATCTCTTCGCAGTGTGATCGAACGAACGTTTGGAGTGTGGAAAAAGAAGTGGCATATTTTGAGCAAAATGCCACAGTACAACTTCAAGAAACAGCGTTCCATAGTGCTAGCAACAATGGCCTTACATAACTTCATCCGGAGACATCCGTCTCGCTGGGATCCTGAGTTTAATGCTTGTGATGCTGGTGAGTCTTCGTTCGTTCCCTCAGAGGATGGAGACCATGCGACAGAGAATGATCTTGAAGGGGAAATGTGGGATGCTGCTGGAGCAGAACAGATGTCTACTGTGCGAGATAGCATTGCCGAAGAAATATACAGTGCGCGCAGGTCAACATTTGATTTATGATTTAGTAAATGTTTAGGGGCTTTAAAATAAAAAAATTTTGATTCATATTTATTTTTTTTCTACCAGGTGATCAAAAGGATTGAAAGACGCAGTCGCGGGATTCAACAAGACTTTTTTTGCTATGGTGTAGAACTATGTACAAGACTACTGTAATCAGTAATTTTTAAATATTTATGTGTGTGAGTTTTTAAAAACCCAGCTTCCAAAAGCTGTTCCACCAAACAGCAAAAATAGAAAATCACTCTTTAAAGAGCACTTCTGCACAAATCACCCAAACAGACTGCAGCTTTTCAAAACTGCTCCCCAGAGAGCTATTTTAAAACAGCTCTATCCGGACAGCAGCTTTTCAATCCGCCAGAGCTGTCCCAAACAGACCCTAAATGTTCTCTTGGGTCGGAGAGTGTTAGTTCTGTCGTGTCTATTTTCCACGTTGATTCCTTGGTTCTTAAACCTGATGGTAAGTGTAAGACCCCCTTTTTTTCAAACCCCGGGGTCTTAGGCCCAGAACTGCCGCTTTGCGGTGACACCTTCACACCCGGGAAGGTCGTCACTACAAAACGCCGATCCTGCCGGCCGATTCGATCACAACAGTAGCAAAATATAAAGAAAGCAAGTCCACAGGAATCACATATCATAGTAAATATCTCCACGAAGGGAGAGTCCACAGAATTATAAAGTACTGAAAACAGGGCTCATGCCCAATACATCAAATCCTCACTACAAGAGTCTCTCAAGCGGAAGCAAAACTAATAAACTACTAGCGGTTGGGACTCACAGTCCCAGCTGTCTGAACTCTGGTACTAGACTGCCCCATCTCCAAGCGTGCCGACCTCCGGGGCTGCTCCTCAATGTTGGGCTCCACGGTCCCCTAAAATGTTGTGGTCCGAAAACTGTTAGTCTAAAAGACTAAGCCCTATCATCCCCCGCCCCTTCCCCCATGACTCCTAAGCACCGAGCGGGGAGGAAGAAAGGAGAGGACATGATAGTGGAGAATAGCAAAAGCAGATGACGGCGGAACTAGACTAGCAATTCTATATAAACAGGTAAAGAAAGGCAAGAAATATATATATAAGGTAAACTAAGAAATATATAACCTTAACTTATATGAAAGCACATAAGTCAAGGGATCTTTTGCAAGGCTCCTAGCGTATAAAAAGTCTCATACCAATTTATACGTTAGGGTGTCGGTTTTCTAGATGGCATAATATATAAATCTACTGAATAAAAACGTTAACTTATAAGCATGCTCGCGCCAACTTATAAACCAAGGGGTCATTTTGCAGAGCTTATTGTATAAAGCGTCCCATATCACTTTATACAATATGTGTCATGGTTATATGCAATGGTTATGTTATGACATGCAATTATTCCATGATGTGAACATGCAAGTGCAACACATCCACTCGACTCTGTGTACACATGTAACATCCCATTTCCGGCTAGACCCCTAGGAGTCGGTTGGTCGAGTCAGAACCCCAGGGAGCACAAAAAGTGAAAATAAATCGATTGAGTTTTCGGGTCAAGGGTTGGTCACGCCCGTGACCGACCCGTCACGCCTGTGACTTGGGCGTGACTACTTCGACGATCGTCGATCTCCACGAGACGATCGTCGAACGTGCTGTCTGGGCATGTCACGCCCGTGACCAAGGTGTCACGCCCGTGACTATGGGCGTGACCCCATCGACGATCGTCGATCGCCGTGAGACGATCGTCGAGCTTACGCCCCGGGCATGTCACGCCCGTGACATGAGTGTCACGCCCGTGACCTAGGGTGTGACCCATCGACGATCATCGGGCTCAATTCGACGATCGTCGACCTCGAAACTTGCTGTTTGGGCATGTCACGCCCGTGACCCGAGGTGTCACGCCCGTGACTTAGGGCGTGACTAGCCTTCGACGATCGTCGATCTCAATTCGACGATCGTCGACCCAAAATCTGCTGTTCGGGCCTGTCACGCCCGTGACCCAAGGTGTCACGCCCGTGACCATCCATCGACGATCGTCGATCTCAGTTCGACGATCGTCGAACCCAGGATTGGCTATTCGGACCTGTCACGCCCGTGACCTATGTGTCACGCCCGTGACATTGGCCGAAACGACGGTTCGGGCCCGAAATTATTCCAACACGCGTGGTATTAAATGCTGGTGTGGGAAGTTACACCAGGAGTAACTACCGGCCGTTTTCCTTCTGTAATTATATGATAAATAAGGAAAAGGTGGTCCAATAGAAAATCGCCAGCTGGACACACCTGTTCAGTTCCGCCGTTTCTTATCCCTTCACCGTAACCGAAACGCTAAGGGGGAAACTTCATGGACATAATGGCTTTTACCATTTCATCTTCCCACTTCCTGAGTTATAAAAGCCCACTTAGGGAAAGAGGAGAAGGTTACACGCTCAAGTAAACGGAGCAGATCCTTGTTCTTGCTGTAAGAGGAGTTCAGCAACGCCACCACCGCGCCATGGCACCCCGTCGCTCTTCTCGCCTCCAAACCGCGAACAAGGTCCTCCTCTGCTCCTTCTTTTCATGGGTAGATCTTAGGATTCTTAGAAAATAGGTTCGCGCTCAACGGAGCCGGACCCGTCTCTCGTTTTCATGGGAAAACCATGAAAATGGTATTTTTGAGTTCGCCGGAAACCGCCACCTCCGGCGGCCAAACCACCGCCGACCGATAGCCGTCGCCTCAACGGAGGTGGTGGTGGTGGTGGCTGGCCAGGGAAGTGACCGGACGGCCGGCAACGGATCGCGGAAATGTTACAGGAAAAATGGCTTCCTGGTTCTGGTTTCGGGTTCTGAAGAAGATGAACAGTAGATTTAATATATAATACATAGATTATTATATAGTACATAATGGAAAATAGATTATTTGAATGTATTTTTGAGGCTGCAAAACGAGGCACTTAGAGGCCGATTTAGGAAAAATGACCAGACACAAAAGTTGTAGCCCTCGGGGTCTACTTTAATTTAAAATTGATTTTATTCAATTTGGGTGAGTGGTTTGAACACAGCACTCATTTTGGTGGGATCAAGACCTAGGTTAACCAGAAATTAAAATGGTTGCCCACGGTTCATAACATGTCCAAATGACTTGAAATTTGGACTGGAGGTCTATAATATGTATATCGAGAGGCTGTCCAAAAATGAGAATTTTTGGAGAACTTTTGTCTAAAGTTTTTGTAAAAATTTAATAAACAATATAAAATTAATTAGGAGATGAAATTAAGCCCAAACTCCCCCAAATTTTGGGTGGTGGTCCCTGGCATCAATATTAAGATCTGTACAAAATTTCAACTCGATTAGTCGAGTTTTGAATAGGGAATTATCAAGTCCTAGATAGGCCTTGGTGAGGGGTACTTTGGGGAAAAGTACAATTGGAGATGGAGTGGACAAATCTCCTCAAGAGAGGCTGAAGTTGTCGGCCACTGATTTGTTAAGTCTATGTCTACCCTCTTGGGTAACATGGTGTGGCTTAGGGTGGATTTTTCCCTAAGAGATTGGCTCAACTCCAACGGGTGGGAGTTTGAGGTTTGTGAAGGACATAGGAGCAAAAGCTCTTGTATGCCCTTGAAATTTGGAGGAGAGGGGGAGGATATGATGAAAACCCTCTGGTTGAAATAGTGAAGGAATTGAAGGTAGTTGGGTACCTCGAAAGTTGAGATGTTGGAATAGGATAAACATGTAATATAATTATTTTAAGCACTAAATCTAATCCAAAAATTATGAAACTCGGGAGGAGGGAGTTTTAGGATGTATTAGACTTATGGTAATTTTTCTGGAATTTTATGATTAATATATATTATACTTCATGTGTTAAAGAATTATTAGCCCAATTTGTTGTTTCAATTATTTGGAGGCTTTACATTAATTATAATCAGTTAAAATTCTGGATTTAGATCTTGAATAGTAGAACATTGATCCCTGAATTTTTATAGAATTTTATGTTGAGTAAATCTAGTACTTTATTCACAAATGATAGAAAGGGCTTTTATGTTTAAAAAATTATTATGGATAGAACACTTACTGGAAAATTATGAAACTTAGCCAGTGCAAATTTTAGGCCTTAATCTTCATGTCATAAATTAGTTAGAATTTTGGGAAGAATATTTTCTGTACTTGATTCATAAACTATAGAAATTAGAGATTATTTCCAAATAGTTTTTCAGGTCATGTTGATGTTAGAAAATTATGATATCTAGGATTTAGCCTTCTGAGATAGCCTACTAATTATCATAAATTTACTGGACATCTTGCATGAATAATTAGGATAGTTCATGTTCAAACCGGTGGCCCTTGAGATTTTCGAGGAATTTAATTAAATGCCAAATAAATTAGGAAAAATTTCCATTTTCTGGACTTAGGTCATTTATGTCATGGTAAGTCTCCAGTAAATAATTTAGGGCATTTGAATGAGTAATGGATCATTTCATAACCGGTTCGACATGTGGCCTAGGTAGGTCTGCATTTAGTAAATTGTGAAATGCAATAGGACGTGATCTGAGGAAGATATTAAGAGTAGTGAGTAGTGGTGATAGCTAGAGTTAAGAGGTGCTCGGGTTTGGCGAAAGATCGCTTTTCCCCGAGGAGTGGAAGGTTTAAAATCACCCTAGGATAGTCTAATGTAATACGAGAAGGAAATCGGGTAAAAGGGTAGACAACCAATAATAATAAGTGCCTTGCGAAAGGGAACTTCGGGCCGTAATGCACCGTCTTGGTTCCTAGTGCCCCTTGAGAGCCCTTCACGGGGTATACCGGGGGCAGTCCTGGGCTAACGTAAACTGTAATAATAAACCGTCAAGAGTAACTTAGTAACTAGGGTTGCACTCTTCACGAACACTGTTGGCACAGGAAGAATGATGAGAGCTTCGGCTCGGTTGGTTTGGAGACGGACGGATGGTCCGGGGAGCTTCGGCTCGGTTGGTTTGGAGACGGACGTTTTGGTCCGGGGAGCTTCGGCTCGGTTTCTGTTTGTTTGCGATTAAACTTGCATGTGCATAAGATAGGAAAGTTAAGGTGGTGGGTCTTTCGATATCGGGGAGTTCGATTGCACCGACACCGATATCGTTGACTCGGCGAGGTGGTTAGCACTTCGCCAACAGAAGTCCGGTGCGCCAGCCGGCAAGAGTACGCAGGCGTCCGCTTAGTGCACCAAGCGTTGAGGCGTACGATAGGTCAGACCAGTGGTGCTTTTACTGGTTTTGAGGTGGGCGAGGCCCAACCCACCGCTTCCGTCTGCCACTACGGAGGTATCCTGGGAGGTAACGGCTCCGAAAGGGGGAACTAAAGGTCTGTGTGCACAGAGTCGGGTGTGTGAGTTGCACTTGCATGTTTCATCATACCCACTAGCATGTCATAGCATAATCGATTCATTAAACCCTGACACCTAAAGTATAAGTGGTATGGGACGCTTATACATTAGGACCTGCAAAACGACCCCTTGGTCTATAAGCTTGTGTGGGCAAGTTTATAAATCAAAGGTTAATTTCAATATATAACAACCATTGCTGTTTGATAACCGACACCCCAACGTATAAGTGGTATGGGACACTCTATACGATGGGAGCCTTGCAAAAGATCCCTTTTGCTTATGTGTACTCGCATAAGTGAAGGTTTAAATTCATTTAATTGCTTTTCTTACTGCTAGACCTATTATAACAATTTATTAACTGCTCACCTAACACAACTTGCTAGAATTAGTTCCCGCTGCCATCTGTTTTCATGTTTAATCTCCACCTTCATGTCCTTCCCTTTCTTCCTCTCCGCTCGGTACCTAGGAGCCATGGGGGAAGGGGTAGGGGATGATAGGGCTTAGTCTTTATGACTAACGGTTTTCGAACCGCATCATTTAGGGGATCGTGGAGCCCAGCATGGAGGAGCAGCCCCAGAGATCGGTGCGCCTAGAGATGGGGCAGTCTAGCTCCGGAGTTCACACAGCCGGGACCGTGAGTCTCGATCCTTGAGTAGTTTACTGTTTCGCTTCCGCATGAGAGACTTGTAGTGAGGACATTTTGTACCGGGCATAAGCCCGTATTTATAGTACTCTGATGTTTCTGTGGACACTCCCTTCGTGGAGTTTTATTATATATATGTGATTTTTATTATTGTGGACTGATTACTCTTACTTCAATAATTATGCTACTTTCTGTGATCGAAATTGGCCGGCAGAATCGGCGCCTTGTGGTGATGACCCTTCAGGACGTGAAGGAGTCACCGCAAAGCGGCGGTTCTGGGCCTAAGACCCCGGTGGTTGAAAAGGAAAAAAAAAGGGGGGTCTTACAAGTGGTATCAGAGGAAACATCGATCAGGAGGAAGTAGCAGTCCACAAACCCTCGGTCACCCCCGCTCGAGTTTAGTTTGGGGACAAACTAAGCAGCGGAAGCAGTGGTGTGCCCATATGGGGATCACATATAATTTGTCCACCTTTATGTAGTATTTGAACGTTTTCTCAGCGTGTGTTTTTGTTACGCAGCCTCCAGCACGGACTACGCCTCAGGGTGGAGTTCCACAGGCTCAGGATGTTGCACCACCCCCACCGGCCCCCACTCCTTTCCTTCAGTCAGACATGGGACAGACCCTGACTGCCATTCTGGAGGCCTTCAGGGCCCAGCAGGTTCCGGTTCCGCAGCCCAATCTGGGGGCCAACTGGCTCAGCATCTTCCGGGGTCTTTCTCCCCCATCCTATCTGGGGACAGAGTCGGCTGTTCGGACGGAGGAATGGCTGGATATCATGTACGAGATGCTGACCGGGATTCGGTGTCCATGGGAGGAGAAGGTGGCTCTGGTTGTCTCCTGCCTGGAGTCCCATGCAAAGAGGTGGTGGAAGACGCTGTTAGACACAACATTTGCTGATAGGGAGGTTGCGGAGATCACTTGGGAGGAGTTCAGGGCCGCACTGCTGGAGCATTTTGTTCCGCAGTCGGCTAGGGATGACTTGGAGGAGCGGTTCTTATAGCTGAAGCAGGGTACTCGGACCGTGGTGGAGTACCATCGAGAGTTTGACCACCTGGCTCGATACGCAGATTCCTACCAGCTGGACGAGGCAGGGTATATCAGGAGGTTCTACAAGGGCCTACGTGAGGACTTGAGGGAGGCCCTCTTGTTTGTATCTGACGGGCCCATCTCCCGGATTTTGGAGATGGACAAAAGGATTGAGGCAGATTGGCACACCACCCGGGGCCGGAAACGGCCAGCAGAGGATCAGGGACGAAGAGGAAGGAATGACCAGCGGCGGGGTGCTGTACTAGAGGGGAGGAGGACAGAGGACCAGCCTCGTCAGGACGTGAGGCCGGAGCCGAGGGAACAGGTGGTATTGGCCCCTCCACCCCTTCGGATGCAGGAGATGCCGAGACCCGGGGGAATGGCGTATCCCCCAGAGTGCTACTTTTGTCATCAGATTGGGCACATTCGGAGGAACTGCCCCATGAGGGGGGCACCACCTCCAGCACATCAGGGCGGCCCACCAGCTCAGCATTACGGAGGCCGAGGACGCGGCCGCGGTCGAGGATACCAGGGGGAAGATCGTAGACAGGGAAGAGAGCAGGTATATGCCTTGGACCTTGCACAGCCGCGGAATCCGGAGCAGGTCATCGCAGGTATGCCGAAATGTTTCTTTGTTTTCATAGAATTTCCCCTTTAAGTTGTTAAAACTTTGAATCGCACTAGATTGATAGCAAGGAAAGTAAAAACTCATTATAGAACCCTAAGATATCTAATCACCCCAGGTATAGTCTTCATCAGCGGCAAGCCTGCCCGCACGCTGTTCGATACTGGAGCTACTCACTCCTTTGTGTCGGAGTCGTTCGTGGAAGGACTGGAAGGTGTGGAGCGGTTCACAGGCTCGAGGATGAGGGTGCGACTACCGGATGGAGCTGAGCTCCTTACCACGGATCACTGCAATATGGAGGCGGAGATTGGTGGAAAAGCGTTCGAGGCTCCAGCGACGATTTTGAAGCTGACGGACTACGACCTGATCCTGGGCATGGTATGGCTGCACTGGAACTATGCCCAGATTGACTGCCAGGCAAAGAGGATCACCGTGAGACACGGGGACTCTTTCATTACCATTGAAGGTATAAGACCTGTCTCTCGTATACTCTTATCTTCGGTACAGGCCGTCAAGGCCCATCTGCAGGGAGAGGAGGTCTATCAGATTCTTTTTGAGATGGCGGAGGTTAAGGAGTCGGTGACAGACATCCCGGTGGTGCGAGATTTCGCTGACATCCTTCCGGAGAAACTACCAGGACTACCACCACACCGAGAGCAGGATTTTCAGATACAGCTTGTGCCGGGGGACAAGCCGGCGTCTAGGGCCCCTTATCGGATGGCCCCAAAGGAGTTGGCAGAGTTTCGGACTCAGTTGCAGGAATTAGTTGAGGCAGGTTTTGTTAGACCGAGTTCCTCGCCATGGGGAGCTCCGGTCCTGTTCGTGAAGAAGAAGGATGGGACACTCCGCCTGTGCATCGATTATCGAGCACTAAACAGGCTGACCGTCCGGAATACCTATCCGCTCCCACGGATAGATGAATTATTTGACCAGCTGGAGGGGGCCCATTATTTCTCGAAGCTGGACTTGAGATCAGGATACTACCAGCTGCGGATCCAGGAGGAGGATATCCCGAAGACGGCCTTTAGTAGCAGATATGGCCTGTATGAGTTCACCGTGATGCCCTTTGGGCTCACGAATGCTCCGTCGGCGTTCATGAGTCTCATGAACCGGGTTTTCGAGGCTTACTTGGATGTGTTCGTCATAGTGTTCATAGACGACATCCTGATCTACTCTAGGACGGAGGAGGAGCACACTCGGCATCTGGCACTGACCTTGGAGAGGTTGCGGGAGCATCACCTTTATGCCAAATTCAGCAAGTGTCAGTTCTGGTTGAAGGAGGTGGCCTTCCTAGGTCACATCATCAGCGGAGCCGGGTTATCAGTAGATCCAGCAAAGGTTCGGGCAGTTCGCGATTGGCCGCAGCTGAGGACAGCCACCGATGTACGCAGTTTCTTGGGACTTGCCGGTTACTACCGGAAGTTCGTGGAGGGTTTCTCTCGGATTGCCCTCCCCCTCACATCTTTGACAAAGAAGGAGGCACCTTTTGTTTGGACCCCGCAGTGCCAGGCGGCTTTCCAGGAGCTGAAGGACCGACTCATCTCGGCCCCTATCCTGGCCCTTCCATCCGGAAGGGAGGGATTCCAGGTGTATACCGACGCATCATACCAAGGGATGGGAGCGGTGCTGATGCAGAACGGACATGTCATAGCATATGCCTCCCGCCAGCTGAAGACCCATGAGAGGAACTACCCGGTGCACGACCTCGAGATGGGAGCGGTCGTTTTTGCTCTAAAGGTCTGGCGTCATTACCTTTATGGAGTCCACTGCGATATTTTCTCCGATCACAAGAACTTGAAATACGTGGACACTCAGAAGGAGCTGAATATCAGGCAGAGGCGTTGGGTGGAGTTCTTAGCAGATTATCAGTATGAGATGCACTACCACCCAGGGAAGGCAAACGTGGTGGCCGACGCGTTGAGCCGGAGAGCGGCCACTTCCGAAGCTGGGCCCCAGGTTATGTCTATGAAGCTGGTCCAGTCATTCAGAGACATGCAGATATCCCTAGTGTCCGAGGATGACCCAGATCTGTATAGGGAGTATCTGGCTTCGATAGTGGCCATAGACGATATTCGGGATCGCATTCGGGACGGACAGAGGACAGATGCGTGGGCGGAGCCGATGTTCCGAGCTTTGGAGGAAGGTTCGACAGGAGATTATTCCCTGAGAGATGGTTTGCTCCACTTCAGAGGCAGAGTATATATATCCGCAGGAGGCCAGATCCGAGAGGATATTCTGACGGAGGCGCATTGCAGCCGGTACTCCGTGCACCCGGGGATCACAAAGATGACCGCTGATTTGAAGAGGACGATGTTTTGGTCGGGCATGAAGAAGGACATTACGTACTTCGTGACCCATTGCGAGGCGTGTCAGTTGGTGAAGGCGGAGTGCAGGAACCCCGCAGGACTGTTGCAGCCACTCCCGGTGTAACATCCCATTTTCAAATTGGACCCCCCCTAGGAGTGACTTGAGCATGACTAGGTCCTATGAGTTAACCTAGGTGAGCCCAGGAGACCAAGTGACCTAAAAACCTAGTTGAGACTCACTTGGTCTGCAAATAGCAATTTTCAAAACTCTGATTTTGGGTGGCCTAGTAGGTTCATTTTGTCTCTAAAAATCCCCTTAGACCTAATGTGGGCTCAATAAGTCACCAAGGACCCCTTGGGGTCAACCCAAATGGTCATGTTGACCAAAGTCAACTCTAGCACTAAAATGGTCAAAGTGCCCTTACTAAGGGGCAAGTGAACTCCAAGATGCCCTAACAACCCTAACCACCCCTACCTAGACTTTAGGGGAGGCTAATAGGTCACCAAGGACCCATTGGTGGTGACCCAAAAGGCCAATTTGACCAAGGTCAACCCTAGGCTAGGTTAGGTCAAATCTAGCTCAAATGGGCTAACTCAAGCTTGGACCCATTAGCCCTTTGGGCTAACCTCCTCTTAGACCATGCTTAATCAGATTAGTGGGCTGACATGGGGTTAACAAATTGATAAAAAATCGGCCAAGGTGACTAGGAGAGAGAAAACTCAAAAAATGGGTTAATGGAGGAGAGAGAAAGAGGAGGAGGAAATGGCATTCAAGGCTAGGGAGGCCAAGGGTCTCCACTAATGGCTGGATTCAACTCCTCTGGGGAAGAGGAGGAGTTTCCAGCCGTTTCCCGGCCTTCCCAAGTCAGTTTCACCCCTCCCCATGCATGGCCGAAAACCCCCCTTCATGGCCATCAATGGCTTTGAAGAGAGACCCCTCCCCTCCCCATTCTCTTCCATTAAAAAGCATCCCCAGGTCCAGAGGAGTCGTTTACAATCTTCCCCCATCAATTTTCTTCAACTTCACAGTGTAAACGCAGAACTCCGGCGATCTCCTCCACCACATGGCATCCCGGCGATCGGCGCGCATCCAAGCCACAAGAGAGGTCCTCCTCCTCCTCTTTACTCATGTGTAGATCCTAGGAATCCTTTAGAACAAGAATCGGGCTCAATTGAGCCCGATCCATAGTTTGATTTTCACGGATTTTGCCAAAAAAATGGCTTGCGGGATCGCCGGAAAAAGGCTCTCCGGCGGCTGTGCCGCCGGCTGGGGGTAGCCCCCACCTCCCCGAAGGTGGTGGTGGTGGTGGTCGGCCGGGGAGGTGGCCGGGTGGCCGGGAAAACCTCCCGCAATATCACCCAGGTCGGGTGAATCCCCACCCTTGGCTGGAGGTAGGAGATGAATGGATGCCATCCAAATCGCTTCAAGATCCGTGCAAACAGTAAAAATCATGATAGTATAGTTTGGATATATTATTTGCATTTCTGTCACAGTTTTACCTCTTAATGTTTGTATTTATTAAAAATACCTAGAGCCCTCTACAGAAAAAGTAGTGAACATGGAAGTTGTAGCCCTTTGAGTCTACTTTATTTTAAAATTGATTTCACCCAATTTGGATAACTGTGCTGACCTCAGCACTCAGTTTGGTGGAAGGTGTCCTTAGGCTAGGTCAGACACCATTTTGGTTGCCCACATCAAACCAGACCTCCAAATGACTTAAAATTTTATGTAGGGGTCATTCTTACCTACACCTATGACATAGCCAAAAATGGTAATTTTTGGATAACATTTTTCTATAGTTTTTGCTAAAATTTAATAATCATATCTTAGAGTGATTAAGGGGTCTAATGACCTCCAAATCCCCCAAAATTTTGGTGGGAGGTCCTTAGGGACCTAGGGAAGCTCTGTATAAATTTTCATTTAATTTGGAGATGTTTTGGGTGGGTAATTACCCAATCCTAGGTTAGCCCATTAAGGGGCAAATAGGTCAAAAGTGCACTTAGTGATTTTAGTTGACCAAACTCCCTCACCAGAGGCTGAAACTTGGTCCACTGGTTTGTAATGGGCTTTAACACTCCCTTATGGTGTATGGAGTGGTTTGGGGTGAGTATGCCCTAGGACCCAAGTCCAAACCCCTAGGTTGGACTTTGGGGGCTTGTGAAGGGCATGGGGTCAAATGACCTTGAATGGAAGTGATTTTTGGTGGAGAGGAGACTAGTGAGGTTAGAACCCCCTGACCAAAGTCTTGGAAGATTTGGAGAGGGTTACCCTCCCCTAAACCCTAACCCTAGTTTAGGACACCTCCTTTGTTAAGGTATGTAGGTCACCAAAACTTGCCTAAAGGCCATGAAACTTGGGTAGTGTACTTCTTGGGTTTAGGGAAGTCTCTGGGAACTAATATTGAGAGCCTTGGAATTCAATACATGATAGTTCCTTCATATCTCACAAAAATAGGCTTTTGGGTATTTTAATTCATTTGATTTCTCTGGTTGATTAATGGATATGAAATTTTGGCAGAGAGCTTTTTAGATTCTTATACATATGCTTGAATTTTGCTGGAATTATTAACTGATTATTTTAAGTACTTCATTCACAAGCCATTGATTTTCTAAAGATAGTCAAATAATTATTATGGGTTGTTCCCTCACTGAAATCTGTTGTAACTTAGGCAAATGAGTTTTTATGACCTCTTACATCTCTGGTAATTATTGTAGAATTTTTGGATCTATAATCATAGGGGTTGATTCACAAGGCTTGCAATTTGTAGAATTTATAAATGATTTTTAAATAATATTTTTAGGCCTTGTAAAATTATAATTTTTGGTCAGTGAACATTTATGGACATTGTAGAGCCCTGGTAATTTTCTTATAATTTTATGATGAATGAATGTAGTACCTCATGCTCAAAATTACTCATGGCTTTAATTTCTGGATAATTAAATAAATATTAAATTATTTAGGAAAAATTTGGAAGTGCTGGATTTAAATTATAAAAGTCATGATAGGCCCTTAGTAATTATCTTAGGGTGTTTGGATGAGAAATTGATGCACTTCCTATCATACTTGTTGTTAGCTCAAGTTGGTCTGCATATAGTGAAATCATAGAAATTGTAATACCATGGTCATAGGGCGACAAATCATGTGTAAATGCCGTGGCAAGATGATTCGGAGGTTATCAATGAAATTGGGTATGGGATAGTGGTTAGGTTAATTAAGGATGGGTGGAGCTCGGGTTCGACGGAACATCGTCTTTCCTGGGAGCGGGTGAAGGTGTTAAAACACATTAGGGTTAGAACCAGAGTAACATTAAGGGTTTGGGAACGGGGTATTAACCAACAATAATAAGTGCCTTGCGAAAGGGAACTTCGGGCCGTAATGCACCGTCTTGGTTCCTAGTGCCCCTTGAGAGCCCTTCACGGGGTATGCCGGGGGGCAGTCCTGGGCTAACGTAAATCTTAAAAACAAACGGAAGAGTAATTAGCCTAATAGGGATTCACATTGCACACACTCATTAGTTAGGGTTGGAATGGTTAAGTCGTCCCGAGGTGTTCAAGGGGACGCCGTCCCGTGGTGTTCTAAGGGATGAAGTCTGGAGATGAGCCGGACAGTTTAGTCCGGGGAAGTTGGTCTCGGATGTGGTTTATACGGACGGTTTAGTCCGGGAGTTTGACACTTTAAAATTGTTATATATTAAATGGATGCATGTGCATAAAAATAGGAAAGATTAAGGTGGTGGGTTTTCGATATCGGGGAGTTCGATTGCACCGACACCGATATCGTTGACTCGGCAAGGTGACTAGCACTTAGCCAAGGTTAAGTCCGGCGGACCAGTCGGCAAGAGTGCGCAGGAGTCCGCCTCGTGCACCAGGCGTTGAGGGCGTACGATAGGTCAGACCAGTAGTGCTTTTACTGGTTTTGAGGTGGGCGAGGCCCAACCCACCGCTTCCGTCTGCCACTACGGGAGTATCCTGGGAGTTATCTCCAGAAAGGGGGAACTAAAGGTTTGTGTACACAAAGTTGGGTGGGTGAGTTGCACTGCATGACATAACATACCCACCATATAGTTGCATATCATAATCATTCATAACAACCTTGACACCTAAAGTATAAGTGGAATGGGACGCTTATACTTTAGGACTTGCAAAACGACCCCCTTGGTCTATAAGCTTGTGTGGGCAAGTTTATAAATCAAAGGTTAATTTCAATATATATATGCTGCTGTTTGATAACCGACACCCCCAACGTATAAGTGGTATGGGACACTTTATACGATGGGAGCCTTGCAAAAGACCCCTTGGCCTATGTGTACTCACATAAGCAAAGGTTTAATTTCTTACTTACTTCCTTTCTGTTATACCTATTACAACATTTATATTGCTCCCATGTCATAACTTGCTAGTTAGGTTCACCGTCATCTGCTTTTGACTACTCTCCACTTTCATGTCCTCCCCTTTCTTCCTCTCCGCCCGGTGCCTTAGAGCGTGGGGGAAGGGGTGGGGGATGATAGGACTTAGTCTTTTAGACTAACGGTTTTCGAACCATATCATTTTAGGGGATCGCGGAGCCCAGCATGGAGGAGCAGCCCAGGAGGCCGGTACGCTTGGAGATGGGACAGTCTAGCACGGGAGTCCAGACTACGGGGACTGTGAGTCCCGGCCCTTTAGTAGAGATTTAGTTTTGCTTCCGCATTGAGTGATTTTGTAGTGAGGACTTGATGTACCGGGCATGAGCCCTTTTATTTCTAGTATCATCGTACTCTGATGTTTTCTATGGACACTCCCTTCGTGGAGTTTTATTTTATGTGATATTCTCTTTTGGTGGACTTGCTTCTCTCTTGCTTGCTACTTATTGTGATCGAAAAGGCCGGCAGAATCGGCGCGTTGTAGTGACGACCTTCCCGGGTGCGAAGGTGTCACCGCAAAGCGGCGGTTCTGGGCATAAGACCCCGGGTATAAAAAAAAAAAAGGGGTCTTACACCCGGTGCCGGAGTGGAAGTTTGACGACATAGCGATGGATTTTATACACGGTCTTCCCCGGTCTCGGACAGGGAACGACTCGATTTGGGTGATTGTCGATCGTTTGACGAAGGTGGCCCGCTTTATACCGATCAGGAAGGATGACTCGGTGGGAGTGCTGGTGCGGAAGTTTGTGGAGCAGTATGTCCGATATCATGGCGTGCCCCGGACGATAGTGTCGGACCGCGATGGACGGTTTACATCCAGGGAGTGGCGGTCAGTGCAGGCATATTTGGGCACCCGGTTGACTTTTAGCACGGCCTTCCACCCTCAGACGGACGGGCAGACCGAGCGCACCAACCGGACCTTGGAGGACTTACTACGGCTGTGTATACTGGACCGAGGGGAGCCGTGGGAGAAGATGTTACCGTTGGTCGAGTTCTCCTACAATAATAGCTACCAGTCCAGCATCAGGATGGCGCCGTATGAGGCCTTGTATGGAAGGAAATGTAGGACCCGCTTTCCTGGGTTCAGGACGAGGATCCGAAGCTGCTGGGATCGGATTTCGTTGAAGATACCGAGGCTCAGGTGAGACTGATCAGAGATAGGATGTTGGAGGCGCAGAGCAGACAGGCCAAATACTATGACGCCCGGCATCGTCAGGTGGAGTTTCGGGTAGGGGATCGAGTGTTCTTGAAGATCCGACCCATGCACGGAGTCTCACGGGTGCGCGGTCGGAGGAAGAAACTCAGCCCTAGGTATATGGGCCCTTACCGGATCCTGGAGCGGATCGGACCCCTAGCCTACAGGCTAGAGTTGCCACCGGAGCTGGCAGCTCTACACGACGTCTTCCACATCTCTTCGCTGAGAAGGGCTCTACTACGCCCGGAGCAGCGGATTTTGACCACCGAAGGGCCGGTAGCTTCAGACCGATCCGTTCACTTGGAGCCGGTTCGGATCGACGACAAAGGAGTGCGGATCTTGCGGCGCAAGAAGATCCCCTTAGTCAAGGTTCTGTGGAGAAACCACGGTCAGGAGGAGCACACCTGGGAACCGCAGGATCTGATGAGGCAAAGATACCCGGAGTTGTTCAGTCAGGTACATCTCACCACCTCTCGGTATATTATAGACTGCCTTTTTGTTTTGGAATGTTAAGACTAGATAAGGAAAATCCAGGACCTAGGCATGCGCACTTAATCAGAAAGGTAGGGGCTAATCTTTTGTTTATTGGGGAGATTGTCTTAGTTATCAAACGAACAGTCGCCTGAACCCAATAGAAAGATCGTATGGGATGTTACAAGTTTAATTTATTCCGATAGAAATCCCCATAGGCTCAACCTCAATTTCGGGGACGAAATTTTTGTTTTGTTTATTGGGATTTGTAACATCCCATTTCTGGCTAGACCCCTAGGAGTCGGTTGGTCGAGTCAGAACCCCAGGGAGCACAAAAAGTGAAAATAAATCGATTGAGTTTTCGGGTCAAGGGTTGGTCATGCCCGTGACCGACCCGTCACGCCCGTGACTTGGGCGTGACTACTTCGACGATCGTCGATCTCCACGAGACGATCGTCGAACGTGCTGTCTGGGCATGTCACGCCCGTGACCAAGGTGTCACGCCCGTGACTATGGGCGTGACCCCATCGACGATCGTCGATCGCCGTGAGACGATCGTCGAGCTTACGCCCCGGGCATGTCACGCCCGTGACATGAGTGTCACGCCCGTGACCTAGGGCGTGACCCGTCGACGATCGTCGGGCTCAATTCGACGATCGTCGACCTCGAAACTTGCTGTTCGGGCATGTCACGCCCGTGACCCGAGGTGTCACGCCCGTGACTTAGGGCGTGACCAGCCTTCGACGATCGTCGATCTCAATTCGACGATCGTCGACCCAAAATCTGCTGTTCGGGCCTGTCACGCCCGTGACCCAAGGTGTCACGCCCGTGACCATCCATCGACGATCGTCGATCTCAGTTCGACGATCGTCGAACCCAGGATTGGCTATTCGGACCTGTCACGCCCGTGACCTATGTGTCACGCCCGTGACATTGGCCGAAACGACGGTTCGGGCCCGAAATTATTCCAACACGCGTGGTATTAAATGCTGGTGTGGGAAGTTACACCAGGAGTAACTACCGGCCGTTTTCCTTCTGTAATTATATGATAAATAAGGAAAAGGTGGTCCAATAGAAAATCGCCAGCTGGACACACCTGTTCAGTTCCGCCGTTTCTTATCCCTTCACCGTAACCGAAACGCTAAGGGGGAAAATTCATGGACATAATGGCTTTTACCATTTCATCTTCCCACTTCCTGAGTTATAAAAGCCCACTTAGGGAAAGAGGAGAAGGTTACACGCTCAAGTAAACGGAGCAGATCCTTGTTCTTGCTGTAAGAGGAGTTCAGCAACGCCACCACCGCGCCATGGCACCCCGTCGCTCTTCTCGCCTCCAAACCGCGAACAAGGTCCTCCTCTGCTCCTTCTTTTCATGGGTAGATCTTAGGATTCTTAGAAAATAGGTTCGCGCTCAACGGAGCCGGACCCGTCTCTCGTTTTCATGGGAAAACCATGAAAATGGTATTTTTGAGTTCGCCGGAAACCGCCACCTCCGGCGGCCAAACCACCGCCGACCGATAGCCGTCGCCTCAACGGAGGTGGTGGTGGTGGTGGCTGGCCAGGGAAGTGACCGGACGGCCGGCAACGGATCGCGGAAATGTTACAGGAAAAATGGCTTCCTGGTTCTGGTTTCGGGTTCTGAAGAAGATGAACAGTAGATTTAATATATAATACATAGATTATTATATAGTACATAATGGAAAATAGATTATTTGAATGTATTTTTGTGGCTGCAAAACGAGGCACTTAGAGGCTGATTTAGGAAAAATGACCAGACACAAAAGTTGTAGCCCTCGGGGTCTACTTTAATTTAAAATTGATTTTATTCAATTTGGGTGAGTGGTTTGAACACAGCACTCATTTTGGTGGGATCAAGACCTAGGTTAACCAGAAATTAAAATGGTTGCCCACGGTTCATAACATGTCCAAATGACTTGAAATTTGGACTGGAGGTCTATAATATGTATATCGAGAGGCTGTCCAAAAATGAGAATTTTTGGAGAACTTTTGTCTAAAGTTTTTGTAAAAATTTAATAAACAATATAAAATTAATTAGGAGATGAAATTAAGCCCAAACTCCCCCAAATTTTGGGTGGTGGTCCCTGGCATCAATATTAAGATCTGTACAAAATTTCAACTCGATTGGTCGAGTTTTGAATAGGGAATTATCAAGTCCTAGATAGGCCTTGGTGAGGGGTACTTTGGGGAAAAGTACAATTGGAGATGGAGTGGACAAATCTCCTCAAGAGAGGCTGAAGTTGTCGGCCACTGATTTGTTGAGTCTATGTCTACCCTCTTGGGTAACATGGTGTGGCTTAGGGTGGATTTTACCCTAAGAGATTGGCTCAACTCCAACGGGTGGGAGTTTGAAGTTTGTGAAGGACATAGGAGCAAAAGCTCTTGTATGCCCTTGAAATTTGGAGGAGAGGGGGAGGATATGATGAAAACCCTCTGGTTGAAATAGTGAAGGAATTGAAGGTAGTTGGGTACCTCGAAAGTTGAGATGTTGGAATAGGATAAACATGTAATATAATTATTTTAAGCACTAAATCTAATCCAAAAATTATGAAACTCGGGAGGAGGGAGTTTTAGGATGTATTAGACTTATGGTAATTTTTCTGGAATTTTATGATTAATATATATTATACTTCATGTGTTAAAGAATTATTAGCCCAATTTGTTGTTTCAATTATTTGGAGGCTTTACATTAATTATAATCAGTTAAAATTCTGGATTTAGATCTTGAATAGTAGAACATTGATCCCTGAATTTTTATAGAATTTTATGTTGAGTAAATCTAGTACTTTATTCACAAATGATAGAAAGGGCTTTTATGTTTAAAAAATTATTATGGATAGAACACTTACTGGAAAATTATGAAACTTAGCCAGTGCAAATTTTAGGCCTTAATCTTCATGTCATAAATTAGTTAGAATTTTTGGAAGAATATTTTCTGTACTTGATTCATAAACTATAGAAATTAGAGATTATTTCCAAATAGTTTTTCAGGTCATGTTGATGTTAGAAAATTATGATATCTAGGATTTAGCCTTCTGAGATAGCCTACTAATTATCATAAATTTACTGGACATCTTGCATGAATAATTAGGATAGTTCATGTTCAAACCGGTGGCCCTTGAGATTTTCGAGGAATTTAATTAAATGCCAAATAAATTAGGAAAAATTTCCATTTTCTGGACTTAGGTCATTTATGTCATGGTAAGTCTCCAGTAAATAATTTAGGGCATTTGGATGAGTAATGGATCATTTCATAACCGGTTCGACATGTGGCCTAGGTAGGTCTGCATTTAGTAAATTGTGAAATGCAATAGGACGTGATCTGAGGAAGATATTAAGAGTAGTGAGTAGTGGTGATAGCTAGAGTTAAGAGGTGCTCGGGTTTGGCGAAAGATCGCTTTTCCCCGAGGAGTGGAAGGTTTAAAATCACCCTAGGATAGTCTAATGTAATACGAGAAGGAAATCGGGTAAAAGGGTAGACAACCAATAATAATAAGTGCCTTGCGAAAGGGAACTTCGGGCCGTAATGCACCGTCTTGGTTCCTAGTGCCCCTTGAGAGCCCTTCACGGGGTATACCGGGGGCAGTCCTGGGCTAATGTAAACTGTAATAATAAACCGTCAAGAGTAACTTAGTAACTAGGGTTGCACTCTTCACGAACACTGTTGGCACAGGAAGAATGATGAGAGCTTCGGCTCGGTTGGTTTGGAGACGGACGGATGGTCCGGGGAGCTTCGGCTCGGTTGGTTTGGAGACGGACGTTTTGGTCCGGGGAGCTTCGGCTCGGTTTCTGTTTGTTTGCGATTAAACTTGCATGTGCATAAGATAGGAAAGTTAAGGTGGTGGGTCTTTCGATATCGGGGAGTTCGATTGCACCGACACCGATATCGTTGACTCGGCGAGGTGGTTAGCACTTCGCCAACAGAAGTCCGGTGCGCCAGCCGGCAAGAGTACGCAGGCGTCCGCTTAGTGCACCAAGCGTTGAGGCGTACGATAGGTCAGACCAGTGGTGCTTTTACTGGTTTTGAGGTGGGCGAGGCCCAACCCACCGCTTCCGTCTGCCACTACGGAGGTATCCTGGGAGGTAACGGCTCCGAAAGGGGGAACTAAAGGTCTGTGTGCACAGAGTCGGGTGTGTGAGTTGCACTTGCATGTTTCATCATACCCACTAGCATGTCATAGCATAATCGATTCATTAAACCCTGACACCTAAAGTATAAGTGGTATGGGACGCTTATACATTAGGACCTGCAAAACGACCCCTTGGTCTATAAGCTTGTGTGGGCAAGTTTATAAATCAAAGGTTAATTTCAATATATAACAACCATTGCTGTTTGATAACCGACACCCCAACGTATAAGTGGTATGGGACACTCTATACGATGGGAGCCTTGCAAAAGATCCCTTTTGCTTATGTGTACTCGCATAAGTGAAGGTTTAAATTCATTTAATTGCTTTTCTTACTGCTAGACCTATTATAACAATTTATTAACTGCTCACCTAACACAACTTGCTAGAATTAGTTCCCGCTGCCATCTGTTTTCATGTTTAATCTCCACCTTCATGTCCTTCCCTTTCTTCCTCTCCGCTCGGTACCTAGGAGCCATGGGGGAAGGGGTAGGGGATGATAGGGCTTAGTCTTTATGACTAACGGTTTTCGAACCGCATCATTTAGGGGATCGTGGAGCCCAGCATGGAGGAGCAGCCCCAGAGATCGGTGCGCCTAGAGATGGGGCAGTCTAGCTCCGGAGTTCACACAGCCGGGACCGTGAGTCTCGATCCTTGAGTAGTTTACTGTTTCGCTTCCGCATGAGAGACTTGTAGTGAGGACATTTTGTACCGGGCATAAGCCCATATTTATAGTACTCTGATGTTTCTGTGGACACTCCCTTCGTGGAGTTTTATTATATATATGTGATTTTTATTATTGTGGACTGATTACTCTTACTTCAATAATTGTGCTACTTTCTGTGATCGAAATTGGCCGGCAGAATCGGCGCCTTGTGGTGATGACCCTTCAGGACGTGAAGGAGTCACCGCAAAGCGGCGGTTCTGGGCCTAAGACCCCGGTGGTTGAAAAGGAAAAAAAAAGGGGGGGTCTTACAACACAGACCTTTAGTTCCCTATTTCTAGAGCTGAACCTCCCAGGATACCTCCGTAGTGGCAAACAGAAGCGGTGGGTTGGGCCTCGCCCACCTCTAAACTAGTAATTGCACTACCGGTCAGACCTATCGTACGCCTCAACGCTGGTGCACAAAGCGGACTCCTGCGTATTCTTGCCGGCTGACGCACCGGACTTTATTTGGCCAAGTGCTAAACCATATTTGTTGAGTCAACGTATCGGTGTCGGTGCATCGACCCTCCAATACTGAAGACCCACCACCTTATTCTTTTATGCACATGTAATAGTTATGAATCCAACCACCAAGCCCAAGCTCCTATGACTATCCCATCCGTCTCAATCACCAACCAAGCCTAAGCTCCCCGAACTATCCCGTCCGTCACATCCAATAACCGAGCTAAAGCTCGCAGGGCCAACTTTCCTATCACCAAAATCCCCCCCCCCCGGGCCTACAGCCCGGGTGAACCATCCTAACTTCCCGAGACATCGAGGTGAGTGAAAGTGAACCCCTAATTATGATAGTTACTCTTGCAATTCATTTTTACCTACAGTTTAGATTAGCTCAGGACTGCCCCCGGCATACCCCGTGAAGGGCTCTCAAAGGGCACTAGGAACTACAATGGGCTGAAACCCAAAGCTCTCTTTCGCAAGGCACTTATTGTTATTGGTTAATACCCGATACCAGATCCCTTTTAATATTATTATGAATCTGACCTAGAGTGATTTGACTCTTCCTCTTCATGGGAAAGACGATCTTTCTTCGATCCCGGACACCACCTAACACTAGCCAATCCAACACTCTCCCCTCCTTTCCTCCAAAGATGAACTCCAACTTGTTTATCCAACATCAATCAACTAACTCCATCCCATAAGCCAGAATTCTATACTAGCAGGCTTTTAGTAATTTTGCTAAATACAGACCATCCTACGCTACATGATGTGCATGATAGGAGGTACTCTAAATTATCATCCAATATCCCTATAATAATTATTGGGGGTCTACCATGCCATGATTAGCCTAAATCCAGAATTTCATAATTTTTCTAACCTAATTAGTAATTTAACTAATTTTTCTAACCTAATTAGTAATTTAACTAATTTTTCCTAAGTAATCCAAGACCCAAGTTTGAACATGATGTACCCTATTCAGTCATACAAAATGCTTCACAAAATCATGATAAATACTAGGCATCATTATTACTATAAATCAATGGTCTACCAATTTCTTTCCGGTAAATAAGAACTCTAAAGTTTATTTTAAAACATGTCTCATTTTGATGTGTTAATGAAGTAAGTAAAGAAAATCTTCAACCATAAATTGTGAATTAATTTCCCTATGTAAGAACTGAGCTAACCACACTATTGACCCAGTTTCACAATTTTCCAACTTATAGTGAGCTCTAAATAATTTACTGATCAAGTTCTCAAATTCATGGATTTGTAAAGCAAGTACTATAAACAAGCATCTAAAAATTATGAATAAATTTCTTCAAAAAGATATTAATCTAATACCACTGCAAATCAAGTTTTATAATTTTCCAACATGTAATGAGCTCTGAATAATTTATTGATCATAATTGCACTTTTTCAAGCTTGTGAAGGAAGTACTGAAATTATACCACTTAAATTTATAATAAAATTCAAGTATAAGGAAATTGACCTAAAATATCTTCTGCCCAAATTTCATAGATTCTTATTGAACAGTGTGATCAAAATAAATAGAAAACCATTAAGGGCAATTTCATGTACAACAAAGGAAGTGCTAATAGTTTTGCTCCTAAATTACCAATAAATTCATCAGCGGTTCTAACTATCTCTGAGTCTATACTAACTAAGTTTCATGACTTTTCATTAAGTTTTGGTGGCTTATCCTTCCCATACAAGGGTTGTTCCCTACACTAGGGTTAGGGTTTTGAGGGGTTTAACATCTTCTAAATCCTTTAAGATTTCTACCAGAGGACTCTAACTACCCTAGAGTCCTCTCCACCAAATTTCAAATCAATTCAAGGTCATTTGACCACATGCCCAACTCAAGACACCCAAAATCATCCTTAGGGTTTGGTCTTGGATCCTAGGGCAAATATAGCCCAATCCACCTCATCTTCCATGGGAGGGTGTTAAAAGTTATGCCAAGTTAGTGGTCAAAATCTCAGGCTCTGTTGAGGTGAGTTGACCATCCAAATCACAAAGTGCATTTTTGACCTAAATACCCTTATTATGGCAAGGCTAAGGTTTGGAGGTCATTAGACCACCTAATTTATTTACCCTAAGATTATTAAATAATTACAAAAACTATAGGAAAAGTCTCTCCAAAAATTCCCATTTTTGGACATGACTTAGATATAGGTTAGGGGGATTCCCTGTCCAAATTTCAGGTTATTTGGACAAGGGATGGAGGGGGGGCACTCATTTTAATCTCTTCCTAGCTCTAGGTATAGACCCCACCAAAATGGGTTCCCTGGTCAAACCAGTTGGCCAAATTGACCCAAACCAATTTTACAATAAGTAGACCCATAGAGCTACAAATTATCTGTTGACCAATTCCTCATATAGAGCCTCTAAGTATTTTTCATTAATTTTCTAATGTGACTGTTATCATAGTACAGAAAATTCATTTAAAAGAAAAGGTTTAATTGACCAGCACAGATCTTGATGCAAAATCCGAAGGCTGCTGGATCGTCTTCTTCCTTGAGCCTAAGGTCACGATTTGCCCGACCTGGAACCTTTCCAAGCCAATTTTCCGACCAACCATCCCCCTTCCCGGTCGGCCACCACCGCCACCACCTTCAATGAGGTGGGGGCTATCGCTGGGCGGCGGCACGGCCGCCGGAGGGGCGGTTTTCGGCTAACCTGAACACCATTTTCACGGAAAATTCATGGAAAAGCTTCGCCTGATCGAACTCAACTGAGCTCGATTCTCAACCTAAAAGACTCCTAAGATCTACCCATAAGGAAAGAGGAAGGGGATGACCTTGCTTGCGGCATGGAGACGTGTCGATCGCCGGGAAGCCATTTGTGGTGGTGGCGGCGCTCGGTTTCTGTAACGGCTCAGCTTGCTTCCTCGGCTCCCGGCTCCTTCAGGTTTGTATGTGGAAAAGCTCTTCTAAGTCCAGTAAGTCTTTTAAAAAGATAAAAATGGGGGAGGGGAGGGGTTAGCTTGCGATGGCCATTAATGCTCCTTGAAGAGCTTTGTTGTAATAGAAAATCTCCTCCCATGGTTGCGGTTATGGCCGGGAAGGACCTTGGACTTCTCCTAACTGACCGAGGGAGGTGTTTTCAGCATTAAGAGTGGGCCCTTGGCCTTCCAGGCCATGCATGGCAGTTACACACCCTCTTTCTCTTTCTCCATTAATGCAGAATTCGATTTTAAAGCTTCTGCCATATGGCATTCTATCATTTGACCGTTTGTTATTGTTTAAAATGAGACTTCAAGAAAGAAATGACCAACTAACTCATCCTGGCGCAATTCCCGAAGAGATCCGTTTTAGCCGAACCAGCAAACAGGCCGAAATTCACCAGGAATTTTCTAAGTACAATGGCGTTGAGTTGAGCTCACTCGACATCATTCAGTCTATGGCATTGGGTGAGCTCAGCTCACTCAATGCCATTCAGCCTATGGCGTTGAGTGAGCTCAGCTCACTCAACGTCATTCAGTCTATGGCATTGAGTGTGCTAACCTCACTCAATGCCATTCAGTCTATGGAGTTGAGTGAGCTCAACTCATTCAATGCAATAATCCCAGAAAATATTTCAAGTAGGATGGCGTTGAGTGCACTCAACGCACTCAAAGTCATTCAGCCCCAACAAGATGGCGTTGAGTGCAGTCAACGCACTCAACACCATTCAGCCTATGGCGTTGAGTGCTCTCGACGCACTCAACGCCATTCAGCCCAAGTAAGATGACGTTGAGTGCAGTCAGCTCACTCAGTGCCATTCAGCTTATGGCAATGAGTGCACTCGATGTACTCAACGTCATTCAGCCCATGCAAGATGGTGTTGAGTGCAGTCAACGCACTCAATGCCATTCAGCCTATGGCGTTGAGTGCACTCGACGCACTCAACGCCATTAAGCCCAAGTAAGATGGCGTTGAGTGCACTCAACGCACTCAATGCCATTCAGCCTATTGCGTTGAGTGCACTCCACGCACTCAACGCCCGAGCCCAAAACTTATCTAAGTCGATACCTGATCTACTCGTCGAGTCTTGTCGACACACTCGACGTTTCCCGGACTTGAGTCATCTTGGCCTCTTTTTAGTTGACCCCAATGGGTCTATAGCGACATATTGGCCTCCCTTAGGGATTAGAGGTGCCATGATGGGATCATGGAGCCAAAAACCCTAAAGTCATGCCTAGGATTGTTCTTAGGATTCTATTACTTGCATACCAAGGTGATTTTCACCTTGAGCCTTGTTCACTTGGTCTCTTTAGGCTTTCTAGGGCTTTGCCATGACCTAGTCATGACAAAATCACTCCTAGGGGTCTAGTTGTTTGAGGGATGTTACAGTAAGATTCAAGTTATTTTTCTTTTGCTTGACACCCTTTCAAGTTTCCTCTAAAGTCTTGTTGTTTCTATGTTTGCCAGGTTCTCAGTGCTGATGCATTTTCATGCTACTACGACATGGATAGTTGGGCCAGATTTACCTCATATTGCAGCTGCTTTTGACTATTCTCCCCTCACGGGACACTCATTGGTGATGAGTAATTTTTAGTTGAGTAGGATTAATGGTGGTTGTTGGGTACATTGGAAAATGTGTACCTGATTTGAAGAAGCCCAACTTAGCTCAATGATATACATCAAGGTGTATTTGATGTTGTTTTGAGTTGACATGTGCAGGTGAAGAAGTATTAAAGAATGCAGAAAAATATTCTAAGTCCACATGTCGACACCTGAAGAAATTGTGTCGACACTTCAGAATATTTGTGTCGACACTTCAGAATATCAGTGTCGACACAGAGAAAGATAGTCGACCACACTTATGTCGACACTGGGAAGCAGTGTCGACACATAAAGAAAATCGTCGACTTCAGCACTGGGAAGTAGTGTCGACACAGTGAAAGATAGTCGACACCCAGAGAAAGTTAGTCGACTAGTGAAAGATAGTCGACCAGAGAAAAATAGTCGACTAGTGGAAGATAGTCGACTAGTGAAAGATAGTCGACCAGAGAAAGATTGTTGACTCACAAAAGAAGATAGTCGACCTCAACTGTGTCGACACTGGGTGGATGTGTCGACACCAGAAGATTGAGTCGACACATATTGGCAGAAGTCGACTATGCTTGTGTCGACACCAGAAGACTGAGTCGACACATGTTGGCAGAGTTGAAGATTGCTGTGTCGACACCTGAAGGCTGAGTCGACACATACTGAGTTCTGAATCTACAACAACTGTGTCGACACACAGGACTTGTGTCGACACACTGTAGAGTCTAGACCAAGTTATTTTCTGAAGAAGCTGTGTCGACTTAAAGGCAACTTAGTCGACATCATCAAAGACTGTGTCGACACCAAAGTCACTTGTGTCGACACAGATAGACAGATTGGTCTCGACACTTTCTAACAGACTGTCTCGACATTTTGCTGTCCAAGGCTAAGGTACAGGAACTGTTTGAAGACTTGACAGCTGTGGGTTGCCACCGTTTAACTGAAGCTGTCAGACCTGTCAGACAACAGTTAGAAACCGGATCAGCCGGTTACCATGAAGAAAGTTTATAAATAGACACATTTAGAAGGAAATTAAAAAACTAAGAAAGATAACTGAAGAAGATCTAAGAAGAAGAAACAGAAGGATTACGATCTTGTTGTAGCTTCAAGAAAGTGCTAAGCTCTAAAGAAGATCTTCATCAGTGGATCTAAGAAGAAGAAGAAGTCTGAAGTATCAAAAAAGGTGTTGGATAGAGAGGGATCCAGTCATCTTGAAGAAGAAGAAGGAAGCCATCAGTGGTTTCTCAAGAAGCTGTTTGGAAATCAACTCAGCTAAGTTCATATTCAAGAAGCTTTGAAGAAAGCTCAGATTCAGTTGATTTCATCAGCTGATCAAGAAGTGTCTTGTCCTCTTCTCTCTCAACAAAGGCAAGACATTAAAATATCTTTTCTAAATTTCTGTAGGATCTGTTTACACAAATCTGAGTTGTAAGCCTGTGTTATAAAGGCTGAGTGTAGGAGAGGTAATCTCTGAGTGGTAGGGCTATTTGCCTGAGTGTAGGAGAAGGTTATTCTCTGAGTGGTAGGCCTTGAGGCAAGGCTGAGGTAGGGCTATTGAGCCTGAGTTGTAGGAACCTATCCAGGTTCTGAGCTGTAGGATCTAAGGATCTGAGAATAGTGGAAGTTTGGCCGAATCTAGCATACTGCTAGATAGGTGAAGGGGGAAGTGGATGTACCCAGACCTTGGGGAACCACTATAAAATATTGTGCAATCTGTGATGCTTAGTTATCTATGAATGTTGTGCTAGATGTTTTAATTGTAATTGAATTCTGCCTAGAAGTATAAACAAGAAATTAGAACCTATTCACCCCCCCCCCCCCTCTAGGTGTTTAGGTTGTCTTGAAAGTAAAACTATCAAGTGGTATCAGAGGGAGGTTCCTCAAAAAGGACTTAACAGTCTGAGGTAGATCTGAAAGGTAGAATCAAGATTCAAAAAGATGGGTTCTGGTGAGAATCATAAGGAGCTAGGGTCTATGAAATTACCCATATGCAAGAAAGAAATTTTTGGAATTTGGAAAGAAAGAGTCAGACTGTTTATGGATGCATCTGACCCAAGGATTTACATCACAGTACAGGAAGGCCCCTTCATTCCAATGAAGGTATCAGTTCTTGATGCAAATATCCAAACTCCAAAGAGTTATTCAGAAATGACCAAGGATGAAATCATCTTGGCAACCATGGATAAAAGAGCTCAGAACATTATTGTTAGTGTCATAGATGATTCAACATTTCAGAATCTGATTCACTGCAAGACCTCCAAAGAGATGTGGGACACATTGATTGTCTATATGGAGGGATCTGAAGAAGTAAGGCGGGACAGGAAATCTATGCTCAATCAGGAGTATGAAAGTTTTAGACAAGGAAAATCTGATAGCATAACTGAGTGCTACAAGAAATTCTATAGAATTGTGAATGAGCTTATGTCCTATGGAAGAGTCATCAGTACTTATGAACTGAATGACAAATTCTTGAGATCCTTAACAAAGGATTGGGACACAAAGATCTGTGCCATAAGAGAAGTGGCTAAATTGGCAGAGATATCTCCTCCCACCTTGTTTGGGAAGTTGTTATCCTATGATATGCAACTTATGGTGAGGAAGGAGGAGGAAAAGAATTCAAGAGGAGAGCATAGAGAAAAGACTGTGGCATTCAATGCAGAAGCCACTAGAAAGAATAGAAGGAAATCACCATCTCCTCCTAAGGAAGTTGCAGAAGATAGTTCTGAAAATTCAGATAAGGTTTCAGAAAGCTATGATTCAGATGCAGACTTTGCTGCATTCACAAGGCAATTCCAGAGGTTCTTGAAAAAGAAGCAATGGAAGTCTAGGCCTTCCACATCACAGCAAGTTGATGACTATTATCAGAAGAAAAGGTCATCAAGGAAAGAGAAGAGCAGATCAAAGCCCAGCAAAGCCACTACTTCAAAGATTGTCTGCTATTGTTGCAATAGGCCTGGACATGTAGTGGTTGACTGTCCTGATAAGAGAAAGGAGTCTTCAGACAAGAAGAAGACTCATCAGAAAGGCAAGAAGGAGAAATCCTTTGTTGCAAAGAAAGATAAGAGTCTAACAGACCAGTCAACTTCAGAGTCAGAATCTGAAGCTGAAGCATATATTGGACTATATGTTGCATCTGAAGAAGAGGAGTTTCTGCAGTTGCTAGACTCCATCAATGAACAAAAGAATCATCAGTGTATGGGGCTGATGGCAGGATCAGAAGAGGACATATGCCAGAATCAGTCTGGTCCTAATGAGGTACAATGTCCTTCTATTACATCTGTTTATTGTACAAGTGAAGAATCAGCTACATCTGCATCAAGTGATGTAGATGCATCTGAATCTGAAGGAGATGTCTATCAATTGATAGACAAGTATGGGGACTTATTGCAGGCCCTTAAGAAAAGCAAGAACCTGGTTAAATCTCAGGCTCAGGAAATTGCTGAACTAAGGGTTGCTACAACTGAGTTAGAGAAAGTTATTGATCAAAAATTAAATGAAATTGCCAAGCTGAAGAATATAACTATTATTCAGATGGGCACAATTAACTATACTAATGATCAAGTAAAGAGTCTGGAGGCCAGACTTAGAATTGAAAGGGATTTAGTGGCTAGTTACTCTAAGCTAAAATATGTCTTACCCTTGATAGATGAATTTGTCACTCAAAAGGGTAAGGCTGGATTAGGATTTAAAGGTAACTTCAGGGCTGGCAGATTCAAGAGGAAAGGCAAAGCTCCTGTTCAGCCACTAAACCTTTCAGTCCCCATAAAGTTTAGTAAAGTGAAAGTGCCTTCTAACAAATATGATCATGAAGATATTCAAGGTCATATTAAGACTAATGTTCTGAAGAACAAGGGTGTAAATGCAAGCAGGCCTACCTATGGTCATAAACCCAATGGTTTTAAGAAATCAGTAGGTGAAGTTGCTGCAGCACCAACAATGAACAGAAATTCTTCTGACAAGGATGTATCTAGATCTAGATAACATAAGTTTGAATGTTGGTGCTGTGGCAAGAGAGGTCATTTTGCACTAGACTGCTGGTATAACCCAAGTGTTATAAAGAACAATAGTCTACCTGTTAGAAGAGGTTATGGTAGCTTTATTAATGCTAACCTGAACCAAGGACCCAAGACTTACTTGGGTTCTAAGGGTAAGTAATTCTGTGTTGCAGGTGAATCCAAGTAACCATGCCCTATATGGTACTTGGATAGTGGTTGTTCCAGGCACATGACTGGAACAAAGGGGCTGCTGAAGGAGTATTCATCTGTCAAAGATGGACCTAAAGTGATCTTTGGTGGATCAGAAAAAGGAGTCATCAAAGGGTTTGGTAACATTTCTTCTAACCTAATTACTATCACTCAAGTGGCTTATGTAAAAGGCTTGAAACATAATCTAATAAGCATAAGCCAGCTAAGTGATTTAGGATATGACATTTCATTTGTTAAAGATGGATGTCATATCAAAAGGTCAAGTGATCAAAAGATTATATTGACTGGGTATAGGAAGAGAAATGTATATTGTCTTAATTTTGTATGTGAGAATAAGGCTTCTCACATCTGTCTTGTAGCTGATGACAATGCTTCTCATTGTGTTAAGTGGCACAAGAGATTGGCTCATCTAAACTACAAGACAATTAGCCAACTCTTTAGCAAAGAGTTAGTGAGGAATGGACCTCAAGTTAAGTGTATAAAGGAAGGGATATGCTCAGCTTGTCAAAAGGGCAAGCAGACAAAATCCTCCTTTCAAAGCCTTGAAAACAAGGATTCTGTGAGGTGCTTATACCTCTTGTATATGGATCTTTTTGGTCCTATGCCAGTTCACAGTCTAGGTAGGAAAGTCTACACTTTTGTGGTTGTAGATGACTATTCAAGATTTACATGGGTGTTCTTTCTGAGACAAAAATCTGAAACCCCAAGTGTATTACTTAATTTTATAAAGCAAATTCAGAATGAACTAAATTGTACAGTGGTCAAAATCAGAAGTGACCATGGTACTGAGTTTCAATCTAAAAGCATAACAAAATTGTGTAAAGACTTTGGGATTTTCCAAGAGTTCTCCTCACCTAGAACACCTCAGCAAAATGGAATTGCTGAAAGAAAGAATAGAACATTAATTGAAGCTGGTAGAACTCTATTGAGTGACACCTCTCTCCCAGAATATTTTTGGGCTGAGGCAGTTAACACTGCTTATCATGTAATCAATAGGGCTACTATCACCAAAAGCCACAAAATGACTCCCTATGAGATTGTGAAAGGCAGAAAACCAAATCTATCTTACTTTAGGATCTTTGGTTGCAAGTGTTATATACTTAACAATGACAAGTCATATTTGACTAAGTTTGCTGCCAAATCCCAAGATGGGATATTTGTTGGTTACAGCACTAATAGTAAGGCCTATAGAGTCTTCAACTTGACTACTCAAGTTGTTGAAGAATCTGTGCATGTTGTGTTTGATGAAACAAGATTAATCAATTGTGAGTTGTCTTGTAGATCAAATGACTCAACAGGTATAAGCAAAAGTATGGACAAGCTCTCCATTACTGAAGGATCAAAGGAAGATGTGGCATTGGAAATTGAAGGCTTCTGTCCAGGGGGAGAACAAGACACTATAGAAGCTGATGAAAACCAAGAGATTCAGCTAAATGAAGGAGCTGGAGATGTTCAACCAGAAGGGAATCTTCCTCCAGCTACAAGACATTTGAGAGATCATCCAGCTGATCAGATAATAGGTGATCCAAGACAGGGGGTGCAAACTAGAAGCAGAAATCAAAACACAGTTCTACATTCAAGTTTCCTGTCACAAATGGAGCCTAAGAAGTTTGAAGAAGCTATCCAAGACCAGCACTGGATTGATGTTATGCAAGAGGAGCTGAATCAATTCAGAAGGTGCAATGTCTGGGAGCTTGTTCCTAAACCAAGAGGCCACAACATAATTGGCACAAAATGGATATATAGGAACAAGCTAGATGAAAGTGGAATAATAGTAAAGAATAAAGCAAGATTGGTTGCAAAAGGATATAGGCAGGAAGAAGGGATTGACTTTGATCAAACCTTTGCTCCAGTAGCAAGGCTGGAGGCAATCAGAATATTCCTTGCCTATGCAGCCTATCAAGACTTCAAAGTATACCAGATGGATGTGAAGTCAGCATTTCTGAATGGTGATCTTAAAGAAGAAGTATATGTAGAGCAGCCATCAGGTTTTGTAGATCCTCTTAAACCTGATTTTGTTTATAAGCTTAGGAAAGCTCTGTATGGGTTAAAGCAAGCCCCAAGGGCTTGGTATGAAACCCTGTCTACTTTCCTTATTGAGAATAAATTCTCAAGAGGAAAAATTGACAAAACTCTATTCCTTAGGGAATCCAAAGGCAAGATCATCTTAGTACAGATCTATGTTGATGACATAATCTTTGGATCTACTGAAAACAACCTTTGTAAAAAGTTTGCCAAACTTATGCAAGGGAAGTTTGAGATGAGCAGTATAGGGGAACTGAAATTCTTCTTGGGACTCCAAGTAAGACAGACTGATGATGGCTTGTCCATATCCCAGTCTAAGTTCACCAAAGAATTGATTAAGAAATATGGTATGGAGTCATCCTCCACCATGAGAACTCCTATGGGAACAAGTATGCCTATATGCAAAGATGATGCAGGTAAACCTGTTGATGAGACTTTGTATAGAGGAATAGTTGGCTCACTACTATATCTCACTGCTAATAGACCAGATATTATGTATGTTACATGTGTCTGTGCTAGGTACCAAGCCTGCCCTAAAGAATCTCATTATACTGCAGTCAAAAGGATTCTGAGATATCTTAAGGGCACACCTAATCTAGGTCTTTGGTACCCTAGGAATAGAGATTTTCAACTAATAGGCTATTCAGATGCAGATTTTGCAGGATGTAGAGAGGATAGGAAGAGTACTACAGGTACTTGTCAATTCCTGGGAGGAAGACTAATATCATGGAGTAGTAAGAAGCAGACCAGTGTGGCAATTTCCACAGCTGAGTCTGAGTATGTTGCTGCTGGAAGCTGCTGTGCACAGCTATTATGGATGCAGCATCAGCTTAAGGATTATGGTATTCAAGTAAGTAGAACACCTCTTTTGTGTGATTCTAACAGTGCAATTTCTATTGCTAATAATCCTGTTTCTCATAGTAGAACTAAGCATATAGAAATAAAATACCATTTTCTTAGAGAACATGTAGAAAAAGAAGACATTTCATTGGAATTTGTGAAAACAGATTATCAAATAGCAGATGTGTTTACTAAGCCCCTAGATGAGACCAAATTCAATAAATTCAAAATTGAATTAGGTATGTTAACCATTGATTAGTGTAATCACAAAATCATCAACAATGGATTTGAAGTGGTAACAAGACATTCAAGTGATATAAAGACACATTGAAGTAGTATCAAGTACTTTGTAGTACTTATAAGTTGTGTTGAACAAACAGAAATTGGCTAAGTAAGTTGGTGTCGACACATTCAGTACTAATGTGTTGACTCAGGGTAGTAATGTCGACAAGTCGGAGATGTTGTGTCGACACAGAAAATATGTGTCGACACTTAAGAATCTTATTGTCGACTTATCCAGGAATGTAGTGTCGACTTCACCAGGATAGTGGTGTCGACACTTACAGATTTTGTGTCGACACTTATACTTAGAGTCGACACAAAATTTCTGAAGCTCTACTATATATCTCTGGTGTCGACATAACAGCAAATTGGTGTCGACACATAATAGATGGACTTGATGTCGAGACAATAGAAGCCTGTGTCGACACATTCCATCTGTGTCGACACTTATAGTCTGTTTTTGGCGACTTTTGATCTTCTTTAAACAGAAGGTATAAATAGGTCAAAAACTCATTCTGTCGACACGCTTACAAGGTTTTCAAAACCCTGTGTCGACATTCTCTCTCTCTCTCTCTTTCTCTCATCTTTCAAGCTTTCTCGACTGATCAATGGCGCCAAAGATTGAAGATAATGTGAATGAAGGATATGAGTTGGTGCGCCAGGCCTTTGCTGCTGCCCCTCCAGATGTTCTTGGGGTTATCTCTCTCCTCTCCAACTCAGGATTAGAATTTCTGGTCTCTGAACCATCTAAGATATGGAAGAAGGAAGTGCATGAGTTCTATACTTCTGCATCTGTAGTCAATGAAAGTCATGAGATAAAATCAACAGTTCATGGGTCACCAGTGGAAATTACACCAAGTAAGTTAAGAACAATTCTACACTTACCTATAATAGAGAATGAAGAGGATGTCCCTGCTTCTAAATCAAGGGAAGCTCTTCAATGGTGTGGATTGGATTCCACCATGAAGATTGGAGCTGCTTTCAATAGGAAAGGAATGAATCAACAGGGCAAGTTTCTGTCTGAGGTGGTTGGAAAGGTTATTCTGTGCAAGCCAGGTGGACATGATAGGATTTCCGCCTATATGTTCAGCCTAATGACCAGGATTGTGTTTACAATTCCAACGGATTGGTCAACTGTAATCTTTGAAAAGATTAAGGAAGGAATCAAGAAGCCAAATCTGGCTAGAATAATGAGTATATACCTAAGTAAGGAGATTCCTAATGTTATGCAACAACAATCTAGAACAAAGATTAATCACATGAGAAGGATGGACATGAGATTGTTCTCCAGATGGGATAGGGTGCTGACCAAAGAGATGCCTGAAGTGGAAAGGCAGGATTCACCTGAGAAATCCCCAGGTCATGCTACCAGTACTGAGCACCATCAAGAAGAGCAAGTAAGACAAGAGGTTGAAGATCAGCCTGCTTCTACACAAGTTCAGAATGCCACAATACCTGCAATTCAAGAAGAAGAAGTAAGAATACCAGCTCAGCAAGTTCATTCACCTACACAGACTGTATCTACTCATGACCAGGTACAGGTGTAGGGGGAGCTGGTGTATTTTCTTACAAAAGACATTTCTAATATTTCTATTCTGCATAGGTCCAGGAAAAGCAAGTGTCCTCACCTGCCCAGGACATCCCCAATACTGAACAAGTACAGGGGGAGAAGCTGTCTGAGCAAGTGCAAGAGGAAGCTCAAATTGATTTATCTCAAGATTTGAATACTGCAGATGTACTAGCACAGAAGGAATATACTCTTGAGGAGTTATTTCCAAATGATGAAATAGTTACTGATAGAATGGAAGTGGAGCAAGCAATTGAGGGGGAGCCTGTGCATGTTGAGACTGTACAACATGGCACTGAAGCAGCTGTTCCTCCTCCTCCCAAAGAAAGAGTTCAAATTGAAAGTACTTCTGATTCTGAGAGTGAAGAAGCCAGGGTGGCTAAGAAGAGAAAACTTATGGTCTTCCAGAGAAGGAGCAAGAGCTACAAGCAGGCTCTACAGTCTACAGCACATCACACTCCTTCTGACTTTGATTCTAACAAGTTTTTGGTCGATTTATAAGTGAAATTGGATGAACACAGAGTGGCCATTGAAAAATATGTTGATGAGAACAACAAGTCCCTGCAGTTTGACTTAGCTCAAGATATAAAATCTATTAGGTTTGAGGTCAATATGCATAAAAAGGAGATGACAGATTGCTTCCATAAGGGAGGTAATGCTGTGGTGTATTTGGCAAAACAACAGCAGACTATCATCCCTAAGGTTGATGATATTGCTCTAAAGCAAAGCTATGTCTTGGAAAATCAGTTAAGGATGAATGACAATTTAACTGAATCTCATCATGAGATCATTGAGGAATTGAAAAAGATTGTTCCAGGCCTGTCTGCAGCTAGAGCAAAAGAAATGGAAGAATTTAATAAGAACTTTCAAGCTGCTATTGATTCTGTTAAAACTGTTATCACTACCTCTCAAAAGAAAATATCTGACAAGCTTCTAAAGTTAAAACCATTTTTTAAAGAGAGTGTGAATTATCTGGATGGCCAAATTAGATTTCAGAAGGAAGATCTAAGAGATCATGTTAATAGAGAAGCCATAAAGGGGGAGAGGATGTTAGTTCATGCAGGCTCAGAGCACACCAAATGGGTGACCAATAGTATTCGATCCACATTGGGATATCCACCATTGTGTGATGATGCTATGGTGGCTGAGTCAGGAATACAAACAAGTCTACTTGAAGGCAATCAACCTGAGGTTGCCCAAGTCATTTACCCTCCTCCAGATTATGATATGATTGATCAGCAAGTTCAAGGAATGTATAGTCCTCCAAAGGAGGTTACTAATGTTGTTATTGGGAAGGTTGATAAGCCTGAGGCTACTTTGAAAGACCAGCAAGATGCTCTACTTTCTAAGAAAAGATTTAGAGAGCAGGCTGAACTTAAGCCAGACTTTGAGCAGTGGAGTCCTACTTCCAGAAATATAATACTCACTGCATGGAAGGCTGTCAAAGACCAACAACATGAGAGAGGCAAGTGGTTCAATAAGATGGAATGGCAGAAGTATGAAGCCAGGCAAGAGGCAATAGTACAGTTTAGAAGAAAAGCCAAGCTGGGTAGGTAGCCTCCAGATGCTCAGCAGCCAAGCAAGTACTTCCCAAAGCCCTTTCATTATTTTGAAAGGCAAAGGCTCAAGGAAGAAGCAAAGAAGAAGGCTGATCTAAAAGGCAAGAAGCCAGCTGAAGATTCTGAAGCTCCTGTGAAGGCTCAAGTTCTATCTGGCAAAGGGATTGTCATTAAAGAGCCTGATCAGTCTTAATTTTTAGTTCTTTCAAAGTATTTTGTAATGTTTTGATTAAATCATTAAATGTAAATCTCTGTATTCAAACATTATCAAGTTATAAACAAAATGTTGGTTGGTATCATATAATGTTCATTCTGTGATGGATTGTTTTTATTTTATTTATATTAAGTATTCCTGTTATGTCATATATCATCAGTTTATACTTTTTATAAATGGTGTATATCATTGGCTATAGGGTTATGACTTCTCCAAATAGGGGAAGATTGTTGGGTACATTGGAAAATGTGTACCTGATTTGAAGAAGCCCAACTTAGCTCAATGATATACATCAAGGTGTATTTGATGTTGTTTTGAGTTGACATGTGCAGGTGAAGAAGTATTAAAGAATGCAGAAAAATATTCTAAGTCCACATGTCGACACCTGAAGAAATTGTGTCGACACTTCAGAATATTTGTGTCGACACTTCAGAATATCAGTGTCGACACAGAGAAAGATAGTCGACCACACTTATGTCGACACTGGGAAGCAGTGTCGACACATAAAGAAAATCGTCGACTTCAGCACTGGGAAGCAGTGTCGACACAGTGAAAGATAGTCGACACCCAGAGAAAGTTAGTCGACTAGTGAAAGATAGTCGACCAGAGAAAAATAGTCGACTAGTGGAAGATAGTCAACTAGTGAAAGATAGTCGACCAGAGAAAGATTGTCGACTCACAAAAGAAGATAGTCGACCTCAACTGTGTCGACACTGGGTGGATGTGTCGACACCAGAAGATTGAGTCGACACATATTGGCAGAAGTCGACTATGCTTGTGTCGACACCAGAAGACTGAGTCGACACATGTTGGCAGAGTTGAAGATTGCTGTGTCGACACCTGAAGGCTGAGTCGACACATACTGAGTTCTGAATCTACAACAACTGTGTTGACACACAGGACTTATGTCGACACACTGCAGAGTCTAGACCAAGTTATTTTCTGAAGAAGCTGTGTCGACTTAAAGGCAACTTAGTCGACATCATCAAAGACTGTGTCGACACCAAAGTCACTTGTGTCGACACAGATAGACAGATTGGTCTCGACACTTTCTAACAGACTGTCTCGACATTTTGCTGTCCAAGGCTAAGGTACAGGAACTGTTTGAAGACTTGACAGCTGTGGGTTGCCACCGTTTAACTGAAGCTGTCAGACCTGTCAGAAAATAGTTAGAAACCGGATCAGCCGGTTACCATGAAGAAAGTCTATAAATAGACACATTCAGAAAGAAATTAAAAAACTAAGAAAGATAACTGAAGAAGATCTAAGAAGAAGAAACAGAAGGATTACGATCCTGTTGTAGCTTCAAGAAAGTGCTAAGCTCTAAAGAAGATCTTCATCAGTGGATCTAAGAAGAAGAAGAAGTCTGAAGTATCAAAAAAGGTGTTGGATAGAGAGGGATCCAGTCATCTTGAAGAAGAAGAAGGAAGCCATCAGTGGTTTCTCAAGAAGTTGTTTGGAAATCAACTCAGCTAAGTTCAGATTCAAGAAGCTTTGAAGAAAGCTCAGATTCAGTTGATTTCATCAGCTGATCAGGAAGTGTCTTGTCCTCTTCTCTCTCAACAAAGGCAAGACATTAAAATATCTTTTCTAAATTTCTGTAGGATCTGTTTACACAGATCTGAGTTGTAAGCCTGTGTTATAAAGGCTGAGTGTAGGAGAGGTAATCTCTGAGTGGTAGGGCTATTTGCCTGAGTGTAGGAGAAGGTTATTCTCTGAGTGGTAGGCCTTGAGGCAAGGCTGAGGTAGGGCTGTTGAGCCTGAGTTGTAGGAACCTATCCAGGTTCTGAGCTGTAGGATCTAAGGATCTAAGAATAGTGGAAGTTTGGCCGAATCTAGCATACTGCTAGATAGGTGAAGGGGGAAGTGGATGTACCCAGACCTTGGGGAACCACTATAAAACATTGTGCAATCTGTGATGCTGAGTTATCTGTGAATGTTGTGCTAGATGTTTTAATTGTAATTGAATTCTGCCTAGAAGTATAAACAAGAAATTAGAACCTATTCACCCCCCCCTCTAGGTGTTTAGGTTGTCTTGAAAGTAAAACTATCAGTGGCATTGCTGATGCGGCCATTGATCACGATATAGAAAGTACATTGATTGGGACGAACGTTGCCTCAAGCTCGAGAATGGGATTCTACCACGACGTTCTTCGCCAATGCCACCACCGCTACATATTTTGTTCAACGTCCGCCGTCCCCATCAAATAAAAGTATATAATTATAAAATAATTATTTATAATTATGTATTGTTTAGGAATTTTTATTTTTAAGCATTTTATTTTAAGTGTTTATTTCATTTTATGTATGATGGGTGCCTATAACCATCAAGGGTTTTTTTATTTCATGAATTTAATTATTATAGTTGTTATGTCATGTTTATGATGGGTGCATATAACCATCATTTGTTTATTTTATTTGAATGGAGGATATGGAGTGGTGTAGGCTATAAAAGTCCATGCTTATGAAGAGTTTAGCAGTTGAATGATAAGAAAAGAAAACCTAATTGAGTTTCCCCCTATTGGTCTCTTCCCATCTATTAAAAAATTTGGCCCTCTCCCTCTCCTCTCTCTTGGCCGCCGGCCACCTTCTTCCCCCCTCTCTATATCTCGGCCTCCTCTCCTCCTCCTTCTCCCTCCACAAGTTTCTCCTCCAAACTTCCCTTCCTCCTTTCAAACACAAAACCGAGCAGCCCACTTTATCCACAAAAACCAGGCCACCCTCTTTCCCCTCAACCTCTCGGCCACCCCTCTCCTCCACCCACCCAAGAAGCCCTCCTACTTTCCACACCAAAACTGACCCCCTCTCTCCCACCACAAACCAAGCATCCCACCTCCTTCCACACCAAACCTGACCCCCTGTCTCCCTCCAAAATAAGTTGAGCAGCCCCCCTTTTTTTGATAAAAATCCCACCACCTTTCATCTCTCCTCTCACAATATTTTTGGCCTTCAAGATTTCTCCCTCTCCTAGGGTTTCTTGCAAAGGACAATGGCTCGCGTCTTCATCTTCCGGTGCAGATCTGAGGATTTCCGTGGAAATAGATTCATCCACCGTCGTGTGTGTACAACCCCGTACCCGGGCGAGTGGGACCCTCCCCAAATAACGGGCTCGGGATACGCTATGGGCGACGAGTTGGTGCAACCACGCCCGCTGACGTGCGGGTGCTTGTGCGTGCGCGCGAAGGTTTTATGTGCACAGACTTTTAATATATATATATATATATATATATATATATATATATATATATATATATGTGTGTGTGTGTGTGTGTGAGCTTAATATTACAATATAAATATATATATGTATTATATTATATTATATATATATTATATCATATATATTATATATATTATATTATATATGAATTGAGATAGGATGGGACAAAAGAAAAAAGAGAAGCAGGAAGGAGGGCTGGGGACAGGGGATGGCAGAGAAAAGAAAAGGTGAAAAGAAGAAAAAAAAAAGGGAGGGAGAAGTGGAAGCCCAAGCTTTTTTCCCCTTAGGGCTAGCCAGATCAGCCGCCTGCAGCACCCCCGATGCCGCCCCCCTTCCTCTCTCCCTGCCGCCTGGAGTAGGCCGCCCGCGCCGCCCGCCTCCCTCTCTATCTCTGGCCGCCGCCGATGTAAGGAGCAAGCCGCCCCCTTACCCGATCTCTCCCGGCACCGGCTGGCACAAGCCCGGCCGCCCCTCTCCCTCTCTCGGCCTGGAGTAGCACAGCAGGGTCGAGCTTCTCTCGGCCCCTCTTCCCGTCGCCGGCCAAAAGGAGCACAGCTGCTCCTCCTCCATCCTCTCCCGTCGCCTCAAAGCCTTGAGCAAGGCTCGGCTTCCTTTCCTTTCCTATCGCCGGCCACACCGAGCCCGAGCTCCTCCCTCTCTCGCCTCCGCCGCCAGCATCACCACCCGAGCCATCTCCCTCCCCTTTTTTAGTCCAGGCCGCCGCAACTAGGAGGAGCCCGAGCTCCCTCCTCTTTTTCTGTTCAAGCCGCCGGCAAGGTTCGGCCAACAAAGGGAAAAGTTTGGATCTCCCGATAGTGCTTGGATCAGAGGAGGTCGAGAGGAGCGCTAGGGCCGGCACCGCCTTCGACAAAGATAGACAGGAGCTCCTCTCTGATCATCGAGCCACATGCAGGATATGCGGTTGCGGCACCGCCGCCAACACGCGTCAAGGGTAACGATGTTTCTACTCGGGCAGGTGAAGCCCTCGATTTACATTTGCATGGAAGCACCTCTCCACCAACGGGTGGGGGAAGGGAGCTCTCCGACGGGTTGACGTGTTCCCGCTTTTAATTGCATTTAGCACCCGGAAGCGTGAGTACGGGTTTAGGCATGCTGTGTGAAGCCCATCCGGACGTGCGAGCCGGATTGGTGATGTTCTGGGGTTCCCGGAGAAGACTCCGTGGAAGTTGTTTATTAGCCGCTTGCAGGGAATACGCACCATAGCCCCAATAAAGGGGTGCGCGCATTATGTTTGGCCCACTTTTGTTAGCAGACCGATGCCTCGTTGGCCGCCGCTCGTCGAGACGTTGACGTACAGGTGTTGCAGTACCAAGTGAGGAATAGCGGGCTTCAGCCCAAGCTTGCGCCGGCCCTCGAAGGCCTAGTTTGTTTATATTTTCGGCCTGCGTGCCGATGTATGGAATTTATATTCCTGTAAATTTATATCTGTGATGCTTTGTGAATGTATGGTTTACTTTCTTTGTATTGGGCGAGTGTTGTGCTCGTGAACCGCTCGTCCCGTGGGAGCCCCAAGGTTTATGCCGGGAAGCCCCTGATGGCATGTTGATAGCCTTTTAGGGCAGCAGAGTCGCGCTGTTTGCAGCCCAGTTGGGCGGCGTGTCGTAGAATTGCTTGGTGATGTTGCACCATTAGCAGGGCGGATGAGAAGCATTTTGTATTGACCCAAGGAGACACATCTGGATAGGAGAGAGTTGGTCTTGAGATCCTCCTTAGATGATCCGGTCGGCCAAGAGCGCCCTCTGAAGATGTCTTAGCTCAGTCTTTGGCTTGGGAGGGGAAGAGTTTGTTAGTCTTTCGGGTACGTGGTGGGACCTCCATGCAGAGACCTTGGGTATGTCCCTCATGTTCCTAGTCTAGTGTCAAGATCGTTCGTTTGAGGGTAGTAGGTGCGCGGTCACCCCTCTTTTGGGACCCCGAACTCCACAGAAGTCATTTTTGGCTTCAACATTTTGGTGCGGTGAGCGTGGAGAGTGACAAGCACAGAAGAACTCATGCGAACGTCATGGCTATAGATAGGGAACCAAGTGACGACCAGGTTCATGTGCCGGTTTTTTGTATGTAAGATCCCCATACTTGGAGTCGTCCCCTCCTTGAGTTTAGGATTTTTGGGCAACCTGTATTAAGTCTATGTTGAGGTTTAAGTGGTGATATAGCTATGTGTTTGATTTATTCAAATGTCAATTCTATTTTGTCATGAACGCTAGGCTTTTCGGTTTGTGTTTGATAAATGTTGTCCAAATCACAAATCTACTTGGAGAGTAATTCTATGTGTTTGTTTAGTATCCCGTCCTAAAACTGTTGCTAGAATCCCATGGTAGTTGAAGTAGGATCTGCACCTATTTGAAGAAATGTGATGTTCGAATAATCATGTTAAAATTGTTCTTCATGAATAAAAAAGATTTATAAAAAAAAGAAAAAGTTTGTTTTCTTTCTCCTTGGAAGCGAGTTCGACAATTTTTAGTGCAAAGTGGTCGCATTATAGGGGCAAAGGCTGCTTGTATGGTTGGCCCCTGCTGAGGTTGGAGGTTGTTTGGAGAGGAGACCCCGAGCAGACCCGCTGACCAGGCTCCCATCAAGCTGGCAGGGCTGTAGGCTCACTCGGTGGTTGGAGGTTGTTTGGAGAGGAGACCCCGAGCAGACCCGCTGACCAGGCTCCCATCAAGATGGCAGGGCTGTAGGCTCACTCGGTGGTTGGAGGTTGTTTGGAGAGGAGACCCCGAGCAGACCCATTGACCAGGCTCCCATCAAGCTGGCAGGGCTGTAGGCTCACTCGGTGGTTGGAGGTTGTTTGGAGAGGAGACCCCGAGCAGACCCGCTGACCAGGCTCCCATCAAGCTGGCAGGGTTGTAGGCTCACTCGGTGGTTGGAGGTTGTTTGGAGAGGAAACCCCGAGCAGACCCGATGACCAAGCTCCCATCAAGCTGGCAGGGCTGTAGGCTCACTCGGTGGTTGGAGGTTGTTTGGAGAGGAGACCCCGAGCAGACCCGCTGACCAGGCTCTCATCAAGCTGGCAGGGTTGTAGGCTCACTCGGTGGTTGGAGGTTGTGTGGAGAGGAGACCACGAGCAGACCCGCTGACCAAGCTCTCATCAAGCTGGCAGGGCTGTAGGCTCACTCGATGGTTTGAGGTTGTCTGGAGAGGAAACCCCGAGCAGACCCGCTGACCAGGCTCCCATCAAGCTGGCAGGGCTGTAGGCTCACTCGGTGGTTGGAGGTTGTTTGGAGAGGAGACCCCGAGCAGACCCACTGAACAGGCTCCCATCAAGCAGGCAGGGCTGTAGGCTCACTCGGTGGTTGGAGGTTGTTTGGAGAGGAGACCCTGAGCAGACCCGCTGACCAGGCTCCCATCAAGCTGGCAGGGCTGTAGGCTCACTCGGTGGTTGGAGGTTCTTTGGAGAGGAGACCCCGAGCAGACCTACTGTCCAGGCTTCCATCAAGCTGGTAGGGCTGTAGGCTCACTCGGTGGTTGGAGGTTGTTTGGAGAGGAGATCCCGAGCAGACCCGCTGACCAGGCTCTCATCAAGCTGGCAGGGCTGTAGGCTCACTCGGTGGTTGGAGGTTGTTTGGAGAGGAAACCCCGAGCAGACCTGCTGACCAGGCTCCCATCAATCTGGCAGGGTTGTAGGCTCACTCAGTGGTTGGAGGTGGTTTGGAGAGGATACCCCGAGAAGACCCGCTGACCAGGCTCCCATCAAGCTGGCAGGGCTATAAGCTCACTCAGTGGTTGGAGATTGTTTGGAGAGGATACCCCGAGCAGACCCGCTGACTAGGCTCCCATCAAGCTAGCAGGGCTGTAGGCTCACTCGGTGGTTGGAGGTTGTTTGGAGAGGAGACCCCGAGCAGACCCGCTGACCAGGCTCCCATCAAGCTGACAGGGTTGTAGGCTCACTCGGTGGTTGGAGGTTGTTTGGAGAGGAGACCCCGAGTAGACCTGCTGACCAGGCTCCCATCAAGCTGGCAGGGCTGTAGGCTCACTCGGTGGTTGGAGGTTGTTTGGAGAGGAGACCCCGAGCAGACCCGTTGACCAGGCTCTCATCAAGCTGGCAGGGATGTAGGCTCACTCGGTGGTTGGAGGTTGTTTGGAGAGGAGATTCTGAGCAGACCCGCTGACCAGGCTCTCATCAAGCTGGCAGGGTTGTAGGCTCACTCGGTGGTTGGAGGTTGTTTGGAGAGGAAAACCCGAGCAGACCCGCTGACATGGCTCCCATCAAACTGGCAGGGCTGTAGGCTCACTCGGTGTTTGGAGGTTGTTTGGAGAGGAGACCCCGAGCAGACCCGCTGACCAGGCTCTCATCAAGCTGGCAGGGTCGTAGGCTCACTCAGTTGTTGGAGGTTGTTTGGAGAGGAGACCCCGAGCAGACCCGCTGACCAGGCTCTCATCAAGCTGGCAGGGCTATAGGCTCACTCGGTGGTTGGAGGTTGTTTGGAGAGGAGACCCCGAGCAGACCCACTGGCCAGGCTCTCATCAAGCTTGCAGGGCTGTAGGCTCACTCGGTGGTTGGAGGTTGTCTTGAGAGGAGACCCCGAGCGCGGCTCGGCCCCAGGTAGACCCGCTGTGAAGGCTCCCATCTAGCTGGTAGGTCCATAGGCTCACCTTTGGGGGAAATGTCTTGTTCTTGGTCCTTGGTTCTGCACAACCCCGAGCACGGCTCGGCCCCGGGTAGACTCGCTGTCCAGGCTCTCATTAGCTGGGTAGGGCGGTAGGCACACCTGGGGGGGGAAGGATGTGGATTGGGAAAAGGTTTTGGAAAGGGTTTGGTCTCATAAGAAAAAACTAGAAAGTGTGTAATTCTTTTTCAAAAGGGGATAACTATAGTTCAAATCATATTTGAAATCAGCATTTTCGTCTTGATAAATGGCGTAGACTAATACTAATACATCACTTGATTTAGAGCTGAAGAAGAATATGTGGTATTTTGTTTCTTTTAATGCTGATTCTGCAAAATATATCAATTGCTTGTGGGGAAACGAGATGATTGTGTTTATAGAATATACGCTCGTTTTAAATAAGAGCCTCTTGCCTCTCAAAACATGTATCAACATTTTTGGCCTCCACTTCAAAGGATAGCTTGGTTCAGTTTTTGACAAATAGATTTATTTTTGTGGCATTTTCATGAGGAGTTTTTCTGATTTAAGTCCTGGTGCGGAGATCCCTTTGTCTCCAAGTGAGGGTTTCTCTCAAATTTTTTTCTTTGGGTTGGCTCCCACTTGCCGGATACTTGGGGTTGGATGTTCTTTCCGAGCTTGTGTCAAGCTCGAAAAGAGCGGGGATTGTGTACAACCCCGTACCCGGGCGAGTGGGACCCTCCCAAAATAACGGGCTCGGGATACGCTATGGGCGACGAGTTGGTGCAACCCCGCCTGAAGACGTGCGGGTGCTCGTGCGTGCGCGCGAAGGTTTTATGTGCACAGACTTTTAATATATTACAATATAAATATATATATATGTATTATATTATATATATATATATTATATCATATATATTATATATATTATATTAAATATGAATTGAGATAGGATGGGACAAAAGAAAAAAGAGAAGCAGGAAGGAGGGCTGGGGACAGGGGATGGCAGAGAAAAGAAAAGGTGAAAAGAAGAAAGAAAAGGGAGGGAGAAGTGGAAGCCCGAGCTTTTTTTCCCTTAGGGCTAGCCGGATCGGCCGCCTGCAGCACCCCCGACGCCGCCCCCCTTCCTCTCTCCCGGCCGCCTGGAGCAGGCCGCCCGCGCCGCCCGCCTCCCTCACTATCTCTGGTCGCCGCCGATGCAAGGAGCAAGCCGCCCCCTTACCCGATCTCTCCCGGCGCCGGCTGGCACAAGCCTGGCCGCCCCTCTCCCTCTCTTGACCTGGAGCAACACAGCAAGGCCGAGCTTCTCTCGGCCCCTCTTCCCGTCGCCGGCCAAAAAGAGAAAAGCTGCTCCTCCTCCATCCTCTCCTGTTGCCTCAAAGCCTGGAGTAAGGCTTGGCTTCCTTTCCTCTCCCGTCGCCGGCGGCACCGAGCCCGGGCCGAGCCCGAGCTCCTCCCTCTCTCGCCGCCACCGCCGGCATCACCACCCGAGCAATCTCCCTCCCCTTTTTCAGTCCAGGCCGCCGCCACTAGGAGGAGCCCGAGCTCCCTCCTCCTTTTCAGTTCAAGCCGCCGGCAAGGTACGGCCAACAAAGGGAAAAGTTTGGATCTCCCGATAGTGCTTGGCTCAGAGGAGGTCGAGAAGAGCGCTAGGGCCTGCACCGCCTTCGAAAAAGATAGACAGGAGCTCCTATCCGAGCATCGAGCCACATGCAGGATATGCGGTTGCGGCACTGCCGCCAAACACGCGTCAAGGGTAATGATATTTCTACTCGGGCAGGTGAATCCCTCGATTTACATTTGCATGGAACCACCTCTCCATCAACGGGTGGGGGAAGGGAGATCTCCGACGGGTCGATGTGTGCGTCCCCGCTTTTAATTGCATTTAGCACACGGAAGCGTGAGTACGGGTTTAGGCATGCTGTGTGAAGCCCATCCGGACGTGCGATCCGGATTGGTGATGTTCTGGGGTTCCCGGAGAAGACTCCGTGGAAGTTGTTTATTAGCCGCTTGCAGGGAATACGCACCATAGCCCCAATAAAGGGGGTGCGCGCATTATGTTTGTCCCGCTTTTGTTAGCCGACCGATGCCTCGTTGGCCGCCGCTCGTTGATACGTTGACGTACAGGTGTTGCAGTACCAAGTGAGGAATAGCGGGCTTCAGCCCAAGCTTGCGCCGGCCCTCAAAGGCCTAGTTTGTTTATATTTCTGGCCTGCGTGCCGATGTATGGAATTTCTATTCCTGTAAATTTATATCTGTGATGCTCTGTGAATGTATGGTTTACTTTCTTTGTATTGGGCGAGTGGTGTGCTCGTGAACCGCTCGTCCCGTGGGAGCCCCGAGGTTTATGCCGGGAAGCCCCTGATGGCATGTTGATAGCCTTTTAGGGCAGCGGAGTCGCGCTGTTTGCAGCTGAGTTGGGCGGCGTGTCGTAGAATTGCTTGGCGATGTTGCACCATTAGTAGGGCGGATGAGGAGCATTTTGTATTGACCCAAGGAGACACATCTGGATAGGAGAGAGTTGGTCTTGAGATCCTCCTTAGATGATCCAGTCGGCCAAGAGCGCCCTCCGAAGGTGTCTTAGCTCAGTCTTTGGCTTGGGAGGGGAAGAGTTTGTTAGTCTTCCGGGTATGCGGTGGGACCTCCACGCTGAGACCTTGGGTCTGTCACTCATGTTCCTAGTCTAGTGTCAAGATCGTTCGTTTGAGGGTAGTAGGTGCGCGGTCACCCCTCTTTTGGGACCCCGAACTCCACAGAAGTCATTTTTGGCTTCAACAGTGTGTGCTTCCTCCACTCCTCTTGTGGACGGATTATCTTGGGATTGGGTAACGATTCCTAAACCTGGCTTGTGTGTTTTCTTTTGTAATATTTGTGAGGTTTGGTGTATTAGAAGGCAAGTAGTTTGTCCTGATTTATATTTAAATTAGTGCCTTAATTAAAATCAGATTTTTAAGCGTTTATTCTTCCGAATAGTTTCGTATAAATCAGATCGGGTAGATCTCGTGAACGCTTGTAGAAATCGGATTCATTATTCCTGATTTCCCCTCGAGTTCAAGTGATTTGGTCTATCTCGTTTTAAATTAATTTGGGATTGATTTTGGACTTTCTTTAAAGTCGTTATTTTAGTCCAGATCCTCTCTTGTTGGTTTTGTGAATGCTTGCGGATTAATTTAATTTGAATTGCTAATTGTCCAGATCGGATAGGTCCTATTCGCTTGAGTGAACATTGGCATATAGCTTTTGTTCAATCTCTAAAAGGGGTAGCGTCCTTTTGCTTTTATGCATTGTTAAATTGGTTGAATTATCGATAGTATTTTAGAGAGATCCCGCACGCCACGAATCTATTTTTAATTGTCGAACACAAGAGCGTGTAGTTTTATCCGTCGGAACCATTGGCCTACATCACCTCGGGTAAGAGAAAAGCAGCATACAAATATGAAAGGTAAAAGGGGTCCGGGAGCCAGGTTCTTTGCAAGATAAACAAAATAACAAAGTGCAAAAGAGAAGAAAGAAAAGGAAAAAAAACATATGTACATACCAAAGGCGTCACGGGAGGCGAGAGCCTTAGAAATAGCAATTATAAATAATGTTTTGAAAGTCGGAAGGGGTACAAGCAGGAAGGGTAGGCTGACAGTTTGGGGTTAGAAGAGGCGAGATCCGGCATTGTTCAGTACTACTCCCAATGCCATCTACCCCGGACTAGCCACCCAGATCTGGGCGGCACCGCGGGTAGTGGTAAGCGGTCAGGGCGGTGAGCCACTGGTTGGACAACCGCAGCTGATCCCGGACTCGCGCAATATGCCTTCTAGGAGATGTCTCCTTGCATTCAACCTGGCACCCCTGCTCATTGAGAATGTGAGTGTGGTCCCTCTCGATCACAGTCATCCGCCGCTCGACCGACTTTTTGAGTCTCGTCAACGCCAACGAATTTGCTTGGCGTATCGCAACGAGCATTGTCAGGACTTCCATCAACCTCTTTCGCCGAGTTCTGCTGCTCCCGTCGGCGTCTACATATTCCTCTAGGTCGCTGGGGTAGGGCAGGGGTGAGACCGTCCCCTCCTCATCATCGGCTCCCGCCTCCGTAGCCGTCGGATCCTACAAGAAAATCAAATCAAATCAAGAAAGGACGAAAAGAATGGGCATGGACCGCTTACCTTTGCCAGGAGGCGGGCTCTTGGCCGCAGATCGGCGAGAAGGACTGGGCTTCCCTTCCTTGCCTTTTCCAAAAAGAAGGTGGAGTGGTTTGCCTCGTCCCGGGGGGTACACCGTGCACTCCAGAGCGATGGTTTCGGCCAGTTGGGGATTGGCAACACCTTCTTTCGCCGGGGGCCGGGACCCTTGAAAGATAATCCTATGGGTATATAATTACCTAGAGGGGGGTGAATTGGTGACTTTTTAAGTTACTTTATCATATCTTTATCACTCAACTAATTTTGTAGTCACAAAGACTTAGATCACAACACAAGCAAAAGTAATCCACATGTGTATATCATTGAGTTGAAAAAAAGTCTTCTTCAAATTAAGTACATTGTGTCCAATGTACCGAACAACCCTGTCGTGGGTGCGGCTGGTACAGAAAAAACCCTTCTGGTCGAAATGGGGAGACCGACTACTATATTCTCGGGATCGTTGGGAGCGGGAGTTCGGGGGATCAGGTGGGCGAGCCTTGGCAAGATGAATGATGAAACGAGTCAGCGAGAGGAAAGCATGTCGTATAAGATGAATGATGAACGAGGTTATCGGGATGGGCCGTGTGCTAGACTTGGGTATTCGGGGGGATGGCCTCCAAGACCAGCTACGGATTCTTGCTTGGGGGATGAGCCAACTCGGTATCTGCCGGAAGGTTGTCGGCGATAGTCTCTGGAACCTGTCGGTGAGAAGGGAAGGGTATCAGACTCAGCAAAGCATGGTCACGCAAAAAGGCAAGATGAGGGGAATACCTTCAGTAGGGAAAGAGGGTTCTCGCAGCGGTTAGGGGTCAAAGTGGGAGAGTCCAGGTCCTTCTTCGATTGGTGTCAACTAATCGACTTAGCCTTCCTTTTCTTCGTTCGGGGAGGCGAGCTGGTCATCCTCTCGCGCATGAGCTAGGAGGCAACCCCAGTGCAGTTGGCACGGGCTCTCTCCTGAGCCGTGGCGAGGCAGTCTTGGATTTCTTTCGAGAGTGGCTTCTCGCTATGCTTGGCATACATCTTGATAGCCTTGCGAGATCTATTGCAGAAGGATACAGCAGCAACACTGGCCTGAGAGCTGGCCCAGTGGCGTATATATATACAAGGGCAAGGTAGGGCCCACCCAAGATTCCCTTCCAGGTCAGCAAGCGCTCAGCAAATATCTGGGGTTGGATGTGTATTTCCGAGTACAAGACTAGATCGCAAATAGCGGGGATTGTGTATAATCCCATATTCATTGGGTAGGACCAAGACGCCCCAAGGAGCCCGATTGTGTACAACCCCATATTCTCAAATCTTCTAGTGCTTTCTGAGGTACTCCTAGCCAAGCAATTGGCTTTGGAGGGGAAGCGCTCAAAGATCTTCCGGGTTAGTGGAGGGACCTCCCAGCTGATGCTTAGGGTCAATTCCTGGTTCTTTGTTACTAGTTAGGGGTCTGGGTATGGGAGAAGTAGGTGTTAGCTACACCCCAAGGTCCAAACTCTCGTTTAGGCCAGTTCATGGCTTCAACACATCATTTGACTCGGGGCGAGAGTAGTGTGGATAACTACTTACAAGAGTTTACCAAATTGGGACGTTATGCGGGGTATACTTTTACTAACGAAGTGTGAAAGACCAATGGTTCTATGAGGGACTGCGGGATGAGCTGAGGTAACTACTCTCGAGTCCAATGAATCAAGGTTTTTAAGCGTTGGTTAATACGGCACGTTCGTTAGAGAAAGACATGAAGAGGGTGCAGTGCAAGAGGGACTTCGCTATGATAAAGCCCGAGTTCAAAGTGTCGCGTCCTGCAAAATCTAAGTATCGAAAGAAGTGGAGAACAAAGTCTAGGTCTTCTGGACAAGCTCCATTTGTTGTTGCTTCTAGAGCAACGTCTGGGCAAAGCACGCGTACATGTTATACGTGTGGCAAACCAGGACATTTTGCCCATGAATGCCCTAGTAGCCTACCAAGGAAGGATACAAAGGAAGTAACATCTTATGCTGAGAAGAGAAAGGCAGTGGAGTCCACTACATCCCAATATTCTCCAGCTCAGCCAAGGGTGTACAATCTTGGCCATCAGGAGGCCATACAACAAAGTGACGTCGTAATAGGTATGAGTTAAGGTACAATTTTTACTACTTTCCATACTTAGTACCTTGTACGTTGCTTGTGTATGAATTGTTTAAATATAGTCTTTGTCCTTATTCGGGATTATTCGGCGAGAGCACTGTTCGATACAGGTGCTTCTCATTCATTTCTATCTGAGGATTTCATATTGTGGATCGGAGTGTCTACTCTTGTTTTAACAAATAAAGTAAAGGTGTTGTTACCTAATGGATGAGTGATGCATGTGGATAGGTCTTACTGTCTTGAGGTACGGATAGGAAGTCACGATTTCGAATTGAAAGCATCTGTGTTGCTGATATCTGAGTTTGATGTAATCTTTGGTATGGACTGGCTCTCTGAGCAGTGTGCCTGTATTGATTGCAACTCTAAGTAAGTCATACTGGAACAAACACTGAACTAGAGATTAAGTTCACTTCTATGTGAGGATCGAGCAAGATATTGATGTCTGCTCTCCAAGAAGTCAAGGTTGTTCGGAAGGGCACGGAGTTGTTCTTCACGCTGTTGGAGGATTTTGATCCGAAGTCCAGTTTAAGTGATGTTACTATTAGATCGGATTATGCTAATGTGTTTCCTAAATACCTCCCTAGCTACCGCCCCAGCGAGAGATTGACTTCGTTATTGAGTTGGTTCCAGGTGTGAATCCTATGGCCCGCTCACCATACTGAGTAACGCCAAAAGAGATTGAGGAACTAAAAGTTCAATTGAAAGAATTGCTAGAGCAAGGCTATATTTGTCCAAGTATGTAACCTTGGAGTGCACCAGTCCTCTTTGTGAAGAATAAGGACAAAATCTTGCGTCTATACATTGACTATCGAGAAATAAACAAGCTGGCGGAGAAGAACAAGTATTCGATTCCATAGATTGATGACTTATTTGATCAAATGGTGGGATCAACTGTCTATTCAAAGCTAGATTTAAAGTCGGGCTATTACCAGTTGCATATTAGGGAATGTGACATTCCCAAGACGACGTTTGGTACACGCTATGGTCACCATGAGTTCACTATAATGTTGTTTGGGTTAACAAATGCGCCATCTGTATTCATGGACTTGATGCATCGGACCTTTCGGGAGTACTTAGACCTATTTGTGATCATCTTTATTGATGACATATTGGTGTACTCTCAATTAGAAGAAAATCATACAAATCACTTGAGGATGGTTTTGCGTACCCTGAGAAGAAATAAACTCGATGTCAAGTTCTCAAAGTGAGAATTTTGGCTATCGTCGGTAGCTTTTCTTAGCAATGTGGTTAGTGGAGAAGGTATTGTTGGGTATTGTATCCATAATGTACCTGATTTGAAGAAGCCCCTAAACAAGCTAAGGTGAATTGACTATGTATTTGATGAAATCCTTCGAGTTGTGCTTGCAGCTATTCATTGCTAAGTACACACCAATGTCAGGGTGCAGTAGGTCAATATACACGGGTCTGCACAATGTAATCCCTCGTTGAGCAGATCAGTGGGTTGGCTTACGTGTACTCTCTCTCTATTGGAGTGTACTTATTTCCAAGCACAGGGTCATGAAAGATCAAGAGCAGACAAGGAGCAAGGATGGGCCAAAGACCCGCTCACGGGTGGAAAGACGAGAAATCGTCTAAGTCCAAATCGTCGAGAATCACTAGCTGATTCTTGCCGGTTGGTGCCGGCAGTCTCAATGCCGCCAGAAATTTCTCTAAGGCAGAATCGTCGAGAATCACTAAGTGATTCTCGCCGATTCGTCGAGAATGACTTTGCATTCTCGACGATCCGGCGAGAATCAAGTGTGACTCCCACCGATTCTCACCGGCTTCTATATCAGTGCAGCCAGAATTCGGCTAAGTAGAATTCGGCGAGAATCGTAGGTGATTCTCGCCGATTCGTCGAGAATCACCTATGATTCTCGCCGAATTTGACTTGGGCAATTTTTCGATTCTTTCTGGACCGGTCCATGTTACCTGCGATATTTCGATCTGGTCTTAGGTCTTGTTGCTGGTGGGGCCCACAACGGTTATGTGCTTGACCTAAGGTATATATACCTCTGTATGTATGAGCGGAACAGATACGAAATATGCGAATTCAAAAAGAACAGCCGCCGACGTGACCTAGATCGCGATCTTGCTCCGCCGACCGTCTCTGCCGTTTGTGCAGTTGTCGCCGCTGTTGATCTCAAGTTCTTCCAGATCTCCGGCGATAGAAGCTTAGTCTAGTATAGCGTCTCACGCGTCTAACCAGAGATCCCTTGTCTCTTGATTCGTTGATCTGGAAAAACCTTCCCCTTCCGAATCGATCGAGACGACCGATCCTAGTATGACCGTTGGAAGACCTTGCTTCCTTTGCTACGAAGTTTGAATCCCATAGCACTGCAGCAGCTCTCCGTCGCCGCCGCTTATTCCGAGAACCTAGCCGCCGCTCCAAGCCGCCGCCGGTTTCGGGAAGGTTCATTCCAAGAGAAATCTAAGGTTGTAGACTCTTCGTTGACTTCAAGAACACGTCGTCAAACGAAGAGCACCTTAATCTCCATAAGTTGTTTGTATTCCTTATACATTCTAGTTTCTATTTCTTTGTAAAGGAACAGTTGGTTCCTATTTGTAAGGGTTGGGTGCAACCCATGTTGTGGGAGTGGTGACTCCTACGTGTGGAAGGGTTTCTTCCGTTAGTGCAAGGATTGGATTTCAATCCAGTTGGTGAAGTGACCGAGTCATCCCTGGTTGGGAGATAGGTCGAAGGGGGAAAGTGGACGTACCCAAATCGGGGAACCACTATAATTTGTTTGAGTCTTTTCTATGCTGTGTTGTTTGATTTACTTGTGCAGGTACAGTTTTTAATTCCGCAAAAACCCCACAAGACACCTATCCCCCCCCATAGGTGAAGCTAGTTGGCACTAAGTGGACTTTCAAGTGGTATCAGAGGGAGGTTTCTCATCAAAAAGATTCATACCTTGAGTAGAATCCTGCCACCAGTGTCAAGAAGAAGACCGATATCTTCCATGGACGGACTCAAGTACTCCGGCAAAATCCCAGTGTGCACCAGACTAAACTTTCCTATCTGGAAGGAAAGAATCAGATTCTACATGGAAGCAGTCGACCCCCGACTCTTCATGATCGTGGAGGAGGGACCTTACATTCCCACTAAGGCGTCCACCATTGATCCTACCAAGAAAGTGCCCAAGAAACTTTCGAAAATGGACAAGGACGAAATGGTGCTGTTCGGACTCGATGAAGTGAGGGACGATCGGAGATCCCTCCTCAACCAGAAATATGACTCCTTCAGGCAAGGGCCCAAGGAGGAGATCGGAGTTACCTTCAAAAACTCCCTCAAGATCGTCAATGCACTCAAGGGATATGGGAGAGTGTTCACTGACGGTGAGCTCAATGATAAGTTCCTTAGGTCCCTTACTAAGGAATGGGACACGAAGATCTGCGCCATCCGGGAGTTTGGCAGACTTGCGGAAACCGACCCTCAGATTCTGTTCGGGAAGCTCATGTCCTATGAGCTTCAATTGAACACAAGGAAGGCTGAAGAGAAAGCAAAGAAAGCCGCAGCCAAAGAAAAGACCGTGGCCCTAAAAGCCATTCATTCCAGAAAGGGTAAGGGTGCTGCTTCTTCCCGTGCGTGGAAGAAGGATGAAGAGGAAGACTCTGAGCCAAGCTCCTCCGGCTCAGAATTGTCTGAGGAAGACTTCTCTCTTATCACACGGGAATTCAAGAAGTTCCTCAAGCTGAGGAATCAGAGAAAGAGAGACGTCTCCTCCTCAAGGGATCAGAAGAAGAACTATTCTTCTGACAGGTATGTTTCCAAACCGAACAAACACCGCTCATCTGACATTATTTGCTTTGGTTGCAACATGCCAGGACACGTCATGGCCGACTGCCATCAAGGCAAGAGGGAGAAGGGAAAGGGAGAGGAGCACAGGTCCTCAAAAGACAAGAAGAAGGAGAGGAGTTACATCGCGAAGAAGCCAAAGACGCTGAGTGAATCTGACACGTCAGACACCAGCGATGACGAGGAAGCCTACTTTGGGCTAATGGGTCGCTGTGACTCGGAAGGAGATTGTCCCCCATTTACTGGGAAGGTAAAAGCTCACACCCCTCTCTCCGACTCTGACTCTGATCTTGAGTCTCAGGATGATGACCCTGAGGATAGCCCTTCAGCCCGTGAAGCTGAGCTCCTCGATAAGTATGAGCTTCTGCTCAATACTTTCGAGGAATGTCGAAAGAGACTGAAGGCTGAGAAAAAGGAAGTTAAATTCCTTAAAGGTGAGAGTGTATCCCTGAGGGAAGAGATCACCAGTTTGATCTCCCTCCGACAGGAGCACTTGGACCTGACTTCAAAGCATTCAGAGTCCCTTAAGCTCCTCGATCTTAAGCAAGAGGAAATCAACAAGTTGGAAGAACAACTTGCGGCAGAAAAGAAGATCGTTAAGAGCTTCTCTATGCCTAAGACAGTTCTTCCACTAGTTGATACCTTCACTGCTCAGACCAAAGGAGCTGGTTTGGGGCACGTAGGGGCACCTCGTTCCTCTTCCAGGAGAAACAGGAACCAGAGGAAGAATAAGGCAGCTAAGAAGACCTCTGCTGCTGAAAAGGGAAAGGCCCCACTCAGCCCTGTTGAGTTCAGAAAGCCCAGCTTTCCCTGTAACCAACATGATTTTGAGTCAACATATGGCCATCACTTCAGGCCCTCGGTTGCAAAGCCAAAGAGCCGGTATGATGGTTGGACCTTTCCCCGCAACTTCAGTGAGAATGTCTTCAAGGCACCTTTTGAGGAAATTCGCGTGGAAAATTAAGGTCACTTCTCTAGCGGCAATAATCGGAAGCAGGCACCTAAGGCCAAGCCTGTCACATTGAAAATCCAAGAGGTGAAGAAATCATGTGACTGTGGTCATCTTGATGCCTCCACCTTCAGGTCCTCGGCCCTAGTTGAACCCTACATTCTAAGGGTGAAGCAGGGGCCTAAGAGGAGGTATAACAGGTTTGACTGCTGGTGTTGTGGCAAAGTTGGTCACTTTGTCATGGATTGCTAGTTTAATTCAATGAATAACGAGACTCCTCATGTTGGCAATGCGAGGCCGACCACTCGTAGGGTTAACCAATCGAGGGGGAGTATGCTAACGAGGAATCTAGGACCCAAGTTCGATTGGGTTCCTAAGGTAAATTAATTCTGTTTTGCAGGAATGTCCAAAGGCCAACAAAACTCCCATTTGGTATTTGGATAGTGGATGCTCCCGTCATATGACTGGGACAAGAAGCCTGTTGCGGGAGTACTCTCCAGTCGAGAATGGACCCAAAGTTATATTTGGGGGATCTGATCGGGGAGTCACCAGAGGTTACAGTACGATTTCCAACGGTATACTCTCTATCTCTAACGTAGCTTATGTTGAGGAGTTAAATCATAACCTGATCAGTATAAGCCAGTTATGTGATAAAGGGTATGACGTTAAGTTCTGCAAGGATAAATGCCTGATAATATCATGTGCCTCTTCGGAGACAGTATTAACTGGCATTAGGAGCAGAAATATTTTCTGCTTAGATTTTCTCAGTCTAGATTCTTCTACCCCAGTATGCCTCGTTACAAAAGGCAGTGCATCTCTTTATGAACAATGGCACAAGAGATTGGCACATAATAATTATAAGACAATTAATATGCTGTTTTCCAAAGACTTGGTAAGGGATGCTCCCATTATTAAGTGCATTAAAGATAGTGTTGGTACCCTAGATGTGATTTGGCTTATGTAATCCCTTTCCAGCCCCTCTTGATCCATATAAAGATATATGATCATGTTTAGACTTTGTTTAGTTTCCCTAGGGCAGTATATAACTGACCTAGAGTTTAGGCTGGTAGTTTTAGAATGTGTTTTGGTTGAGACTTTTTCCGTTCGACTATCGTCGAACGAGGCCTCGCGATCGTCGATCATTGATCGACGATAGCAGGGCTATTGAATCGTTGAAGTCAAGACAATTATCGTCGACCGTTGGTCGACGATCTCAGAGCTAGCTTACTACGCTCTGAAGGTTGGTCGACGATCTGTCATCAACAGATCGACGATCGTGTTCTAGCTTCACGATTTCTGTCTTGACAGATCTTTGCCTTAATCGTCGACATCATTGTTGGTCGACGATATCTGTCTCGACAGATCTCTGCCTTAGTCGTCGACATCATGAGATGTTCGACGATTTCTGTGTCATCAGACTTTTTGCTTTAGTCGACGATATCTGTTTGCTGGTCGACGATCTATTTTCTGGTCGACGATTTCTGGTCGACGATTTCCGGTCCGACAGATTCCTGCTATTGGTCGACGATTTGTTAACAGGTCGACGATCTTCGAACCCCTGTTCGACGATTTCTGTCTGATTTTATCTATTTATATTTATGCTATTCCTTGGTTTATTTCCAAGTGTGTTAGCTTGTGGTTAGAAAGATTCTCTAAAGTTATTTATTGCTAAAATTATGGCTTAAATTCAAAATGAATTATTTACAAATTCTGTCAAACATAAATCACGGGATTCAGTATAAAGCATTTTGTCCTATTATACAAATTGCGTTGACTTTATCTTTCCAGCCTGTTTTCTAGCCGTTGGTACTATGTACTATTTCCAAGAAAGGTACGTCTTTATGCTGAGATTTCTTTCCCGCTTATTTTATTCCTTATTGGGACTGACAGAAAGTTAATAGGCCATTCTATTCCTATTGCTATATTCTATTTTGAGATAATCTGTTGCAGGGCTCGAGAATTCAAATCAATAGAGCCGTTACAAAGGAAAACGTGAAGACATATTTAAAAGAGATTTCTGCTCTAAGAAAAGTTACAGTAACAGACACAGAGAAAAATTATTCATCCGCTCAAGCATCATCAGAGCACTTCTTCAACATCTCTTTACAAGAAGAAGAAAAGTTTTCCTGAAGCAAAAGCCCAGAGCAATCATCTTCCATTCTCAAGTCTCCTGAGCAATCTGCTTAGAGTTTTTCAAAGACTTCAGAAAAGGCTCAAGATCTGCTTCAAGTGCTCCAGAATCTTAAGACCTGATAAAAATCAGTCTTCAGATTTCTGAGGATTTAGTTTCAGTTTATCTGAAACTCCTTCATCCTGAAGCAAAGGCTTTCCCTGGACTTCCACTGAGCCAGGGGGAGACTTTGATTCTTTAGAGAATCCACAAATCTTCTCTAATCTGTATTTAAAATAGAGAAGATAATCTAACCCTCTCAACCCCTTTGTAAAAAGAGTTTGTTCACATCTCTTCAAAAGTGAACGTTGGTGACAGGGCACCTTATCAACAACCTGTGGTTGAGCATCCTTATCAAAAGCTCAAAGGGTCTGTTTGATCTACCTGAATCAGATCATTGGTGGCAGGGCACCTTAGCAAAAACCTGTAGTGGATTCCTACCAGGGTGGTAGAAGAGTGGACGTACCTATTTAAAGGGAACCACTATATATCCTGTGTCCATCTGGTTATCTTGTTTATTCATTTTATTCTGTGGCTGTGATAGAACTACCTAGGATTGCTAGGTGCTGTGATAGGCTTGTAGTTAACTGAAATTTCAGTCAACTTCTTCACTTGTGCACTTCACTGTGTTAGGCTCTTAGGGTTCAAGTATCAGATTTTCTATTCCGCAAATAAACTCCAAGGGAGCTGACTAAGTGTTCATAAAATTTTGAATACTCTATTCACCCCCCCTCTAGAGTAGTTTACAACTTATCCCCTCACTTTCAATTGGTATCAGAGGGAGGTTAGCTGTTCATACAGGCTAACACCTGAGTTAAAAGATCCTGTGATAAGTTGTTTCCTGATACCGTTCATAAACACTTTCACACATGGCCCAGTCTAAGGATTATTCAAGCACCAGACCTCCTGTATGCAACTTGTCCAAGTTTGGCATATGGAAGGCCAGGATAAGACTATACATGAATTCTATTGATGAAGATATTTTTTCTTCTATTTTGACAGGACCACCTGCTAGGCCTGCTGCTGCTTCCACTTCTGCTGACCTCAGTGCTGTGCCACCACCTGACTACAATGAAACTTACAAGAAGGCAAAAGCAGCTGATGCTAAAGCAATGAATATCCTAGCTCAGACAATGTCTGATGAGATATTCCAGAAGCTGGCTGAATGTACCTCAGCCAAAGCTATGTGGGATTCCCTCAACCACATAGTTGCTGGCTCAGCTGATGAGAGGAAGGACAGGAGATCTAATCTCACCTCTCAGTATGAAAACTTCAAGAAGGATGATGCTGAAGACATTGACACCATGTACACAAGACTCAGTTCAATAATAAGTGAACTGAGGTCTTTAGACAAGGAGATAACCTTGTCAGAAGTCAATGACAAGATCCTGATGTGCCTTCCCATCTCTTGGGACTCAAGGATATGGCCCATCAAGGATGGAAGAAACACTGTGGAACTCTCCACAGAAGCTCTGTTGGGAAAGCTCAGGTCATATGAGCAAACCTTAAAGAGTAGGGCTGCTGTAACTGAAGTGAAGACTCCTACTCCAATAAAGAAAGAGCATTCTCTAGCTCTTAAGGCTGCTGAGACTTCTGAAGGAAGTCAATCAAATGAGGAGTTACTGGCACTCATTGCCAAGAGATTCTTCAACATGGGAAGAAGAGACCTCAGAAAGAAGTTCTCCAAGCATGAGGACAAGCCAAGGTATGACAAAACTCCATCTAAAGAAATCATTTGTTATGTATGCAGCAAGCCTAGACACATTGCCCCAGATTGTCCAGAGAAGAAGTATAAGGAGAAGAAACATGGGAAAGAATACAGGAAGCACCACTCCAAGTCCTCATCACACAAATACAAGAAGAAGGACAAGGGATTTGTGGCTGCTACCTGGAGTGAAACAGAAGAGGATACCTGCTCCTCTAGCTCCAGTGATTCAGAAGAAGAAGAAGAGAAGAAAGCCAAAGAGGTCTGCCTCATGGCCATTGATGCCTGCAGCTCTCTGTCAGCTGCAGAGAATTCTGAAGAAGAAGGAGACAATGAAGAAGATTCCTTTATGGAGGACCAGGTAATCGACTCATTTGATTTCTCATCTCCTGAGTTCAAAATAAAATTTAAAACTCTATGTTTAGATTTACTATTATCTGAAAAGGAAATTAAGTCACTTAGATTAAAAATAATGGAACTAGACATGGAAGGTGTTGAAATAATCAGATTAGAAAAGGAATTAGAGAGCTCAAAAGAAGAAGTAACATTCCTAAAGTTAGAACTAGCTAAATCTAAGAGGTTAGAAGAACAATTAAATGGCAGAAGCCTTAAATTATCTGAAATAACCTGTATAGCAAACACTAGGGTTGGTAATGATAAACTAGGCTTAGGTGCTACACCTAGTGAACCCATCCTCCTCACAAAGGAGAGATTTAGCACTCCAGTAAAATTTGTTTCTGAATCAGGAATAAAGAATACTGAGGAAATTGAAAAATGCAAGAAAATTCAGAATAAGATTAAGAAAGAGAATAGGAAGAAAAAATTTCTAGCTTTACAAAAATCGTCGAACATTAATCGACGATCGTCAAACCAATCGTCGAACGACTATCGACGATCGCTGAACACCTTCACCAAGTATGATATCTTTGGTGCAGGAGATCGACGATCTCATTTTGAGTCGTCGACCAGTGATCGACGATCGTTGAATCCAGAATATAGCTATACTGGAAATGATCGACGATATGGCTTGCGATCGTCGAACATCGATCGACGATCTGGACTTAAGCTGGAAAATCATTTTCAAACTTCCAGAACTTCAAATCCTAATCACCACCCCAGGTTGTTTAATCCTTCAACTGAATGGATTATCCCACCTAGGAGATCACACCCTTTAGGATATAAATCAAAGCCTGCAAAATCTTTTATATCTAGTTTTTCTTTTGTGAAGAATACTGGACCCAAGGTAACCTGGGTCCACAATGTATAACTGTTCTTTCTGCAGGTGAAGACCTATCCAGTCATACATGACAAATGGTATCTGGATAGTGGATGCTCAAAGCATATGACAGGAAAGAAGAAGAACCTGTCAGGATTCAAAGCCAAGCTGGGACCAAAAGTTGTATTTGGGGATTCCAGCTGTGGACAGACTGAAGGGTATGGCAGCTTCACCATAGGAGCTGTAACCTTCAAGAAGGTAGCTTATGTCTCAGGACTAAAGCACAACCTAATCTCTGTAAGTCAAATGTGTGATGCTGGATACAAGGTATGGTTTACTGACACTGCCTGCAATATTTCTTTAAATAATACTGTGGTATTAGTAGGCATTAGAATTGGAAATGTTTATGTTGTAGATTTTAATTCCTCCAAATCTGAAATATGCTTATTTAATGAAGTAACCAGTAATAATACCCTTTGGCATAAGAGACTTAGTCATGTAAATCTGAAAAACATTTCTAGGTTGGCTAAATACAATCTTGTAAGAGGATTACCTTCTTGCCCCTACAAGAAGGAAGGCCTTTGCAAAGCTTGTCAACTAGGAAAGCAAACAAGAAATAGCTTTAAATCAGTTAATAAAAGTGATTCTCCCAGGATTCTGTACCTGCTACATTTGGATTTATTTGGTCCTATTGCTGTACAGAGTCTTGGAGGAAAGTCTTACACTTTAGTAATTGTAGATGACTTCTCTAGGTTCACTTGGGTATTCTTCTTGAGAACTAAGGCTGATAACTTCAAGGTTCTTACAGATTTTCTAAAGTGTATACAGAGTGAGTATTCTACTCAGATTGCCTTGATCAGAAGTGATCATGGTACTGAGTTTGAGTCTCTTCTTATGCAAGAATTCTGTGAGAAGGAAGGTATCAAACATAGCTTCTCTGCTCCTAGAACTCCTCAACAAAATGGGGTAGTTGAAAGGAAAAACAGAACCCTAATTGAAGCTGCAAGTACATTGTTGGCTGATGCTAACATGCCTCTGTCCTTTTGGGCTGAAGCAGTTATCACAGCTAACTATGTATTGAACAGAAGTCTGATACATAAACTTAAGGGTAAGACTCCCTATGAATTACTTAAGCAAGTGAAACCTAAAATAGATTATTTTAGAGTGTTTGGCTGTGTTGCTTTTGTTCATAACAATAACAAAGAATACCATAGAAAATTTGAGGCAAAAGCTTCAATGGGAGTTTTTCTAGGATACTCTCAAGTAAGCAAAGCCTATAGGGTCCTTAATAAATCCTCTCTTAAGATAGAAGAGTCTGCACATGTCTCTTTTGATGAGACAGTCATGTACTATAAGGAGAAGGATTCTTCTTCTAATAGTACAGTGCAAGTCCTAGGAGTAAGTAAGGATTTGGAAGGTTTGAGACTCACACAGGAGAATCATCCCCAACAAACTCCTCAGGTTGCTTCCTCAGATTCTGAATCTGATGTAGATCTGCTTGAAGCTAAAGCACCTGCTCCAACAGTTGATCAAATTCCACATGAGGAAGTAAATCTTGAAACTGTTGAAGATCAGATCATTGTTGAACCTACTGATCTTGTCACACTTAGAGATCACCCTGTATCTCAAGTGATTGGAGACATTTCAGCAGGAGTCCAGACAAGACATCAACTCAACAAAAATGTGATGTTTGCTTGTTTCCTTTCTCAGGTTGAGCCCCTAACCATTAAAGATGCTGAGCTTGATCCCCACTGGATTATAGCAATGCAAGAGGAGCTTAACCAGTTTGAAAGATGTAAAGTTTGGACCTTGGTTCCAAGACCAAGAGGCCAACGGATCATAGGCACCAAGTGGGTGTTTAGAAACAAGCTTGATGCCCAAGGCATAGTAGTTAGAAATAAGGCTAGGCTAGTAGCTCAAGGCTATAGACAGGAGGAAGGCATAGATTATGATCAGACTTTTGCCCCTGTAGCTAGACTAGAAGCCATTAGGATTTTCCTAGCCTATGCTGCCTATAAAAGATTTAAGGTCTTCCAAATGGATGTGAAGAGTGCCTTCCTCAATGGAGATTTAAAGGAAGAAGTGTTTGTTGAACAACCACCAGGGTTTGTTTCATCAACCTTACCCACTCATGTGTTCAAACTCCAAAAGGCTCTCTATGGACTTAAGCAAGCTCCTAGAGCTTGGTATGAGACCTTAGCAAATTTTCTTCTAGAACACAAGTTTGTGAGAGGTGTAGTAGATAGAACCCTATTCATTAGACATCATAAGGACTCACAACTGTTAGTTCAAATCTATGTAGATGACATTATATTTGGCTCTACTGATCCCAAACTATGCAAGAGGTTCTCTGAACTAATGCACTCTAAGTTTGAGATGAGCAGCATGGGTGAGTTATCCTATTTCCTTGGTCTCCAAGTGAAACAGAGTGTTGATGGCATTTTCATTTCACAATCAAAATATGCCAGAGAGCTGGTTAAAAGATTTGGAATGTCTGATGCTTCATCAATGAGCACACCTATGGCCTCAAATGCAGTTATTGATTCTGATGTCAATGGCAAGTCTGTTGATCAAAAGAATTATAGAGCCATTGTTGGTTCCCTGCTGTATTTGACTGCAAGTAGGCCTGACATAATGTTTGCTACATGCCTATGTGCTAGGTTTCAGGTCAACCCAAAGGAATCTCACTTAACTCTCCTCAAGAGGATCTTGAGATACCTTAAGGGATGTCCTAACTTAGGACTGTGGTACCCAGCTGAGTCAGGATTTGAATTAATTGGATATTCAGATGCTGATTATGCTGGTTGTAGAGTTGACAGGAAAAGCACCTCAGGGACTTGTCAGTTCCTGGGAGAGAGACTTGTCTCTTGGTTTTGCAAGAAACAGGCATCTGTGTCTACTTCAACTGCTGAGGCTGAATATATAGCAGCAGCTAGTTGTTGTTCACAGATCCTGTGGATTCAAAATCAGCTAGTGGATTATGGGTACACACACTCAAACACAAAAATTCTGTGTGACAGTACCAGTGCAATATCAATTGCTCAAAATCCTGTGCACCATTCCAGGACCAAGCACATTGAAATTAGACATCATTTTCTAAGAGATAATGTGGAAAAGAACAAGATAGTAATGGAATTTATATCCACAGACCTGCAAAGAGGAGATATTTTCACTAAGCCCCTTGATGAACAAAAGCATTTGTTCTTCCTGAACCAGCTTGGTATGATTAATGGTTCAGAGTAGTGAAAATTAAGATAGTTTTGTTTTCTGTCTAAAATCGTCGAACGACTGCTCGACGATCTTCGACCAGGTCAGAACTATCGTCGACCAACCGTCGACGACAGCTCGTTCTGTAGTAAGGCAGAAATCGTCGACCAACTGGTCAACGATCTCTCCTTAGGTATCTATCGTCGACCAGTGGTCGACGACAGATTTTCTGTGTTGTGTGGAGAATCGTCGACCATCATATTTTGATCGACGATCGTAGTAATTGCTTATAGTCGGTCGATGTTTACCGATTTAGTCAAACATTGACTATCGTCGGTCTGTGTTCGACGACCGATTTTATTCCGGGATCGACGATCGCAGATTTGTTTCTAATAGTCGATTTAGGTCTGAAGATCGTCGTCCTTCCGCTCCGTCTTTTCATATTCCTTCTTCTGGCTTAGAATTCGCTCTCGAACTCTAATCCCGCGCGATTCTCTTCTCCCCTGTTTTTTGCTTCTCGATTCGCCATCTTCTCTCAAATTCTATGGCGATTCCTTCTGCTGTTCTCCTCGGAATGAAGTTCGACACGGGCTTCTGTGTCGACTTCGATTCCTTCAGCCGGTGCGATCAACCAATCCAAGATATTCTGAAGCTATGTGAAGACCAAGGCCTCAAGAAATTCATGTCATCCGCACCTAAGATTAATATACCCGAGATTCGTGAATGGGTATACACCTCGTCCTCCAGCGACGAAGCAATGTCGGGAAAGATAAACGGCGAGGAGGTCACTCTGACTCCTGAAGTATTGACTGAGCTGTTTGGACTGCAAACAGGAATTGAGGAATATGAGCAAAGCTCAGAGGAATATGGCCGCATGCTCACTGTGATGGGCCATGCCGAAGGGATTCCGGCTAAGCTGCTGAAGATAAACTTGTCTCCAGAATACAAGTTTCTGGCAGACCTGGTAGGCAAGATCATTTTGGGAAAACATTCGGCGCATGACAATATCAACAGGCAACAGTTTGCCCTTATGTCGGCTTTGGTGAATGGGACGCAGTTAGCCTGGGGGAAAGTTCTATTTGACCTAATCAGGAGAAAGAACAACAAGAAAGAGGTAAATCTTGCCAGGGTACTGGGTGTGTTTCTATATGTGAAAGCACCCCTGCTGCTCGTTTCTGCACCCTCCGCAGTAAATGCTAGCAAGAGGTTGGACCCCTCGCTCTTCAAGAAATCTCAGAGGATTATCAAGAAGTCAGCCAGGGTTGATCCTAACCCTTCTTCAGACACAAGGGCTGATTCGGCTGCTCTCCCGCTTACTGGGGAAGGCTCAGCAACCCCTGCATCCTCTTCTCCTGCATTACTCTCTACAACACCCGCAGTGCCACCACAACATGCATCATTCATTCCACCTGCATCTCCACACCAGTCACCAACACCACATCATCTGGCAGCTTCAGCCAGTGTTGACATGGTGACTGCCACCATCCTCACAAACCTTTCTCAACATGAATCCCACACTCATGTTGATGATCACCCATCTCCACACGATTCCTTTGATCATGTGGCAGATCATCCTGCCTCCATTCCATCCACCTCTACATCATCAGCATTTCAGATATCCCCTGAAATGCTTGCACACCTTGTACAGCTCATCACTCCCTCCATCCAAAGCATGATTGAGGCTGCCAATGCCCCTCTCATTGCCTCCATCAACTCTCTCACTGATGCCATCAAATCCATCTCATCTTCTGCTGAGCCCCCTTCTGTAAGATGCATGACTCCAGTCCCCACTGAAGTCATGCAGGGGGAGATGTCTGTCGAAGTGGTCTCAGGTGATGCCCTGACCCTTCAGGACAATTCCTCTCTTCCCCTTCAAGAATCTGTAGATGTCCCTCAAGAAACTTCAGAGAAAGAACCAGAAGGTAAACTTTAAAACTCTTCCTCCAAAGGATATAATCAGGACTTCAATTTGACATTTGTGACTAACAAAGACATTCACTCCCTAGTGAATCTAGCTTCTGAGGAAGAAGTTCCTGAAAAGGAAAATGAAGAAGTCCCCATGGACGTTTGTGAGAGTGTTGCTGCTCAACCTGATGGTATAGTTCTATTTAAGATTCTAATTAATTCAAACTCCATCTTTGAGTTAATTTCTTATCCCTTTCTTTTCATCTCAGCTGCTGATGATCTTACATCAGTATTGCAAGTTGATGCTGCCAAGTCCATTGAGTCTGATAAAGACTTGGAATCATTTCTTTCCTCAGACTGTGAGTTCTCACTCACATCCCCTCCTTTTGTTCCTCCTCCTCAAGAGAAAATGGTCCCTTATAGACCTGAGTACCTTGATGACCCCTTGGTCAAGGATACCCTTTTCTTTTCCTGTATGGCACTCCTCTTGTGCCTTGCAGAGGTGTCTATCCCCGATGTCACTAATCATCTAGAAGGAATTATAACCTCCTTCCTAGATGCAAAGTGGTATCCTGTGTAGATCTTCAGGTAATCCTATCTATTACCTGTTGTTTGTTCACCTTGGGGGGAATATCTTATTCCCACTTGGTTGTTAACCTATCTCTCTTTGCATACAGGCACAACCATAAATGCTGCTGCTGCTGAAATCATCAACATCCCTGCTGATGCTGCTGCTGAAGTAATTGAAGATGTGCAAGATAGAGCAGACAATGTTCCCAAGATGACTGAATTGGACTCAAGTTCAGGTACTCTAAACATTGACCAATTTATAGACTTTGTGGCTGAAGGTATTGCCTCTGAGTACATTGAAGGGATGGCTAAATATCATCTGGATTCCCTAGCCATCTCTCTAGAGAAAGCATCTGCCCCTGCAGATATTGTCATCTTTTCTCCTCCTATCCTTACCTATCCTATATCCACTCCTTCTATTGCAGAACTGGTCCCCAAGACAGTTCCTGAGTTGTACCCAGAATCAGAGCTATGGAAAAGTGCTCCAAATGTTGATCTGGATGCCCTTCTTAGGCAAGATGCCATTGAAGAAGCTAGAGAAAAAGAAGAAAGAGAAAAGAAAGACAAAGCTGAACTTACTGCCAAAGATCCATCTGAACTAAACTTTGATGATTATGTTGGGAAAGACTCATCTCATTCTGATGATGATGATGATGACTCTGATGATTCTGACTCCTCTAAGAAAAGAAAAAGAGCTGCTTCCAAGAAAAGAAAAGCCCCTGCTCCTTCTACTGCAAATCCTAACAAGGATGTTCCCTATTACATTCTGAAGGGAATAGATCCTAAGAGCAAGGAATTCCAACCCTGGATGAGATTGTCAAAGAATCAGACTAAAGAAAATAAGAGAAGAAAGAGATATGACTCTCCAGTTCAAAAATTCCCCCCCAGAGGTCCTCCTCCACCTCCTGGTGCTGGAGCCTCTGGAAGTATCTCTTCTGCTCCAATTGGTAAATCAGCCAGTTCCAACCCCTCTCAATCTTATCAGAGAAGAAGTAGACAAGGCCAGGGAAGCCAAAGTGGTTCAGGACAAGGAAATAAAAGAAATGACAATGCTCCCGTAGAACAAATAAAGGAGATGACTTATCAACAACCTACATTCTCTCCTCCTCCTTCTCCTAAGAAGTTAGTCCCAGAAAGGAAACCTTCTCCTCCCAGGAAAGGTCCCTCCTCCTCTTTAAAGAAACCTGCTGCAGCTGATTCAAAAGGAAAAAGAGTAGTCTTTTCAGAAAATTCCCTCAAAAAGTTCATTGAGCTTGCACCTCCTAGATCTCTCTATGCTCAAACTGATCCTAAGAAGACTGTGCAGATTCCTCTCGATTCAAGCAAACTTGCTACAGCTCTTCAAAGGAATATGGAGATTGCAGCTCATACAGATTCTGATAGACCTCCCTCTCCATCAGACAAAACTGAAGCTGAAAGGATTGCCTCTATGGCAAGATTCAAAGAGTCTATTGCACTTAGCATGATGGAGAGAGCCAAATCTCAAGGACTGGATCCTACAGCTTACTCAACAATGTCAGAATTCAGAGAAAGGGAACTGAGCAGAATTCAAGTCAATCCAGAAGCCTTTGACGCTGAGGAATACATGAGACTACATCCTGCTGCAGTTCTACCGAGTTATGCTGAAAAGAAAATCATAGGAGAGCATGATCTAATGTTATCTAAAAGACAAGCAGCAAACCCTAACAGAGAAATCATTTTCAAACCAGCTGCAATGCCCAAAAACTCATCTGATGCTAAACATGCTGATAAATCTGCTTGATACATTCCATTTTTGCTGATTTATGCTTGTGATATTTTCTGTGTATTGCCTGTGTTTTATCATTCTGGTTAATCTTTAGAAGTGTTGTTGTCTGCTTTAGCTTTTAAATTGGATTGGATAACATAACCCAAATAGGGGGAGATTGTTGGTACCCTAGATGTGATTTGGCTTATGTAATCCCTTTCCAGCCCCTCTTGATCCATATAAAGATATATGATCATGTTTAGACTTTGTTTAGTTTCCCTAGGGCAGTATATAACTGACCTAGAGTTTAGGCTGGTAGTTTTAGAATGTGTTTTGGTTGAGACTTTTTCCGTTCGACTATCGTCGAACGAGGCCTCGCGATCGTCGATCATTGATCGACGATAGCAGGGCTATTGAATCGTTGAAGTCAAGACAATTATCGTCGACCGTTGGTCGACGATCTCAGAGCTAGCTTACTACGCTCTGAAGGTTGGTCGACGATCTGTCATCAACAGATCGACGATCGTGTTCTAGCTTCACGATTTCTGTCTTGACAGATCTTTGCCTTAATCGTCGACATCATTGTTGGTCGACGATATCTGTCTCGACAGATCTCTGCCTTAGTCGTCGACATCATGAGATGTTCGACGATTTCTGTGTCATCAGACTTTTTGCTTTAGTCGACGATATCTGTTTGCTGGTCGACGATCTATTTTCTGGTCGACGATTTCTGGTCGACGATTTCCGGTCCGACAGATTCCTGCTATTGGTCGACGATTTGTTAATAGGTCGACGATCTTCGAACCCCTGTTCGACGATTTCTGTCTGATTTTATCTATTTATATTTATGCTATTCCTTGGTTTATTTCCAAGTGTGTTAGCTTGTGGTTAGAAAGATTCTCTAAAGTTATTTGTTGCTAAAATTATGGCTTAAATTCAAAATGAATTATTTACAAATTCTGTCAAACATAAATCATGGGATTCAGTATAAAGCATTTTGTCCTATTATACAAATTGCGTTGACTTTATCTTTCCAGCCTGTTTTCTAGCCGTTGGTACTATGTACTATTTCCAAGAAAGGTACGTCTTTATGCTGAGATTTCTTTCCCGCTTATTTTATTCCTTATTGGGACTGACAGAAAGTTAATAGGCCATTCTATTCCTATTGCTATATTCTATTTTGAGATAATCTGTTGCAGGGCTCGAGAATTCAAATCAATAGAGCCGTTACAAAGGAAAACGTGAAGACATATTTAAAAGAGATTTCTGCTCTAAGAAAAGTTACAGTAACAGACACAGAGAAAAATTATTCATCCGCTCAAGCATCATCAGAGCACTTCTTCAACATCTCTTTACAAGAAGAAGAAAAGTTTTCCTGAAGCAAAAGCCCAGAGCAATCATCTTCCATTCTCAAGTCTCCTGAGCAATCTGCTTAGAGTTTTTCAAAGACTTCAGAAAAGGCTCAAGATCTGCTTCAAGTGCTCCAGAATCTTAAGACCTGATAAAAATCAGTCTTCAGATTTCTGAGGATTTAGTTTCAGTTTATCTGAAACTCCTTCATCCTGAAGCAAAGGCTTTCCCTGGACTTCCACTGAGCCAGGGGGAGACTTTGATTCTTTAGAGAATCCACAAATCTTCTCTAATCTGTATTTAAAATAGAGAAGATAATCTAACCCTCTCAACCCCTTTGTAAAAAGAGTTTGTTCACATCTCTTCAAAAGTGAACGTTGGTGACAGGGCACCTTATCAACAACCTGTGGTTGAGCATCCTTATCAAAAGCTCAAAGGGTCTGTTTGATCTACCTGAATCAGATCATTGGTGGCAGGGCACCTTAGCAAAAACCTGTAGTGGATTCCTACCAGGGTGGTAGAAGAGTGGACGTACCTATTTAAAGGGAACCACTATATATCCTGTGTCCATCTGGTTATCTTGTTTATTCATTTTATTCTGTGGCTGTGATAGAACTACCTAGGATTGCTAGGTGCTGTGATAGGCTTGTAGTTAACTGAAATTTCAGTCAACTTCTTCACTTGTGCACTTCACTGTGTTAGGCTCTTAGGGTTCAAGTATCAGATTTTCTATTCCGCAAATAAACTCCAAGGGAGCTGACTAAGTGTTCATAAAATTTTGAATACTCTATTCACCCCCCCTCTAGAGTAGTTTACAACTTATCCCCTCACTTTCAGATAGTCCCTGTCCTGCATGCCAGATGGGCAAGCAGACTCGGGCTACCTTTAAGGGCATCCCAGACAAAGACTCCTCCAGATGTCTTTATCTTCTGCACATGGACTTATTTGGTCCAATGCAAGTTCATAGCTTAGGAGGGAAGTCTTATACGCTAGTGATTGTAGATGATCACTCTCAGTTTACTTGGGTGTTCTTTTTAAAACGCAAGTCTGATACGTTTGACATCTTCACCAGCTTTGTCAAGCAGATTCAGAATGAACTTAACTGCTCAGTAGTCAAAATCAGAAGTGACCATGGAACAGAGTTCGAGTCTGGTTCTATGACAGAGTTTTGTGAAGAACTTGGTATCTTTCATGAGTTTTCCTCCCCGCGCACTCCTCAACAAAACGGAGTTGCGGAGAGGAGAAATAGAACACTCATTGAAGCCTGCACGACAATGTTGAATGACGCTTCACTCCCAGAATACTTCTAGGCCGAGGCTGTCAATACGGCTTGTCATGTTCAAAACCGGGCGTTGATCAACAAAAGTCATCGTACGACGCCCTACGAGCTACTGAAAGGCAGGAAACCAACCATGTCCTATTTGAGGATCTTTGGTTGCAGATGTTATGTACTGAATAATGGGAAGTACCCGCGTACTAAGTTTGGTGAAAAATGCTTCGAAGGCATATTCATGGGCTATAGTAGCCATAGCCGGGCTTATAGAGTTTTTAACAAGAAAACCCTAGTGGTAGAGGAATCAATAAATGTTGTATTTGATGAAGGAAGTTTGCTTAATTGCAAGTCTTCTAGTGGTCTTCTTGAAGATGCAGGTGCCAGACTCGAAAAGCTACACCTGGATGAGCCCGAGAAAGATGCAACTCCAAAATACGTCAAGGTCTTCACATCAACGCCAATCGTAGAGGATGACAATCAGGATGGAGCAGTCCTCCCTGAAGAGGAAGGAGCCCCAGAAATCGCTAGAGCTCCTGATGCAAGACTTCTAGAGCTCCGACACGTGAGGGATCATCCTAGAGATCAGATCATCGGAGATCCTCGCGACGGTATCAGAACTCGAAGAGGTACTATTAATGAGATTTTGCATCTTAGTTTCCTATCACAGGTTGAGTCAAAGAAGTTCGACGAGGCGAACAAAGATGCAGCATGGATATTGGTTATGCAAGATGAACTACATCAATTTGAAAGATGCAACGTCTGGACGTTGGTTCCCAGACCAAAGGGGCAGAACGTGATCGGCACCAAGTGGATCTTCAGAAACAAACTGGATGAACATGGTGTCATCATAAAGAATAAGGCCAGGCTGGTGGCTCAAGGATACCGACAGGAGGAGGGGATTGACTTCGACCAGACGTTTGCGCCAGTTGCACGGCTCGAGGCAATCCGTCTGTTCCTAGCCTATGCCTCTCATAAAGGATTCATTGTCTATCAGATGGACGTGAAATCGGCATTCTTGAATGGAGACTTGAAAGAGGAAGTATACGTCGCTCAACCTCTAGGTTTTGTCAATCCTACTTATCCTAATCATGTCTACTTTCTCAATAAAGCTCTATATGGGTTAAAACAAGCTCCTCGAGCTTGGTATGAGACCTTGTCTAGTTTTCTTCTTGAGAACAAGTTCTCTAGAGGAAAAATAGACAAGACATTGTTTCTCAGGGAAGTCAAAGGCAAGATCTTGCTGGTGCAAATCTATGTCGATGACATTATATTCGGGTCAACGGACAACAATCTTTGCAAAAAGTTTTCTAAACTTATGCAAGGAAAGTTTGAAATGAGCAGTATGGGAGAGCTAAAGTATTTCTTGGGACTTCAAGTGAAACAGTCTGAGGAAGGAATTTTCATTTCTCAGATAAAGTTCATCAATGAACTCCTCAAGAAATTCGGAATGGAGAATGCAACCTCTATGAGGACTCCAATGGGATCCACCATGTCTCTGGATAAGGATGAGAAAGGGAAACCTTTTGATGAAACCAAATACAGAAGCATCATTGGATCCCTGCTCTATCTTACTACAAGTAGACCGGATATCATGTTCTCCACATGTGTTTGTGCCAGATATCAGGTGAACACTAAGGAATCTCATTATATCGCTGCAAAGCGAATTCTTAGATACCTTAAAGGCTCCCCTAATCTTGGCTTGTGGTACCCGAGAAACAATGATGTCGAGCTAATAGGTTTTTCAGATGCTGATTTTGCAGGGAGTAGGGATGACAGGAAAAGCACTTCCGGGACGTGTCAATTCCTCGGAAGAAGGCTCATCTCATGGAATAGCAAGAAGCAGAATTGTGTAGCAACCTCCACAGAGGAGTCAGAATACATCTCGGCTAGGAGCTGTTGCGCACAACTCCTTTGGATCAGAAATCAGTTAGCAGACTATGATCTTCAGTTCAAGGAAGTACCGATGTACTGCGACTCCTCCAGTGCAATAGCCATTGCCAACAATCCGGTATCGCACAGCAGAACGAAGCATATTGAAGTGCGCTACCACTTCATTCGGGAGCACGTGGAGAACAAGGACATCTCTCTCTGCTATGTCCCCACGGACAAGCAGATTGCAGATATTTTCACAAAGCCCCTAGACGAGGCCAAGTTTAGTCTCTTCAAAACTGAATTGGGGATGCTAAACTATGAGGAATGAAGACTACAGAAGCTCCAGGCTCGTGCATCTAGGGGGAGCATCTGTCAGGAACTCAAGTGTAAGCACAGGTGCAAGAACTGAGGGGGAGCATGGTGTCAAATGCATAAGACCTAGATTTGTAGAAGCCGAAAAGGGGGAGATTACCCTCTCGGTCGGCTAAGGTGCTAAGGTGTATGCTCCAAATGCTCTATTGATAATGGTATGGAATTTCAACTCACTCTCGTTTTTCCAAGTTGTGTTTTCTTCCAAGTCGTTATATTCACCTTAGCTTGTAGCGTTTAGGCTTTTTCAAATAGGGGGAGATTGTTGGGTATTGTATCTACAATGTACCTGATTTGAAGAAGCCCCTAAACAAGCTAAGGTGAATTGACTATGTATTTGATAAAATCCTTCTAGTTGTGCTTGCATCTATTCATTGCTAAGTACACACCAATGTCAGGGTGCAGTAGGTCAATATACATGGGTCTGCACAACGTAATCCCTCGTTGAGCAGATCAGTGGGTTGGCTTACGTGTACTCTCTCTATTGGAGTGTACTTATTTCCAAGCACAGGATCATGAAAGATCAAGAGCAGACAAGGAGCAAGGATGGGCCAAAGACCCGCTCACGGGTGGAAAGACGAGAAATCGTCTAAGTCCAAATCGTCGAGAATCACTAGCTGATTCTCGCCGGTTGGTGCCGGCAGCCTCAATGCCGCCAGAAATTTCTCTAAGGCAGAATCGTCGAGAATCACTAAGTGATTCTCGCCAATTCGTCGAGAATGACTTTGCATTCTCGACGATCCGGCGAGAATCAAGTGTGACTCCCGCCGATTCTCACCGGCTTCTATATCAGTGCAGCCAGAATTCGGCTAAGTAGAATTCGCGAGAATCATAGGTGATTCTCGCCGATTCGTCGAGAATCACCAATGATTCTCGCCGAATTTGACTTGGGCAATTTTCCGATTCTTTCTGGACCGGTCCATGTTACCTGCAATATTTCGAACCGGTCTTAGGTCTTGTTGCTGGTGGGCCCCACAATGGTCATGTGCTTGACCTAAGGTATATATACCTCCGTATGTATGAGCGGAACAAATACGAAATACGCGAATTCAAAAAGAACAGCCGCCGACGTGACCTAGATAGCGATCTTGCTCCGCCGACCGTCTCCGCCGTTCGTGCAGTTGTCGCCGCTGTTGATCTCAAGTTCTTCCAGATCTCCGGCAACAGAAGCTTAGTCTAGTATAGCATCTCACGCGTCTAACCAGAGATCCCTTGTCTCTTGATTCGTTTATCGGGAAAAACCTTCCCCTTCCGAATCGATCGAGACGACCGATCCTAGTGTGACCGTTGGAAGACCTTGCTTCCTTTGCTACTAAGTTTGAATCCCCATAGCACTGCAGCAGCTCTCCGTCGCCGCCGCTTATTCCGAGAACCTAGCCGCCGCTCCAAGCCGCCGCCGGTTTCGGGAAGGTTCATTCCAAGAGAGATCTAAGGTTATAGACTCTTCGTTGACTTCAAGAACACGTCGTCGAACGAAGAGCACCTTAATCTCCATAAGTTGTTTGTATTCCTTATACATTCTAGTTTCTATTTCTTTGTAAAGGAACGGTTGGTTCCTAGTTGTAAGGGTTGGGTGCAACCCGTGTTGTGGGAGTGGTGACTCCTACGTGTGGAAGGGTTCCTTCCATTAGTGCAAGGATTGGATTTCAATCCAGTTGGTGAAGTGACCGAGTCGTCCCTGGTTGGGAGATAGGTCGAAGGGGGGAAAGTGGACGTACCCAAATTGGGGAACCACTATAATTTGTTTGAGTCTTTTCTGTGCTGTGTTGTTTGATTTACTTGTGCAGGTACAGTTTTGAATTCCACAAAAACCCCACAAGACACCTATCCCCCCCCCCCATAGGTGAAGCTAGTTGGCACTAGGTGGACTTTCAGGTATTGTGGTGGATCCTCCGAAGATAGTTGTGATATGGGAGTGGCATGTGTTGTTTACTATAGCAGAAGTCAGGAGCTTCCTTGGACTTGTTGGCTACTACAAGCGCTTCATAAAGAACTTTTCGCAAATAGGCTTACCTCTCACCACACAGACGAGTAAAGAACAGAATTTCATTTGGACTCTTGAGTATGCACGAGCTTTTGAGGAGTTAAAGAGTCTTTTGACCATGACGTCTATCTTGAGTTCTCCATGTGGTACGGACGGCTATGAGATTTTTAGTGATGCTTCAGGGAGCATCTTAGGTTGCGTTCTTCTTTAGTTCAGAAAGGTTATTGCATATGCCTCATGCTAGTTAAAAGTGCACGAGCAAAACTATCCAGTCCACGACTTGGAGTTTGCGGCTGTGATTTTTGCACTTAAGCTGTTGCTTCATTACTTATATGGCGTGAAAGTTGACATCTTCACGGACCATAAGAGCCTTAAGTACTTAATAGATCAGAAGGATTTTAACATGCGACAACAGAGATGGATGGAGTTCCTCGGGGACTACACTTTTCAGATACATTACACTCCCAGGAAGGGAAATGTGGTCGTAGATGCCTTGAGTCGTAAGACTCTAGTGTTGGCAAGTTGGTTACAGATGCATGATGAGCGTCTGATCCAGGAGTTGGAGGCCTTAGAAATTTCTTGTATTAACAAGAATATCACTGCAATTGCTTGCTTGAACTGGACGGAGGTGCAATATGACCTCGCAGATAGAGTTTGACGAGCAATAGAACTCGATGAGAGTATGAAGCGTTATACAGCGGACGGGTCAAATTCCCAATTCTCCTTGGATGACAGTCTTTTGCGAAAGGACAGTTGTTTATGCATCCCAAATGTGGGTAAGCTGCGGGAGTTATTGTATGAATCACATTTTACTAAATACTCAATCCACCCAGGGAGCACAAAGATGTACAAGGACATGAAAAAGATATTCTGATGCTCGGGTTTGAAGGATAGAGCTCTTTACGTGGCAAAGTGTCAAACTTGTGTCTTGGTAAAAGCTGAATGTTAGAAGCCTGGAGGTTTCCTAAAGTCATTGCCAATTTTGGTGTGGAAGTTTGATGATATCTCTATGGATTTTATGCATGGGTTGCCGAGATCATAGAGCGAGAACAATGTCGTGTGGTTGATCGTTGACTGATTGACAAAGGTATCACACTTCATACCAAACAAGAAAGATGATTTAGTTGGAAAATATGCTAAGTTGTACATTTACAACATCATAAGGCTGCACTATGTGCCCCGTTGCATCGTCAACGACCGAGATGGGTGTTTTACTTCAAATGATTGGAGGCTAATCCACCAGTTGTTGGGTACTAAACTAAAGTTCAGTACAGCCTTTCATCTACAAATGGATGGTCAGACCGAGAGGACCAATAGGACAATGGAGTATATGCTCCGTATATGTGCTTTGGATTTCGAGAAGAGGTGGGAGGACCGTCTCTATATGATTGAATTCGCCAATAATAATAGTTATCAAGCTAGTATTCAGATGGCGCCCTTCGAAGCTTTATACTGTAGGAGGTGTCGTACTCCTTTAGCTTGGGCGGAAATAAGTGAGTCAAAGCTATATAAGCATAAAGAAGTCGAAGATGAAAATTCAACTATACGCACTATACGAGATCGGCTATTAGTGGCCATAGATAGGCAAGCTAAGTACTATAATTCCAAGCACTCAAACGTGAAGTTTGTTGTTAGTGATTGGGTATATCTGAAGATAAAGCCATTCAAAGGTGTGTCCAGGATTAGGCGCTTGAAAAAGTTGAGTCTGAGGTATCTTGGTCTGTTTGAAGTGGTTGAGCGGATTGGAGAAACAGCCTATCGATTAGCTCTTTCGGCGGAGCTAAGTGGTTTGCATGATGTGTTCCACATATCGGTGTTGCGGAAAGCTTTACGAGAGCCGTAGTAAGTGGGGTCTGATGTTCAGGTACCGATCAATGGTGGGCTAATGACAAAAGTTAGACTCATTCGGATCGAGGATACGAAGGTCGGGAAGCTATGAAACAAGGCAATCGGATGGTCAAAGTCCGTTGGGACAATTGTGGCCATGAAGAACTGACATGGGAATGTGAGCAAACCATGCGATAGTAATTTCCTGAGTTGTTTTTGTAAAATCATATTGTAAACTTGTGTACTATTTTACTTTACATATATATCAAATTTTCGGACGAAATTTCTGTAAGGAGGGGTGGTTTGTAATGCCCCAAAAATCCTAAAAAGGAAGAATTGGAAGTTAACGCGCGGGGGTAGTGTTAATGCTACCGTTAGCCCTTGAATTAAATCAACCTTCGTCTCGGGTATCTACTGCGTGGCGGTAGTGAGCTATCACGTAGCTCTACCACTCAATGCACTCAACGCTTTTGACAAAGCATTGAGAGGCCTACCGCATGGCGGTAGTGGGCTAGCGCATGGTGCTATCACTCGACACACTCAACGCTCTTGATGAAGCGTTGAGTGACTACCACGTGGCGGTAGTGCGCTAATACGCGGCGTTAGCTGATTAAATTAACCTATGCCTCCGAAATTTACCGCTCGGCGGTAGTGAGTTAACATCGGCGGTAGCTTGCCATGTGGTAGTGCGGTGGAGGCTGCTTTGGGCGACAGAGCGATGTCCATTGGGCCAAGCAATGACTGCCTCAGATACCGTGCGGCGGTAGCAGATACCGAATAGTGGTAGATTGCTATTAAGAGCTGGATTAGAGATTTCATTCTCATTTTCCTCTCTCACACTTTCTCTCTTGGTTCTTGAGCTACTTGAGGGAAGAGGAGAAAGAAAGTCCATGAGGCTAAGAGTAGAAGCGATCCAAAGTATGCTCGTGATTGGAATTACAAGTCGATGCTAGATCCGTAGAGAGGAAGCTGTAACAATCAGTTCCATCCAGATCAAATAATAAGGACATGGCTCTGAAGCGATCGATAAGGGTAACGGATTTCTCCTTGAACAAGTGAAGTTCTCAATTTGCATACGTGCATGGAACCCCCCACCAAAAGGTGAAGAAAAGAGTGGTTTACTGCGGGTAGATCATTGTGATCCCCGATAAAACTTGTATTTAGCTCCGGAATCGAAGTACGGAATAAGCATGTTGTGTGAAACCCATCTGGATAGGTTTGTCTGAATTGCTGATGAATTGATTTGCGTGTCGAAGAGGACTTTGTGGTTAAACGTGTAGAATCTGGGATCTGGGGGTGCGCAGGATGCTGCACAGATATTACTTGAGATGATCTCCAAGAAAACACCCAAAACTTAGGAGGAAGTGAATTTTGTCCCTATCGTGCGATAGTAGTGCTACTGCTGGTTATAGCTTCCAATAAGCTATGAGGCCTGTCTCTGGTAGACCTGGGGTCATTGTTTGAAGCTGTGAATTCAGCTTAGGTGGTCATGTGAAATAGCCTGAATGTTGTTGCCAAGCCTGTGTCCGTGAGACAAGGTGCGTAGCATGAGAAGCTGTGAGCCTGAAGAGCCCAGCTATTGGCCATGAGTGTCATGATTGATCATTGCAGGCTCGGGTCCTAGGGACATGTGAGAGGCAAGTGATGCTGAGAGCCTATTGTGCCCAGCAAAAAGGCCAAAGAGCTGAACAGGCAAGGGGAAGCTGACCTGCATCTTGTCATGGGGCTTGATTGCTTCGACTTTTGTCAATAACATGGCAATTTGAGCAACGGGAAGAGTTCTGAACTATATCCTGTGTTATGTCACTCCGGGCTAGATTGTCTAAAGTAAATGCCTTTTGTCATTGGCATAATGAGAGTCTTAGGCCTCAGGCCAGAAAGATTAGAGTGCTCAAGTATACCATCAAGTCTAGGACTGTGGATGGTGGTGGGGCCAGGGAAGTCTAGTACACCGAGAATGTGCCCTGAGTGCATGGGATGTATGGCCGTTCGAGCCCGCGTCTATGGAGAATGATCCTTAAGTGCACACTGTTATTTTCTAAAAGATATTTATGCTGCTCCTGTCTGGAAGGAGAACCGCTGCCCCGAGTGAGGGGTGGGGTCGTTATAAATTAGTTAGCTAAAGCTGACTGTTGCCTTAAATGCCATCCTTTTGGTTGATTGTCCTTGTGCAGTTGCTGGAGAGCCGAGCGGGAAATAGAGAGATGCAGCCCATTGATTCTATGTCGGCCCTCGAAGGCCAAGTGAAGGCTTTTTAGTGTTTTTCATGTGTGGTCGGTCTGTGCGCCGATGTTTGTATACTACTCTTTTTGGGAAGAACATTTGTAAGACCTTAAGGCCGTAACTTTTATGTATTTTGTAATAATATTCTTATGGTTTATTTTAGTGGACATTGTTGATACTTGAGTTCAATTTAACCCTTGAAGCTTCCGCTAGAATGCTCTGAGTTTGGATTCATTTGGTCTTTTGATATTAACATGTAACTCCGCCGACTGTCTGTGGAACATGGCATGGGACCCCAGCCAGACCCTCTGTTATATTTCATGTGATGGATGGAGGTGTTACAGTTCTCATGAAATTACAAGAGTTCTGGCTTCAGTCGTGATCATCGTTTCGTCTCCTATGTCGTTGTTCCTCTGAATGGAGGAGGACTGCTCTTTTTATAGACATGGGACATACCGCCAGTGGTAGCCCTACCTCCTAGTGATATCTACTTTTGGTATCCTTCTTCTCCCTTTGGAAATTAATATTATAAGCAACTTCCCATTGTCATTTTAGGAAACTTTTCCTCGCCATTTTAGACAACATTTGATCTTCGAAAATCAACGTTTTTGGCAACTTTTTCTTCCTATTACAAACTTTCCAAGAGATATCGCCAGTCATTAGTGATACCTGAAAGTCTTTAATTATAAGATAGCTAAACACCTAGAGGGGGGTGAATAGGTTTTTAAGTCATTTGAATTTTCTCTCCCCTTAGTGTGTTGTGATTTAGTTTGTTTTGTGTGAGTTAGTTACTTTTAGCTTTCAAGGCACAACATAAAAACACACGTTAGTTTTATAGTGGTTCCCTAGATTATAGGTACGTCCACTTTCCCTCCCACCTTTCTAACAGAGTGTTAGACATGGCTCTTCTCCAAAACTCTACTCCTTAGAGCTTACAACACAGATCTCGCAAGATCTCTTAGTCTCCTCCAAAACTTACAACTCAGGCATAAGGCCCTACCTCAAAGCAAACTTCTCCTACAGCTCAGTGATCAACAGATCACCTACCTCAGACGAAATCAATAGTCCTACATCTCAGGCTATGGAGGTTAGCCCTACAACTCAGAGAGTAACACTCTCCTACCTCAGGCATAAAGACCCTACCTCAGGCACGCAGGCCCTATACTTAGATCCATGCTTGGATCCAACCTCAGCCTTTATAAAAAAAGGCTTACACTCAGATCTGTTAAGATCCTATAGAAGAGTAGTTGGTTGGTGTGGTTGATTTGACACTAGAGAAATTTCTTTGTGCCTTCCTCCTGAGCTGAGTTGACCTCAGCCCTACCTTCTTCTTAGCAGCAAGAGAATGATCTTCAATAAGTTGGAGCTTGTGCTTGAAGTAACTCAAAAACTTGTTTTTGAACTTGCTGAAGAAGACTGAAGATTTGACAGTTCTTGCGTTCTTCAATCAGCTAACCTAGACCTGTAGAAACCTGAAAGCTCTTCTCCTTCTTTATCAAAACTTTATCTGAACTTGCTATAGCAGAAGAAATTGATACATGTAACTTGAAAGAACTTTTAGATCAGCTGATTTAACTTCAATCTTTGAGCTCGGCAACAATGGCGAGGAAGAAGAAGTTTAGCCGTAACTTTTCGAAATGAGAAAACCCTAAAAGTTAAAGTTCTTTCAGTCCATCTTGTCCCTTTTATCTTCCGCCGATTAACGGCTCCAAGAAGCAGAGGGGAACACCTTTGGTTGTTAGCTGCACCTTGCTTTAACGGAAATGTTGAAAATCATGAAGTGAAAGTGGTGGACTGGGCGACCGTGGCAACCTGTCTGTGCGGCCTATGCGGATAGGACTAGCGGCTTTCCAGGTCGGCAATGGTGCATCAGTCTGCTTTTGCTCTGGCGGCCTGGGCGGTCTGTTCACGCGGACTGTGCGGGCAGAGGAGGCGGCTTGATAGGCCAGGTTGTGTTCAGCCGACAGTTGGTTCCCAAGATGTAACTGGGCGGATAGGATTGCTATCTGTGGAGCTCGCCAAGATTGGAAACGTACGAACTCGGTTGGATTCGTGGAGTCTAGGTTGCGGACTGGACCAGGGCTCAGGAGATCGACATGGCATGTGTGATCTAGATCTGGTGGCGCAAGTGGTGGAAACTGCGGAGTTCACCGGTTAGAGCGGACTGGCACTAGAGTTCGCCGGGTTGTATGGGATGGCTCAGTTCGGGAGGTCACACAGACTGTGCGGGCTGATATTTCTATCCACCGAGTTTGGCAGTAGTCAGCCTCGTCTGCCTTGGTTGCGAACTCGGGGTATGCGGACTGGACTGGTGTCTTCAGGTGCGATTGTACTGGAGCTTTGTCTGCAGGTGGGCGGACTGGGGCGGCTCCAGGCAGACTGGTTTCTATCCTGCCTTCTTTGATGTTAGGCGGATAAACTGGAGTCTGGCCTTGTCCATGTTGACTATGCGGACTGCTTTGTGCTAGATGCGGGCTGGGGTAGTGTTTCAATCTACTAGGGTGGTGACCACACTCCTCTCTGTGACTATAAATAGGACCCCCCCCCCCCCGGTGACATCATAATAAACTGAATGAACAGTAAGTTGAGCGTGGGTTAATTGTTGCGGCCTTGGATTTTTAGTAAGCGTGGTTTGAGAAGATTAACCAGTTTGTTGTTTGCAGGTTGTGTGGCTAGCACTGAGAAGATAGGTTTTGGTGCTGACTGCGGTCAGAGATCAGTGGAGCTTGCATTTATCAATCAGCGGTTTGCAGCAGGTCACCGTTGCGGCCAGCCGATCTTTTCTCCTTCAGCTTTCCCAGTTCAATAACTTATTCGCCGGTCTCAGCGGTCTGTTCTTCAATTCGGTAGCATCTTGTTCATGGACTCTGACAGCTAGGTGACTTCTGCGGTCAGGCGGCTTGTAGAGAGTGGGCAAAGATGTTTAGCAGAATAACGGGTTGTCCGCGGTCTACGCGGACTACGTAGTTCAGTTCGGTGCAGCAGAAGCTTTGCGGTCTCGACAGTCTCTGAGACAGTCCGCCCAGCTTATTCTTGCTTTTTATGTATGCTCTTCCTTTGTGCATCGACGAATCATGTCTTGTCATGTATGTCCTGCCTTGTAAAGAAGTTTGTTGATAATACAAGACATGTTATTGCCTTCTATTGTTTCTGATTTATTGAGCTTAGTTTATGGTTGAGTGTTCCTGCGCCTGGTTCCCATTTTCCTCTTTATCAAGGTGTCATCTTGATAGCTATGAAAGTTTTACTTGGTATCAGAGCTATCTCCCCGATCATCTTGAGAAATTTTAACATGGTATCAGAGGGAACAGAGGTTTGAGCAGTGATCAACCATCAGTTGTGTTCGGTGCTTCTGGAAGCTAATAGATCAATGGTTGATGCATTGGAAGGTGGGTTAGCAAGAGGTCTTAGTATTGAGCTTTTAACGTCGACTAACTTTAAGAAGTGGAGGTAGTGCATGGAAAGCTATTTTCTGGGTGAGGATCTTTGGGAGGTAGTCTGTGGTGATGACAAGAAAGTAGTTACTGTTGCTACTGGGGATGTTGAACAGGTGAGAGCTTAGAGGAAAACAAATGTAAAGGCTGAGTTTACTCTGAAGAGGACTATCTCACCGGAGCTCTTTGATCACATCCTTGGATGTCAATCAGCTACTGAGATTTGGACTTCCCTAGATGGGTTGTTCAACGGGAATAATGTAGCACGACTATAGTTCTTGGAGAATGAGTTGGCGAGAGACACTTAGGGAGACTTGTCTATCTCATCATTCTTCCTAAAAATAAAGAACCTGTGCGTTGAGATATCAGCGTTGGACCCTGATGATCCTATTTCGGAGGCAAAGCTAAAGAGGCACATAATCCGCGATTTGAGAAGGAAATATGTGGCCTTTGTCACTTCCATTCAAGGCTGGGCCAATCAACCATCTTTGCTGGAGCCGGATAACCTGTTGGCTTCGTAGGAGAGCTTAGCAAGTCAGATGGCTGGAGTCACTGTCACTGGAGGAGATGGTGAGGCTCTCTTCTCAAGGAAGAAAAAGATATGGGACAAGAAGAAGAATTAGGCTGTTGGTGATGGACCTTCTACTTCATATCAATAAGAGGAGTGGTTTGCTTCTAGGTGTGATGGGAAGAGGAAGGAAGTCCCAAGGTGCTTTAGATACAACCAGCCTGGCCACTTTAAGAAGGACTGCAAGGTGATCCTTCAATCGGCGAACGTCGCTTATATATGTAGTAGAAATGAGAACTTGGTTGTAGCTTTAATAGGTTCTTATGTTGATCGGATGAGGACCAATGATAGTGCAGTTACCTGGCATGAAATACTGGGACATGTCAGGATGGACAAGCTGAGAGCAATGGCAAAAAGGAGCCTTGTGAAAGGCTTGCCTAGTATATAATCCTTCGGCGACGGTCATGTTTGCGTGGGATGTCAACACGGTGAGGCGTCTTGCTTCACGTTTGATAAGTCACAGACAGGTTGTTCTAAACCATTGGAGTGCATCCATGGTGATTTGTTGGGACCGAACGTCACATCCAGTATTGGAGGCAGCAGGTATATGCTGGTTTTGATTGATAACTATACGAGGTACACTTGGGTTTACTTTATGAAGGAAAAGTCGGACGCGTTCCATTTGTTTGTGGAGTTCAAGAAGCTTGTGGAGGGCCGGCTTGGCCTACGGATCAAGAATTTGAGAACAGGCAACGGAGGTGAATTCTGTTCAACCGTATTCTCTAACTTTTGCAGGAAGCACGGAATTTGGAGAGAGCTTTCTTGTGGGCATACTCCACAAAAAAGTGGAGTAGCACATCGGAAGATCCGTCATTTGATGGAGACCTGCAAGTGCTAGCTTCATGGCATAGGTATTCCTAAGGCCTTTTGGGCGGAAGGGATGGCATGCGCGGCGTTTATCATCAATCGGATGCCTCTGAGTCCGATCAACATGAAGTCTCCGATTGAGCTGATGTTCAAGAAGAATCCCAGCGTGGAACACCTTTGGGTGTTCGGGTCGACCTGCTATGTACATGTCCCGGATGCTCACAATATAGAGCTGAATGCGAAGACGAAGAAGCTTGTCTTCATGGGCTATGATGAGTAGAAGAAGGGATGAAAGTGTATGATGGCGCCGTCATCCCCCGGCTTGTTGATTTGGAGCGTCCCCCTCTGGACGATAATGGTGACCCGGTACATGTCATAGATCCGCGTCATGTTGCTGTAGAAGATCCCCTTCCGGATGACTATGGTGACCCGGTTGATGTTGGTGCCGGCTCACACTTGATGTTCCCTCGCCGCCTTGAGATGATGATTTACTTGTTGGTGCCGTTGTTCATCTCCATATGGAGCTTGAAGATCTTTATGACCGTGCCGCAAGTCGGAATGTTGAAACTTTACCGCGACATCCACCGCCATCGCCGCGTCATTTTAATGTTGGAACTTTGCCACGACATCCACCGCCATCGCCGCGTCATTTAAATTATTATTTCAGATTTTATAATTATGTTTTTAATTGGCCTATGTTTAGCCAAAGTTTTAATTATTTGTCATTTCATTTTGGCCTTTGTTTAGCCACATTTGGGGTGCTTATAACCCTTGTCTTTGTAAAGCCTATATAAGGCTATGTTGTATTAGATTTTGAATAGATTGAATGAAAAATTAAAAACCCAATTTTAGATTTTGGAATTACCTTCTCCTCTTCCCTCTTCCTCTTGGCCGCCCCCTACCTTTCTCTTTCCCTCTTTGGCCGCCGGCCTCCCTCCTCCCCTTCCAAGGCTTCGGCCACCTCCTCTCCTCCTCCCTTCCCTTTATCACCTTTCTCTACTCAAGGGTTTCTCCTAGCCGACCACCTCCATCCCAACACCATCCATAACCCTATCCTTACCAAAAACCGATTCCTTTGGTGAGATCCAAATCAGCCCCATCTTCTAATCCAAGAGAAGAATCGGCCAAAGCTTGAGGTGAATCTTGTGAAACTTCAACGGCGTCGGAAGGCAATGAAGAACTTGGAGTTTCCCTCCAACCGGCACACTTTCGGTGGATCCGGAACGGAGCGATCCAAAGAGAGTTAAATCGGAATCATCCATTCCGGTTGGGTAACGAACGTCTCCACTCTTGTGTATTTCTCTCTTAGATCTTTTCTTTGGGCATTTAGCATATCGTGTAATTTGTGATTGGTAGAATTTTCGTGGATAATATCTATTAAATTATTGTTATTGTTATTGATTCCATTTTGAATTCGTGAGGCGTGGCGGCCCTCATTTTATTTTCGTTGGGAGAGAACCACCCGTTATCCGAATCCTTATTTTCGGTGGTATCTCTTTTGGTACAACGTACGCTCGACCGAACCGTGTGGGTTCATTTCGCTTGAGAGGATCTTGGCCTATAGCCTTGATATTATCTTAAGGGGCCTAGCGAATCCCCCAAATTCTATTAAATTAATTGTGGCAACTTGCGTAGTGGCTGTGTTTATTCTTCGTGTGAGCGCAATAGTAATTATAATTAAGCGAGCGTGTGAACCCCTTAGCCGTTACGGTGTCGAAACCCGTGGCCTACATCAATTTGGTATCAGAGGGAGGTTATTGTCGATTTCCTAATCGGCACCATCCTTCTATTTTTAGGTAGGCTAAAGAAAATATAAATTTCAAATTTCAAAATTTCAAATTTCAAAATTTAAAATTCAAATTTCGAATTTCGAATTTTAAATTTCAAATTTCAAATTTCAAAATTCAAATTTCAAATTTCAAATTTCAAAAATTCAAATTTCAAATTTCAAAATTTAAAATTCAAATTTCAAATTTCAAATTTTAAATTTCAGATTTCAAATTATGAATTTCAAATTTCAAAATTTCAAATTTCAAATTTCGAAATTTCAAATTTCAAATTTCAAATTTCAAATTTTAAATTTCAAATTTTAAATTTCAAATTTCAAATTTCAAGATTTCAAATTTCAAAATTTAAAATTTCAAAATTCAAAATTTCAAATTCTAAATTTCAAATTTTTCTCAAAATCTAAAAAAATAAAATTCTGGAAATTCTCTATCTTATTTTTAATAAGAAATCCAAAAAAATTTATTTTTCATTAAGTCATTATTTTTATTAAGTTATTTTAAAATTTAATAGTTGGTCTGCCAATAGCGGCCTATATTTTTATTTTTTCAGCAAAATTCAAAAAAAAATTTATTAATAATCTCCATATTTTTGCCTGCAAGACTATCAAAAAATATATATATAGTACTTTGAAATCTTAGTGGGAACAAATCAATCTTTGAAAATTAAATAGAAGCAGACTATATTTCTTTGTATTTGTGCACTTAATCCGAGTAGTCTATCCCCATTTTCCCGCTGAAAATTAAAACAAAAAATGGCCTAAGATGTTCACGTTTCCCGAATGAAATCTTTAGGTTCCGTCATGAAAGTTAGAAAGCCAGTCCATTGCCCGGTAGTGGAAGAGATTAAGGGGTTGATTGGCCAACTAAAGGCTTATCAAGTTACACCGCGCACCTCTAGGCGTGTTAGGATTCCTGCTCCGACATATGATGGGCTAGGTGGACCACGAGTGTTTCTATGTTGGGTGAACGATATGGAGCATTATTTTGAGAAATATCGTATTGTGGATCCCCACAGGATTCCCGTTGCGAGACTGCAATTATTTGGTCGAGCCCATACTTTCTGGCTCAATGAGGAAAGACGTTTAGGAATGCCCTCCGTCGACCCACGTATAGGTTGGCAGATTATGAAAAATTTATTAACGGATGAGTATTACCCTCCATACTGTCGTTCTCCGTCTACTGATTATCTGAGTGAGTCGCCGCCCAAGATTTTGCCTACATCAAACCAGCATGTTCCCTCGTACTCCCGTATGAGGACGTCTCATGATTTTATTTCTCCCCGCCTGGGCACTAGACCCTTTCCTGTTTATGAGAGTGTTCCTATCAGCGTGAAAATGGTATCTGAGCTGGCGATTACGAGTACGCCCGTCACTGAGGCCGATGTTGTTAATGTTGACAACATGAGTGACGATGAGGAGATTGGTTACCCGAGTGACTTGGATGAGGATTTCTCATTTGAGGAACCCTCTCCACACCCTTTCGACGACATTTTGGAGCCATCCCTTTTGACTGTTGTGGAGCCTTTTGATGATCCTAAGTCGATTGATATTCTAGCTGAGTTAGAAGAGTTACAGTCTGCTGAGAGCTTACCCAGTCGTGACTCATTTGACGATCTGTTAGGACATGAGCTTGCTATTTCTAGTCCGAGACGTATCGAAGTGCCCATTTCTGAGATTTTCATTGTAACTGATGTCAGGACTGATGTGTTGGAAGATTGTTCTAGTAAAGGAGTTAAACTTTTGGAATACGATATTGAAGTGGAACCGGATGAGCATCCCCTAATGCTAACTCCTTTACCTAAACTTGAATGTGATTTTAACTCTCTCCCGTTTGTAACGCCTGATCTCGTTATAGCGTTGCCGATCTATGATCTGATCACTGAATCTGAAATACAAGATTACCCACATGATTTAGAAGACATGTCGGATGATTTTTCCGTAAGAGCGAATCCACTGTTTGAATTTTCTTACGACTTTATTGGGTTGCGACCGGATGATCTTTATTGGAAGTCAAATCCGTGTTTTGAGGTTTCGAATTGGATTACTAGTGGTACCTTGGCGATGGTGCCTTATGACGTGATGTCTCCTCGACAAACTTATTTGCCAAGTCCGGTCACACACATTTATCCCCCGCCTTTTGATGACCCGTGCACGCACACGCTAGTGAACGTAGTTGCGAATGTTAAGTTGTGTTGCCTGCACGTAATGTAAAATCCGGGAGTGCCCCGTTCTATATATAGTGATGAGTGTTTTCCGTTAGCTTTTAGTCATGACGTTTTAAAATTTAAATTTAAGTTTAAATCTAAAACTACGACGTTGTATGGCGTTGATTTCACCACTGCTTTTATAGCTCCCGTGCCACCTGACTTGGTCCCGTTATTGCCCACTATTAAAGCAAGTCACGTTGTACATGGGTTCTCCCCACACAGTTCTAAGATTGTTTGTTGGAATCGGAGAGTATCCTACCGTTATATAAGTGATTTGGTTTTGGTTTGTCTCGTCCCTGAACTGATGCCTCCAGGCACCTCAGAAATATTTATGAACCGGCCAGTCCATTATTTGCGAATCTTATGGAAATTTAGTAGCATGACATTTCTTGTAGAATTTTCCACTGATTGGGGCATCGCTCCTAGTTTCGACTTTTCATACTTTACGCGTCCTGTTTATATGCCCCTTGAAAAGTCTATCTCTCCGTTTACATTTTCCACTATGCTTTCTCTTGGGGTGGGTGGTGTTAGTTCTTCTGGATCGTTTTCGTCCCCGGTCTCCATCGGAGGTATGTGGATTGATGTTGTCGAAATTCCTTGTTCTTATTTGGCTAATGCGTCTTTGAGGTCCCCCCAAGACCACTTTTTGCCTTGCAGGTTCCTCTTCCTCGACGATCATACACGGTATTACTCATCAGTGATGAGTCTTTTTGAGAGGGGGAGGATTGATGGCGCCGTCATTCCCCGGCTTGTTGATTTGGAGCGTCCCCCACTGGACGATGATGGTGACCCGGTACATGTCATAGATCCGCGTCATGTTGCTGCAGAAGATCCCCTTCCGGATGAGTATGGTGACCCGGTTGATGTTGGTGCCGGCTCACACTTGATGTTCCCTCGCCGCCTTGAGATGATGATTTACTTATTGGTGCCGTTGTTCGTCGCCATATGGAGCTTGAAGATCTTTATGACCGTGCCGCAAGTCGGAATGTTGAAAGTTTGCCGCGACATCCACCGCCATAGCCGCGTCATTTTAATGTTGGAACTTTGCCGCGACATCCACCGCCATCGCCGCGTCATTTAAATTATTATTTCAGATTTTATAATTATGTTTTTAATTGGCCTATGTTTGGCCAAAGTTTTAATTATTTGTCATTTCATTTTGGCCTTTGTTTAGCCACATTTGGGGTGCTTATAACTCTTGTCTTTGTAAAGCCTATATAAGGCTATGTTGTATTGGATTTTGAATAGATTGAATGAAAAATTAAAAACCCAATTTCAGATTTTGGAATTACCTTCTCCTCTTCCCTCTTCCTCTTGGCCGCCCCCTACCTTTCTCTTTCCCTCTTTGGCCGCCGGCCTCCCTCCTCCCCTTCCAAGGCTTCGGCCACCTCCTCTCCTCCTCCCTTCCCTTTATCACCTTTCTCTACTCAAGGGTTTCTCCTAGCCGACCACCTCCATCCCAACACCATCCATAACCCTATCCTTACCAAAAACCGATTCCTTTGGTGAGATCCAAATCAGCCCCATCTTCTAATCCAAGAGAAGAATCGGCCAAAGCTTGAGGTGAATCTTGTGAAACTTCAACGGCGTCGGAAGGCAACGAAGAACTTGGAGTTTCCCTCCAACCGGCACACTTTCGGTGGATCCGGAACGGAGCGATCCAAAGAGAGTTAAATCGAAATCATCCATTCCGGTTGGGTAACGAACGTCTCCACTCTTGTGTGTTTCTCTCTTAGATCTTTTCTTTGGGCATTTAGCATATCGTGTGATTTGTGATTGGTAGAATTTTCGTGGATAATATCTATTAAATTATTGTTATTGTTATTGATTCCCTTTTGAATTCGTGTGATTTGTGGCGGCCCTCATTTTATTTTCGTTGGGAGAGAACCACCCGTTATCCGAATCCTTATTTTTGGTGGTGTCTCTTTTGGTACAGCGTACGCTCGACCGAACCGTGTGGGTTCATTTCGCTTGAGAGGATCTTGGCCTATAGCCTTGATATTATCTTAAGGGGCCTAGCGAACCCCCCAAATTCTATTAAATTAATTGTGGCAACTTGCGTAGTGGCTGTGTTTATTCTTCGTGTGAGCGCAATAGTAATTATAATTAAGCGAGCGTGTGAACCCCTTAGCCGTTACGGTGTCGAAACCCGTGGCCTACATCAGTGTATGGATCCTACGACGAAGAATTTTATCATGTCCAGAGACGTTATCTTCGATGAATTGACATCATATGGAGGAAGCTCATCTATGGAGCTACAAGAGAGCGGGTCAGACGGTGGGCAGAAGGAGGTTGCTGAAGATCTTTTGTTGGAGCTGCCTGTGTCACCAGGATCTCCAGGTTGTTATATCTCCAAGGCAGAGGCATCGGGTTCAGGAAGCAGGGGTAGCGATGCTCCAGGTTCTTCTGGTTCAAGAAGAAAGGGGATAAATGCTCCATATGCTTCTAGTTACAGGGCGGTGGCTTCTTGTTCAGGAAGCAAGGGGAGTGATACTCAAGATTTTCCTGGGATCGGAGCTGGTTCAGGAGATACAGCGGAGGTGGTTAGCCATGATTAGGCTCTTTGGAGATCGAAGAAGATCACCAACCCACCAGCTCGATATTGCGAAGTGAATATGGTGAGCTCGTTCTCTTGTTTCTTTGTTGGCCCTCAGATCTAGTGAGAGGCTTTTAGCTTTGAAGGCACTACTCGAGTCAAGGAAGGGAAAAGCGCCGAGGATGAGGAGGTGACTGCCCTTAGGGGTGAAGAGGCTTGTGATCTTGTGCCCAAGATTGGTGTTACTCCTGTGACATATAAGTGGGTGTTGAAGCTGGAGAAGAAGGCGGAAGGATGCATGACTCCTTTTCAGAGGTGCTGGCGGGATCCCTTATGGTCTGGGATATGCGGAGTGAGGACTATGTCGTGGACATCTTCTCGATGTCGCTATCAGAGAGGCCATGTTTTCGGTTACAGGGACTACTGGGGTTGGTCATCACTTCTCACTTCAAGGGGGAGTGTTAAAAATCATGAAGTGAAAGTGGTGGACTAGGCAACCTGGGAGGCCTGTCCGCACGGCCTGTGCGGACATGACTGGTGTCTTGCCAGGTTGGCAATGGTGCAGCAGTCAGCTTTTGCTCTGGCAACCTGGGCAGTCTATTCACACAGACTGTGCGAACAGAGGAGGCGGCTTGCCAGGCCGGGTTGTGTTTAGCCGGCAGTTGGTTCCCAGGATGTAACCGGGCGGATAGGATTGCTATCCGAGGAGCTCGCCAAGATTGTCAAGGTACGGACTTGGATGGAGTTCGCGGAGTCTGGGTTGCGGACTGGACCAGGGCTCGGGGATCGGCATGGAGTGTACGGTCTAGCTCTGGTGGTGCGGGTGGTGGAAACCGCGGAGATTGTTGATTAGAGCAGATTAGCGCTGGAGTTCGATGGGTTTTGCGGGATAGCTCAGTTCGGGAGGTCATGCAGACTGTGTGGATTGATATTTCTATCCGCCGAGTTTGACAGCAGTCAGCCTCATCTGCCTTGGCTGCAAACTCGGGGTATACGGACTGGAGTGGTGTCTGCAGGCGTGAGCGTACTGGAGCTATGTCAACAGGTGGGCGGACTGGGGCTGCTCCAGGCATACTAGCTTCTATCCCACCTTCTTTGATGTCAAGCAGATAGGTTGGTGTCTTCCCTTGTCCATGCGGACTGGGAGACTGCTCTATGCTAGCTGCGGGCTGGGGTAGTGTTTCTATTTACTACACTCCTCTCCATGCTTATAAATAGGACCCCCTGTGACATCATAATTAACTGAATGAACAGAAAGTTGAGCGTGCATTAATTGCTACGGCCTCGGATTTTCAGTCTGCACAGTTTGAGAAGGTTAACCGGTTTGTTGTTTGCAGGTTGTACGGCTAGCACTCAGAAGCCAGGTTTTTGGTGCTGACTGCGGTCAGGGATCAGTGGAGCTTGCGGTTATCAATCAGCGGTTTGCAGCAGGTCGTCGTTGCGTCCAGTCAGTCTTTTCTCCTTCAGCTTTCCCAGTTAAATAACTTGTCCGCCGGTCTCGGCGGTATGTTCTTCAGTTCGGCAGCGGCTTGTTCACAGACTCTGGCAGCTAGGCGAATTCTGTGGTCAGGAGGCTTGTCGAGAGAGAACAAAGGTATTCAGCAAAATAACGGGTTATCTGCGGTCTACGCGGACGCCGCAGTTCAGTTCGGTGCAGCAGAAGCTTGGCGGTCTTTGTAGTCTCGGTGTTCTCGAAAGTATCTGAGACAGTCCGCCCGGCTTGCTCTTGTTTTGTTTTGTATGCTCTTCCTTTGGGCATCGGCGAATCATGTATCGCCATGTATGTTCTGCCTTGTAAAGAAGTTTTTTGATAATACAATACTTGTTGTTGCCTTCTGTTGTTTCGGATTTTTTGAGCTTGGTTTATGGTTGAGTGTTCCTGTGCCTGGTTCCCGTTTTTCGCTTGATCAAGGTGTCATCTTGATAGTGTTCGTGTCGAGAACGTCCCTTGGTCGCTGAAGAACCTGCGAGAAAGAGAAAAGGGTAAAGGAGAGACTGCGAGTTATCGGTTACTGACAGTTAAAGTAAAAAAGAGACAAAAGGGTGCCGCTGATAGCGGCGACATCAGAGTTCGCCCGTCGCAGCTAAAACAACTCCTGCGATGGGCTTTTCAGTTGATTATAGAAGGAGACAATTACATCGGTTACCAAGGGGCACCCGATCGGACATAACCCGCTCGGTAAAGGATTTGAAACCGCTGCCACAGGCGGCGAGCTTAGGGATTCGATTTGTGATGCCTAGAGAGTACTGTTCATGCTTGTGGGATAGGAGAAGTATGCACTAAGATTGATGGTGGAGAAGTCGGCTACCTGTGGGATAGGAGAGCGGGCAGCGGTGACGGGATGCACAGCTAAAAAAGAAAAAGGCAAAGCTCTTAACCGCGTGGCTACGCGGTCTGCAGTAAAAATATCGGCGACTCTCAGACGGAAAACTGGCTTGCTGATTACTGTGGTCTCGCGGTTACGCGGTCAAAAAGGGGGCCTTGACACATCTTGTGGAAGAATCTGAATAGCGGTCTTCCAGGTAAACATGATCCCCACACATTTCCGAATAGTGGAAAATTTTGGAAATGTTGCCTTTACCCGCCAGACCGGTATAGCATTTAATACGTCTCGAAACTATAAATATGGCCAGAAGGAGAGTTATCCTGGTATCCCTTGGGAAAGAACATTCTTGGATTGCGGTTAACATTACATTATTCGCTATGTAGATGAGAAGCTTGTTGGGAGACATGTACAGGAGATCCGGCTCGAATGTAAAACCTCTGACTCGGGAAAACACGGCCAAAGTTGTGGAGGTTACCAGTCCGTCAGAAAAATTGACTGAGAACATTTCTACTATCCCCACACCATTGACTATTCTCGCTGGAAAACTGACCGTAGAAAGCGGGAACGGCGGGACCAAAATCGACCTGCCTGTTACCCCAAAGATCTTCATTACCCCTGATGTCGACATCACAGACAACACTCCACCCAGAGATGACAACGGGTTATCTTCTCCTCCAGCCGACACTCTTACTGAAATCAGGGGGAAAGCCATGAATGCCACTTTGACCGCGGCGGATAAATTGAAACTGAAGTTAGGGATCACCGAGCCTAGTCCAGAGAAACGAAAACGCCGATCCGGGACGACCACCGAGGAGCGGGTGGAGAAGAAACTTCGTCAAAGGGTAAAAGAGAACAAAAAATCATCTGCTCTTAAAGTTGCCACTGCCCCGCTATCCTCAATTTCTAAGGAAGGCGAGATACCCGCTTACTCGCAAAAGGAGATCGAACAGCCGCGAGAGGTAACTACATTGGCCAAGCTAGAGAAACTTCTTATTGCGGACAAAGACTCTCTGGATTTTTACCTCCCTGCTAATGCCAGTTATTTATAGGGGATGGAAGAAATTCTTAACAGTATGGTTGTAATAAGCGGTGGGACCCCAACATCCAAATCCCCCATCAAGCTTCAGGAGGAGTCTGCTTTTGAGAAAGCACTTCTGGTCGCTAGATTTGACCATGATGACAAAACCAACCAGGACATATGCGAGCGGGCAGAAGAAACTGGGACGCCTCGGACAGGTAAGTTATTGTCCGCTTCGGGTAAGGAAAGTCTCTCAAAGAAGATACTGTGGAGAAAACATCCAGTCCGCCTGATCTCCGAAGGTAGGGATATTCCGATGACCAAGGAAATATATGAGGCGGAAAGAATCAAGTTCGCGTGACTTTGGAAAGCTCAGATAAGGAGGATTGATCCGGAGAACGCGTGACGGCCGATATTCTCTGCCCGCGAGTTAACGACAGTGGGAGAAAGACTTGAATTCGAGCCTCTGCCTCAAAGTATCGATCCCTCAATTCGCTCTATTTGCCGCTGATTCCTCTTTTAGCCGCTTATTGCATTGTTGTTTCAGTGACGAATGATACGAGCTCGGCGGTTATCCTTGCGAGTACTTCGTCTCTTCCAGACAAGGAGCAGAGGTCTCCTGATGGGTTTTGCTGTGAGCTCGCACGGTTAGAGGAAAAGATTCAGTCCATGGAGGAGGATAAGTATGCACCGAGATTGATGGTGGAGAAGTCGGCTGCAGAGGTTATTTCGGCCCGCAAAGAGGCCGACACGGCTTTTGCCGAAGCTAGAACCCCCCGAGAAGAGACGAGGCGCGGGAAAGAACAATTGATCGTATAAGCCGCAGTGCACGACAAGGAGTTTAGAGATCGAGATCAACGATAAAAGCGACTACTAGACGAGGTTGCTCACTATCGAAGCCGGTGTCATCAGGCAGAGAACGAAGTGCGACGTCAGTCCGAGAATGCTAACTTCGAGAGTCAAAGGGGTAATGGTATGGTTCGGGATGAGACCTTGTCGATGAATCAAGCGGCTTCAACCGCACGACCTGCCGGACAAGCGTCCTCCTTAGAAACGGGCGTATACCTTGGCCGTATGGGTCGCGATGCCGCAAGGATTCATCGGCACCACCACACTGTGCTTCACCATCTATCCGCTGTGATCTCCACGATTCTGCATGCGGGTGACTTGGTGGCTCACATTGGTGGGGAACTGCCAGATCGTAACGGGTCAATAAGTTAGGAGAAAGGGAAGGAAATGAATGCAAAAGGGAAATAGTTTATGTATATTTATTTGAACTTGATGGTACTGTGCGGTTAGACTTATTTCGAACTTTTGTTCGAATTTTATGGTTCTGACGTTATTACGCCTTTTAACCGTTCGGGCTGATATTACTTTTCTGATATATCCGCGCAGTTTTTCGACTTTATGCTCGGTCATTTATGCTTCTCTGAATACAACTTTCCCTATAAATAGTATTGAAGATTCTCCCCTTGTAATAAATTTAGAGTTCTTTACTTTCGCCGGGTAAGAAATATGGTATCCGTGCGATCTAGCGCTTCAGCCGTCTTCCTCCAGTCAGAATTCAGGTCCTCCTTGAACGAGAGCGAGCTTTCCCAATTTGTGCGCAAGCATATGCACGATGATTCCATAGTCGCACGGTTACCGTCAGCAGCAGAGCGGTTAAATTCTGTTGGAAACAATATGGCTATCATACCCATCGATCATTTTGATCACGGCTTTTCTTTCCTTTCGTTCATCGAACAAATAGAGGTTATGGATTTTTATGGAGTTATCCTCAGTAAACTCCCCCCGAACACAATTGGCGCCATAATGAGCTTTTTGATCTATCTGCGATCGGAACGGGTAAAGTTTACTATGAACCTCTTCAATAATTGTTTCGTAGCCCGATCGATCAAGGCGGGTAAAAAGGAAAACAAAATCTTCCGCGGTATCATTTACTTCGGCTGCAAAGGGCTGAAGGTATTAAACCTTCCTAATAAAGTTACGGATTGGTCGAATAGGTATTTGGTATTCATAGGTAACCTCGGAGTTCTTCCCTTAAGTCCGCAAACCCGAGCGGCTAGTAACTTCAGACGGATAGAGCTCGGAGGGAAAGAGTTAGAGATCGCAAATTTCTACAAGAAAAAGCGGCTGGACATCGTCTATTATTTTCCGCTGCGGGTAGTTGCGGTCGAATGCGATATGACTTAATGTAAGTGTTCTGCTGCTTTTGGAAGTTTGTATCTGCGGCGTTCTGTTAACCATTTTCTTTTACAGTACAGCTAGAGGTTCCGGCGAGTAAACCGATCTCTCCAGAAGGTATGGTGCCGACCAAAAGTGAACTACGCAAACAAAGGGAAGCAGACCGTATCGAGGCCGATGACCCCGCTGCGAGTGATAGTTCTGCAATTCCTTTCGTGCCTGATTGGATTGATAAGCCTCTGAAGGATCTCCGTGGCAAGATGGTCGTGCGATTTCATCGACATGGGGAGAATATCTCGGTTTCTACTTCTCTTCCTCCCTGGTCAAGCTCAAAAATTATTCATCATGCCCGGTCGGTTGGCTTTGCTCTGTACGGGAAGAAAAATATGGCCGAAATGAAATCAGTGCCAACTACGGGGTTACCTACATTAGCCGCCCAAGCTCGGGCAAGAAGTTTCACCCTTGACCACTTTATGGGTGAAGCTCTAGCTGAGGTCAGCGGTGTAGCCGAGCGGCAAGAGGTAAGGGTGGAGGACTTAGAGGAAGAAAAGGAAGCTTTGAAGGCTTACAACAAAAGGCTGAGGGAGATCATCGAGGTAAAAAGAACCTTACCCGAAGTTTTTATGTGGCCGGTCTCAATTTCTAACCGATTTTTATATTGCTTTTTTCTTACAGCAAATGTAAAACCGCAAGAATCCGGCTTTTTTGCACGAGGTTATCTCCCATTTGCGGGGAGGAGGGAAGACATTCTTTGTATCCTCAAGGAGAGAGGCTCGCTGATACCGGAAGAGCAAAACCTCACCTTCGACGATCTCTTCCCCGACTTCAGAACATTGGAGGCCGAGCGGGATAAAGCATCCAGTATGGCTAAAGTAGATGAATCAATTCCTGCTTCTGAGGCTGAGGCCAATATCCGGGACGATAAAGAGAGCGACGCTGAAGAGGTTGTCGAGGAAGATTTTGGGGATAGCGGAGAGTTCGATTTTTAGGAATCAACTGGGTCGAGCGAGTGTTCCAGCGCTTCAAGTTCGTCTAGCTCGGGACGAGATCAACGGAAGAAGAAAGCCAGGACATAGATGAGATGTATTTATTTTCATTTTTCAGACCATGTGGATTCTGTTTTTTTGTAAACCGCTCGGTATATGTGTAACCGCCTTTTTTATGAATGATATCTTTCGTTTTTCCTGCTGTATGATGTCGTGTGGTTGAGTAGTTTTTATTTCCTCGACTAATGAATGGATCGACATGAAAATTTTGCAACTTAATCCTGCATAGAATTCCACACGACAGGTCTGCGGCTTGCAGCCTTTTTATCTGCCCGATTGTAATTTAGATAAGAAAAACAGCACAGAATTCCATATAATAAATCTGCGACTTGCATCCTTTTTATCCGCCCGATTACAATTTAGATAAGAAAAACAACATAGAATTTTATATAACAAATCTGCGGCTTGCAGCCTTTTTATCCGCCCGATTACAATTTAGATAAGAAAAACAGCACAGAATTCCATATAACAAATCTGCGGCTTGCAGCCTTTTTATCCGCCCGATTACAATTTAGATAAGAAAAACAGCACAGAATTCCATATAACAAATATGCGGCTTGAAGCCTTTTTATCCGCCCGATTACAATTTCGAAAGTTACTTAGATTGTCGTGCGAGTGATGATTGGTCCACTACACTTGGCCTCCTCGCCCGCTCGGCTTGACCACCTTTCTTCAAGAGACTGACTTGACCGCCGATCCGAAAGCGAATAGAAATTCTGAAAATATCACCCTGCAATAAACCCAGTTTTACCTTGTCGCGCGGTTACGCGATAAAACTTGAATTTAGAAAAGAATGAAGGGAGTTGTGCCCGATTACCACGGCCTAGATTGATCAACAAGGATGAGGCTGGTGGGTGCTGAGACCGTACCATCTCATCTCAAGGAAGATCAATGAAACCGTAATAATATCCCTTATGACGCATGGTAGAGCTAAGCACAAACCCTGACCCTCCTGATATACAGAGGTTGTGTGTTAGATGCCAGCTAGGATCCGTCGTCCAGAAGCCCTTCGCACGAGAATCTTCAAGCTCCCACTACACGGTGCGAAAACTCCCCACTACACGTGGTCTTGGTGGTGTTACGCTAATGACAACGATTCTCGTAGGGGATCGAGCTGGACTCGGCAGTGTTACCCCGGGCTTATCATTTCCTAGCTTCGAGTCTTGAGAGTAAATACCCCGCGATTTGTCCTAAGAGTAAAACCGTTTCAGATCATCCCCACTCTAGGTATGGGTGATGTCCTCCCCTTCATACGTTTGCAGCTTGTAAGCTCCCTTTTTCAAAACATCTTTTATGATAAAAGGTCCGGTCCAATTGGGATTTAATTTCCCGACCGAGCTATTTCTTGTTGCGGCATCCACTTTCTTAAGAACTAGGTCTCCCACCTGAAATTGCTTCTCTTACTTTTTGATCGGAATACCATGTCATTCTCCTCTTTACTTCTTCTTGCCTGATGGTAGCCTCGTCTCAAAGTTCTTCGATTTGATCCAAGCAGTATCTCATTTTTTCGTCATTGATCTCTAGCCAGTCTTCCCAACTTTGTCTGGCCAGCAAGACCCTTGGTGACGGTACCTCGAATTCTATCGGAATGAGGGCCTCCGATCTGTGCGAGAGTTTGAAGGGGGTCTCTCCCGTGGCACTGGAAGGTGTGGTTCTTAAGGCCCACAATACTTAGGGGAGTTGATCAGCCCAACTGCTGTTTAAGCTCTGAACCTTTTTCTTGAGCAAATTCAAGATTTTCTTGTTGGCTGCTTCTACTTGGTCGTTGCTCCAAGAATGATGCACCGAGGAAAATCAGAGGTCAGTTCCTGTCTTCTTGCAAAATTTAATCATTTTCGCATTATTGAACTGAGGTCCATTATCCGTGATTATCGCCATGGGAATTCCGTGCCTACAAATTATTTCTCCCCAAATAAAGTTCTTGACTATTTGAGTCGTGGTTCTTGCTAGTGCCTTGGCCTCAATCCATTTAGAGAAGTAGTCAGTCATAACCAAAACGAAGCATCGCTAACAACTTGCTATCAGAAATGGCCCAATGAGATCCATCCCCCAAATTGCAAACGGTCGTGGTGTTATAATCGACCGAAGTTGTTGAGCGGGCTGGAGCTGAAGTAGGGCGAATTTCTGACACTGGACGCATTTCTTGGCATACAACTCTGCGTCCCTCCATATTGTTGACCAGAAATATCCTTGACGCAAGATTCTCTGTTCCAGGGTCCTAGCTCCAAAATGGCTACCACATTCTCCCAAATGGATATCCTGAAGTATTGTGGGGACCTCCTCTGAAACAAATCTCGCCATGGGGGAGATAAGAGTTCTCCTATAAAGTATCCCGGAGATCAGGTTGTAATAAGTAGCCTTAACTTTAAATCTTCTTCGATATTTTATAGCAGGATGATATTCCCCTTTTGACAGGTACATAACGAATGGATCCATCAAGGAATGATGTTGGTCAACCTGCATTGCCTCCCTTTCTTCGCCTGATGGCTGAAAAAGTTCAAATGCCACTTCTCCTGTAGTAGCGCAAAATTTTGAAAAAGCATCAGCCTCCTCATTTCCGATCCTTGAGATGTGCTCAATAATGAAGCTTTTGAACCTCCCGATCTCCGCCTTTACCAGCACGAGATATTGCTTGAGGATTGGTGCTCGGGTTTTGAAATTCCCGAGCACTTGCGAGCCCATTACCAAGGAATCCGTTTTGACATGGGCATGATCAATACCGAGCTCCTTCGCGAGTCTTAATCCTGCAAGAAGTGCTTCATATTCAGCCTGATTGTTAGTAACCGGAAAAAGGAATCTTACTGCATGTTTGATTTTGACTCCGTTTGGTTTGATGAGAACTATCCCGACTCCTGACGAAATCTTTCCTGAGGCTCTGTTGACGTAAATAATCCAAGCTGGCGGAGGATTTTCTTCCTGACAAAAACTTTGTTCTGTGGTGTCTACCATGAAATCTGCCAAAACCTGAGCTTTTATGGTTGTTCGTGGTACATATGAGATTTCGAACTCACTAAGCTCAATTGCCCACTTAGCGAGTCTTCCTGAATGCTCTGGCCTTTCCAGTATTCCTTTGAGGGGTTGATCCACTATGAATTGGATTGAATGTGCCTGGAAATACGGACGAAGTCGGCTAGCAGAAATGACTAGGGCTAGGGCTAGCTTTTCGAGTATAGGGTATCTTAATTCCGCACTCTTTACTATGTGGCTAACGTAATATATTGGGATTTGCCTTTTCTTCTATTCCCGGACAAGAACGGAACTAACTGCCTCGGGTCCAACTCCAAGGTAAATGTATAATGATTCTCCCGGGCGAGGGCTTTGTAATAATGGAGTCATTGTTAACTATTTCTTGAGTTGCACAAAAGCCTCATCACATTCAGTAGTTCATTCGAACCTTGAGGCCCCTCGAAGGGTCTTAAAGAAGGGGGCATTCTTGTCTCCAACCCTGGAGATAAAGCGACTAAGGCCTACTAATCTTCCCCCCAACTGCTGGACTTCTTTTGGGGAGCGAGGGGGTGCCATATCTAGGATGGCTTTTACCTTATCAGGGTTTGGGGCCATCCCTTCTGGGGTAAGGAGATGACCTAGAAAATTTCCCTGATTGGCACCAAACACACATTTTGACGGGTTTAGCCTCGTTCTAAATTTCCGCAAGGTTGCGAAGGTTTCTGCGAGGTCCTGTAAAGGCGCTGAAAAGGATTTACTTTTTACCAGGAGATCGTCAACATAGACCTCTAGATTCCTCCCTTTTTAGTTTTTGAAAACGGAATCCATCATGCGCTGGTAGGTGGCTCCTGCATTTTTAAGCCCAAAAGGCATCACCAGATAACAAAAACACCCTTTATTTGTGATAAAAGTCATGTGTGGTATGTCGGGTTTTTGCATCCTAATCTGATGATAACCGGAGAACGCATCTAAAAAACTCATAAAAGAATAACCAACCGCAGAATCTACTAAAGCATCTATTCGAGGCAAGGGATAGAAATCTTTGGGGCACGCTTTATTAAGTTTTGTGAAATCTACCCACATTCTCCATTTCTCCTGGTTTTGGCACCATTACAACATTCGATATCCAGGCTTGATACTGTATTTCTTTAACAAATTTGGCCTTTACCAGCTTGGTGACCTCTTCCCGGATAGGACTGGCCAGTTTTGTTGCGACATCCCTCTTATTTTGTTCTACGGGCTTATACTTTGGGTCGATATTGAGATGATGACAAGCTACATCTGGATCCACTCCAGGCATATCTTCAGGAGACCATGCGAAGATATTGAGGTTCTTCAGGAGATAGGAAATCAATTCAGCTTTTTCCTCTTCTGATAACTCTGTGTTAATGGAGAGCTTTTTCTCCTCTCCCTTAGTGATGGGTATTTTCTCGGTAGGTTGAGCAGCCTCCAGATGGGGTCCCTCCTTCGCATTCTCTTTGGGTTCTACAATCTCAACTACGGCGACTGCCAGAGGGGTCACCTGTTCAATCATATTAATCGTTTTTACGTAACACTCTCGGGCCACTCGATGGTCGCTTCTGACACGATACTGTTTCCCTTGAGCGAAAAATTTGACGGCAAGATTGTAGGTCGGCACAATTGCCCGATATTCATTTAGCAGAGGTCTTCCAAAAATTGTGTGATAACTGCTTGGCGCGTCGATCACTACGAAATGAATCATCTTGGTGATTCCTCCCAGAGTTACTAGTTGCGAAATGCTTCCTTCTTCTCTCCCGAGAAGCTGTAGAGTGGCCCCTCGATGGAAGACAACAGTCTTCCAATCTTCAAGGCCTCAAATGTCTTCCTGAACAAGAGATTTACTGAACTGCCAGTATCTACTAGAATCCTATCCACCATAAAATTTTCCATGACAGCTTGGATAACCACCGCATCATTGAATGGGTTGGCGGTAGACGAGAGGTCGTCTGGACCGAAAGTAACAAGTTCTCTGGTCGGGCCCGAGGAGGAAGCCATAGCCACCTCCTGCTTGCGCAACTTCGAGATGGAAGATTTTTGGCTTGATTCAAGACCTCCTCCCCCGTGGATGCAAAAAATTCGCCTGAGGGTTCCTTCATCACGGACATCCACGCAATCATTCGGGTAATTCACATTACCTAGACTTCCAATATCAGTGACGTCCTCAAATTCCCGGAGCACCTCAACTACCTCTTTTCCCTTTGAGGTGATGGGATCAACGGGAACTTCCTTACGGAAAAGATCTGACATTTTTACCACTGTAACAAGCCTCTTCACCAGAAAGTGAAGGGCCCGATAGTGCTCTGTAGGGTTCCCCTCCTCTTTATGAAATTCACAGAAATTTTTAGAGCCGGGAGGTCTTACCTCTTCCCGAGGACTGGCCCTCCGGACGTCTTTCCTTTGCAGGACCTCAGCGACTTCCTCCCAAGTCATATTTGTTGTGTGAGGCCCTCCATGCTGATTGATAGGGAGTACTTGCGAGGCTGTCGGAACAGGAACAGTGGCCAATGGCAGCATTCGTTCTCGGAACTGCTGATGGTTGAGGAATGGCCTTTTATGGCGAAAGTTTCTCCCCCTTTGGGGTGAGGACTGATCATCATGACGGGATGGTTTCGAAACGTGGTGCGTTGCAGAAGAACTTCCTGAGCCGCCACCTCCTGCCATAGAGGTTAGAGTAGAAATATAAGAAGGGTTAGCACTTTCTCCTTCGATGAACTTGTTCGCGAGAGCGATCAGGGCTTGATAAGTCGCTGGGGCCTTTTTTGTGGCTTTAAACTTTAGCGGGCCTTCTCGAAGGCCGTTGACTAGGGTGACCTTATAGTAATCCGGGTCCACATTTTCTACCTCTAGAATTATTTTTTGAAAGCGATCTACAAATCGCGCCACGCTTTTGCCCTCCCTCTGCATGATCTTGAAAAGGGCTGCAGGACCACTTTTTCTCCTTTTGGAGGTTGAAAACCTCAGCAAAAGTTCTTGTCGGAGGCCGGCGAATGAGTTAATTGAGTGGGGTTGAAGCTCGTGAAACCACTCTCGTGCTTGCCCACCGAAGGTGGTCACCGACAACTTACATTTCAGCGCATCTGTCAGACATCTAAGTGCTACAACATCTTCAAATGCTTGTAGGTGTGTGACCGGATCGGATGCGCCAGTATAAAAAAGCAAGCGCGGTTCTCTGAAGTTGTTCGGTGCGGGCTCCTGCCTTATCCGTGCGACGAACGGAGATGGGTCCTCAGCTGGGGTTAAAGGTGAGGCGCGGTTAGGGTTTGGGAAACCAGTGGGCACGCCGGGCTGGCGATCTTCTTCGAAATTTAACCACTTAGCCAGGCTTGCCCGAGCGGTATCTTGGAAGTAACCCATGAAAGGATTCAGCTTGTCTTCCTATGGCTGTGGTGCAGTGGTCTGACATGGCTGAAAGGCCGGCTGAGTGTTCACGGGGGTTTGAAAGGTAGTGGGTTCCACAGGTGCTGCGGCTGCAGGAATCGCTAAACGCTAGTTAAGAGCTGTTAGAGCTTGGTCGATTGCGTCAAGGCATTGGCCGATTTCCCACCTATCTTGCTCCATCTATAGGCGAGATTGCTCGATCGCCCTCCAGAGTGACTCTTCTGTGGACCCCGTGCAATTAGAGTGGCGAGAATGAGAGTAATGAGGGGATCGCCTAGCCAACATGTTGAAACCGCTCTGATTCACGGACAACTAAAATCTGAAGGTCGCGTGTTTAATGTTCGTGTCGAGAACGTCCCTTGGTCGCTGAATAACCTGCCAGAAAAAGAAAAGGGTAAAGGAGAGACTGCGAGTTGTCGGTTACTGGTGGTTAAAGGAAAAAGAGACAAAAGGGTGTCGCTGATAGCGGCGACATAAAAGTTCGCCCGTCACACCTAAAACCACTCCTGCGATGGGCTTTTCAGTTGATTATAGAAGGAGACGATTACAGCGGTTACCAAGGGGCACCCGATCGGACAAAAACCCACTCGGTAAAGGATTCAAAACCGCTGCCACAGGAGGCGAGCTTGGGGATTCGATTCGTGAATCATAGAGAGTACTGTTCATGCCAATTTATAGGCTTGGGGTCCTAGGCGCTAGAATCACCGGCTACCCGTGGGATAGGAGAGCGGGCAGCGGTGACGGGATGCACAGCTAAAGAAGAAAAAGGCAAAGCTCTTAACCGCATGGCTACGCGGTCTGCAGTAAAAAGACCTGCGACTCTCAGACGGAAAACCAGCTTGCTGATTACTGCGGTCTCGTGGTTACGCGGTCAAAAAAGGGGGCCTTGACACATCTTGTGGAAGAATCTGAATAGCGGTCTTCCGGGTAAACAGATAGCTTTGAAAGTTTTACTTGGTATCAGAGTTATTTCCCTGATCATCTTGAGAAATTTCAACAGGAAGAAGACATACAGTAGACCTCTGACGCTATTTGTCATGTTCTATGGTTTCCCGCAACTAATTTGAACTTTGATGACTTCTACTGACTTTGGATGACGTCAGTATTTGTGGACAGCCAAATTCTCAGATTCAATCCATGCGTTGAGTGAATGGTCTTTACTCAATGAATCTGGACTTAGTACAATTCTTTGCACCATCAAGCATTGAGTGCGTTGAGTGAATCTTCATCACTCAACACCTCTGGACTTAGCCAATTCTTCTGCCTTGCTTAAGCTTTGAGTGAACTGGCTTAACTCAATGCCTCTGGACTTGGCCAATCCCTTCTAAACATCCATGGGTTGAGGCGCTGAGTGAATCTTCATCACTCAATGCCCCTGGACTTAGCTTCAACTTTCTTTATCTGCTAGGCATTGAGAGCGTTGAGTGAGCCCTCATCACTCAACGCTTTTATCCTTAGCCGCTTCTCTGGTCTTCCAGCTTGCTAAGGCGTTGAGTGAGCTATCATCACTCAACGCTTCTGGGCTTAGACAGATTTTTCTATCTATCACTTTCCTTAGGCTTTGAATGATTGTTCCTCTGTCGACGCCTTCTTCTTTGGCGTTGAGTGAGCTGTCCTCACTCAACGATTCTGGACTTAGCAAGATTTCTTGACAGAATCTTCAACTGCTTGAGCTTGTCTCAACACTGCTTGGTATATGGCTTTGAGTGAACTGATTTCACTCAACGCCTGTGGACTTAGTCGATTTTTCATCTTGCCAATACTGAGGCTTTGACAGACTCAGCTTTACTCGACGCCTTTTTGATATATGGCGTTGAGTGAACTGCCTTCACTCAACTCCTGTGGACTTAGCCGCATAATTGATTTATAGATTGCTGGGCTTTAACTGCCCACACATTACTCAGCGCTTTTTGACATCTGGCATTGAGTGAACTGGCTTCACTCAACGTCTGTGAACTTAGACGATTTTTAGCCTTTCCAGCATCCTTCTTTGACATCTGGCGTTGAGTGAACTGGCTTCACTCAATGCTGTGGACTTAGATAAATTTCTGTCTCTCCACTTCTCTACCTTGTGATCACCTGTCACAACCACTTGGAATACTTGTCCAATCAATGTGACAATGACCAACCTGCATGCATGAACTTGAACAAACATCAAATACAACTATGTGTATATCATTGATTTGTTTGACTTCTTCAAATATGAGACATTGTGGGCAATTGACCAAACGATACCGTCTGGCGGTAGCACTTTCCTTTTTAGAAACATCCCTCCAAGTCTGACATACTTTTCTTTCATGAGGACATTCTTTTTCTATCACTGGTACAAGCTTGAGCGGTAGTGTTGTTGCGTCGGCGATAGCACCTGATGTGTCGTGCATCTTTCCTTTTCTGTCGAATAGTCAGTGCTCGCGTCAGCGGTATCGATGTTGCTTACAGTAGCAACTGAACTTTGACATCGTTGTCTTTTCGACTTGTCTTCCAAGGAGTACTAAACCTATAGTTTCTGCACACTATAAACACACAACAATTATGATCAAATACACTGATATTTGTTATTCTCAAAACAAATGATGCAGAACACATGTTCCAACATCTAGTTGTCCGTCTCTTTTGATATACTTCTCTAATCTATTGCAATATTTGTGGGCGAGATTCATTTGTAGTTTTAGGACATGAAGTCTCTCCTTGTATTCATATGGTGAGCGATATTCAAGAAATATGTTTTTGCAATATGTTTTGTAAGTCCTAGTTGGTTCCACTTTTGATGTTAAAAAATATAGTGGGACATCCACTAGGATCATTCTCCTTTATCCAAACTAGAGTTTTTTATTTGAACTCTTAGTCTTGACGTTTAAACTATTTTAGGTGTAATTTCTCAGCAAAGTTTTGTTGGTTCGCAATACATAGTAAAGAAAAATCAGAGAAAAGTAAACGCTAAACCATGAGAAATCATAAACAAATTGCATCTAAAACCTTTGATTATTGTATCAATTAACTTAACATTTAGGGAACGAGGCAATGAAGAAGAGGACTAAATGTAGAGAGAAAAGAATCATAGGGCAAGACGTCCAATCTTGAGAACTTCAAATCGTGTATAATATCTTATGAAATTTGGGAACTAGAATTCAAATCTTTAATAATAATCGCAAATTTCTTTTACAATATAGTAGCTAGCTATCAGTGATAAAATATATAAATCATAGCTATTTGCAAGGCTTCATGACAGCACCGAGGAAAAAAATGGCCTTCTTTAATGATGGGTTTTTGATATGGGTTGTCAACTTATCTTAATTCCTTACTTTCATTCAAGCACTTCTTTATGGAGTACTGCTGCCACACGACTCACGAACAAGATGTTAATAAAAGAAAGCAAAAGCAATGCTGGGTATAAAGAAAGGATGGCGTTGAGTGTGAGAATGGCGTTGACAGAAAAAAATATAATGAAGGAAATACTTGTTTAACACAACAACACACACAGTACAGTTATTTTATATCAAATGTCTATATATAATATTTCAGGAAATATGAAAAGGTGCGGTTGTTTGTCTTTGCTTGGGAAGAGAGTCGCAACTGTTGATATTGTTTTATCTTCACGTCTCCTTCTTCTTCTTCACTTCTATTCATTTGCACTTATTCATTTTGTTCTTATCTTCTCAGATATAGTTTGAGAGCTGCTTTGGACTGATTTATCTTTGGCATCTCTTCAGCTTACTTTCAACACCACTTCTTAAGCTGAGTGATCTTCTACCCCGATGCGGTGGCACAGCTCTTCAAATCTTGCCCTAGGTAGCGACTTGGTTAGGAGATCTGCTAGCTGATCATCGGTACCTACATATTCTAAACTTATTTCTCCTTTCTCAACATTCTCTTTAATATGACAGAAGCGTATCTCTATGTGCTTACTCTTTTTGTGATATACCGGATTTTTAGCTAATGCAATAGCAGAGGTTCTATCGCATTTAATGTTGGTGGGGTTCACCTCTTTCTCTTCTTCTATTTCATTGATAAGTCATTTGAGCCAAATACCTTCAGTGACAGCTGAGCTTAGCGCCATGTACTCTTCTTCCATTGTGCTTAGGGCTACAGTTTGTTATTTACGGGAAGACCATGAGATCGGATTGCTTCCCTTGAAATAGACAAAATCGCTGGTACTTCTTCTATTATCTATGCATCTGCCCCAATCTGAATCTGAATATCCTATCAGAGTATTTTTCTTAGTATGTTTATAAAATAACCCATATGTTTTTGTACCTTGGATATATCGTAGAATGCGTTTGGCTGCTCCCAAATGTTGTTTTGACGGATTACTAACAAATCTGGAAAGCAAGCTTACGACATTCTCTATATCAGGCCTGGTATTTGTTAAGTAGATGAGTGATCCAATGAGGCTTCTATAGCTTCCTTCATCTGTTGCTTCTTCTTTTCCTTCTTTAGTTAATTTTTCTATTGTTGACATTGGTGTAGAAACAGGATTGCAATTTTCTAGTTTAAATTTGCGTAAAAGGTCACTAGCATACTTTTCTTTAGATAACATGATACCTGCTAGAGTTTGCTTGATTTGTATGCCAAGGAAGTACTTGAGTAGACCCAAATCAGTCATTTCATACTTCTTTTTCATCTCTTCTTTGAAGTTCTCCAGCTGTTGAATGTTATTACCTGTAAATACTAAATCATCAACATAAAGAAATATAATTAGTATGTTACAATCTTCCTTCTTTATGTATAAAGAAGATTCATTGGCACTACGTTGGTAATTTTGCTGGATTAGATAAGAATTTATATTTGAGTGCCATGCTCTTGGAGCTTGTTTCAAGCTATAAAGAGCTTTTTGTAATTTGTAGACTTTATGCTACTCCCCTTCTATCTCATAACCTCTTGGTTGTTGCATATAAACATCTTCTTTAATCTCTCCATTCAGAAAAGCTGATTTAACATCAAGTTGATATAGCTTGAGTTTGTTTTGTGCTGCAAAGGAAATGATGGCTCGAATGGTTTCTAATCGAGCAACTGGAGCAAAAGTTTCATTAAAGTCTATTCTAGGTATTTGGGAATAGCCTTTTACTACTTTACGATCTTTATATTTGTTAATGGATCAATCCTCATTTTCTTTGATCTTGTAGACCCATTTTAGGCCTATTATCTCTTTATTGGCTGGTGGTTCTACTAGTGTCCATGTATTATTTTTCTCTACCATTCTTATTTCTTCATTCATTGCTGTCCTCCATACTTGCTTAGTGGTTGCTTCATCAAATGTTGTTGGAGTTGTTGTTGTGAGGGCAAATTCACACTCTTGATAAATATCACTTAGTAGCTTCGTTCTTTTGGGTGATGATGAATCTGAACTAGAGGTATCAGAAGTATCTTGATGGATATTCAGAACTTCATTTGGCTCTATGGTAGCTGTTTCAGTTGATTCAACCGCCACTTTTTCATTGGAAAAGATGGAATCAATTGAAAATACTCTTGATGAAACCTCTTAAGAACCTGATGCCCACTGCCATTTCTCTTCTTCATAAAATAAAACATCCCTTGTTGTTACAACTTTATGTTGGTTTGGCAAGAAAACATTATACCCTTTTGATTCCTCACTATAGCCTAGCAAAACACCTTTTTCACTTTTCTTTTCTAACTTTGTTCTTTCTTCATTGTGAATGTAGATGAATGATATGCATCCAAAAGTTCTTAAAGGATTTACTCTTGGTTTTCTATTTGTTAATGCATCATGAGGTGTTGTATTGTCCAACGCCCTTGTTGGTGCTCTATTGAGCAGGTATACAGCTGTATTGACAGCCTCTGCCCAAAATTCTATGGGAATCTGTTTTTGAAGTAGATTGGTCTTGGTCATTTCTATTATTGTTCTATTTCTCCTTTCTACCACCCCATTTTGTTGGGGTGATTTACTAACTGTTAATTGCCTCTTTATGCCATTGAACATACAAAACTCCATGAAATCTTTAGAGATAAACTCTCCTCCTCTATCTATTCTTAACATTTTGATAGGAAAGGAGTATTGTTTTTCTACTAACACCCTAAATTGTTTGAAACAATCGAAAGCTTGTGATTTATTTGCTAAGAAATAAACCCACATATATCTTATATAATCATCTACCAAAAGTAGATAGTACCTTTTTGTCCCAAAGAGAATGAGGAAGATGGCCCCCAAAGATCTGCATGAATTAGTTGTAATGGCTGAGTGCTTCTCCATTCACTTGCTGTTGGAAATGGCATTCTGTGTTGCTTCCCATATGCACATTCTTAACACTGTATGAAAGCTCCTTTTGGTATCACTAGTAAAGCTTGAACTATATTATTTTGTTACAGCTTTCTTAAGTCTTGAATATTCAGGTGTGATGCCATATACTGAGGACTGAATTATTTGATGATATACATGAAAGTGCTAGCTCTTTTCCTAGTTTTAGTGTAAAAGGAAAAAACTCTGTTTTTTGAAATGTGAATTGTCATAATTAAATTTGCACTATCATCATATATATCACACTGTTCTTTTGTAAAAGTAACTTGATTGACTTTTTGGATTAACTGTCCAATACTTAACAGGCTTTGTGCTAGAGTTGGGACATACTAAACATTATCTATATGTCTTAACTCTCCCCCGGCTGTTTGACCTATTATAGTTCCTTGACCCTCTATTTTTTCTGGTTTTCCATTTCCTAGAGCAACTTCAGATTTGTTAGTCTCATTTAAGGATGAGAAGTAATTAATATTTCCAGTCATATGGGTAGAACACCCACTATCAACATGCCATGTGTAAGACCCCCATTTTTTTTTCTTTTTCGACACCGGGGTCTTAGGCCCAGAACCGCCACCTTGTGGTGATACCTTCGCACCCGGGAAGGTCGTCACTACAAGATGCCGATTCTGCCGGCCAAAATCGATCACAACTGTAGCAACAGAATAAAAGCAAGTCCACAGAAAATCACATGTATAGAAAATAAGCTCCACGAAGGGAGTGTCCACAGATAGTACATATAATAAAAATCTCGGGCTTATGCCCGGTACATCAAGTCCTCACTACAAATCACTCATCGCGGAAGCAAACTAATACAACTACTAGTGTTCGGGACTCACAGTCCCTGCTGTCTGGCCTCCAATACTAGACTTTCCGATCTCCAAGCGTGCCGACCTCCGGGGCTGCTCCTCCATGTTGGGCTCCGTGGTCCCCTAAATGATGTGGTTCGAAAATCGTTAGTCTAAAAGATTAAGCCCTATCGTCCTCCGCCCCTTCCCCCATGGCTCCTAAGCACCGAGCGGAGAGAAGGAAAGGAAAGGACATAAAGGTGGAGAATGTCAAATAGCAGATGGCAGCGGAACTAGACTAGCAGTTCTAAGTATGGTAATAATGATACAAAATTGGAATAAGTAACCTAAACTTATGTGAATACACATAAGCTAAGGGATCTCTTGCAAGGCTCCTATCGTATAAAAAGTCCCATACCGATTTATACAATAGGGTGTCGATTTTTTTAGCAGGCTTAAATATATAATACTGAAAGAGAACCTTGACTTATAAGCACGCTCGCACGAACTTATAGGCCAAGGGATCGTTTTGCAAGGCCTAATGTATAGAGCGTCCCATACCGCTTATACATTAGGTGTCAGGTTATATGCAATGATTATGCTATGAAATGCAATTATGTTATGATGTGAGCATGCAAGTGCAACTCACCCACTCGACTCTGGGTACACAGACCTTTAGTTCCCCCTTTCGGAGCCGTTACCTCCCAAGATACCTCCGTAGTGGCAGACGGAAGCGGTGGGTTGGGCCTCTCCCACCTCTAAACCAGTAAAGCACTACCGGTCAGACTTATCGTACGCCTCAACGCTTGGTGCACAAAGCGGACTCCTGCGTACTCTTGCCGGCTGGCGCACCGGACTTCTGTTGGCGAAGTGCTAACCACACTTGCCGAGTCAGCGTATTGGCGTCGGTGCATCGACCCTCCAATACCGAAGACCCACCACCTTATACCTTCTATGCACATGCAATAGTTATGAGTCCAAACAACAATCGAACCAAATCTCCCCGGACTATCCCGTCCGTCATAAATCAACAACCGAGCCGAAGCACCCCGGACTATCCCGTCCGTCATAATCAACAACCGAGCCGAAGCTCCCCGGACTACCATGCCCATCACCATAACCACTAGGCTTATTGCCCGAGTAACCCAAACTATCTCCCGGGACATTGGTGGTGTAAGAGTGTGAAATCCTAAGTTTTCTAGTTACTCTTTTGGCGATTTTATACCTATGACTTAGGTTTTACCCAGGACTGCCCAAGGTATTCTTTGTAAAGAGCTCTCAAGGGCACTAGGAGCTATGATGGGCTGAATCCCAAAGCTCCCTTTCGCAAGGCCCTTATTCTTGTTGGTTGGTAACTAATCCCATATCCATTACCCGTTTCTTTTTCATATTACGGTAGACTAAACCTAAGGTGATTTTGACATTTCACTCTACAGGGAAAGACGATCTTTCGTCGACCCCAAACACTACTTAACACTACCGACTCATATCTCACTACTTAACCTAAACTCCAACTATGCTAAATCATTTCCTTTCAACAATTTACTAAATGCAGACCACAAGGTTAAATGTCATGTATAATGGGGAGTACATCAAATAATCTTCCAATATTCCTATAATAATTAATTGAGGTCCATTATGACCTTTAAGCCCTAAATCCAGAGACCCAAAATTTTCCTTATTTATTTAATAATTTATTTAATTATTCTAGTGACTAAAATTTCCAATAATGAACATGAAGTACCATTTTCAGGAAAGATATCATTCCACTAATTTTATAGGATATTTAAAATAAACATTTAAGTCATCTTCCAAAATATCTCAATTTTTCAGTAAGGTTTTATCCCAAAATTCCTATTTCATTTTAACCCTTGAAAATTCATTTAAAGAAATATAAAAGACTATATTGCTTCCAAAAATTCAGAGAAAATTCCAGTATGATTCTAATGGCATATAAATGATTTGGGCCAAATTTCATAATTTATTTATCAGTAAATAATCTTAATTAAATTATAGAATAATTTCCTCATTTAACAAGCTTGTGAAGTAAGTACCTCAAATATGTATCCAAAATTTTTTATAAAATTTATATATGCATATAATGATTCAAACCTTCCTCTGCCAAACTTTCATGACCTCCCAAGGATCAGAGAGACCATAATGATCAATTTATTATATTGAGGCATCCCTTGTGTTACAAATGAAGTACTATAACTATTGTCCCAAAATTCCCAATTAAATTACCAGAGGCTCTTAATATCCTTATGACCAATCTACCAAAATTTCACCTTAGTTTCAGGAGTTTAGCTAGCCCATTACAACCCTACAATATTTGTGCCCAAAACTAGGGTTAGGGTTTTGTGGGTCCCAAACTTTCCAAAACACCCTAAGATTTTAACCAGAGGGTTATAATTACCATAATACCCTCCTTACAAAATTTCATAGTCATACAAGGTGTTTTGGCCACATGCCCTTCATAAGGTACAAAAGCCCTTCCTTAGGGTTTGACCTAGGATCTTGGGGCAATTCAATTCCAAACCTCCTCATATTTCATTGGAAGGTGCACAAGTTCATGAAAAGTCAGTGTTCAAAATTTAAACCTCTGTTGAGGTGAATTGGACACTCTAAGCAAAAATTACATTTTGGACCAAAATGCCCTTCTTAGGCCAAGGCTAGGGTTTGCATGATTTCCATTCAAATCACCTCCAAACTTAATGAAATTTTAACCAGAGGTCTATATTGACCTCATATATCTCCCACCAAAGTTTCGATGAATTTGGACTTCATTTGACCCATATATTAATTTACCCTAGAGAAATTAAATTATTTCCAAAACTATAGAAACTTTATTCCCAAAAATTCCCATTTTTGGACAAGGTCTAGATATGGACAAGGGTGACTCTCTGCCAAAATTTCAAATCATTTGGACTGAGGATAAAGTATGGGCACAAAGTTTAATATTTTCCTAGCCCTAGATGTAGGCCCCACCAAAATGGGTGCCCTAGTCCAACCAGAGGTCCAAATGGGTTCAAATTAATTTTGAATTAAACTAGACACTTAGGGCTACAAAATTCATGTTGGTGACTTTTTCAGTAGAGGGGCCTAAGTATTTTTAAAAATTAAAAACATTAAATACATTAGGTGTGACAGAATTCATTAAAATGAAATATATAAACCTATAGTTTGAAATATAATGCAGCACGAATCTTGATGTAAGGTGGACGGCATCTGGTCATCTTCAAGCTCTAGCCGACGGCCCAGATTCGTCCCGCTTGGTCCATCTTCCAGCGGCTGCCGCCGACGATCCGGCCACCTCCCCGGCCTGCCACCGCCGCCAACACCTTCGTGGTGGTCGGGGCTACCTCCAGGCGGCGGCACGGCCGCCGGGGAGCACTATTCCGGCGAAACCGACAAGCTCAAAACCATGGAAAAATCGCGATTTTTCTGAATTGGATCGGGCTCAATTGAGCCCGAACCTTGGACCTAATGATTTCTAAGGTCTGCCCATGGGTTAAGAAGTAGAGGAGGACCTGTGGTCGCGGCTGTAGCCGTGCTGATCGCCGGATTGGCATGGTGGTGGCCGGTGGTGGTCGGCTTGTTCAAAAATACAGGAAACTTGTTGGCTCCTTCATGAAAATGGTGGGAATTACTCCTTGGAGTCCAATGGAGCTTTTAAAAGGGAGAGGGGAGGTGTTAGGTAGCTGAATTGCCCTATGCCATTTTTGGCCTAAGTCAACAATGGCGGCTTGGTTGGTAGGGGGTGGAGCTTGCTCTAACCAGTCCAAAAAGGCTGCTGCACTCCCCCTTATTCTTTTGAATTGAATGGGGAGGTTGGGGAGGGGGGAGGAGGAGCACAAAGTCCTCCTTCCTTCTTCCTTCTCTTTCTCTCTCCTCCATGGGTGACTTTTTCTCTCCTAGTCACCAAGCCTGAAATTTGGCTCCTCCCTATCCTATGGAAGCCCACAAGTCCATTTGGTCACTTAAGTCAAGGTTAGCCCACTTGCAATGGGCTTGAGCTTGAGTTAGCCCATTTGGGCTAACTTGATCCAAAGTTGGACTAAGGCCCACCTAGGTCAAATTGGTCCTTGAGGTTTCTTCAATGGGTCCTTGGTGACCCATTAGCCTCCCCTAGGGTCAAGGTGGGGTTGGATTGGCCCTTGGAGGTCACTTGACCTTTAACTAGGGCACTTTGACCATTTTAGGTCAAGAGTTGACTTTGGTCAACCTAGCCTTTATGATTGGTCCCAATGGGTCCTTGGTGACCTATTGGCCTCTCACTAGGGCTATGAGGGTATGGGTAGGGTCCACTTGGCTAAGGGACTGCAATTGACCCTTGTGTAGGTCAATTTGACCCAATTAGGGTTAGAGTTGACTTTGGTCAACTTAGCTCCCTTGACTACCCTCCATGGGTCCTTAGTGACCCATTGACCCCTACATAGGGTTATGGAGGTATAGGGGTGGTCCATTTGGCTAAGAGACTACAATTGACCCTTGTGTAGGTCAATTTGACCCAATTAGGGTTAGAGTTGACTCTGGTAAACTCAGGTCCTTTGGCTGCCCTCCATGGGTCCTTAGTGACCCATTGACCCCTTACTAGGGTTATAAAGGTATGGGTGGGGTCTTGGAGTCTTGGTGAAGCTTCATGATCACCTTAAACCAAGGTTTTTGAGTTTACTATTTGCAGACCATAGTGCCTCTATCCACACCACCAGGTCCACTTGGCTCTTTCTTGGGCTTCCTAGGGTTTTGTCATGACAAAACCACTCTTAGGGGTCTAGTTGGAAATGGGATGTTACAAATCCCAATAAACAAAACAAAGATTTCATCCCCGAAATCAAGCTTAAGACCGCAGGGACTCCTATCGGGGAGAAGGAAACTTGTAACATCCCATGAGAAGCGAAAGATTTAGATCACGACCATGTTCGTTATGTGAGGTTTAAAGGTGATAGTCAAATCTAAGACCAATTCGCTCAATTGGCGAAGTCTAGACCTTAATAAACAAAAGTTTAGCCCATATTCTTGAAATTTCAGTCCTACTAGTTTAAAATAGGAAGATAAATTGAACATTCTAAGAGGTTGTGAGGTATACCTGACTGAAGAGTTCCGGGTATCTTTGTCGCATCAAGTGCTGGGGCTCCCATGTGTGTTCCTCTCTTCCGTGATTTCTCCACAGGACCTTGACTAATGGAACCTTTTTGTGGCGTAAGACTCGTACTCCCTTGTCGTCAATCCGGATCGGTTCTAGGTGAACTGACCGATCAGATGCTATCGGCCCATCTGTGGTTGTAACTTGCTGCTCTGGGCGTAGTAGAGCTCTCCTAAGAGAGGATATATAGAATACGTCATGTAGACTTGCCAGCTCCGGTGGCAGCTCCAGCCTGTATGCCAAAGGACCGATCCGCTCCTGGATCCTATAAGGCCCCATGTATCTTGGACTAAGCTTCTTCCTCTATCCGCGTACCCGAGTAACTCCATGCATTGGTCGGATCTTCAAGAACACCTGATCTCCCACCTGGAATTCCACCTGACGATGCCGAGCGTCGTAATACTTAGCCTGCCGGCTTTGTGCTTCCGGCATCCTGTCCCGTATCAATCTCACCTGAGCCTCGGTGTCCTCGACAAACTCCGAATCCAATGTCTTAGGGTCCTCGTCATGTATCCATGACATCGGAGTCCTGCACTTCCGTCCGTACAACGCCTCATAAGGAGCCATCTTTATACTAGACTGGTAGCTGTTATTATACGAGAACTCAATCAGCGGTAACAACTTCTCCCAAGGTTCACCGCGATCTAATATGCAGAGTCGTAGTAAATCCTCCAGAGTCCGGTTGGTTCGTTCCGTCTGTCCATCCGTCTGGGGGTGGAAAGCCGTACTGAATGTTAGTCGAGTGCCCAAGTAAGTCTGCACTGACCTCCACTCCCTGGATGTAAATCGTCCATCCCGGTCTGACACAATCGACTTGGGGACGCCATGATAGCGAACGAACTGCTCCACAAACTTTCGGACTAGCACACTTACCAAGTCATCCTTCCTGATTGGAATAAACCTGGCTACCTTTGTTAGCCGGTCGATGATCACCCAGATCGAATCATTCCCTGTCCTCGATCGAGGAAGTCCGTGTATAAAGTCCATGGCGATATCATCGAACTTCCACTCTGGTACTGGGAGTGGCTGCAATAATCCTGCGGGGTTTCTGCACTCCGCTTTCACCAACTAGCATGCCTCACAATGGGTCACGAAGTAGGTGATATCCTTCTTCATGCCGGGCCAGAACATTGTCTTCTTCAGATCTGCAGTCATCTTTATAATCCCCGGGTGTACCGAATATCGACTGCAATGAGCCTACATCATGATGTCCTCCCGGACCTGGCCTCCCTCTGGTATGTAGACCCGTCCTCTAAAGCATACTAAGTCATCCCTCAGTGTATAATCTCCCGCAGTGCCTGCTTCTAAGGCCCGGAATATCGGCTCTAGCTGGGTATCCTGCTTCTGTCCATCCTTGACCCTTTCTCGAATGTGACCAGTGGCGATTAATGACAAAAGATACTCTCGGTATAACTCAGGGTGATCCTCGGACACCAGGGATATTTGCATCTTATCTAACATCTGAACTAACTCCAAAGCCATCAACTGTGTTCCTACTCCGGCGTTTGCGGTCTTTCGGCTCAGTGCATCTGCTACCACATTCGCCTTTCCCGGGTGGTAATGCATCTCATACTGGTAGTCTGCCAAAAATTCCACCCATCGTCTCTGTCTGATGTTCAGCTCTTTTTGCGTGTCCACATACCTCAAATTTTTATGGTCTGAGTATATGTCGCAGTGGACACCGTACAGATAGTGACGCCAGACTTTTAGTGCAAAGATAACAGCTCCCATCTCTAAGTCATGGACTGGGTAGTTTTGTTCGTGCTTCTTCAGCTGCCGAGAAGCGTAAGCTATCACATGGCCATTCTGCATAAGCACTGCACCCATGCCCTGGTAGGAGGCATCGGTGTAGACCTGGAATCCTTCTTTCCCTGAAGGGAGAGCAAGTATAGGAGCCGAAGTGAGTCGCCCCTTTAGCTCTTGAAAAGCTGCCTCACATTGTGGGGTCCAGATAAAGGGCACCTCCTTCCTTGTCAGAGATGTGAGTGGAAGGGTGATACGAGAGAATCCCTCTACGAACTTCCGGTAGTAACCGGCGAGTCCTAGGAAACTTCGTACATCTATGGTCGTCTTCAACTGTGGCCAGTCCCGGACTGCTTGGATCTTGGCCGGGTCCACTGCCAACCCCGCACCACTGATGATATGGCCCAGGAAGGCCACCTCCTTCAACCAAAACTGGCATTTGCTGATCTTCGCATAGAGCTTGTGCTCCCGTAGTCTCTCCAGAGTCAGCGTCAGATGCCGAGTGTGCTCCTCTTCCGTCCTAGAGTAGATCAGGATGTCGTCTATGAATACTATGACGAACACATCCAAGTAGGCCTCAAAAACCCGGTTCATGAGGCTCATGAATGCCGACAGAGCATTTGTGAGCCCGAAGGGCATCACGGTAAACTCATATAGCCCATATCTGCTACTGAAAGTAGTCTTTGGAATGTCCTCCTCCTGGATCCGTAGTTGGTAGTAACTCGACCTTAAATCCATCTTCGAGAAATTATGGGCTCCCTCCAGCTGGTCGAATAATTCATCTATCCGTGGGAGCGGATAGGTATTCCGGACGGTCAGTCTGTTTAGTGCTCGATAATCGATGCACAAGCGAAGTGTCCCATCCTTCTTCTTCACAAATAAGACCGGGGCTCCCCATGGCGAGGAACTCGGTCTAACAAACCCGGCTTCCACCAGTTCCTGGAGTTGGCTTCGAAATTCTGTCAGCTCTTTTGGGGCCATCCGGTAAGGGGCTCTAGCTGCCGGCTTAGCCCCCCGGCACCAGCTGTATCCGGAAATCCTGCTCCCGGTGCGGGGGTAGCCCAGGCAGTTTTTCTGGAAATATGTCGGCAAAATCTCGCACCACCGGAATACCCGAGGTGGAGACCTTGGCCTCAGTCATTTCAAATATTACCTCATACACTTCTTCCCCCTGTAAGTGAGCCTTGACGGCCTGTACAGATGACAGCATGAGAGGGGGAATTGATCTAGTACCTTCAATGACGAGGTAGGAATCTCCATGTCTCACGGTAACTCTCTTGGACGTGCAGTCAATTTGAGCATGATTCCAGTTCAGCCACGTCATTCCTAGGATCAAATCAAAGATTGGCATCTTTATGATCGTCGCTGGAGCTTCAAATATCTTTCCGTCGATCTCCGCCTCCATATTGCAGTGGGCAGAGGTGAACAACTCTGATCCGTCGGGTAATCGTATCCTTATCATCAGACCCATGAATCGCTCCACGCCTTCCAACCCTTCTACGAAGGCTTCCGATATAAACGAGTGTGAAGCACCCGTATCAAATAGCGTATAAGCGGGTTTGCCGCTGATGAAAACTATTCCTGGGGGTGGGCAAAGTTAAATGCCTTAGAATCTAGCTATGGTTTTCTTCCCTAGATTATCACTTCTATATAAACTTAAAGGTCATGAGGAAATAAGTTTACAATTTTCTGACGTACCAGTGATTACTTGCTCCGGGTTCCGGGGTTGAGCCAAATCTAGTGCATAAATTTGCTCCCTCTGCTGCCTGCGATCTGCACCCTGGAAACCACGTCCTCAACCACATCCTCGTCCTCCAAACTGTTGGGCATGCGGGGCATCCTGGGGTGCTGGTAAAGGTGCTCCCCTCATGGGGCAGTTTCTCCGAATGTGTCCTATCTGATGGCAGTTGTAGCACTCCGGTGGGGGAAATGTCATACCCCCGGGTCTCGGTGCCTCCATCATCTGAAGAGGCTGAGGGGCCAAAATCACCTGCTCCCTCGGCTTCTACCTCACTTCCTGTCGAGGCTGATCCTCTGTCCTTCTCCCACCTGGTATAGCACCTTGCCGCTGATCATTTCTGGCTCTCCGGCCCTGATCCTCCGCTTGTCGCTTCCAGCCCCGAGTGGTGTGCCAGTCAGCCTCAATCCTCTTTGCCATCTCCAAAATCCGGGAGATAGGCCCGTCGGATACAAACAACAAAGCCTCCCTCAAGTCCTCCCGCAGGCCCTTATAGAATCTCTTGATGTATCCTGCTTCGTCCAGCTGGTAAGAATCTGCATATCGAGCCAAATGGTCGAACTCCTGATGGTACTCTACCACTGTCCAGGTGCCCTGCTTCAGCTGTAAGAACTGCTCCTCCAACTCATCCCTGGCCGACTGTGGAACAAAATGCTCCAGCAGCGCGGTCCTGAACTCTTCCCAGGTAACTTCCGTAACCTCCCTATCAGCAAATATTGTGTCCAGCAGCGTCTTCCACCACCTTTTGGCATGGGACTCCAGGCAGGAGACAACCAAGGCCACCCTCTCCTCCCAGGGACACCGTATCCCAGTCAGCATTTCGTACATAATATCTAGCCATTCTTCTGTCCGTACAGCGGATTCTGTCCCCAAGTAAGATGGAGGGGAGAGTCCTCAAAAGATTCTCAGCCAATTGGCCCCCGGGTTCGGCTGCAGAGCCGGAACCTGCTGAGCCCTGAAAGCATCTAGAATGGTCGTCAGCGTTTGACCCATCTCCGAGTGTAGGAATGGAGTGGGGACCAGGGGAGGTGGTGCAACAGTCGGAGTCTGCTGAACTCTGCCTTGTGGTGTTGGCTGCGCTGGGGGCTGCGTAATAGAAGACAAATATAAGAAGTCTCACAGATTTAACTAAAAGTGGACAATTTTTATGTGATTTCCCATATGGGCCCACCACTGCTTCCGCTGCTTAGTTTGTCCCCAAACTAAACTCGAGCGGGGGTGTCCCAGGGTTAGTGGACTGCTACTTTTCTAATCGAGGTTCCCCTCTGATACCACTTGTAAGACCCCCTTTTTTTTCGACACCGGGGTCTTAGGCCCAGAACCGCCACCTTGTGATGATACATTCGCACCCGGGAAGGTCGTCACTACAAGATGTCGATTCTGCCGGCCAAAATCGATCATAACTGTAGCAATAGAATAAAAGCAAGTCCACAGAAAATCACATGTATAGAAAATAAGCTCCACGAAGGGAGTGTCCACAGATAGTACATATAATAAAAATCTCGGCCTTATGCCCGGTACATCAAGTCCTCACTACAAATCACTCATCGCGGAAGCAAACTAATACAACTACTAGTGTTCGGGACTCACAGTCCCTGCTGTCTGGCCTCCAATACTAGACTTTCCGATCTCCAAGCGTGCCGACCTCCGGGGCTGCTCCTCCATGTTGGGCTCCGTGGTCCCCTAAATGATGTGGTTCGAAAATCGTTAGTCTAAAAGATTAAGCCCTATCGTCCTCCGCCCCTTCCCCCATGGCTCCTAAGCACCGAGCGGAGAGAAGGAAAGGAAAGGACATGAAGGTGGAGAATGTCAAATAGCAGATGGCAGCGGAACTAGACTAGCAGTTCTAAGTATGGTAATAATGATACAAAATTGGAATAAGTAACCTTAACTTATGTGAATACACATAAGCTAAGGGATCTCTTGTAGGGCTCCTATCGTATAAAAAGTCCCATACCGATTTATACGATAGGGTGTCGATTTTTCTAGCAGGCTTAAATATATAATACTGAAAGAGAACCTTGACTTATAAGCACGCTCGCACGAACTTATAGGCCAAGGGGTCGTTTTGCAAGGCCTAATATATAGAGCGTCCCAAACTGCTTATACATTAGGTGTCAGGTTATATGCAATGGTTATGCTATGAAATGCAATTATGCTATGATGTGAGCATGCAAGTGCAACTCATCCACTCGACTCTGTGTACACAGACCTTTAGTTCCCCCTTTCGGAGCCGTTACCTCCCAGGATACCTCCGTAGTGGCAGACGGAAGCGGTGAGTTGGGCCTCGCCCACCTCTAAACCAGTAAAGCACTATCGGTCAGACCTATCGTACGCATCAACGCTTGGTGCACAAAGCGGACTCCTGCATACTCTTGCCGGCTGGCACACCGGACTTCTGTTGGCGAAGTGCTAACCACACTTGCCGAGTCAGCGTATTGGCGTCGGTGCATCGACCCTCCAATACCGAAGACCCACCACCTTATACCTTCTATGTACATGCAATAGTTATGAGTCCAAACAACAACCGAACCAAATCTCCCCGGACTATCCCGTCCGTCATAAATCAACAACCGAGCCGAAGCACCCCGGACTATCCCGTCCGTCATAATCAACAACCGAGCCGAAGCTCCCCGGACTACCATGCGCATCACCATAACCACTAGGCTTATTGCCCGAGTAACCCAAACTATCTCCCGGGACATTGGTGGTGTAAGAGTGTGAAATCCTAAGTTTTCTAGTTACTCTTTTGGCGATTTTATACCTATGACTTAGGTTTTACCCAGGACTGCCCAAGGTATTCTTTGTAAAGAGCTCTCAAGGGCACTAGGAGCTATGATGGGCTGAATCCCAAAGCTCCCTTTCGCAAGGCCCTTATTCTTGTTGGTTGGTAACTAATCCCATATCCATTACCCGTTACTTTTTCATATTACGGTAGACTAAACCTAAGGTGATTTTGACCTTTCACTTTACGGGGAAAGACGATCTTTCGTCGACCCCAAGCGCTACTTAACACTACAGACTTATATCTCATTACTTAACCTAAACTTCTAGGATGACTCATCCACATCTACAAAATCCAGCAAGATGGCTAACTCCAACTATGCCAAATCATTTCCTTTCAACAATTTACTAAATGCAGACCACAAGGTTAAATGCCATGTATAATGGGGAGTACATCAAATAATCTTCCAATATTCCTATAATAATTAATGGAGGTCCATTATGACCTTTAAGCCCTAAATCCAGAGACCCAAAATTTTCCTTGTTTATTTAATAATTTATTTAATTATTCTAGTGACTAAAATTTCCAATAATGAACATGAAGTACCATTTTCAGGAAAGATATCATTCCACTAATTTTATAGAATATTTAAAATAAGGATTTAACTCATCTTCCAAAATATCTCAATTTTTCAATAAGGTTTTATCCCAAAATTCCTATTTCATTTTAACCCTTGAAAATTCATTTAAAGAAATATAAAAGACTATATTACTTCCAAAAATTCAGAGAAAATTCCAGTATGATTCTAATGGCATATAAATGATTTGGGCCAAATTTCATAATTTATTTATCAGTAAATAATCTTAATTAAATTATAGAATAATTTCCCCATTTAACAAGCTTGTGAAGTAAGTACCTCAAATATGTATCCAAAATTTTTTATAAAATTTATATATGCATATAATGATTCAAAAATTCCTCTGCCAAACTTTCATGACCTCCCAAGGATCAGAGGGACCATAATGATCAATTTATTATATTGAGGCATCCCTTGTATTACAAATGAAGTACTATAACTATTGTCCCAAAATTCCCAATTAAATTACCAGAGGCTCTTAATATCCTTATGACCAATCTACCAAAATTTCATCTTAGTTTGAGGAGTTTAGCTAGCCCATTATAACCCTACAATATTTGTGCCCTAAACTAGGGTTAGGGTTTTGTGGGTTCAAAACTTTCCAAAACACCCTAATATTTTAACCAAAGGGTTATAATTACCATAATACCCTCCCTACAAAATTTCATAGTCATACAAGGTGTTTTGCCCACATGCCCTTCAAAAGGTACAAAAGCCCTTCCTTAGGGTTTGACCTAGGATCTTGGGGCAATTCAATTCCAAACCTCCCCATATTTCATTGGAAGGTGCACAAGTTCCTGAAAAGTCAGTGTTCCAAATTTAAACCTCTGTTGTGGTGAAGGCTAGGGTTTGCACTCTAAGCAAAAATTACATTTTGGACCAAAATGCCATTCTTAGGCCAAGGCTAGGGTTTGCATGATTTCCATTCAAATCACCTCCAAACTTAATGAAATTTTAACCAGAGGTTTATATTGACCTCATATATCTCCCACCAAAATTTGGATGAATTTGGACTTCATTTGACCCATATATTAATTTACCCTAGAGAAATTAAATTATTTCCAAAACTATAGAACAATTATTCCCAAAAATTCCCATTTTTGGGCAGGGTCTAGATATGGACAAGGGTGACTCTCTGCCAAAATTTCAAATCATTTAGACTAAGGATAAAGTGTGGGCACTAAGTTTAATATTTTCCTAGCCCTAGATGTAGGCCCCACCAAAATGGGTGCCCTAGTCCAACCAGAGGTCCAAATGGGGCCAAATCAATTTTGAATTAAACTAGACACTTAGGGCTACAAAATTTATGTTGGTGACTTTTTCAGTAGAGGGGTCTAAGTATTTTTAACAATTAAAAACATTAAATACATTAGGTGTGACAGAATTCATTAAAATGAAATATATAAACCTATAGTTTGAAATCTAATGCAGCACGAATCTTGATGTAAGGTGGACGACATCTGGTCATCTTCAAGCTCTAGCCGACGGCCCATATTCGTCCCGCTTGGGCCATCTTTCAGCGGCTGCCGCCGGCGATCCGGCTACCTCCCCGGCCTGCCACCGCCGCCAACACCTTCGTGGTGGTCGGGGCTACCTCCAGGCGGCGGCACGGCCGCCGGGGAGCACTATTTCGGCGAACCCGACAAGCTCAAAACCATGGAAAATCGCGATTTTTCTGAATTGGATCGGGCTCAATTGAGCCCGAACCTTGGACCTAATGATTTCTAAGGTCTGCCCATGGGTTAAGAAGTAGAGGAGGACCTGTGGTGGCGGCTGTAGCCGTGCTGATCGCCGGATTGGCATGGTGGTGGCCGGTGGTGGTCGGCTTGTTCAAAAATACAGGGAACTTGCTGGCTCCTTCAGGAAAATGGTGGGAATTACTCCTTGGAGTCCAATGGAGCTTTTAAAAGGGAGAGGGGAGGTGTTAGGTAGCTGAATTGCCCTATGCCATTTTTGGCCTAAGTCAACAATGGCGGCTTGGTTGGTAGGGGGGTGGAGCTTGCTCTAACCAGTCCAAAAAGGCTGCTGCACTCCCCCTTATTCTTCTGAATTGAATGGGGAGGTTGGGGAGGGGGGAGGAGGAGCACAAAGTCCTCCTTCTTCTTCCTTTTCTTTCTCTCTCCTCCATGGGTGACTTTCTCTCTCCTAGTCACCAAGCTTGAAATTTGGCTCCTCCCTATCCTATGGCAGCCCACAAGTCCATTTGGTCACTTAAGTCAAGGTTAGCCCAATTGCAATGGGCTTGAGCTTGAGTTAGCCCATTTGGGCTAACTTGACCCAAAGTTGGACTAGGGCCCACCTAGGTCAAATTGGTCCTTGAGGTTTCTTCAATGGGTCCTTGGTGACCCATTAGCCTCCCCTAGGGTCAAGGTGGGGTTGGATTGGCCCTTGGAGGTCACTTGACCCTTAACTAGGGCACTTTGACCATTTTAGGTCAAGAGTTGACTTTGGTCAACCTAGCCTTTATGATTGGTCCCAATGGGTCCTTGGTGACCTATTGGCCTCTCACTAGGGCTATGAGGGCATGGGTAGGGTCCACTTGGCTAAGGGACTGCAATTGGGTGTAGGTCAATTTGACCCAATTAGGGTTAGAGTTGACTTTGGTCAACTTAGCTCCCTTGACTACCCTCCATGGGTCCTTAGTGACCCATTGACCCCTACATAGGGTTATGGAGGTATAGGGGTGGTCCATTTGGCTAAGAGACTACAATTGACCCTTGTGTAGGTCAATTTGACCCAATTAGGGTTAGAGTTGACTCTGGTAAACTCAGGTCCTTTGGCTGCCCTCCATGGGTCCTTAGTGACCCATTGACCCCTTACTAGGGTTATAAAGGTATGGGTGGGGGGGTCTTGGAGTCTTGGTGAAGCTTCATGATCATCTTAAACCAAGGTTTTGGAGTTTACTATTTGCAGACCATAGTGCCTCTATCCACACCACCAGGTCCACTTGGCTCTTTCTTGGGCTTCCTAGGGTTTTGTCATGACAAAACCACTCTTAGGGGTCTAGTTGGAAATGGGATGTTACACCATGTTTCATTAGTGGACTGTTTCATTCTTTTTCTTGAATCTTCATCATTTTTTGCATAGAAAAGTTGCTCTATATGGTTTTCAGGATTTCTTACCTCTTGTTGTTTTTCAATAAACCTTGCTTCTTGTGGTTTCTTGTTGAACCAGCAATCCTTGGTCAAGTGTGTTGGCCTCTTGCATTTCTTGCACTTGTAATAACAGTTTTGTGCTTCATGATTTTCTCTATTACAAAGAATTCAATGAATCTGTGTTTTGGAATTTTGAAACTCTGTTTTAGGCTTTTGTTTGAAGAATGGATATTGCTGAGTTGATTGACTTCTGTCAATTTTTTTTTGAAACTGTTTGCTGCTATTGATTTTTGTTTGTAAGGCTTGATCTTGTGGGGATTTTTGCCTTTTTATCCTATCTTCATGTGCTTGTAAAGAACCCATGAGTGCAGGAATTGATAAAGTGTCCAAATTTTTGGACTCTACAATGGCAGTAACAATTAGATTGAAAATGGAGGGAAGACTCCTTAGCATTTTTGGTACTACTTTTTTATCCTTCTAAAACATCCCCCAAATTTCTAATTTGGTTTATGATATTTGTAGTCCTAGCAAAGAAGTCTTGGACACTCTCACTTTCTTTCATTTGAAGAGTGTCAAATTCTCTCCAAAATGTTTGAAGTTTAATGGTTATTACATGATTGGTGCATTTATATTCTGCCTTTAGCAAATCCCAAGCTGCTTTAGCTGTTTGGGAAGCCATTATTCTGGGAAATATTGACTTGCTAATTCCTTGTTGTATCAAAAGCAATGCTTTTGCATCTTTTACTTCTGTTTCTGCTGCTGTTTTGCATGCTGTTGCAATTGTAAGTTCTTCCTCTGGTGGTCGTTGATAGTCATTCTCTACTATATCCCATATCCTTGTGATTTAAACAGAGTAATCATTTGAACAGCCCAATATTCATATGATTCTCCTTGGAAAATTGGTACAGCACTCGTGGCATAAGTAAATGCCGACATTGTTTGTAGTTTTAAAACTTTTGCTACCTCTGATACCACTGTTAATAAAGAGAAAGCAAAAGCAATGTTGGGTATAAAGAAAGGATGGCGTTGAGTGTGAGAATGGCGTTGAGAGTAAAAAATATAATGAAGGAAATACTTGTTTTACACAACAACACACACAGTACAATTATCTTATATCAAATGTCTATATATAAAATTTCAGGAAATATGAAAAGGTGCGGCTGTTTGGCTTTGCTTGGGAAGAGAGCCGCAACTGTTGATATTGTTTTATCTTCACGTCTCTTTCTTCTTCTTCACTTCGATTCATTTGCACTGATTCGTTTTGTTCTTATCTTCTCAGATACAGTTTGAGAGTTGTTTTGGACTGATTTATCTTTGGCATCTCTTCAGCTTACTTTCAACACAAGATATCGTGCTTAGTGATGATGTCCAGTAACTTAGTAATGTAAGAGTTTGTCAATGAAGCTGCCCCGCCGCATATCGATGTGATATCGGCTGTTTTGACAATACAAAATTAGTTCACCAGAAAGGAATCTAGAGCATACAACACCATAATTCTCTCCTGCAACAACCGGCAACTCATAAGCCTCTCTAATCTCATTGCACAATCCATTTCTCTACCATTTCTTATTTATTAATTTAATATCTAATCACCTTCGCATTATTTTATGCATGTGCAGGACTGACCCGTAGAATTATATATATAAATAATTGATTTTGACCATAACAAAGCCTGTTTGTTAGCATGCTATTGTTGACTGGTACCACATAAATGTAAATAATATACGTAATATCGAACAAATACTATAATAATAACAGCGATATATAATTTACTTTAAAAAAATTTAAATTAATAAAAGATGGCACGTGATTAAATACAAATCCATGGTCATTCATTCATTAATCATTATTGTTATGCATGTTAATACCTCCGGCACCAGCTCATTATCTATCGCTTTATCTCTTTTATCTTAACCATCAGTTTGCTTGCTGTCGCCAAATTATTTATTTAAATAAACCTAAATTGCTTCCAAATGGAAAGGAAAAAAACTTTATGCGAAATTAACAAGGACGTGAAGTACCTACAAGCATGTGCAGAGTTTTTTATAGGTGCCTGCGGGAAAAATTAGCAAATAAATTAATAATTCTTTTTAAAAATAAAAAGAAAATTTATTGCCAGCTCAAGGGAATCATGCCATGAAATTTTATTTACAGAACAGTAAATATATGTTAGTATATTTTAATTTCTTTTTTTTTATTTTTGGGCATCCTTATGGGCAAATCATATTTGATTATTAGCAGCTCAAAAAATCTGAATTTTTAATTAAATGCTTTATTAGCAAACTGACCGAAGCTATGCTTAGGAAGAGGAAAATCGCGCACTGCCCTCTTGCTTGCGTTTATTCCTACCAGTTTTTCGCCAAACGACGCCCTTACTTAGGCGTGTTCAAAAAGCCCCCCGAGCCCGGGCCTCCCGGGCCCGGGCTTTCCTGAACCGGGCCCCGGCCCGGGCCCTGACTATAGCCAGGCCGGGCCGGGCCGGGCATCTGGCTCCGGAAGGGGGCCTGGTAAGGCCCCTGGGGCCGGACCCGATTTTTTTAAAAATTATAATTTTTAAAATAAAAAATTAAAAAAATATTGAAAAATACACTGAAAAATAAATATAATTTTGAAAGAAAAAATAATAATTTTATTAATGTTGAACACTTGAACGGAAGTATACAAAATTATAAATACACTGAAAAAAATACATTTTATTGAAAATCCAAAATTACAAAATTTACAAAATTATAAAATTTAAAGTATTACAAAATTATAAAATTTTAAAAATTCGTCTCGTCATCTTGACTTTAAGCTTTAATTTAGGTTGATCGCATCCATCTCATCTTCTATGTCCGACGAGCTATCCTCGATCGATGAAATATGTTGTTTCATCTTGATCGCATCCAAATGATCTTTATAGCATATGCAGATTTCGAGCGATTCTTCGCGTAGGCGACTTCTTCCCTCGTTCAACACCCTGCCACTAAGAGAAAAAGCAGACTCCGAAGCTACCGTGCTAGCTTGGATCGTTAATAAATCTCGTGCCATATAGGCCATAATAGGATAGGTATTTAGTTTACCTTTTCACCATTTTAAAATATCGAAATTTTCTAGTTCGTCTGTACTCATAAAATCACAAAATTGGGTTTTTGTGTACAAGCCTAATTCATTTAAACTACTAGATGTGGTGCGCGTTTTTTCCCGAGAAGCTAACTTTAACATTTTATTTTTAAAACTACCGCGTGTTTTTGGTTGCGACACATCCTCTCGGGGCCGTGATCCGTTTAAATTATCATAATAATTATAACATTCAGTAAAAACAGTGTTAAAATTTAAAATACTAAGATTATCCAAATCTGAATCACTAAGATATACGCCTAAATTATTATTTATTTCTTATATAAAATTTTCTACGCCGTCTACGTCAAAAAGAGGATTCAAAGCAGCGGCGCATGAAAACATTACTGGAATATCTCTATAATATTTTAAAATTTTGTTTTTCATTATTTCTATTAATTGGTTCCATCCGGCGTGTTGCTTAAATAGTTTAATTTTTAAGAAATATGAATAATATTTTCAATAACTAGCGGGCTAGTAGGATAAATACGCTAGATAGAGAATTTGTTGCCGTATAAAAAACTTTTAATAAATCCATATAATTTTCTAAAACAGCCCAATCGGACTCGCTTAATTTATGTTGATTTAACATAGTATAAAATTCCATTAATAGTATTTTTTGACGAATCGCTCGTTTTAGCATTGTGAATGTCGAGTTGCATCTAATTGGCATGTCAAATAAAAGTTTCAAAAAATTTTGACCTTGAGCGTTTACGAATTTTTTAAAATTTTGTCGTTGTTGTTTTGAAATATAAATAAATTGTAACATTAAACGTATTTTATTAAAGTACGGTTCTATATATGTTAAACTATCTTGTACGACCAAATTTAAAACGTGACATGCACAACGAGTATGAAAAAAACACCGTTTAACATAGATTTTAAATCACGTTTTAACCACTCAATTTGCGGTGAAATTATTTGTGGCATTGTCGAAAGAAATACTCATAATTTTATCTTTTATTTTAAATTCTTGCAAACATTTAAAAATAATTTGATAAATCGCAACACCAGTGTGCGGGACATCGAAACCTTCAAAATATATTATACGCTTCTTTAGATCACAGGAAACTGGATCGACCCAGTAACAAGTGATGGAAATATATGATAATCCTAATTTAATACTACTTGTCCAAACGTCGCTCGTTAAACTCACTCGACCCTCAAAATTTTCAAAATAATTAATTAAAGATTGTTTAGCTTCTAAATAATATTTAAGTGTGTCGCGTTTAATGGAAGATCGACTTACTTGATGATATTTGGGTTGTAGCCCTTGGTGGATGTACTCGGTTTCTTGCTCATCATCGTAGTGGTTGAACGGCAACCCACGTCTGATGACACTCTTCACCTGCAGCTCCCACTACCGACCTTGATCGTACGTCCATATTTGTCCAGATGCAGATAATTGCGCCTGACATGACTCAGGAGGAGTTTGTTTGGCAGTGCAAGACTTAATGTGTCTTGCGAGTGTCGAGTTGCCACTCAGAGTAAGCAATTTCGAACACTGTTTGCACTTCGCCTTATGCTCGGAGCCGACTTTCACTTTGTCGAAATATGCCCAAACCGGCGTCGTATGCTTGTGCTCCACCACTTCATGTGCGACCGGTGAAGATGAAGACGCTATCATTGATGTCGAATTGTCGACGTAAAAAAAATTAGGGTGGGAGGGGTGGGACTTGGAGTTTGGAGTGGGGGGGGGGAGTGGGGGTGGGGGGTGGGTTTTATAGTATTTTTTTTAAAAAAATTATTTTATATTTTTATTAATTTATTAATTATATAATATTATATTATATAATATATATTGTATAATATATTATATATTATTATATAATATATAATAGCATGCTGCCAGCCCTATTATAGGGATGGCACCATGCTCAGCCCACCAACGGCTCTGAGAGCCGTTGGAGGAACCAACGGCTCTGAGAGCCGTTGGTTACTTAGTGAATAAGGGACCGGGCTTTGCCCGGCCCGACCCCGGGCTTAGCCCGGTCCGGGGCTTAGCCCGGGCCCAGAAGTCGGGCTTTGCCCTGCCCGGATCCGCGCTGAGCCCGGGCCTAGAAACCGGGCTTTGCTCGGCCTGGCCCGGCCCTGGTACCGGGCCGGGCAAATGCCAGGATATGGGGCCTTGTTAGGCCCCATGGCCTGGCCTTGGCCCGGGGCAGGCCTAGCCCGGGCCCGGGCCTAACCGGGCTTTTACCGGGCCGGGCCCGGGCTGGCCCCCAGGGCCCGGTTTTTATGGGCAAGCCTACCCTTACTCCTTCTCCAGGTTGGCGCGGGGCATCTCCGTATAGGTGTGAGTTCAGTTTTTTTTTTTTGGTTCCATCGCTTTATTTTTCGGTTAGGGTTGCTAATTTATCTCCTACTAGTTCACGTCCAGGATTAAGAACTCTCATTTCTTGTGCCCCAAAATTGTAGAGATATTTTTTAAGATATCATCTAGATGTCAAACAACTCAAACAAATAAATGTTTTGACGGAGTGAGCTATAAATTGCAAAAATATGGTAAATGTTTATAATGCAAGTACATTTGCCGGACATTGTGGTTAACATGTTATTGCGGAAGTATCGAACATTTTCAATGGACAGATTAAAGTTAGAAGTGTTAGGGGTCGCTCAACGCTCTGGTAGACCGGACTAAATTGGACCACCTTAGCCCGGGAGCGATCGAGCGTACCAACAATGACAGTAAGTAAAAAGCTAGAAATGGAATTTTTTAACGTGGAAAATCCGTCAACTGGGTGAAAAATCACATGGTCGGGTCTGCGCCGATCAAACCTCCACTATTTTCTTGTTGATGTACAGAGTTTTCTTGAAATATTCTATGGTGATAGGCCGCCTCTCATTACAATAATGGAGAGAATAGGAAGGACTTGGAGGGTGACAAGTCACCACTCAATGGGCTATTTCCGCTCCCGCTACAATTGAGAGCTTTATGCTGTGGAGGCTTTGGAGTCCTTGATGTTAGCTTGAAGACGGGAGCATCTTGTTGTGTTTATACGTCTGGGGCTTGAAAGTTCAGGTTTGTCTTCTATTGTGCTTAGAGGAGTTTGGAGTGGCAGACTTGTCGTCGTCCGACGAGCTTGCTGTTTAGTCGAGAGCGCTGGGAATGTTGAGTGTTCTGCGCGTCAAGCTACAATTGAGCGGTCTTTAGCGGGCTCTAATGTTGCTCTTATAAACTGCTAGCGGGGCGGGGAAAACAAACTTTTGGTGCTGGAGGAGGGCGCGTGTGGCGCTTGTTGGAGGAGAGCGCGCGACACGCTTGCTGGAGGAGAGCGCGTGGGGCGCTTGCAGGAGTAGACCGCCCGGGGCGCTTGCTGGAGGAGAGCACGGGGGGCGCTTGCTTGTTGGAGGATAGCACACGCGGGAACGTGCAAGGAAGAGGCAAGCGTGAGGGAACGTGACAGGAAGAGGCACACGCGCGAGCGCACACGAAGAAGACGCGCACGGGAGCGCGGAAGGAAGGGGCACGCACATGAGCGCACAACCACCGGCCGGACGACTAGAATCACTCTGTTTAGAGCATGTGGATTATGGATTTTATTGAAATGACAAGACCATCCCCGATTGAAAAAATAACCACCCTCGTCGGAAAAATAATCGCCACTCTCGCGAGAGGAGAGGTGGCCTGATGAGGACAGCGGATGGAGGAGTTCAGCGGGACCAGTGGTCGGGCAAAGCCTCTTATCCGGGCAGAAAAGGTGGGTAGGACGGGTGGCAGAAATTGTCGGTCGTCGCGGCTGGTAGAGAAGCCGCCCCAAAAGGGGGCCGTGGTTGACGAGCGGTAGGAATTTCCGCCTGTCCAAGGCGTCGAAACTTCCAGAATGGGCGGAAAAATTTCCATCCGTTCTGGTTGGGAGAGAAGCTTCCCCTGAATGCGGGCGGCAGCTGGACGAGCGGTAGGAATCACCGCCCATCTAGTGCACTAAAACCTGCCAGAAGGGCTGCAATTTTTCCGCCAACCCATGCCGGAAGAAAAGTCACCCCCAAAAGGGGTGGCGGCTTAACGTGCGGAAAGAATCATCGCTCGTCCAAGGAACTTAAATTAGCAAGATGGGCGGAGATTTTTCCGCCCATCCTTGTTATGAGAAAAGCCGCCCCAAAGGGACTGGCAGTCGGAAGGCCTCCCCCGATCAGCGAGGCAGGAGGATGGGAGGCCACCTGCTTCTAGAGCGGTGGCGGAGGGCTAATCCTCCCGTCGGTATGCCGTGAGCGGCTACACCCTCGACTGTTATGCTACGGCGGTGGTGCCAGTGATTAGAGCAGTGGTTAGCGCGGTTACGGTGACGATGATGGTTGGCACACCGTTTGGTGCGGGGGTTACACCTCGATGGGGTTGTGTGTGGTTCGATGGGTTCGACTGAACCGGCTTAGGTGAAACCCATCATTTGCCCTCAAGTCTTTGCAGCACAGATCCAAAGCGAATGGAGGGCGGGGACTTTTCCCTAAGTCATGCACATGATAAATTGCGGTGATCATGGTAGAGATGATCAGTGTGGCAGTGGTGCGGAAGGTTATCTATCCACCGAGTGAAATGCTCACTTATGGTGATGTGTGCTTATGGATGAATGATTTGGGGGTAAGATGTGCACGAGGCTCCTCGCACACTAGAATCGGTGTTCGCGAGGTGTGCACTAATGTTGCAGTGTGCACGAAGTGTTGGCTTCACTCGTAGTGCTCAACGCATGTAGTGAAAGGTATAATGCATGTGAAGCACGCGCTAGGCGCAATGTGTGAGGGGCGTTATGCGTGCGTAATTGCAAAATTTGCATAACGTGTGTACAGAGTGGGGCGCGACGTGTACAATGTACGTGCAAGGTGCAACGCGTGTGACGTTCGCATGAGGTGTAGTGTGTGTGATGAGTGTGCAGGGCACAATGTGTGGTGCGCGCACGGTGGGTAATGTGCACAAAATGATATGAGATTCCTGCAATATTGAAGGTGAAGGTGCACATGGTGGTGCAGATGCATTGCTGTGGCGTAGCTGAATCTGGTGTTGGAGATCCTTCCAAGGATGAGTGAGGGGCTCTGGTGTTGAGGTAGATGAGGAGTGGCTCCATCTTTGTTATTTTTTGCACAATTATCTTGTTTAGCCACTTCGTACTTTGTTCGCGGAGCTCTAGAAGTTTTTTGAGCATTGTTTGATTGTTTATAACTGTTCTAGCTTTGAGTACTTGCTCATGGTGACTATAATGTTTTAGCGGTATTGGAACCATCGCTCTGTATAAGCACTTGTTCTGCTTCTAAACGTTGGTTGTTGGTGGGCGAGGTCCAGACGACACCCATACCACTATGTGGGGGAAAGGCGGATGACATTCTGCAGGAGTGAGTGTATCGTTGCTTATCTTGTTTTTGACGACCTTTCTGAGGACGTGTGCATCAAGATTGATGTTGGCGAGGAGGAGCAGGCTCCTTAGTTTATTGTTCCTGGTACTGTCTTATATACTTGTTGCATTGATGGCGTTCTTGCACTTTTGTTGCGTGCTAGCTTACGAGATCCTGCTTCTTTTTGAAGTTTGTTGTTAGCTTTATGTTTTTGTTCGTTGCTTTGCCTTACGTGATTCTCTGACACATCTCTTCGAAGTTTAGGGTGGGGTCTTCGCCCTTTGTTGTTTTGTAATTTTCTTGTGAGATTTGTAATGTTGGCTCAACCATATTTGGGCAACTTTGCAGTACTCTTTGAGGTTGACTATTGAACGACGAGACCCAGAAGATTTCACGACCTACTACAAGGGAGAAAGGAGAACGCTTCTAACCGGGTAATGAGGGGTCGGGTTCACCAGGCTGAGGGATGTCGTTGAATGGTTGACGGTTGAAGAACGAGACACAATAGTCCGGATTCCGACTACCAGGGCGAAGGGCGAACACTTCTTGCCCGGCAGTGAGTGGCCGAGTTCACAAGTCTTGGGGATGTCGTTGAATGTGTGTTGATGAAGGGCGTACCTTCAAACCTAAGCGACCACGAGGGGGCAGGCCCTAGCGGTGCCATGACCTACTGTAGAGAGAAGGGAAACCTTTAATCATCGGCAGTAGGAGGCCATAGGGATGTGGTCCCGGAGAGACGGTGAAGGGTAGAACTTCGAACCACTGGCGAGTGCGAGGGAGCAGGCCCTAGCGATGCTGACCTACTATGGATAGAGGGGAAGACCTTTGATCGTCAGCAGTGGGAGGTTGCATGGACGTGGTCCCGTAGTGGCGGTGAATGGCAGACCTTCGAACCGAAGAGACCAAAGTCTCCTTTTGGGGAATCCAAACACTCTATAAAGTAAAGGCAAAAGTCTCCTTTGTGGATATCCAAGCACTCTATAAAGAGGTCGGAGTCTCCTTTGCGGAGTTCTGAACACTCTATAAAGTAAAGGTCGGAGTCTCCTTTTCAGAGTTTCGAACACCCTGTAAAGTAAAGGCTGGTGTCTCCTTTGCGGAGATCCGAACACTATGTAAAGTAAAGGCCAGAGTCTCCTTTGCAGAGCATTCGAATACTCTATAAAGTAAAGGTCGGAGTCTCTTTTGTGGAGATCCAAACACTCTATAAAGTAAAGACTGGAGTCATCTTTGAGGAGATCTGATTGCTCTGTAAGAAGAGAAGAGCAACATCCAATTATATTGAAAGCGTTACTTGTTGTATATGTACACAAGCACTGAAAATGTAAGATTACTTTAGTTAGCTTCTTGGATATTCCACCGACGAGACTTTCATTGGAATGAACTTGTTGGGGATTGCCCCATTGCTGGTTTCATTTAGTTCTATCTAGTACAAGCACCCTATACTACAGAAACTCTTCAAGAAATCTGTTGGGTCCATTTCCCACAATGTGCCCTAGAGTGGATTTGAAGAGGCATCACCATTAATACTAAGAGTATAGTGTATTTGATGTGTGCTTAAGTTCATGCATGCAGGTTATCCTTGATTGGACAAGAGAACAAAAAGAGTGCTGGAAGTCAGATAATTTGACTAAGGCAAAAACGTCGAGACAACTGAGACAGCTGAGAAGAATGTCTCAGCATAACCGCTTAGATGAACAAAAAGATAAAGTTGGAAGTCAGCTAATTTGACTAAGGCAAAAACATCAAGATAGCTGAGACAGCTGAGAAGAATGTCTCAGCATAACCGCTGACACAGCTGAGAAAGAATTCGTCCAACTCAGTTCATAATTCGTCGAACTGAGTTCAGAGTTCATCGAGCTCAACTCACCATTCGTCAATATAAATTGAGAGCTTGAGATTCTGAGTTCGTCGAGCTCAGTTGAGAATTTTTCGAACTGAGTTCAGAGTTCGGTGAGCTCAGTTCACCATTCGTTGAACTCAGTTCAGCATTAATCGAACTAAGCTCAAGATTTTATCTAAGGCAAAAACTGCTGAGACAAGTATTAGTCTCAGCATAACCGTTGAGACAAGTGTTAGTCTCAGCATAACTGATGAGACAAGTGTGTCTTAGCAGAGAATGAGAAAGCACTGAGACAGTTAAGCAAGAAAATGCCTAAGGAAGAAAGCGTTGAGTGAGGAGTGCTCACTTAATGCTCTCAATGCCTAAGATGTTGTAGAGGCAAAAATATGGTTAAAGCAAAAAAGCATTGAATGGAGGTTGCTCACTCAATGCTATCAATGCCTAGTGGAGACAGAATTTTGTCTAAGGAGTTTGGCATTGAGTGATGCTCACTCACTCAACGCCAAGCAGCTGAAAGCTTATAAAGCAAGTTGGCATTGAGTGAAGCTGAATCACTCAATGCCTAGAAAAAGATTTATATTCTAAGTATGTTAGTGTTGAGTGAAGCTTACTCACTCAACGCCAAGAGACAGTAAATATGTCTAAGTGTTTTGGCGTTGACTGATGCTTACTCACTCAACACCTATGCTAATGTTGTTTGATTTTTGGCTAAGTCCACAGTTGATGATGTCATCAAGTCAACATATTTCAAATTAGTGCAGGGATGGCTACAGTACGCGAAAAATATTACCGCAGACCTACAATATGACAGTTGGCGTCAAAGAAAAGTTGTTGCTGGCCATTAATTATGTGGGGTCCACTGCTCAAGAGCCATTGTGACAAAATCAATAAAAGAAAAGGGATTTTACAAAGAAAGATAGCTTTTGGAGAAATCAACAAGGCAGTTCTTCTTGTCCGTCATTGTTGTAGAGCTGAAGATCAGGAAGCTCAAGTCAACAAGACAAAGAGCAAGGTAGTTGTTGGTATGAACATCTTCAACAATAAGTTAGTTGTTGTCTTCTTCATCGACTTCAGCAGTTCAGAGTATTTTCTTTGAGGAAAGAGGAAGAAGCCAAGGGCCTACCCTTGCTACAAGTTCTTCACAGTTCTAGATGTACAAGAAACATCCTAAAGATCTTAATCTGGAAGCTGTGAAGAGAAGAAGCTTGAAGAAGCAAAAATCTGAAAGAAGGCTCAGGGGACTAATCCTCAGGAGTCAAATGTAAGACCCCACTCCCGGAACACAACACACGACACGAGGGGAGTCTTATGCCCGAAATAGCCGCCTTGCGGTAGCACTAACACACGGGTTAGCCTTTACCATAAGACGCCTATTCCGCCGGCTACAATCCATATCACATATACTATGCCAACCCAACCATAACAGAAAAGTAAAGCAGTTCAATTCACAACTAAGTTTAAGTCCAAAAGAGCGGAAGATAACAAGCACAACAGGCTTGTACAAAAGAATAAGAGTCTAGAAATGTTTTGCCAAACGGCTACATGAAAACACTCACGACTGTCACTGACGGTGCCGATGGCACCACCACTTCAGGTCCTATCGTCCGGGCCTGGCTGTCCTGCTGCATAGTCCGTTGCTGCTCTACCTGCGGGGTTTCCTCCTAAAAAGGAAGACGTAGCAACCGTTAGTCATAAGACTAAGTGGCTTCACATCCGCTCCCCCGGCGACTCCTCGGCACCGGGCGGAGAAAGGAACAAAGGTACAATATGTATATATATAAGCAAGTAAACAAGCAGGTGACTGTAAATATGGTGGAGTGTAAACTACGCTACACAACTAGCAGTTCTACAAATATCTATAATATATGACAGCAGGTATAAGTAATCAGAATAGTAACTTAACTTATAAGAGTGCCCATACAAACTTATAAGTTAAGGATCGGCTTAACAGTAACGTAACTCATCATATAAGAGTGCCCATACAAACATATACGATGAGGATCTTGTGTATGCAATGAATGACATGATATGAATGTTATGCTATGACCGAATCATGCGCACGCACATGCAAGTTGCTATGTCGACACAGACTTGAAGTTCCCATTTTTCGAGCAGGTAGCTAACCTCTCAGGCATCGTCCGTCGTGGCCAAACGGCGACAGTGGAGCAGGCGTCTCCACTACTAGGTGGTATCACACTACCTATCCTAGGCCCCCGTACGCCTCAACGCTAAAAACACAACAGCGGAGCTCACATGCGTACTACGGCTCAGAAGGGGTCTTGGGTAGATGTGCACCAAGAACACAGCCCAACCTGGCCTTTGATTTCGAACCGGATGGAACCTCGGAAACGCACGAGGTGCAAGCCCAACCGTTCTCATGGCGCGGAGGAGATCTCGGGTTATGGACACCAAGTATCTAACCCTACCGCCCAAGGTCTACCCATTGGCTCCCATCGGTGTGACGACTGGCGAACCCGTAGACCTGCCACAGTCATTATCTCAATATCGCGACACGATGAATCGTCGCACATCGCATGCCCCAAAACAACTCACTCGATGCTACCCGTAGGGAGGCTTCAACTCTAAGCATCGGTTGTTAATAAACCCCTTGGGCTCGGGTTACGGTTACAAAATACTCTTCACATAGTGTTCATCATATTCACGCCCATCTATTCAATGAATTCACCTCAACACTTCGCATAATAGATATGTTCAACACCAAACTATATAAATATATTCTATACCAATCTCAACCCTTAATTTCTAGCCTTCTCATCCACTCCATTTCTCTACCAATACATGATTATTCCTTATTACACAACCAAATGAGTAACCATGCTAAATTACAGTAACAACAACATTATAGATATATGGGAGCAAGATAACAAATGAGCAAATCGCAACCATTGCAAGAGTGCTAACATTATAAATTAACAAGTGCATTAACATAGGATAGCCCGATACTAAAACTGGGATTCTCGGAGCTACAGGAATCCGATCACAATGCTCAACCCCTCGTTGGAAAGGTATTCGCGAGGGCTACGACTTTCGTGTTGAGTTGATCGCCCAGATCTGGTCGCAACATACCAGAAATTCAACTCGAATACGTACAGGAAACAGTTTCCTGTACAGGATTTTCCCGAACGCAGCGGACTCGAACCAGCTTTCCTGTGGCTACGGGTATCGCATGGAAACGTGCAACCACTCGTTGGAAAGGTAATTTCAAGGGCTACGACTTTCGTGTTGAGTCGTTCACCCAGATCTGGCCAGAACACCTCTGAAATTGGCCACGAAGGTCGCCGCGTGCAGAAATCAGATTTCTGCACGCATCTTAAGGCGAGATGAACGGCATCCGTTCATCTTCTTCCTTGCAACGACCTCGCATAAACTTCTCCAGAAATCACACCCAACCTTATTTCTCCTTTCAAAGCCAAACCCTCAACGAAAACCCCTCTCATATCCACTTTGAATGATGAGAAGGTTGAGGGAGACTAAGCCTAGAAAACCTAGGCATGGCTTATCCTAAGAACTCTCCTCCTCACCATCAAGACTCTATGGAGTCGATGTCTCTCCTAAAATAACTACAGATCTAGCACCAAGGGAGAGGGGAGAAAGCTCACCTCAAGTTCAGCGGTACCACCATGGCCGGCCATGAGCCTCGCACTCCTTCGTAGCGGCATTTCGTTTCCGCCAAGGATGGCCCGGCAATCTTCTTCCAAGGATGGCTCCGGCAAGCCTCTTCCTCCTCCAGCCAAGAGAACTCTCTCAGAAATTTCGGGGCAGAAGAAAGGGGATGAAATGCTAGGGTTTCACATCTTTTTTGTTTTTATACACCGCAGACACGGGTAGGCACACGGCCGTGTTCCTACCCGTGTTCAGGTGACACGGCCGTGTCGCCTGCCGTGTTTAGGGCCGTGTTCATCCCAGAATATCTTTCTGCCGTGCTGGGGTTGCGGTACACGGGTAGAGACACGGCCGTGTCTCGACCCGTGTCCTCAGCACACGGGTAGGGACACGCCCGTGTTCCAATACCCGTGTACCTCTCTGACTGATAAGCCTAATATTGGCATGAGGCACACGGGTATGGACACGGCCGTGTCCATACCCGTGTCGGCCAAAATTGCCATTTTGCCTTGTTTTCCTCATTTCCCGTACGTTCGCACCTGTTCACCCACACCCCCATTGGGCTCACCACAGCCCCCTTGACTCAAATACGCAATCAAGGGGCCTAGCGCGAATTGGGACGTTACAAATCCTATAAACAAAATAAAAGATTTCGTCCCCGAAATCAGGGTAAGGCTATGGGAGTGAAACACATAAAAGGGAACTATGCTTTCAAATAAAATTCTTACCTGGAGTAAATAATTCCGGGTAGCGCCCTCGCATTAAATCCTTTGGCTCCCATGTGAACTCCTCCTTCCCATGATTAGACCATAGCACTTTCACCAAGGGAACACTTTTGCGGCGCAAGGTTCTTGTCTCGTTATCAACGATCCGCACTGGCTCCAGTCGCACAGACCTATCAGACGCCACGGCACCATCCGTCGTGGGGTTATACTGTTCAGGCCGCAACAAAGCCTTCCGAAGCGACGATACATGGAACACGTCGTGAAGGTTCTCCAGCTCCGGTGGTAACTCCAATCGATAGGCCAGAGGGCCAATCCTTTCCACTACGACATAGGGCCCGACATACCTTGGGCTGAGCTTCTTGACTCCACGTACCCGCGACACTCCGTGCATCGGTCGAATCTTCAGGAACACCTTATCACCCACTTGAAACTCCACCATACGGTGCCTTGCGTTGTAATATTTCGCCTGTCGGCTTTGAGCCTCTAGCATTCGATCCCGGATCAACCTAACCACCGCGTCCGTGTCATCAATATACTCATTTCCCAATGTCTTCGGATCTTCGTCTTGCACCCAGGGCAAGGGTGTTCTACACCTCCTTCCATACAAAGCTTCATGAGGTGCCATTCCAATACTGGCTTGATGACTGTTATTATAAGAGAACTCCACGAGAGGTAAGAGTCTCTCCCGTGGTTCTCCTTTATCCAGCACACACAACCTCAGAAGGTCCTCCAATGTTCGGATGGTTCGTTCAGATTGCCCGTCCGTTTGTGGGTGAAAGGCTATGCTAAAGGCGAGGCGCGAGCCCAAATAAGCCTGTACAGCCCTCCATTCTCTTGAAGTAAACCGACCATCCCGGTCGGAGACGATCGTCTTCGGCACACCATGGTACCGCACAAATTGCTCCACAAAGAGACGTACTAGGACGCCCACCTGCGCTTCCTTCTTCATTGGGATAAATCGGGCTACCTTGGTCAACCGGTCAACTATCACCCACACAGAATCATTCCCCGAGCGCTAGCGAGGTAACCCGTGGACGAAGTCCATGGAGATGTCCTCAAATTTCCATTCGGGGATGGGCAACGACTGTAGCATTCCACCGGGGCTTCTGCACTCCGCCTTCACCATTTGGCAGGCCACACAATGAGTAACGAAGTACTTGACATCCCTCTTCATGCCCGGCCAACACATTGTCTTTCTCAAATCGGTGTACATCTTCGCGATCCCCGGGTGCACCGAGTACTTGGAGCAATGAGCCTCCTTTAGAATATCCTCCCGAATGTTGTCACCTTCGGGGATGTAAAGCCGGCCACGAAAATGGACGAGGCCGTCTTTTAGGGAGTATTCTTCCGTAGTCCCATCCTCCATTGACTTGAAAGTCGGGGTTAAAGCCGCATCCTTCTTTTGTTCCGTCCGGATCCGGTCTCGTATGTTCCAAACTATACTCATCGCGGCCAAATATTCTGTATACTCTTCCGATTGATTCTTAAAGACCAAAGTGATTTCCATCTCTTGCAGTGTCCGGATTAACTCCATCCTCATCAAGCGGGATTCCGTGCTCGTTCCCGGTGCCATTCGGCTCAAGGCATCAGCTACGGAATTAACCTTCCCGGGGTGGTAGTTCAAGGTGAATTCGTAGTCGCACAAGAACTCCAACCACCGCCGCTGTCTCCAGTTTAACTCCTTTTGGGTGTGAACGTATTTCAGATTTTTGTGATCCGAGTAGATCTCGCAGTGGACGCCATATAAATAATGCCTCCAAATCTTCAAGGCGAATACCACCGCTCCCAACTCTAGATCATGCACCGGGTAGCTGGCTTCATGCTTCTTCAACTGTCTTGAAGCATAAGCGATCACATGCCCATTCTGCATCAACACGGCTCCCATCCCTTGATACGACGCATCCGTGTAAACTTGAAAGCCCTCCTTCCCAGATGGAAGAGCTAGGATGGGTGCAGTCGTCAATCTGTCCTTCAACTCTTGGAATGCAGCTTCGCACTGGGGTGTCCATTCAAACGGCACACCCTTCTTGGTCAGCGTAGTAAGGGGAAGGGCGATCTTCGAGAAGCCTTTCACGAACTTGCGATAGTACCCGGCAAGTCCAAGAAAGCTCCGTATGTCGGCCGCTGACTTCAATGGCGACCACTCCTTCACGGCCCGCACCTTGGCCGGATCTACTGCCAGCCCCGCCCCACTAATCACATGGCCCAAGAACGCGACCTCTTGAAGCCAAAACTCGCATTTGCTGAACTTGGCAAACAAAGTGTGCTCCTTTAGCTTCCTCAGCACTAAAGTTAGATGTTCGGCGTGTTCTGCTTCAGTCTTGGAGTAGACTAGGATATCATCGATGAACACGATGACAAAGATGTCCAAATAAGGGCTGAACACCTTGTTCATCAAGCTCATAAAGGCGGAAGGGGCGTTTGTGAGCCCAAACGGCATCACGGTGAATTCATACAAACCATATCTCAAACTGAACGCCGTCTTCTGAATGTCATCTTCTTGTATCCTCAGCTGATAATATCCCGAACGCAGATCTAACTTGGAGAACCAATACGATCCCACCAATTGATCAAACAATTCATCAATGCGCGGTAGGGGATAGGTGTTCCGCACCGTTAACCGGTTCAACTCTCGATAATCAATGCATAACCGCAGGGTGCCATCCTTCTTTTTGACGAACAAAACGGGCGCTCCCCAAGGCGACGAGCTTGGGCGAACGAACCCTGCTTCCACCAATTCCTGAAGCTGGACTCTAAACTCTGCAAGTTCCTTCGGAGCCATTCGGTATGGAGCCCGCGAGACGGGCTTGGCACCCGGAATTAGCTTGATTTGGAAGTCCACTTCCCTATGCGGGGGTAGTCCCGGCAATTTCTCGGGAAATACCTCGGGAAATTCTCGCACCACCCGCACATCCTTGACCTCTAATGTCAATTTCTTCAACTCGAAGCAAATTACATAGACCTCGTCCCCTTCCATATGAGATTTCATAACTTGGATTGAAGATAATAATTTACGGGGTGCAAATCTAATACCTTGGAAGATGACTTCCGAGTCTCCATGCCTCAACATAACTTGCTTCTCCGCACAATTGATCCTGGCGTGGTGCCAGTTCAACCACTCCATGCCCAGGATGAGATCAAACTCCGGGATTCTTAACACTGTAGCCGGAGTTTCAAAGAACTTTCCTCCAATAAGGGTGTCGAAGTCGCAACTTGCTGACGACGTCATCTCAGAGCCGTCCGGAAGGCGCACCCTTTGAGTAGTGCCCGTGAAGTGTTGCACTCCCTCCAAGTCCTTCACGAAGTCCGCCGAAATGAACGAGTGAGACGCACCCGTGTCAAATAACGTATAGGCGGGGCTCCCGTTAACCATGACAGTGCCTAGGTTCCAAAAAGGGTAATCACTATCCAGAATTGCGCGTATCATTTGTATCATAAATCTAACAAGTCATATAATATTAATAAATTTTGCACGTACCGGTGATGACTTCCTGCGGATTTCTCTCCTGAGTCATATCCAATGCGAATACATGCTCCCGTGCATGTCCTTGATTTCTCCTTGGTGGTCCTCTTCCTCGGCCACGCATGTGCCCTCGCCCCCGAGGAGCTACTGGAGGGAGAGCAATAGGAGCATCCCCGATCAGTCGTGGGCAAACTCGTCGGACATGCCCCGGTTGGTTGCACTCAAAGCATATCACCTCACGTCGGCCCCCAGGTTGTTGATAATGTTGCTGCTGCGGTGGTGGAGGTAAAGCTGGTGGTTGCGGAATTGGGTACTCCACCCGATAGTTCCGGTTGACCCACCGACCGCCTCTGTGGTTTCCCCTTCCTCTGCCATGATCATTCCGCCTTCTATTACTAGGGCCGACTTCAATTACTCCTTCCGCAGGTCTCTTGCCACATCCCATGTGGTCCGCCTCCAGTCTCTTTGCCATGTCGATGATTTCTGCCAGGCTTGCATCGGCTATAAACAAAAGGGCCTGCCTCAGGGGGTCCCTTAACCCTTTGTAGAAGCGCTTCGCGTAGCCTCTATCGTCCAAATCATAGGAATCGGCAAACCTAGCGAGGTGTTGGAACTCCCTCTGGTACTCCGTTACCGATTTCGATCCCTGCTTCAGCTGCAGAAATCTTTCTTCAAGTTCATCCCGAGCAGAAGAAGGGATGAAGTGATCCAGAAAAGCCTCGGTGAACTCGTTCCAACTGATGTCCGTGTACAACCGCCCTTGGAAGGTGGAGCCCATGAGGGACTTCCACCACCTTTTGGCGTGTAGCTCTAGCAGCGTCACTACCAATGTCACCGCCATGCTGTTCGGACATCTTATGCCAGCCATCAATTCCTGCACGGTATCAAGCCATTCCTCGGTGCGCACCGGCGATTCTGTCCCAAGATAGGCAGGAGGGGACAGGGCACGGAAGGTGCTCAACCAGTTGGAGCCTGGCGCTTGTTGTTGCACCGGAGCTTGCTGGGCTTTAAATGCATCCAATATGGCTGACAACGTTTGTCCCAGTTCCGACTGCTGGAACTGTGAAGGGACGGAAGGGGTAGGAGTGCCCCCAACCGGCTCCACCTGCGCTGGGACCTATACGCAAGGTACAAATTAGGGTCAGGTTGGCTAAAACTAATGTCAAAGTTGGACAACTTAGTGCGAATTACGTATGGGCACACCACTGCTTCCGCTAAGTCGGTTTGTCCCCAAACCGACTAATCGAACGGGAGTGGCCCATTGTTACATGACTGCTCTAGTTGAAGATCGGCTAAGTTTGATACCATTTGTAAGACCCCACTCCCGGAACACAACACACGGCACGAGGGGAGTCTTATGCCCAAAATAGCCGCCTTGCGGTAGCACTAACACACGGGTTAGCCTTTACCATAAGACGCCTATTCCGCCGGCTACAATCCATATCACATATACTATGCCAACCCAACCATAACAGAAAAGTAAAGCAGTTCAATTCACAACTAAGTTTAAGTCCAAAAGAGCGGAAGATAACAAGCACAACAGGCTTGTATAAAAGAACAAGAGTCTAGAAATGTTTTGCCAAACGGATACATGAAAACACTCACGACTGTCACTGACGGTGCCGATGGCACCACCACTTCAGGTCCTATCGTCCGGGCCTGGCTGTCCTGCTGCATAGTCCGTTGCTGCTCTACCTGCGGGGTTTCCTCCTAAAAAGGAAGACGTAGCAACCGTTAGTCATAAGACTAAGTGGCTTCACATCCGCTCCCCCGGCGACTCCTCGGCACCGGGCGGAGAAAGGAACAAAGGTACAATATGTATATATATATAAGCAAGTAAACAAGCAGGTGACTGTAAATATGGTGGAGTGTAAACTACGCTACACAACTAGCAGTTCTACAAATATCTATAATATATGATAGCAGGTATAAGTAATCAGAATAGTAACTTAACTTATAAGAGTGCCCATACAAACTTATAAGTTAAGGATCGGCTTAACAGTAACGTAACTCATCGTATAAGAGTGCCCATACAAACATATACGATGCGGATCTTGTGTATGCAATGAATGACATGATATGAATGTTATGCTATGACCGAATCATGCGCACGCACATGCAAGTTGCTATGTCGACACAGACTTGAAGTTCCCACTTTTCGAGCAGGTAGCTAACCTCTCAGGCGTCGTCCGTCGTGGCCAGACGGCGACAGTGGAGCGGGCGTCTCCACTACTAGGTGGTATCACACTACCTATCCTAGGCCCCCGTACGCCTCAACGCTAAAAACACAACAGCGGAGCTCACATGCGTACTACGGCTCAGAAGGGGTCTTGGGTAGATGTGCACCAAGAACACAGCCCAACCTGGCCTTTGATTTCGAACCGGATGGAACCTCGGAAACGCACGAGGTGCAAGCCCAATCGTTCTCATGGCGCGGAGGAGATCTCGGGTTATGGACACCAAGTATCTAACCCTACCGCCCAAGGTCTACCCATTGGCTCCCATCGGTGTGACGACTGGCGAACCCGTAGACCTGCCACAGTCATTATCTCAATATCACGACACGATGAATCGTCGCACATCGCATGCCCCAAAATAACTCACTCGATGCTACCCGTAGGGAGGCTTCAACTCTAAGCATCGGTTGTTAATAAACCCCTTGGGCTCGGGTTACGGTTACAAAATACTCTTCACATAGTGTTCATCATATTCACGCCCATCTATTCAATGAATTCACCTCAACACTTCGCATAATAGATATGTTCAACACCAAACTATATAAATATATTCTATACCAATCTCAACCCTTAATTTGTAGCCTTCTCATCCACTCCATTTCTCTACCAATACATGGTTATTCCTTATTACACAACCAAATGAGTAACCATGCTAAATTACAGTAACAACAACATTATAGATATATGGGAGCAAGATAACAAATGAGCAAATCGCAACCATTGCAAGAGTGCTAACATTATAAATTAACAAGTGCATTAACATAGGATAGCCCGATACTAAAACTTAGATTCCCGGAGCTACAGGAATCCGATCACAATGCTCAACCACTCGTTGGAAAGGTATTCGCGAGGGCTACGACTTTCGTGTTGAGTCGATCGCTCAGATCTGGTCGCAACATACCAGAAATTCAACTCGAATACGTACAGGAAACAGTTTCCTGTACAGGATTTTCCCGAACGCAGCGGACTCGAACCAGCTTTCCCGTGGCTACGGGTATCGCATGGAAACGCGCAACCACTTGTTGGAAAGGTAATTTCAAGGGCTACGACTTTCGTGTTGAGTCGTTCACCCAAATCTGGCCAGAACACCTCTGAAATTGGCCACGAAGGTCGCCGCGTACAGAAATCAAATTTCTGCACGCATCTTAAGGCGAGATGAACGGCATCCGTTCATCTTCTTCCTTGCAACGACCTCGCATAAACTTCTCCAGAAATCACACCCAACCTTATTTCTCCTTTCAAAGCCAAACCCTCAACGAAAACCCCTCTCATCTCCACTTTGAATGATGAGAAGGTTGAGGGAGACTAAGCCTAGAAAACCTAGGCATGACTTATCCTAAGAACTCTCCTCCTCACCATCAAGACTCTATGGAGTCGATGTCTCTCCTAAAATAACTACAGATCTAGCACCAAGGGAGAGGGGAGAAAGCTCACCTCAAGTTCAGCGGTACCACCATGGCCGGCCATGAGCCTCGCACTCCTTCGTAGCGGCATTTCGTTTCCGCCAAGGATGGCCCGGCAATCTTCTTCCAAGGATGGCTCCGGCAAGCCTCTTCCTCCTCCAGCCAAGAGAACTCTCTCAGAAATTTCGCGGCAGAAGAAAGGGGATGAAATGCTAGGGTTTCACATCTTTTTCGTTTTTATACACCGCAGACACGGGTAGGCACACGGCCGTGTTCCTACCCGTGTTCAGGTGACACGGCCGTGTCGCCTGCCGTGTTTAGGGCCGTGTTCATCCCAGAATATCTTTCTGCCGTGCTGGGGTTGCGGTACACGGGTAGAGACACGGCCGTGTCTCAACCCGTGTCCTCAGCACACGGGTAGGGACACGCCTGTGTCCCAATACCCGTGTACCTCTCTGACTGATAAGCCTAATATTGGCATGAGGCACACGGGTATGGACACGGCCGTGTCCATACCCGTGTCGACCAAAATTGCCATTTTGCCTTGTTTTTCTCATTTCCCGTACGTTCGCACCTGTTCACCCACACCCCCATTGGGCTCACCACAGCCCCCTTGACTCAAATACGCAATCAAGGGGCCTAGCGCGAATTGGGACATTACATCAAAGATAGGTCTGAATCACCTCAGCCCAGGAAAGGAAGAAGAGGCAAAGCTATCTTAGTCTACAAAGTTAGAGCTGAGATTTTCTCAGCTCAGGTATCAGCAATTAGCTGCAGTAACTTCTCAGTTCCAGCAGGAAAAATCCCTGGTTCTGTGAAGTAGTAGTTAGGACTGAGCTTCAGGATCAATTCAGAAAGAAACAGAACATTGTTCTGCAAGTCACTTGCAGCTTAAGTAAATATACACTTATTGATATGAAAGTAGTTAGAACTAAATACTTCTTAGTTCAGTAAAGGTAGACTCAGGAAAAAAATTCCTGTAGTCATAAGTTGGGTTGAGTTTACCTCAGTAAAGAAGCTTGACACAGTGGAACATCTCTTGTGTCAAGAGTTACCACCAACCCACATTCATCCTGTAAGATCCAAGTGTGGATCTGAGCTATAGGGCTTAACTGCATGAGGTCGGAGAGTGCTGCTCTCTGAGGGAGGATCCAAGTGTGGATCTGAGTGTAGGGCCTTTTGGCCTGAGGTAGGTGACAAGTTTGTCACTGAGCTGTAGGTTCATGGAATGGCACTGAGGTAGGAACCTATTGGGTACTGAGCTATAGAAGTGCTGCAGCAATCTGAGAGTAGGGCCTAGTGCCTGAAGTTGTAGGGCTGAAAAGCCTGAGCTGTAGGACTTAGAGATAAGGCTAAGTTAGGTGGCTTGGGGGTCACTGAATGTAGGAGCATTGCAGAGATCTAAGGTAGGATCCTTTGTGGATTTGAGGTAGGGTTGTCCTCCCTTCCTGAGTGTAGGGCTTAACAGACTGAGGTAGTGTTGGAGTTACCATGGTGATCTAGAAGTGGTCAAGCATGTAATCTCACTGCCAACGCGATATGAGCCTACAGGGTCATACATAAGAGCATGTGGAGAAGTTGGAAGATTGACTGTGTTGGTAAAGGTTACCAATAACCATACATAATGGGGTCCGACAAATGTTGACATAGAATATCGTCGAGATTCGTCGAGTTTCGTCGAGATTCGTCGAGAATCATCGACTGTGGTTCGTCGAGAATCGTCAACTGTGCTTCGTCGACTATGGTTCGTCGAGAATCGTCGACTGTGGTTTTTCGAGAATCGTCGACTGTGGTTCGTCGACGATCGTCGAATATGGTTCGTCGAGTATCGTCGAGATTTGTCGAGATTCATCGAGTATCGTCGAGATTCGTCGACTATCGAACTGTTCGATACTCGACGAATCCTAATACCCGATGAATAATTCCAGAAACCCTAATTTCCATGGTCTGTGGATAGCGATATTTCTAGGTCTGTTTATGCTTTGGGTATAAATTGGGACTTAGGTTTTGGAGTTCGGATCGATCGATCGAAAAATCGGAAGTGTTCCGCCGGTTCGAGGCCCGACGGAAGTGTTCCGCCGATTCGCTCGCTCCGCCAACCTCCTCTCCGACGATAGTCGCCGGTGCTTGTCTTCTTGGAGCGGACCTAGCAGTCTGTGGAAGTGCAAGGTGCAGATGATCTTCCTTTCCCGTTTTTCGTGCGACGAAGATCGACGATCTCTCGCTCGTGTGGATTTCTGCAAAGACGTAGACGCTATTCTACGTGGGACTCGCCGCCGACAAGAACTCTTACATTGGAGCATCTTTGTTGAGTTGTGACTCAGCACCGCCAAGGTAATTTTACCTAGTTATTTCCTAACTTCTTGATTCAACATTCATGGCCCGATCCTAAATTTCTTTTGGGTTGTTCTTGATTTTATTATTTCCGCTGGGTGCACAACCGTTGTGCCACCCTGTAGAAAACCCAACAGTAGTATCAGAGGGAGGTTCCAGCCATGATTATTGTATTGGAAGTTTGGTTATTCCAGTACGTGTAAACCTAGGGATTTAGAAGTGTTCTAAATGTCTAGATTTAATCCTGGACCACCGCCAAGGGCGCGGCCCCTTGGAACCCCTCCAGGAACGTCTGGGATTTCGTGGTAATTTCTAATTGTTAGAAATTGTTATCTCCTTAGCAGTAACCATCCCTCGAGTGGTTAATGAACTCGTGTATTATTTTGGATTTTGAATCCAACAAGGAGAGATGAGCTTGTCTACTGCTTTAAGTCGAGTTGCCTTTGCCTTTGTCTAATGCATGTAGATCTGAATATTTGGAAGAGTCCGGATGTTCAGATTTAGCCCTTTCTTCCATCAAATGTTGATAGTACCATGTTGTGCACATAAGGGATGCATGTGGATTTTAGAAAAGTGTTTTTCTATGGATGTGCACATTGATCAAATGTTGATCATGGTTAATTGTTAACCAATTATCAAAAATTCCCTTCATCAAATATTAAGTGTTCGGATGCCTTCCGATGGATGACACTCTTCCTGCCTTGATCGATGAAGTGTGGGCTTGCCAAAGTAAGGTGAATTAATCTATCTTGGTAAGGGTGCGAGCGGATAATTGTGATATCCCACTGTCGACATCAGGTCTAACTTAACAAGGTGACCTCAAAGGTTGAGTGCCTAGAGGCATAGGGTTGGCATGGACCATATAATGGATGCGAATAAGGAGTTATTCACCAACCATACAAGAATTGCATGAGGATGTAATTGGCAAGCGTTGCCTACCTAAATAACCACATCGTGAGAGAAAAGCCAAAGCTGACTCATTGTGTTGGTGAAATACGGATCTTGTCCACTAAGAGAGTAGCTCGCATGAACTCTCCGAATTGATAGTGAGGGCTATCATTTCGAATAAAATAGTGGGAGTTTTAATCTAAGTCCAAATTTAAAATAAATTGTATTTTGAAATTTTGGTACTGATATTGTTCTGCATGAATTCTTGTAGAATTTCATGGCAAGTGGTTCACACTCCACTCTGTCTCTGAGAGCCATCCTTGAGAAGGATAAGCTTAGTGGGACCAACTACTTTGACTGGTACAGGAACCTGAGAATTGTTCTCAGGCAAGAGCAAAAGCTCTATGTCTTAGAAGAAGAAGCCCCCGAGGTGCCGACCGGGAATTCTTCCCGTGCTGATAAAGATACTTATAAGAAGTATACTGATGACGCCTTAGACGTCGAATGCCTTATGCTTTCCACCATGAACTCTGAGCTTCAGAAGAAACATGTGAACATGGGGTGCAAGGAGATTGACGAGCATCTCATAAAAATCTTTCAAGGGCAGGCTCGTCAAGAGAGGTTCGACGTCACAAAAGCATTATTTTAGTGCAATATGGGAGTTCGAGACTCAATAGGGACTCACGTACTCAAGATGATTGGGTATATAGAGAACCTTGAAAGGCTGGGTTTTCCTCTAGGTCAAGAGTTGGCCACAGATCTGATCCTACAATCGTTGCCGGACAGTTATGAGCAGTTTGTCTTGAACTACATCATGAATGAAATAGACAAGACACTTCCCGAGCTCCTAGGCATGTTAAGAACTGCCGAGATCAACATGAAGAAGGCCAAGGCTGCCAGCCCCATACTGATGGTGCATAAGGGCAAGGGCAAGGCTAAGGGCTCTAAGAAGATGAAGGTGGGACCTAAGTCACATCTTGAGCCCAAGTCTTTTGCACTGAAGAAAAAGAAGAGCACGGTGAAGGAAGGGAAATGCCACCACTGTGGCAAGGCTGGTCATTGGAGGAGGAACTGTCCTTCTTACATTGAGGGTCTACAAAAAATGAAGGGAGGTATGACTTCCGCTTCAAATATTTACGTTATAGAGATAAACTTTTCTGCTCCTTCATCTTGGGTATTGGATACCGGATTTGGTTCTCACATTTGTACAAATGTGCAGGAACTGGGAAGGAGAAGATTGCTGAGTAAAGGGGAGGTGGACCTGCGCGTCGACATTGGAGCAAGAGTTGCTGTTATAGCCGTAGGGGTTTATCGTCTATCTTTGCCCAGTGGGCTTGTAAAAGAATTAGATAATTGTTATTTCGTTCGGGCCATAACTAGAAACATTATATCCATTTCATGCTTGGACATGATTGGATTTTCTTTTATAATTAAGAACAACTGTTGTTCTATATTTAAGAATGATGTTTGTTATGTTGTAGCCCAATTGTTTAATGGTCTTTATATTTTGAATTTGAACTATCTAATCTATAATGTAGAAAATAATAAAAGACTAAAAACAAATGACTCAAACCCTACATATATCTGGCATTATAGTTTAGGCCATATAAACGAGAAGCGCATATCCAAGCTCCATAAAGATGGACTATTAGACTCATTTGATTATGAATCATTTGAGCGATGCGAATCTTGTTTGTTAGGTAAGATGACTAAAGCCCCTTTCACTGGTTATACTGAGAGGGCTGGTACATAGTAATGTATGCGGACCCATGAGCTCTAAGGCTAGAGGTGGGTTTTTCTACTTCGTTACATTTACTGATGATTTCAGTAGATACGGATATGTGTATCTTATGAAGTGCAAATGCGAGACCTTTGAAAAGTTCAAAGAGTTCAGGAATGAAGTAGAAAACTAGTTGGGTAAAAGGGTTAAAGCACTCCGATCTGATCGAGGTGGCGAATACCTGAGTCATGAGTTCCGTGATCATCTGAAAGAGTGTGGTATTGTATCACAGCTCACTCCACCTAGAACACCACAACATAATGGTGTGTCTAAGAGGAGAAATCGTACTCTTTTAGACATGGTACGTTCGATGATGAGTCATGCAGATTTGCCTATTTCCTTTTGGGGTTTTGCTTTAGAGACTGCTGCAATGACACTGAATCGCGCTCCAACGAAAACGGTTCTGAATACACCATTTGAGATATGGACTGGAAAGCGTCCTAGTATGTCGTTCATTAAAATTTTTGGCTGTGAGGCATACGTGCGACGTCAAATGCCTGACAAGCTGGAACCCAAATCGGATAAATGTTATCTGGTGGGATATCCTAAGGAAATGAAAGGGTATTACTTTTACCTACCGTCCGAGGGCAAAGTGTTTGTCGTAAGGACTGACGTCTTCTTGGAAAGAGAATTCTTATCAAGAAAGACTGAAAAGGTAGAACTTGAAGAAGTTCAAGAACCACAAGTAGTGAATGAACCAGAATTGGATTCTGAGATAGGACTACAAGATGTTGTAGCTAGAGAACCTGCTCAAGAAACACAAGTCCTACGTAGATTTGGTAGACCAAGATTTGAGCCTGAGAGATATGGATTTCTTGTGTCTTAAATAGGTAACGTGTTGCTTATGGATCATGATGATGAACCAGCAACCTACTAAGAGGCAATGAATGGACCAGACTCCGACAGATGGCTTGAGGCTATGAAATCCGAAATGGACTCCATGTATGCAAACCAAGTTTGGAACTTGGTGGAACCACATGAAGGGGTACGACCCATAGGGTGCAAATGGGTTTTCAAGAAGAAGACTGACATGGATGGGAATGTACAGACATTCAAAGGGCGACTAGTGGCTAAGGGTTTTAAGCAAATTCATGGTATTGACTATGATGAGACATTTTCCCCTATTGCCATGGTAAAGTCCATAAGGATATTACTTGCTATTGCTGCGTATTATTACTACGAGATCTGGCAGATGGATGTCAAAACAGCTTTCCTTAATGGAAACCTCCTTGAGGAAGTGTACATGAAACAACCCGAGGGTTTTGTATCCCCAAATAAAGCCACTAAAATATGCAAGCTGAATAGGTCCATCTATGGAATGAAGCAGGCCTCTCGAAGTTGGAATCTTCGTTTTGATGAGAAAATCAAAGAGTTTGGTTTCATCAAAAATGAAGATGAGCATTGTGTTTACAAGCGAATCAGTGGGAGCATTGTTGTCTTCCTGATATTGTATGTAGATGACATACTGTTGATTGGGAATGACATTCCTACCCTAAAGTTGTTAAAAACAACCTAGGGAACTGCTTTTCTATGAAGCACTTGGGTGAAGTGACTTATATACTCGGTATTAAGATCTATTGAGATAGATCGAAGAAGTTGCTGGGTTTGACCCAGAGTACATACATCGAGAAGGTGTTGAAGCGGTTCAACATGCTTGAGTCCAAGAAAGGATTTTTACCCATGTCTCATGGTGTGAATCTCTCTAAGGACCAGTGTCCAAAATCTTGTGAAGATAAGGATCGCATGAAGTTGATTCCATATGCTTCGGCAATTGGATCAATCATGTATGCAATGTTATGTACTCGACTCGATGTCTCATTTACTTTGGGCATGACTAGCAGATATCAGTCAGACCCCGGTGAGTGTCACTGGATTGCAGTCAAGAATATCCTGAAGTACTTGAGAAGGACAAAGGATGTGTTCTTGGTGTATGGTGGAGAGGAAGAGCTCATTGTAAGTGGTTACACGGATGCTAGCTTCCAAACTGATAGAGACGATTCAAAGTCTCAGTCAGGGTTTGTGTTTTGCCTTAATGGAGGAGCTGTGAGCTGGAAGAGTTCTAAGTAAGAGACAATTGCTGATTCTACAATAGAAGCAGAGTATATCGCTGCAGCTAACGCAGCGAAGGAGGCTGTACGGATTAGGAAATTCATCAGCGAGCTTGATGTAGTTCCTAGCATTTTTGGTCCCGTAGTTCTCTACTGTGATAATAATGGTGCAATTGCACAATCTAAGGAACCTAGATCCCATCAGCGCTCCAAGCACATACTTCGGCGGTTCCATCTTATTCGTGAGATTGTTGAACGAGGAGATGTGAACATTTGCAGAGTGCCGACTGAGGAGAATATTGCGGATCCACTGACAAAGCCTCTCGCGCAATGAAAGCATGATGGTCATACTAGATCAATGGGTATGCGATACCTAAATGATCAACTCTAGTGAGAGTCTTGTGGGTTGCATGTAAACATATATTATGTTAGCTATTTGTTATTTATTCATATGATGAATTGTATACCAAAGATTTCCTTTTACAATTAATGGCAAGTTCTTTTATTATGATTTCTCTATGCGATAGTTAAATGTTAACATAATAAATACCCTTAGAATATTCACTTCCATAGGACATCAAGTACGTGACTTGAATGTGAGAGCCTATGATTTATTTGAAGCTTCATTCTTGAAAGGTCCCTGGTCGTAGTATCATCAAAGAAACTAAGGGTGATGATGATACATTAAGACTAGCACGTGCGTTGACTGATGACCAGTTCTCACAGGTCATGATATTGTGATATCAAGTCATCACGTGGGTACTTGTTAATGAACAAGTTGTACTGGATAGACCCAACCTGAGACTACTTTGTGGATTGTTATCTAAACATGTCACGAGTAGGTCTCAATTGACAATGGTGTTGTGGTCCTTTGACCTGAAGACACAACATTCATCATGTGAGGAAAAGTGTGCTTTGATGCAAACTAAAATCTTCCTTGAGAAAGGTTGATGATAAGGGTGGTTATTGGACACGTTACGAATCATTTGGGTGTTTGTGTGTGAGCAGATATGGGATTTGTCCTCCTATATGATAGGGGTTGCATCCATGGGCCCCTTGATGGAACTGGACTGAGAAATGCATGGTCATGCTTGGTTGAGTCAATATGTGATATTGGACTCACCATTCTCTGGAAGTCCGTTTTAGATCAAGATACTAGGATTGAGCTATTATGAGGGTGATACGGTCCATGCCTCTAGTTCTTTCCGGATGTAAGGGACAAAGGGACAAAGACAATGCTGGAGCATTGTTCATAAAGGTTTATGAGTTATGAACTCTTATTGCTTGTGTAGCAATGATGCATTGCTAGATGCCGCTCGTTGTTTGTGAGGTTTTTTGGTTTGATACTTTCAAGATCAAGTGGGAGACTGTTTGAGTTACCATGGTGATCTAGAAGTGGTCAAGCATGTAATCTCACTGCCAACGCGATATGAGCCTGTAGGGTCGCACATAAGAGCATGTGGAGAAGTTGGAAGATTGACTGTTGAAAGTGAGGAAAAAATCTACCTTAACTCTAGAGGGGGGGGGGTGAATAGAGTATTTTAAAAATAATTTATAATTAAGACTATAAAGCAGTGGAAGATTTAATTTAAGTATATGTGTAAGGTGCTTGTGATGAAATAAAAACTAAAGCAAGAACTAAGAAATCACACAGCACACAGTAAAGTCAAACACACAGCAACCAGATAACACAAGGATCTATATTGGTTCCCCAACAACCTGGGTACATCCACTCTTCTACCACCCTAGGTAGGAATCCACTACAGGAATAGTTGATCAGGTGTCCTGGGCACCAATGAGCTTTTGATAAGGTGCTCAAAAACCAAAACTATATTTTTTGATAAGGTGTCTTGCCACCACTGAGTTTTGACAAGGTCTCAGAAACCAGTCTCAGAACTTTTGAAGGGAGTTTTGAAAAACCCTTTTTCAGGAGGGAAAGGAAAAAGAATGAAAGAGTTGAGTTGTTCTTCTCTGTCAACAATCTGAGAGAAGACAAGTGGAAGATGAAGCTAAAGCTCCCCCTTAGATCTATAAGGTTCAGGAAGGTGAGCTTTGCTAGGGTGATAGGTCTTCAGGTGCTTCAGATCTCCAGCAAAAGATGATTTCAGCAGATACTGAAATGTGAGATGTATGGAGTCCTTGATGTTGAAGCTTTTGGACACTTGAGGATTTGGAGGAGCAGATGATTTCCTCCATAGAAAACTTTCTTGTGTTCTTGAAGATTTTTTCTCAGTGAATCTGTATGTTCCAGAAGATGAGTTCTTGAATAGAGTATATTTTGATCTCTCTTCTATAACTCTTTTTCTCAATCCAATGATCATGTATATCTCTTGCCTATCTTGTTGTATGGAGATATTGTATTGTCAAAAGCATATTCAATAGGAGTATATCAGATTCTGACTTAGATGGTCGTTACTCAGTCATAAATGACTTCCATAAATGACAACTGTCTTTGGGGAAAATCCTAAGTAACATTCCTTTTAGCCTTCCTTGAAACTTGCTCCAGATTACTTGAAACGGCTACATAATCCTTTACAATAAATGCAGGAAATAACTCTGAAAGAATTCCAAAACTGTTCTTGAATTTGAATTCTAAAAGCGTCGATCTCTCACAAAAATCGTCGACCTGAGCTCAGCTATCGTCGACTAGAGCTCAGAGATTGGATTTATACTAGAGACAGAAAACGTCGACCTGAGCTCTACGATCGTCGAACTGAGCTTAGCGACTTGGAAAATAGCTGAAAACAAAACATTGATCTGAGCTCGAAGATCGTTGACCGGAGTTCGATGACTTGCAGAATTGAGCTCAGAGAACATCAAACTGAGTTCAACGTTTCGTCGGCTTGAGCTCGATGAAAATTGCCTTAGTCTCAGCACTGAATCCTGATCTTTGAATGGTCTTGGGGGCAGCTTCAAACCTAAGTTCTAACCCTTAGACTCATTCTAATTTGACCTTTTCAACTATACAACTAGGTCAAACCGATTTCCTAAAAACATAGTGATCCTTGCCCAAATTAGTAATAGGGTGTTCCAACAATCTCCCCCTATTTGGGTTAGGATTACTATTTACAAGATAAAATAGGAAATAAATAAGCATTCAGACAAAGCAAAAGCTAAAATAACAAGGCATAGCAGCATTGCAGATCACAGATAGAATATCAGCAAATATTCAGAGATAGGTGCTTGTTCAGCTTACAGAAATCACTTCTTCTCATTTCCCTTTTTAAACAGAATTTCCCTGTTAGGATTGAGGGCTTCTTTATTTGATCTTCTGTCATCATCTGCACCTAAGGAGGTTTGGGATCTAGGCCTTGGAACTACAGCCTCAAGGTGCAGCTTCATGTAACTTTCTGGATCAAAGAATTTTCTTGAAGAATATCTCTCTAACTCTATCTTTCTTTGATCTGATAGGGTTGTAATGTTGGAAATGTCTTTGCCTTGCTCTTTGGTCTTTTTTATTTGATCTAGTGCATCAAGCTCTTTCATTCTGGCAGTCCATGACACTGGGTTGATTTCAGGATCTTCAAAAGGGACTGGAGGTTCATATCTATTGATAGATTTTGAATCAGTAGGAGTCCTAGTGACAACTGAATCTCTAAGCTTGTAAGGGAAAGGACTTAGAGTAGAATTAATAGGACCTTGTCCTTCCCTTTGTTGTCTGGAATAAGTTCTGTATTCTCTCTGATTTCCTCTTTACTGACCTCTTCTAGAATGATAGCCTCTTTGATGTTGACCTCTGGGTTGATATCTTTGAGAAGATTGAGAAGAACTGTGCTTTGAAGCAGATGATTGAAAAGCTAAGCCTCCACCAGATCATGAGTCTGGAGGAGGAGGAGGAAACTGGGAAGATCCTTTCTCATATTTGTCAAGCTTCCTTCTTTTCTTCATAGCCTTTAGCTGATTCTTAGAGTATTGCATCCAAGTCTCTGTTATCTGGCAATCATGCAAAATGTAATATGGTATATCATTGACATCTTTGGCTTGAGCAGGAGGGACTCTCATCATTGCTTTGCTTCTGGATTTCCTTTTTTTGGCAATGTTGCCAGCAGAATCATCAGAGTCAGTGTTGAATTGATCACTTTCTGAACTCTAGGGTCAGTCATATAGATCATCAATGCTTTTAATATACTCTTCTCTTTGTTTAGACTTCTCAGCAGACAGAATAGGAGCAGAACAATTGTAGCAGCAGTAGGAGAAAAAAGGAACTTCAGAAACAACAGGTTCTTCTAGAAAAATAGCAAGTTCAACAGCAGTAGTGACATCAACAGGATCAGCAGGCAACCTATCAATATCAGTAGATTCAGTAACTTTAGCAGCAACAACAGCAACACAAGCAGAAACTTCCACATCCTTAAGAGAATTGATATAAGAGATAATCAGGCTGGGATCACAGACAGTAATAGGCACAATGGCCTTAGTAAGGTCTTCAACTCCATGAGTTGATAAGCAGCTTCTAGGAAGAGAATCAAATTCAGACAATAGTGACCTGAAGTCCACTGTGAGTACTGGTACTAGGGATGGAGTTGAAATCTCTGCAGACAACAGTTCCTCAGGAGCAGCAGGCACCACCTCAGCTTCATAGGGCATCTCCCCCTGCCTTGATTCAGTGATAACTGGATCAAGGCACTCCATAGAAGGGATTGCCTGAGGAGAGGAGAGAGAGGTTAGCCTGTCAGATAGCTCCTTTATTGAGTTCAGGAGTGGAGCCATTTAGGTCTCCAGCAGGCTTACTAGCCTTGGGGCCAGTATCCCATATAGCTTATCTGCCAAAGCTGATAGATCCACTTGCTCAAGTGTGACTTGAGTAGAGGTGGAGGAGGGAATGTTTTGGGCTGGTGATGGATGGACAGTGGTAGATGGTATTATGGATGGTAGGATGGTTGGTTGAGAGATTGGGATGGTGGAGATAGATGATATGGGTGTGGAGATGGATGGTGTGAAGGATGGTTGAGTAAGAATATCATGTAGGAGTTGTTGATATGAAGAGGTAGAGGGAAGCTCAGCAGGTGAGGAAGTGGAAGCATCCATGAAGGAGTCTTCCAAGATGTTGAAGGATGGAATGTCAAGAGGTGGATAGTAGTGGAGTGGATGGAATTGTTCTGAGGTGGCTGGAGGTGAGATTGGTGATGAAATGGTAATTGGGGAAGAGATGGATGTGGAGATGGTTGATGTGGAGGTGGAGGTAGAAACAATAGGAGGTGGAGAAGGAGGAGAGGAGGTGGAGGCAGGCAATTCCTAAATGAGGGCAGGAGCCTGAGGGCAAGAGACTGCAATAGTCCTTGTTCCTGAAGCATTGGTAGTCCCGGTAGGCTTGATTATCTGCCTGTCCCATTTCCCAAATAGGGCACAGGATAGCCTTTTTGATGCATTGATGTGCATCCCATTAGAGACTAGCAGTTCAGGGCACCTGGAGTGCAGGAATACCCATAAGATCCTCCCAAAGTTCACAAAACTTTTGTTTATTTTCTTCTTTATATAATCAAAGAAAATTTCTCCCCAATTCAGGTGTTTCTTATCTACCAGAGCTCCCATCAAACAGAATTGATACCTGGATATGTGATCATGAGCTGAGTGCTTTGCCAGAAGCACTTTCCCCATAACATCAGCCAGAAATCTAAACTTAATAGATAAGTTCTTTTTCAATAACTTGCTAGGGTTAGCGGCAGAGTGTCCCATTTTATCTAACATATTCGCAGATTCTTCTCCCGACATTTCAACAGAGTCATCTCCAATACTCAGATGAAATACTTCACTTAGAAGAGTAGGTGGTAATGATACCTGAGTCTCGCCGATAGTACCAACGAGGGTATTCTCATCCAGATTATGTGTTGTAAACACCCATTCCTTAATCTCATCTGCAGCAATCTTCATCCTGGTGGACATTATGTGCACTAACTGTTGTTCTCGGAAGAGTTCCAGAATGTTTTTGAAAACCTGATCGCTGCCATCAAACGAGTCCATATCTATATCAAATCCTGTATCAAATTTCATCTTGTCAAGAGCGGCAACATTCACGGCCATTGTATACCTGCAAAAAGTAACAAACACAACCAAGTGCAGTAGAGTTTGGAGGGAACGAAAAAGTTTGCAGAGAATATGAAAGCACAAAAGAAAAACCACGGCCGAAAGAATGATTTTATATTAGGGTTCGACGCCGAAAAGGAAGGATCGTTGAACTCCGTTCGATGATTTGGGCTTCTAGTTGAATCTAAAGAGTCTTCAATATCATCGATCTCCGTTCGACGACATTGGAGAGCGTCGATCTCTGTTCGACGATCGTTGACCAGAAGAAGATAGCCTAGTGCTGCTTGGAAAACACTGAACTCCGGTCGACGCTTATTGGAAAGCGTCGATCTCCGTTCGACGCTTTTTGGGAAAAATGTCGAGCGCAGTTCAGAGACAAAACAGAACCTACAGACACTAGAAAATACAAGTTTTTAGCCAAGTCTTGGTTTGTTTTTAGATTTTCAAAATCTTGGGATTTATTTTAAACTTCCTCCATCTAACATTCCTAACTGATTTAGGAAGAATGTGTGTTTCTTTTCATCCAAAGGTTTGGTGAAAATATCTCCCCTTTGCAAATAAGTTGGGATATATTGAATTTCAATTTTATTTTTCTCCACATTGTCTCTTAGGAAGTGATGCCTAATCTCTATATGTTTTGTCCTACTATGGAGGATTGGATTTTGTGCTATAGAGATAGCACTAGTGTTATCACAAAATATTTTTGATCCTTCTAAGTTGTAGCCATAGTCTAGGAGCTGGTTTTGAATCCACAGAATCTGTGAGCAACAACTGCCTGCTGCCATGTATTCAGCTTCAGCAGTTGAAGTTGACACAGATGTATGTTTCTTACAGAACTAGGAGACAAGCCTATCACCAAGGAACTGTCAAGTTCCACTGGTGCTTTTCCTGTCTACTCTACATCCAGCATAATCAGTATCTGAAAATCTAGTTAATTCAAATCCTGAGTCTTTTGGATACCAGAGTCCTAGATTTGGAAAACTTTTCATATACCTAAGAATCCTCTTAACTAATGTTAGGTGTGGCTCTCTAGGGCTTACTTGGAACCTAGCACATATACATGTAGCAAACATTATATCAGGTCTACAAGTTGTAAGGTACAGTAGAGAGCCAATCATTGCTCTATATGTTGTCTGATCAACATGTTTACCATGTTCATCAGTATCTAATGCAGCATTGGTAGGCATAGGTGTCTTCATACAAGATGCTTCAGACATACCAAATTTCTTAACCAATTCTTTTGTATACTTGGTTTGAGAAATAAATATGCCTTCAGCATGTTGTTTGACTTGCAATCCTAGAAAGAAGGAAATGTCACCCATGCTACTCATTTAAAATTTAGAATGCATTAAGTTAGAGATCTTTCTGCACAAATTTGAATCAGTAGAACCAAATATGATATCATCTACATATATTTGTACTAGTAGGGTATGAGACTTATGGGTTCTAATAAAGAGAGTTTGGTCTACTCTACCCCTTATAAAATCATTTTTCAGAAGAAAGCATGCTAAGGTCTCATACCATGCTCTAGGAGCTTGCTTGAGACCATATAATGCTTTATGCAATTTGTAAACATGGTCAGGATAAGTTGGAGATTTAAAACCTGGAGGTTGTCTAACATAGACTTCCTCTTTGATGCCTCCATTGAGAAATGCACTCTTCACATCCATTTGGTAGACCTTGAATCCTTTGTGAGCTGCATAAGCAAGGAATATTCTTATGGCCTCTAGCCTTGCCACTGGTGCAAAGGTCTGGTCATAGTCAATCCCTTCTTCTTGAGAATAACCTTGAGCAACTAGCCTTGCCTTGTTCCTTACAATAACTCCTTGATCATCCAACTTGTTTCTGAACACCCACTTTGTTCCAACAATTGAGTGATCCTTAGGCCTTGGTACTAGCTCCCAAACTTTGTTCCTCTCAAATTGATGTAGTTCCTCTTGCATAGCAATGATCCAGTGTGGATCTTGTTCTGCATCTTGAATGGATTGAGGCTCAACTTGAGATAAAAAGCAGGTGTGCATCAGGTTCTGGTTTACCTAATTTCTAGTCTGCACACCAGCTGAGATGTTTCCAATCACTTGGGAGATTGGGTGATCTCTTGTTGTTACTAAATCAACAGGGGGTGTTGATTGTTCACAAACCTGTGTTGTTGTTTCCTCTTGTGGAACAACAACTGGCTCTTCAAAATGGTTTTCTCCAAGATGTTGAGTATCCTCTTCATCTTCACTGATTTCAGCTCTTTGTTGGATAGGTGAATGTACTAAATCCTTTTCTATAATGTGTAACCTGTCCAAATTTTCTGAAAGAGAGTGTACCTGCAAAGGTTCTATGGTAGAAGTAGACTTCTCCTTGTAACACATGTTAGTCTCATCAAAAGATACATGAACAGATTCTTCAATTTTAAGAGAAGTTTTATTATAAACCCTATAAGCTTTACTGATCATGGAGTATCCCAGAAACACTCCTTCATCAGCTTTAGCTTGGAATTTTGCTAAATACTTCTTGTCATTATTGTGAATATAACAAATGCAGCCAAAATTTTTGAAATAGTCTACTTTAGGTTTCTTCTCTTTGAGCAATTCATAGGGAGTCTTGCCCTTCAGTTTATGTATCAAACTTATGTTCAAAACATGGTTGGAGGTGTTCACTGCCTCTGCCCAAAAAGATAGAGGAAGGTGAACATCTGTCAACAATATAGTAGCAGATTCAATTAGGGTTCTATTTTTCCTTTCAGCTACCCCATTTTGTTGAGGAGTTCTAGGAGCTGATAAAGTATGCCTGATCCCTTCACTCTGACAGAACTCTTGCATTAGAAGAGAATCAAACACTGTCCCATGATCACTTCTGATCAGGGCAATGTGAGTATTGAACTCAATCTGTATGCATTTGAGAAAATCTGTCAAACATTTAAAGTTATCCAGCTTCTTCCTCAGAAAGAATACCCAAGTGAATCTAGAGAAGTCATCTACAATCACTAAAGTGTAAGATTTCCCTCCTAAGCTTTGTACTGTAATGGGTCCAAAAAGATCCATGTGTAACAGATATAAAATCCTAGGTGAATCACTCTTATTAAGTGACTTAAAACTATTTTTAGTTTGCTTGCCTAATTGATAAGCCCTACAGAGTCCTTCCTTCTTGTAGGGGCCAGAAGGTAGTCCTCTAACAAGGTGTTCCTTGGACAGCCTAGCAATGGTTCTAAGGTTTAAGTGTCCTAGTCTCTTATGCCATAAATCATTTGGTTTGCAGTCTGAGTTAAATAAGCAGATATCTATGTTGGTTAAAAGAAATCTACAAGATAAATGTTACCTTTCCTTTTACCTGTTAACACTGTTGTGTTATCCTCTGACTTGATCTGGCATAAGGATTTGTTAAATGTCACTTGATATCCTTCATCACAGAGTTGACTAATGCTGATTAGGTTGTGCTTCAGTCCTTCCACATAAGCCACCTTCTTGAATGTGACTGAGCCAATCTGAAAAGCATCATATCCTTTTGTTTGACCAAAGTTTGAATCTCCAAAGATCACTTTGGGTCAAAGTTTGGCTTTGAAGGATGTGAGATTGTCCTTACTCCCTGTCATGTGCTTTGAGCACCCACTATCCAGATACCATTGTTGGTTCATTGCTAGATAGGTCTTCACCTGCACATAAACAATTTATATGTTTTTGACCCAGTTTACCTTGGGTCTAGGTTGATAACCTTTAAATTCAGAAATGAAAGACATCCCTGGCTGGCTCTTATATCCTTTAGGATGGTATCTCCTAGGAGGTACTATCCATTCAGTATAAGTGTTGAAGCTTTGCGATGAGGGACTTCTAGGATTGACTTGAGATTTACCTCTGAAAGAAGGTTCAAAGCTCGGAGCTCCATTCGACGATCGTCGACCTGAGTTCGACGATCTTGGGTCAGATCGTCGAGATCCGTTCGAAGATCGACTATACCAGAGTTCAGAGTTCAGAAGTCATCGATCTGAGTTCGACGATCCAGCCTTGGATCGCCGAGCTCTGTTCGACGATCGTCGAGCTCTGTTCGACGTTTTCTGTTGAACTTGATTTTCCTTAGGTAAATCTGGATTCTTCCTAGCTACCTCTACAACACCCTTTCCTTTATCAGAAATAAATTTAATTGGGGTTGTTAATACTATAGGTTGGCTGGATGAAGCACCCAAGCCCAGTGTACTGTTGAATCTTGAGTTCACTGTGCATGTGATGTCCATCAGTCTGAAGCTTCTCCCATTAAGGGATTCTTCAAACTTCTTTGCCTGGGATAACTCACTTTTCAGTGAAGCTATCTCCTCCCTACAACATTCTAACTCCTCAGAGAGTTTGAGGTTGTCTAATTTTAAGGTACTATGTTCAGACAATTGATTTCTGAGAGAGATAATCTCTTTCTCAGATTTTAACAGGTCTAAACAAAGTGCCTTAAATTCAGACCTAAAGTCCTCTGAGTCAAAGTCAAAGGAGTCTATTACCTGGTCTTCTTTAGTTTGAGTTTCAGATTCTGAATCTGATCCTTGTTCTGCATCAAAATTTTGCTGAGAGGCATTGATAGCAATCATGCAGAATTCCTTTTCTTCAGCATCATCCTCATCATCACTTGAGCTTAATGAGGCTTCTGATTCCTCTTCAGTATCACCCCAGCTTTCAGCTACAAACCCCTTCCTTGTATGTTTATTTTTGTTGGAGGAGGATTTGTTGCTGTTGTTTCCTCTGGAGTCCTTGTCTTTTCTCCTATATTTCCTGTCCTTCTTGTCCTTATTCTGATTTTCTTGACAGTCAGGCACAATATGGCCTGGTTTCCTGCATCCAAAACAGATTATTTCTTTATTATTTGACTTGTCATACCTTGGCTTCTCATGCCCTCTGGATGACCTCTTTCTAAAATCTTTCCTGGCCATCTTATAGAATCTTTTGGCCAGCAAACTCATCAATTCTTCATTGCATGTGACCTTGTCTTCATGCAGATCTTCTATAGCTTTGAATGCTATGGTCTTCTCCTTTCTGATGGCTGGAGAAGCAGTCTTTTATTCTTCCTCTCTGTTCTTGATGAGCAGCTCATAAGACTTGAGCTTGCCCAACAAAGCTTCAGTAGTAATCTCAGTTAGGCTTCTAGCATCCTTGATTGGCCAGATCCTTGAGTCCCAAGTGCTAGGGAAACACATTAGGATCTTGTCATTTAGTTCAGTTAGAGAGATCTCCTTATCCAGTGTTTTTAGTTCACTGACTATTAGGCTGAGTCTATTGTACATGCCAGCCACTGATTCAGTTTCTCCTTTCTTGAAGTTCTCATATTGGCTTATGAGATGGGATCTCCTGTCCTTCCTTTCATCAGCAGATCCTGAGACAATTTCAGATAACTTGTCCCATATTTCTTTTGCTGAACTGCATTCAGCCACCTTTTGGAATATCTCATTAGACATGGTCTGAGCAAGGATATTCATAGCCTTTGCATCTGCAACTTTCCATTTCTTTATTTCTGCATCTATTCCTGAAGGGGGTGGAACAACACTTGTACTTGTGATCACTGGGGGTCTTGGACAAACTGTCAAAACAGAATTAAAAATGTCCTCATCAATAGAATTCATGTAAAGCTTAATCCTTGCCTTCCAAAGTGCAAACTTAGAGAGGTTGCACACTGGAGGTCTAGTGCTAGCATAATGTTTGTTCTGTTCCATAGTTTTGTATGAAAATAAATATAATATAGAAAGTAATAACTATCTACTATAGAAGGTTTATCTTATCAAGGATCTTTTGGTTCAAGTGTTAGCCTATTCAACCAATCTGTTGAAGATTCAGATGTTGAATAACCAACATGGCTCTGATACCAATTGAAAGTGAGGAAAAGATCTACCATAACTCTAGAGGGGGGGGGGGGGTGAATAGATTATTTTTAAAATAATTTACAATTAAGACTATAAAGCAGTGGAAGATTTAATTTATGTATATGTGTAAGGTGCTTGTGATGAAATAAAAACTAAAGAAAGAACTAAGAAATCACACAACACATAGCAAAGTTAAACACACAGCAACCAGATGACACAAGGATCTATAGTAGTTCCCCAACAACCCGGGTACATCCACTCTTCTACCACCCTAGGTAGGAATCCACTGCAGGAATAGTTGATCAGGTGTCCTGGGCACCAATGAGCTTTTGATAAGGTGCTCAAAAACCAAAACTAGATTTTTTTTGATAAGGTGTCTTGCCACCACTGAGTTTTGACAAGGTCTCAGAAACCAGTCTCAGAACTTTTGAAGGGAGTTTTGAAAAACCCTTTTACAGGAGGGAAAGGAAAAAAGAAAGAAAGAGTTGAGTTGTTCTTCTTTGTCAACAGTCTGAGAGAAGACAAGTGGAAGATGAAGCTAAAGCTCCCCCTGAGATCTGTAAGGTTCAGGAAGGTGAGCTTTGCTAGGGTGATAGGTCTTCAGGTGCTTCAGATCTCCAGCAAAAGATGATTTCAGCAGATACTGAAATGTGAGATGTCTGGAGTCCTTGATGTTGAAGCTTTTGAACACTTGAGGATTTGGAGGAGCAGATGATTTCCTCCACAGAAAACTTTCTTGTGTTCTTGAAGATTTTTTCTCAGTGAATCTGTATGTTCTAGAAGATGAGTTCTTGATCAGAGTATATTTTGATCTCTCTTCTGTAACTCTTTTTCTCAATCCAATGATCCTGTATATCTCTTGCCTATCTTGTTGTATGGATCTGTTGTATTGTCAAAAGCATATTCAATAGGAGTATATCATATTCTGACTTAGATGGCCGTTACTCAGTCATAAATGACTTCCATAAATGATAACTGTTTTTGGGGAAAGTCCTAAGTAACATTCCTTTTAGCCTTCCTTGAAACTTTCTCCAGATTGCTTGAAACGGCTACATAATCCTTTGCAATAAATGCAGGAAATAACTCTGAAAGAATTCCAAAATTTTTCTTGAATTTGAATTCTGAAAGCGTCGATCTCTCACAAAAATCGTCGACCTGAGCTCAGCTATCATCGACCTGAGCTCAGAGATTGGATTTATACTAGAGACAGAAAACGTCGACCTGAGATCTACGATCGTCGAACTGAGCTCAGCGACTTGGAAAATAGTAGAAGACAAAACGTCGATCTGAGCTCGAATATCGTCGACCGGAGTTCGACGACTTGCAGAATTGAGCTTAGAGAACGTCAAGCTGAGTTCAACGTTTCGTCGACCTGAGCTCGATGAAAATTGCCTTAGTCTCAGCACTGAATCCTTATCTTTGAATGGTCTTGGGGGCAACTTCAAACCTAAGTTCTAACCCTTAGACTCATTCTAATTTGACCTTTTCAACTATACAACTAGGTCAAACCGATTTCAAAAAAACATAGTGATCCTTGCCCAAATTTGTAATAGGGTGTTCCAAAACTGTGTTTGTAAAGGTTACCAATCCCCATACAGAATGGGGTCCGACAAATGTTGCCAAGGAATATCTTCGAGATTCGTCGAGTATCGTCGAGAATTGCCGACTGTGGTTCGTCGAGAATCTTCGACTATGGTTCGTCGAGAATCGTCGATTGTGGTTTGTCGAGAATCGTCGATTGTGGTTCGTCGACGATCGTCGAATATGGTTCGTCGAGTATCGTCGAGATTCGTCGAGATTCGTCGAGTATCATCGAGATTTGTCGACTATCGAACTGTTTGATACTCGACGAATCCTGATACCCGACGAATCATTCCAGAAACCCTAATTTCCGTTGTTTGTGGATAGCGATATTTCTAGGTCTGTTTATGCTTTGGGTATAAATTGGGACTTAGGTTTTGGAGTTCAGATAGATCGATCGAAAAATCGGAAGTCTTCCGCCGATTCGAGGCCCGACGGAAGTGTTCCGCCGATTCGCTCGCTCTGCTGACCTCCTCTCCGACGATAGTCACCGGTGCTTGTCTTCCTGGAGCGGACCTAACAGTCTGTGGAAGTGCAAGGTGCAGACGATCTTCCTTTCCGGTTTTTCGTACGACGAAGATCGGCGATCTCCCGCTCGTGTGGATTTTTACAGAGACGTAGATGTTATTCTACGTGGGACTCACCGCCGACAAGAACTCTTACATTGGAGAATTTTGTTGAGTTGTGACTCAACACCGCCAAGGTAATTTTACATAGTTATTTCCTAACTTCTTGATTCAACATTCATGGCCCGATCCCAAATCTCTTTTGGGTTGTTCTTGATTTTATTATTTCCGCTGCGTGCATAACCATTGTGCCACCCTGTAGAAAACCCAACAGGTAGGTGGTCTACTGACCACTGAGTTATAGGCCCTTCAGGCTGAGAAGTATGTCTTGGAGGAGACTTAGAGATCTAAGGGATCTGAGGTGTAAGCTCTTTGGAGCAAGTTTTGGAGAAGTGCCTAGTCCAAAAAGATTGTTGGATAGGTAGGAGGGAAAGTGGATCTACCCAATTAGGGAACAACTATAAATATATGTGTGCTTTGCTGTGTTGTTTGTTCTTCTTTATATTACAGGTACTAAGGACAAGCTCTAGATCACTTAGTAAGAAAAACAGCAAAAAGACTTAAGAAATTTCAATAACCTATTGACCCCCCTCCCTCTAGGTGATTTAGCTATCCTTGAATTAAAGACTTTCAAGTAGTATCTGAGGGAGGTTGCTCAAAATGGACTTAACAGTCAGAGTAGACCTCAAAGGATAGCTAAAAAGTTAGCATTGGTGGGTTAAAAAGATAACCATGTTGAGTGGAGCTCAATGAAGTTTCAATTCTGCAGTGAGAGAAAGGACCACATTGGTCTGTTGGTAGCTCTTGTAGTTGATGATGTCTATGCAGATGCAAGAATGGAGATTAGGGCCCCTCTGTCACACTCATATAGAGACTCATAGGTGGATATAGCTGAGGAAGGTGAATGCAGATGCTATGGGTTGATTGCTACACCAGAAGTAGAAGAATTCAGCCAGGATCAGCCTGGTCAAGATTAGGTATAATCTATGTCTAGTTATTCTTATTGCTCAGGGTATGAGTCAAGCTCAGACTCTGAGGCTTACTCATCAAGTGATGATGAGAGTCCTATATCAGAAGATGATATCAATAAATTGATTGAGAATGATGCTGCACTTCTGAAAGTTCTCAAGGAAAGCAAGTTGCTTGTTAAGAAACAAACAGAGGAAATTGCCTCCCTCCAGTTAGCTGCTTCCCGGCAAGATGAGACTTCATCCTTGCTAACTCTGAAATAGAGGGAAGTAGCTCATCTAAAGATCATGGTAGATATCCATGTTGAGTCCATAAAATATAAGGACTATATTATCAAGGTTCTTGAAGAGAAACTTAAAAGGGAGAAGAAGATGGTGGAAAATTTCTCTAAGATAGATGCTATCAAGAGAAAATCTGAATTTGAGTGGATTTCTAAAGTTATCCAATCTCAGAGGAGAGGCTAAGATCCTGTTGTTCCACAGTCAACCTTTCATAAGGTAATCCTCCCTTCTCATAGGTATGACCAAGGCTGTATGGGTGGTCACTGGGAGAATGTGAATTCTTCTTGTAAGAATACAAGAGTATCTTATAATGGGAGAAGAAAGGGTAAGGGAATGAATGCCTTTAAGGCTCCCCATGAAGAATTACAAATGGCCCATTTTAAACAATTTTTATTTTGTGCCTCAGCCCTAATTCACAAGGATAAGGCAGTGGCTTTCACTCAAGCCCATCCAGCAAGGACTCAGACCAAGGGTCAGTCTACTAGTAAGCCTAACTTGGCTAGTTCTAATGATATAAATAGCATGTCATCTGCAAAGAAGACAGCTGTAAATACCATTCAAGGCAAGCAAAGGAAGCCTGCTAGAAGAATAGCCTTCAGTCAGATTCTTACTGAAAGGAACCTGAAGAAAGTTGTTGCTCCTCTTCCTTCTGTTCTGTTGGTAGTTAAACACACTATAAGACCTGCTCAGAAAAGAAGATATGATATCCATGAGTGTTGGTGCTATGGCAAGGTGGGGCATTTTGCCCTAGATTGCTGGCACAATCCTTCTGTGTCTAGAGTAAGAGTAAGACTACCTTTCAGAAATGTTGCAGGTAGGCAAGTCAGATTTTAGACTAATCAGAACCTATGACCCAATACCTATTTGGGTCCTAAGGTAAGTTAATTCTGTTTTGTAGGTTAGTCTTAGTGTCCATCCCCCATGTGGCACTTGGACAGAAGATTCTCCAGAACATATACTGGAACAAGAAAGTTATCTTATGGTTTATACTTCAGTAAGGAAAAGACCTGAAAGTATTTATTTTAAGGATAGCTAACTAACGTTGAGGGGGGGGGGGGGTGTTAATAGGTTATTGGTCTCTTTTTGAGTTTCTTATATATTTCTTCTTTAAGAGCTTTGGCTGTTAGTTTTTTTTATGCTTTCAAGATGTACACAACCTGCACAAAGAAACAACATAACAATCACACACAGATTTATAGAGGTTCCCCTAATAAGGGTACATCCACTTTCCCTCCCACATATCCAAATATATTGTTGGACTAGGCACTTCTCTAAAACATGCTCCAAAGAGCTTACACCTCAGATCCCTCAGGATTTCTAAGTCTCCTCCAAGACTTACTTCTCAGGCCAAAGGCCCTACAACTTAGTGATCCTAAGATCACGTACCTCAGGCTATTAAGCCCTACACTCAGGCTGGGAGGATAGCCCTAACTCAGATCCACAAAGGATCCTACACTCAAAGAGCAGCACTCTCCTACCTCAGGCTGTTAAGCTTTACAGCTCAGATCCACACTTGAATCCTATAGGATGAAGGTGGGTTGGTGGTTACTCTTTACACAAGAGATGTTTCTCTGTATCAAGCTTCTTGACTGAGATAAACTCAGACCAATTGTAACATCCCATTTCCGTCTAGACCCCTAGGAGTCGGCTGGTTGTGGTAGAACCCTAGGGAGCCCAAAAATTGAAATAAATCGACCAAGATTTCGGGTCATGGGTTGGTCACGCCCGTGACCGACCCGTCACGCCCGTGACCTAGGGCGTGACTCATTCGACGATCGTCGATCTCAGGGAGACGATCGTCGGGCGCAGAATTTTCCACCCGGCCCTGTCATGCCCGTGACCCAGGTGTCACGCCCGTGACCTGGGGCGTGACTCCTTCGACGATCGTCGATCTCAGGTAGACGATCGTCGGGCGCGGAATTTGCCTCATGGCCTGTCACGCACGTGACCCACAGAGTCACGCCCGTGACATAGGGCGTGACCACATTCGACGATCGTCGATTTCAGTTCGACGGTCGTCTGCCCAGAATTAGTCACCAGGCATGTCACGCCCGTGACCCGCAATGTCACGCCCGTGACATAGGGCGTGACCATGCTCGACGATCGTCGATTTCAGTTCGACGGTCGTCGTCCCAGAATTGGCCACACGGGCCAGTCACGCCCGTGACCCAGGTGTCACGCCCGTGACCACCCTTCAACGATCGTCGATCTCAGTTCGACGATCGTCGAACCCAGACTTGGCTATCTGGGCCTGTCACGCCCGTGACCAAGGCCGAAACGTCAGCCAGACTGGAAATTTCGATAACCGACGTCATAATAAATTCTGACTATGAGAATGAAAACCAAGAGTATGTATGGGCCGTTTCCTACTTTAGTTATGTAAATAATTAAGGAAATGTTGGTTCAATAGGAAATCGCACCTGGCAAACACCTCTTCATCTCCAGCGTTTCAACTGCCTTAGCCATAACCGAAACGTCATTAAGGGAAATATTAATGGCCATGAACGTTTCATCCTTTCCCCTCCCCACTTGCTGATCTATAAAAGACTCCTAAGAGCAAGGGGAAAAGGTTACACTCTCCTTCAAACTGTTTCAGATTTCCCCCTTGCTGTTGAAGAATTTCCGGCGACGCCACCACCGCGCCAATGGCTTCCCGACGCTCTGCACGCCTCCAGCCCGCGAACAAGGTCCTCCCCTCCCTCTTCTTCTGCGGATAGATCTTAGAAATCGTTAGGAGAGATATCGGGCTCAAAAGAGCCAGATCGGGTGAGCGTTTTCCATGCTTTTCCGAAAATTTCACGGTGGCGGGTTCGCCGGAAACCGCCTCTCCGGCGGCCGTGCCGCCGCCCGACGATAGCCCTCACCTCAACAGAGATGGTGGTGGTGGTGGCCGGCCAGGGAGATGGCTGGATGGCCAGAAAATAGCTTGGAAAAGCTACAGGAAATTAAGTTTCAGGACTCTAGTTTCGGGCTGTAGAAGAAGATGAACAGTGCCGTTAAATTAGATTTTATTTTTAAAACAATTTCTGAATGAAATATCTGTCATTTTAGATAATTTGGGAAAAATACCTAGAGGCTTATACAGGAAAAGTGGTCAACATAGAAAATGTAGCCCTTGAAGTCTAGTGTAATTTAAAATTGATTTCACTCAAATTGGAGTCCTGGTTAGACCACATCACCCTTTTTGGTGAGGTCTATCCATAGGGCTGTCCTGACCTTAGAAAAATTCCCCACTCCAAACCAGTCATCAAAATGACTTGAAATTTGGGGTGTGGCTTAATCATATTTATATCTAGATGCTACCCAAAAATTAGGATTTTTGGGAAATGTTTTTAGAAAAGTTCAATAATCCTAGCTTAATTTAATTAGATGGTTAAATAATTTCCAAACCCTCTCAAATTTTGGTGAGTGGTCCCTGGGTTCTCCATAAGGTTCTGTATAATTTTTCATCTCATTTGGAGATGGTTTGGATTAGAAGTGATCAAACCTAACTTTTTCCCTAATAAGGGGTCTTAGGTTAAAGGTGCACTTTTGAGATTTGAGTGGTCAGATCACCTCAACAGAGGCTGAGATTTTTACCACTGGCTAGTAATATTCTATAGCACCCCCTCATAGAGTTTGAGGTGGATCGGGGTAAGTTTGCCCTAAGAACCAAGGCCAAACCCTAAGGATAGATCTTGGTGGTTTGTGAAGGTCATGGGGTCAAATGCCCTTGGATTGACCCAAAATTTGGTGAAGAGGACCATAGAGACCATATAGTTCTCTGAATGAAATCTTAGTAGATTTGGAGACTGTTGGGATACCTAATAATCTAACCCTAGTTTAGGGTGCAAAACTTGTAGATATAGGAATTGACATTAAATCATATTGAAAAGTGATGAGAATTGGGTAGAGTGAATTATAGGGATGGTTCAAGCTCTGGATATTTTTCTATAAATTTTAAGATCATTATTTTGGATACTTCATTAACGATTTAGAAGCTTGAATGATTTGCTTAGAAAATTTATTATGGAATACACACTTCCTGGAAATTGATGAAATTTAAGCAGAGAACGTTTATTATGATTTTAAATTTCTGTGAATTTTTATGGGATTTTTGGAAGTCTAATTCTAAGGCTTGCTTCATTAAGTATGTTTTACCTTGAATATTTGATTAAATCTTTAGTGGTGTTTAACAAGCTGGTAAAATTATGATTCTTTGCACAAAGATCTTTTCTATACATACTACTGACTAGTAATTTTTCTATAATTTTCCGATGAATAATTTCAGTACTTCCTTCTTTACGTAGGATTAACGTGTTTATACTGGATAAATTATTTAGAGGCTAAATACTTTCTGTAAAATTCTGAAAAACTTGTATTTGAGGTTATCTTACTGTTATTTAATGATCATGATTTTTGAGTGGCCATTACTTAGGAGGATCATGTAGTTCATGTTTAAAATGACCCATGGCCCATACTTTGAGAAAATTAAATAAATATCAGTTTAATTAGGAAAATTATAAGTTTCTGGATTTAGACAAATTATGTTATGCTAGACCTCCAGTAAATATTATAGGAGATTTGGAAGACAATTTGGAGTACCTCCCCTTGTGTACCTCATATAGCTTAGGATGGTCTGCATATAGTAAAGCCACGGAATTCTGGTAGTTGATGGTTGGTAGGGCAAGTTAAGATTGAGTTCATCATTGGAAGTCAGGATAAGTAGAGTGTGAGACTGGTTAAGGATAAGGGAGTACGGGAACGACGAAAGATCGTCCATCCCGGGAAGAAGAGGAAGAGTCTTAATACTCTAGGGTTAGAACTAAAGTAACTAAAAGAGGGTCGGTTAAGGGAGATCAATCAATAATAATAAGTGCCTTGCGAAAGGGAACTTCGGGCCGTAATGCCGCCGTCTTGGTTCCTAGTGCCCCTTGAGAGCCCTTCACGGGGTATGCCGGGGGCAGTCCTGGGCTAACGTAAACCATAGGAATAATAAATTAAAAGAGCAACTAGTATAACTAGGGTTGCACATACACACTCCCCGATAGCTAGGAAAGTAGAATAATAGGATTGGTTGCCATTCAGACAGTAGCTCTGAAGGTAGATGCACGGACGGGACTGTCCGGGGGGCCGAGGGCTCGAGGGTTGGAGTACAGAATAAAGGTGGTGGGTCTTCGGTATCTGATTGTCGTTCACACCGACATCGGTACGCTGACTCGGCGGTGTGGGACACTTAGCCAAAGAAAGTCAGGTGGGTACAGCCAGCAGTAGTATGCGGATAATCTAGGTTGTGTTCTTCTAGGGGCGTACAGAAGGGCTAGGCCTGGTAGTGTGGATACCCGCCTAGGAGTGGGGGGCCTGACCCACTGTCTCCGTTTGCCACTACGGAGGTTCCTGGGAGTGAAGCTAGCTACCCGAACAGGGGGAACTAAAGGTCTGTGCGCATAGAGTCGTGTACGTGAGTTGCACTTGCATGAATCATGGCATGGCATATCACTACACTCATAATTGCATACAACCGACACCCCAACGTATAAATCGGTATGGGACTTTTTATACGATGGGAGCCTTGTAGAAGACCCCTTAACTTATAAGTTTGTATGGGCATTCATATAAGTTAAGGTTACATACTTATTTACTTGCTTGTTTATTTACTGTTCTCTAGCTGTCTTTTTATACAAATTGCTACTTATTAATTTCTCTCCTTATTACTTACTGCCGTAGGATTGTTAGACCTATTTCATTCTAAATAACTACTAGATTAGCTTCCCTGTCACCTGCTTGGTTATTCTCCACTTTTGTAGCTTCCCTTTCCTCCTCTCCGTTCGGTGCTTAGGAGCCGTGGTGGGAGGGGTAGGGGATGATAGGGCTTAGTCTTTATGACTAATGGTTTTCGAACCACACATTACAGGAGCTCCGGATGGGAGACAGGGACCAGCACCAGCGGAGTACGGTGCGCATGGAGGTGGGACAGTCTAGCACCGGTGCACCTGCGACCAGCTCCGTGAGTGATTAGTTCTTTTTCTTAGCTTCAGCGATGAGCGACTTGTAGTGAGGACTCTGATGTACTGGGCTCGAGCCCATTTATCTATTTTCCTATTATTATCTATTGATGGACTGGATATGATTTCACTTTTATTTACATGTTTCTGTGGACTTGTTTACATTTTTGTATAAATACTTCTCTCCCTTGTGATCGAAATGGGCCGACAGAATTGGCATTTTGTAGTGGTTGCCTTCCCGTGAGTCGGTGCCACCGCAAAGCGGCAATTCTGGGCTAAGACCCCGGTGGTTGAACAAGGAAAAAAAGGGGGTCTTACAAGTGATATCAGAGCAGACCTCGATCGAAAGAGAAGTAGTCCACAAAAAAATTGGGCCACCCCCGTGCGAGCTTAGTTTGCGGACAAACTAGCAGCGGAAGCAGTGGTGTGCCCATAAGGGAAATCACATGTGAAAGTCCATCCTAACTCTTCTTAAATTCCATTCATTCGCTCTCTAACAAATGGAATTTTTACTTGTAGCCTGCGACGAACCCTACATCGCAGCAGGGGACACCCCAGGCTCCGAATGTGGTCCCTACTCCGCCAGCACTAGTTCCGTTCCAGCAGACGGAGATGGGGCAAACACTGACGTCCATCCTAGAGGCCTTCAGAGCTCAGTAAGCCCCGGCCCCACAGCCAAACCCCGGGGTCAATTGGATGACTGTCTTCCGGGGACTTTCCCCTCCATCCTACCAGGGGACGGAGTCTGCAGTACGTACGGAGGAGTGGTTGGACACCATTTACGAGATGCTGGCAGGGATTCGATGCCCCACGGAGGAGGCAGTCGCTTTGGCAGTCTCCTGCTTAGAGTCACACGGAAAGAGATGGTGGAAATCTCAGCTGGACACCACCTTTGCAGGGATGGACTGTGCTGATATTACTTGGGAGGAGTTCAGAGCAGCGCTCTTGACACATTTTGTACCTCAGTCGGCGAGAGATGACCTGGAGGATAGGTTCCTATGGTTGAGGCAGGGGAATAGGACTGTGGTGGAGTACTATCAGGAGTTCACTCACCTGGCCCGTTATGCGGACGCTTATCAGTTAGACGATGCTGGCTATGCCCGGAGGTTTTATAAGGGGCTGCAAGATGACATGAGACAGGCCCTCCTTTTCGTCTCAGAGGGGAGTTTGGCCAGGATTCTGGAGATGGCTAAGAAGAGAGAGGCGGATCAGCTTACAGTGAAGAGCCGGAAGAGACCGGCTGATGATAAGGTGATTGGAGGACGTAGAGACCGTCCTCGAGACCAGGTTATTGGAGAGAGAAGGAACGGGGATCAGCCACGTCAAGAGTTTGGGCAGGAGCAGAGGAGTCAGGGGGTATTGGCTCCCCAGCCTATACAGATGCTGGAAATGCCAAGGACGGCAGAGCAGCCACCGGTATGCTTTCAGTGCAACCAGCCGGGGCATATCAAGAGGAACTGCCCTGTGAGGCGAGAACCCCCACCAGCACATCAGGGCGCTCCACCTCCCCGACAGTTTAGCGGACGAGGACAGGACCGAGGACGAGGATTTCAGGATCGTGGCCGCAGGCCAGAGAGGGAGCAGGTGTATGCTCTAGACCTGACACAGCCCCGGAACCCGGAGCAGGTTATCACAGGTATGGCAGTACTTTTCAAATTTTCTTCATATAAACTACTATTTTAAACATAACCTGGTTAGAAATTAAGAGAAGATAAACTACAATAAGAATACTAAGACACTTAATTACCACAGGCATAGTCTTCGTTAGCGGTAAGCCCGCTCACACCCTCTTCGACACTGGTGCGTCGCAATCATTCGTGTCGGAGGATTTCGTGAAAGGACTGGCAGGGGTGGAGCCATTCACCGCTCACCCTCTTCGATACAGGTGCGGCTACCCGATGGATCAGAGATATTGACATCTGCTCATTGTAATATGGAAGCGAGGATCGGTGGGAAGGCATTTGAGGCACCAGCGACGGTTCTGAAGATGCCAGATTACGATCTGATTCTGGGCATGACTTGGCTGTATTGGAACCATGCCCAGATCGATTGCGTGGCGAAGAGGATCACCGTGAGGCACGGCGACTCCTTCATCATCATCGAAGGTATTCTACCAGCACCCCGTACCTTACTATCATCTATGCAGGCTGTTAAGGCCCACCTGTAGGGGGAAGAGGTTTATCAGGTCCTCTTTGAGGCGGTCGTAGCCAAGGACTCCATTGCAGATATTCCAGTAGTGCGGGACTTCGCCGACGTGTTTCCAGAGAAGCTACCAGGGTTACCCCCGTACCGAGAGAAGGAATTTCAGATTCAGCTCGTACCGGGGGCTAAGCCGGTATCCAGAGCTCCCTATCGAATGGCCCTAAAGGAGTTGGTGGAATTTCGAAGCCAGCTTCAGGAGTTAGTGGAGGTCGGGTTCGTTCGGCCTAGCTCTTCACCATGGGGAGCTCCGGTGTTGTTCGTTAAGAAGAAGGACGGGACCCTTCGACTGTGCATCGATTACTAGGCTCTGAACAGGTTGACAGTACGGAATACTTATCCCTTACCACAGATAGACGAGCTATTTGACAAGCTGGAGGGAGCCCATTGGTTCTCAAAGCTGGATCTGAGGTCAGGGTACTACCAGCTTCGCATTCGGGAGGAGGACATCCCGAAGACGGCCTTCAGCAGCAGATACGGCTTGTACGAGTATACAGTGATACCGTTCGGGCTCACGAATGCACCCTCCGCATTCATGACCCTGATGAATCGGGTGTTCGAAGAGTATATGGACGTCTTCATCATTGTATTCATCGACGACATCCTCATCTATTCAAGGACGGAGGAGGAGCACGCGAGACATCTGGCCTTGACCTTGGAGAAGCTGCGTGAGCATGAGATGTATGCCAAGTATAGCAAGGGCCAGTTCTGTCTAAAGGAGGTGGCCTTTCTGGGCCATGTCATCAGTGGAGCAGGTCTGGCAGTGGATCCGGCAAAGATCCAGGCAGTACGGGATTGGCCATCACTAAAGTTGGCCACGGATGTTCGAAGTTTCTTGGGACTTGCCGGTTACTACCAGAAGTTCATCGAGGGGTTCTCTCAGATTGCCCTCCCTCTTACATCCCTGACGAAGAAGGAGTCTCCTTTTATCTGGACGCCTCGATGCGAATCTGCCTTCCAGGAGCTGAAGGATCGTCTCACCTCGGCCCCCATCCTTGCTCTTCCATCAGGGAAGGAGGGATTCCAGGTGTATACAGATGCTTCCTATCAGGGGATGGGTGCCGTCCTGATGCAGAATGGGCAAGTAATAGCATATGCCTCCCGTCAGTTGAAGCAGCATGAGCAGAACTACCCCGTGCACGATTTGGAGATGGGGGCAGTCATTTTTGCTCTTAAGATCTGGCGACACTATCTCTACGGAGTACATTGTGATATCTTCTCCGACCACAAGAATCTGAAGTACGTCGACACACAGAAGGAGTTAAACATCAGACAGAGACGCTGGGTGGAGTTTCTGTCGGACTACCAGTATACCATGCACTACCACCCGGGGAAGGCGAACGTGGTCGCGGATGCTCTGAGCCGGAGAGCGAGTACGACAGGAGTAGGCCCGCAGCTGATGGCCTTGGAGTTGATTAGATCATTCGAGGAGATGCAGATTTCGATAGTGTCTGAGGATGACCCGGAGCTGTACATGGAGTACCTGGGGTCGATGGCTACTACTGATGACATTCGAGACCGCATCAGAGATGGGCAGATGCTGGATGAGAGAGCTGAGCTGATATTCCGAGCCTTGGAGGAAGGCACGATAGGAGATTACTCTTTGAGGGATGGGCTTCTGTGTTTCCGGGGCAGAGTCTACATACCAGCAGGAGGACGGATCCAGGAGGATATTTTGACGGAAGCTCACTGCAGCCAGTATTCGGTACACCCGGGGATCACCAAGATGGTAAAGGATTTAAAGAGGACGATGTACTGGCCGGGTATGAAGAAAGATATTACGTATTTTGTGACGCATTGCGAGGCCTGCCAGCTCGTGAAGGCGGAGTGTAGGAACCCGGCAGGCTTGCTGCAGCCGCTTCCGGTGCCGGAGTGGAAGTTTGAGGATATAGCCATGGACTTCATACATGGGCTACCTCGATCCCGTGCGGGGAATGACTCGATCTGGGTGATAGTGGACAGGCTGACAAAGGTGGCCAGATTCATCCCAGAGGCAAAGGGCGCACCGGTCAGTGTATTAGTACGGAGGTTCATTGAGCAGTTTGTGCGTTATCATGGGGTGCCCAAGACTATCGTTTCGGATCGGGATGGGCGGTTTACATCCAGGGAATGGAGGTCAGTCCAGGCCCATCTGGGTTCACGGTTGACATACAGCACAGCTTTTCACCCTCAGACCGATGGACAGACAGAACGCAACAACCGTACACTGGAGGATCTGTTGCGACTATGTATTTTGGACCGTGGCGAGCCTTGGGAGAGATTGCTGCCACTGGTCGAGTTTTCGTATAACAACACTCATCATTCCAGCATAGGCATGGCTCCATATGAGGCGTTGTACGGAAGGAGGTGCAGGACCCCACTATCATGGGTTCAAGATGAGGATCCGCATGCACTGGGCTCGGAGTTTGTGGGAGATACAAATGCTCAGATTAGATTGATCCGGGACAGGATGTTGGAAGCCCAGAGCAGACAGGCAAAATACTACGATGCGAGGCATCGTCAAGTGGAGTTCCAGGTGGGGGACCGAGTTTTCTTGAAAATACGGCCGATGCACGGAGTTTCGCGGGTGCGTGGGCGGAAGAAGCTCAGTCCGAGATATATGGGGCCTTATAGGATCCTGGAGCGGATCGGCCCCTTAGCCTATAGACTGGAGCTACCGCCGGAGTTAGCGAGATTGCATGACGTCTTCCATATCTCCTCACTTCGGAGGGCTCTGCTACGCCCTGAGCAGCTGATTCCCTCGGCAGATGGCCTGGTGGCCTCGGATCGGTCAGTCAACTTGGAGCCTATCAGGATTGACGATACAGTAGTGCGGGTCTTGTGACGAAAGAAGGTCCCGTTAATCAAGGTTCTGTGGAACAATCATGGGCAGGAGGAGCATACATGGGAGCCACAGGACTTGATGCGGCAAAAATACCCGGAACTTTTTCGTCAGGTATACCTCACAACCCCTCTGGACAATCAATTTGCCTTCCTATTTTAAACCAATGGAATTGAAATTTCAAGAATAGGGGCTAATCTTTTGTTTATTGGGGTGTATATACCTAGTTAAGTGGGCGAATTAATCTTAGATTTGAAACCGCACAAAGCAAACATAACGTAGAGAGGTAATCTTTAATTCTCATGGGATGTTACAAGCTTCTTTTCCCGATTAGAGTCCCGTAGGCTTAACCTTGATTTCGGGGACGAAATCTTTGTTTTGTTTATTGGGATTTGTAACATCCCATTTCCGGCTAGACCCCTAGGAGTCGGCAGGTTGTGGTAGAACCCTAGGGAGCCCAAAAATTGAAATAAATCGACCAAGATTTCGGGTCACGGGTTGGTCACGCCCGTGACTGACCCGTCACGCCCGTAACCTAGGGCGTGACTCATTCAACGATCGTCGATCTCAGGGAGACGATCGTCGGGCGCAGAATTTTCCACCCGGCCCTGTCACGCCCGTGACCCAGGTGTCACGCCCGTGACTCGGGGCGTGACTCCTTCGACGATCGTCGATATCAGGTAGACGATCGTCGGGCGCGGAATTTGCCTCATGGCCTGTCACGCCCGTGACCCACAGAGTCACGCCCGTGACATAGGGCGTGACCACGTTCGACGATCGTCAATTTCAGTTCGACGGTCGTCTGCCCAGAATTAGTCACCAGGCATGCCACGCCCGTGACCCGCAATGTCACGCCCGTGACCCGCAATGTCACGCCCGTGACATAGGGCGTGACCACGCTCGACGATCGTCGATTTCAGTTCGACGGTCGTCGACCCAGAATTGGCCACACGGGCCAGTCACGCCCGTGACCACCCTTCGACGATCGTCGATCTCAGTTCGACGATCGTCAAACCCAGACTTGGCTATCCGGGCCTGTCATGCCCGTGACCTATGTGTCACGCCCGTGATCAAGGCTGAAACGTCAGCCAGACTGGAAATTTCGGTAACCGACGTCATAATAAATTCTGACTATGGGAATGAAAACCAAGAGTATGTATGGGCCGTTTCCTACTTTAGTTATGTAAATAATTAAGGAAATGTTGGTCCAATAGGAAATCGCCACCTGGCAAACACCTCTTCATCTCCAGCGTTTCAACTGCCTTAGACATAACCGAAACGTCATTAAGGGAAATATTAATGGCCATGAACGTTTCATCCTTTCCACTCCCCACTTGCTGATCTATAAAAGACTCCTAAGAGCAAGGGGAAAAGGTTACACTCTCCATCAAACTGTTTCAGATTTCCCCCTTGCTGTTGAAGAATTTCCGGCGACCCCACCACCGCGCCAATGGCTTCCCGACGCTCTGCACGCCTCCAGCCCGCGAACAAGGTCCTCCCCTCGCTCTTCTTCTGCGGATAGATCTTAGAAATCGTTAGGAGAGATATCGGGCTCAAAAGAGCCAGATCGGGTGAGCGTTTCCATGCTTTTCCGAAAATTTCACAGTGGCGGGTTCGCCGGAAACCGCCTCTCCGGCGGCCGTGCCGCCGCCCGACGATAGCCCTCACCTCAACAGAGATGGTGGTGGTGGTGGCCGGCCAGGGAGATGGCTGGATGGCCGGAAAATAGCTTGGAAAAGCTACAGGAAATTAAGTTTCAGGGCTCTGGTTTCGGGCTGTAGAAGAAGATGAACAGTGCCGTTAAATTAGATTTTATTTTTAAAACAATTTTTGAATGAAATATCTGTCATTTTAGATAATTTGGTAAAAATACCTAGAGGCTTCTACAGGAAAAGTAATCAACATAGAAAATGTTGCACTAGAAGTCTAGGTTAATTTAAAATTAATTTCACTCAATTTGGAGTCCTGGTTAGACCACATCACCCTTTTTGGTGAGGTCTATCCATAGGGCTGTCCTGACCTTAGAAAAATTCCCCACTCCAAACCAGTCATCAAAATGACTTGAAATTTGGGTTGTGGCTTAATCTTATTTATATCTAGATGGTACCCAAAAATTAGGATTTTTGGGAAATGTTTTTCTATAGTTTTTAGAAAAGTTCAATAATCCTAGCTTAATTTAATTAGATGGTTAAATAATTTCCAAACCCTCTCAAATTTTGGTGAGTGATCCCTGGGTTCACCATAAGGTTCTGTATAATTTTTCATCTCATTTGGAGATGGTTTGGATTAGAAGTGATCAAACCTAACTTTTGCCCTAATAAGGGGTCTTAGGTTAAAGGTGCACTTTTGAGATTTGAGTGGTCAGATCACCTCAACAGAGGCTGAGATTTTTACCACTGGCTAGAAATATTCTCTAGCACCCCCTCATAGAGTTTGAGGTGGATCGGTGTAAGTTTGCCCTAAGAACCAAGGCCAAACCCTAAGGATGGATCTTGGTGGTTTGTGAAGGTCATGGGGTCAAATGACCTTGGATTGACCCAAAATTTGGTGAAGAGGACCATAGGGACCATATAGTTCTCTGAATGAAATCTTAGTAGATTTGGAGACTATTGGGATACCTAATAATCTAATCCTAGTTTAGGGTGCAAAACTTGTAGATATAGGAATTGACACTAAATCATATTGAAATGTGATGAGAATTGGGTAGAGTGAATTATAGGGATGGTACAAGCTCTGGATATTTTTCTATTAATTTTAAGATCATTATTTTGGATACTTCATTAACGATTTAGAAGCTTGAATGATTTGCTTAGAAAATTTATTATGGAATACACACTTCCTGGAAATTGATGAAATTTAAGCAGAGAAAGTTTATTATGATTTTAAATCTCTGTGAATTTTTATGGGATTTTTGGAAGTCTAATTCTAAGGCTTGCTTCATTAAGTATGTTTTACCTTGAATATTTGATTAAATCTTTAGTGGTGTTTAGCAAGCTGGTAAAATTATGATTTTTTGCACAAAGATCTTTTCTATATCATACTACTGACTAGTAATTTTTCTATAATTTTCCGATGAATAATTTCAGTACTTCCTTCTTTACGTAGGATTAACGTGTTTATACTGGGTAAATTATTTAGAGGCTAAGTACTTTCTGTAAAATTCTGAAACACTTGTATTTGAGGTTATCTTGCTGTTATTTAATGATCATGATTTTTGAGTGGCCATTACTTAGGAGGATCATGTAGTTCATGTTTAAAATGACCCTTGGCCATCCTTTGAGAAAATTAAATAAATATCAGATTAATTAGGAAAATTATAAGTTTCTGGATTTAGACAAATTATGTTATGGTAGACCTCCAGTAAATATTATAGGAGATTTGGAAGACAATTTGGAGTACCTCCCCTTGTGTACCTCATATAGCTTAGGATGGTCTGCATATAGTAAAGCCACAGAATTCTGGTAGTTGATGGTTGGTAGGGCAAGTTAAGATTGAGTTCATCATTGGAAGTCAGGATAAGTAGAGTGTGAGACTGGTTAAGGATAAGGGAGTATGGGAACGACGAAAGATCGTCCATCCCGGGAAGAAGAGGAAGAGTCTTAATACTCTAGGGTTAGAACTAAAGTAACTAAAAGAGGGTCGGTTAAGGGAGATCAACCAATAATAATAAGTGCCTTGCGAAAGGGAACTTCGGGCCGTAATGCCGCCGTCTTGGTTCCTAGTGCCCCTTGAGAGCCCTTCACGGGGTATGCCGGGGGCAGTCCTGGGCTAACGTAAACCATAGGAATAATAAATTAAAAGAGCAACTAGTATAACTAGGGTTGCACATACACACTCCCTGATAGCTAGGAAAGTAGAATAATAGGATTGGTTGCCATTCAGACAGTAGCTCTGAAGGTAGATGCACGGACGGGACTGTCCGGGGGGCCGAGGGCTCGAGGGTTGGAGTACAGAATAAAGGTGGTGGGTCTTCGGTATCTGATTGTCGTTCACACCGACATCGGTACGCTGACTCGGCGGTGTGGGACACTTAGCCAAAGAAAGTCTGGTGGGTACAGCCAGCTGTAGTACGCGGATACTCTAGGTTGTGTTCTTCTAGGGGCGTACGGAAGGGCTAGGCCTGGTAGTGTGGATACCCGCCTAGGAGTGGGGGGCCCGACCCACTGTCTCCGTTTGCCACTACGGAGGTTCCTGGGAGTGAAGCTAGCTGCCCGAACAGGGGGAACTAAAGGTCTGTGCGCATAGAGGCGTGTGCGTGAGTTGCACTTGCATGAATCATGGCATGGCATATCACTACACTCATAATTGCAAACAAACGACACCCCAACGTATAAATCGGTATGGGACTTTTTATACGATGGGAGCCTTGCAGAAGACCCCTTAACTTATAAGTTTGTATGGGCATTCATATAAGTTAAGGTTACATACTTATTCACTTGCTTGTTTATTTACTGTTCTCTAGCTGTCTTTTTATACAAATTGCTACTTATTAATTGCTCTCCTTATTACTTACTGCCGCATGATTGTTAGACCTATTTCATTCTAAATAACTACTAGATTAGCTTCCCTGTCACCTGCTTGGTTATTCTCCACTTTTGTAGCTTCCCTTTCCTCCTCTCCGCCCGGTGCTTAGGAGCCGTGGTGGGAGGGGTAGGGGATGATAGGGTTTAGTCTTTATGACTAATGGTTTTCGAACCACACATTACAGGAGCTCCGGATGGGAGACAGGGACCAGCAGTCCAGGGACCAGCACCAGCGGAGTACGGTGCGCATGGAGGTGGGACAGTCTAGCACCGGTGCACCTGCGACCATCTCCGTGAGTGATTAGTTCTTTTTCTTAGCTTCCGCGATGAGCGACTTGTAGTGAGGACTCTGATGTACTGGGCTCGAGCCCATTTATCTATTTTCCTATTATTATCTATTGATGGACTGGATATGATTTCACTTTTATTTACATGTTTCTGTGGACTTGTTTACATTTTTGTATAAATGCTTCTCTCCCTTGTGATCGAAAAGGGCCGGCAGAATTGGCGTTTTGTAGTGGTTGCCTTCCCGTGAGTCGGTGCCACCGCAAAGCGGCAATTCTGGGCTAAGACCCCGGTGGTTGAACAAGGAAAAAAAAGGGGGTCTTACACCAATTATGACTACAGGAATTTTTCTCCTGAGTCTACCTTTACTGAACTAAGAAGTTCTTAGTTCTAACTACTTCTACAGCAACAAGTATATATTTACTTGAGCTGGAAGTGACTTGCAGAACAATGCTCTACCTCTTTCTGAACTGAGCCTAAAGCTCAGCCCTAACTACTACTTCACAGCAACAGGGATTTTCCTACTGGAATTGTGAAGTTACTGCAGCTAATTGCTGCTACCTGAGTTGAGAAAATCTCAGCTCTAACTTTGCAGACTAAGATAGATCTGCCTCTTCTTCCTTTCCTGGGCTAAGGAAATTCAGCCCTAACTTTGACTCCCGAGGAATAGTCCCCTGAGCCTTCTTTCAGATTTCTGCTTCTTCAAGCTTTCTTCTCTTCACAGCTTCCAGATAAAGATCTTCAGGTTATTGATTGTATAGATGGAACTGTGAAGGACCTTCAGCAAGGTTCGACCCTTGGCTGCTTCCTCTTTCATCAAATAAATACTCTTAACTTTCTTACTAGTGCAGGAGAGAATGACACTAGCTATCTTTCTTGAGATCCCAGATCCTGCTGCTGGGGTTAGGACTTGGCTGCTTTCTTTTCCTCAGAATTTAACTCTGAACTTCCTGAAGTCGATGAAGAAGACAACAGCTAACTTGCTCTTCCTCTTGTTGACTTGAGCTTCCTAATCTTCAGCACAACAATAATGGTGAGGAATAATGATCTGATGGCTCCTCTCAAAAACTTTCTTCCTCTGTAAAGCCTTTCCCTTTTATGGATTATGACCCAACAGCTCTTTGAGCAGTGGGCCACAAACATTTAATGCCAGCAGCAACCATGCCAACTAACGTACAGTAGCTTAGCGGCGCCTTTTGTCTTGTACTGTAGCTTTCCCGCTAATAATCAAGCATCAGTAGAATAGACATTGAGTGAATGAGCTTCACTCAATGCCAAAACACGTGGACAGATTTAGTCTCTTGGCGTTGAGTGAGTAACCTTCACTTAACGCCAAACTACTTAGAATATAAAGTCTATTTCTAGGCGTTGAGAGATTCAGCTTCACTTAACGCCAACTTGCTTTATCAGCTTTCTGCTGCTTGGCGTTGAGTGAGTAAGCATCACTCAACACCAAACCCCTTAGACAAAATTATGTCTTCATTAGGCGTTGATAGCGTTGAGTCAGTAACCTCCACTCAATGCTTTTTGCCTTAACCAAATTTCTATGTTTAAAAAAACAATGGCTTTGACTGACTGAGTATTACTCAACACTTATGAGGCTATAGCGTTGAGTGAATGACCTTCACTCAATGCCTGTGGACTTAGCCACTTTTATGCCTCTTAAACCTTAGGCTTTGAATATCTCATCCTCCCTCACTCAACTCTGAACTGAGTTCGATGAATGCTGAACTGAGTTCGACGAAAGGTGAGCTCAGCTCGACGATCTCTGAACTTAAGTCGACGAATTCTAAACTGAGTTCAACGAACTCAGAATCTCAAACTCTAAGTTTAGTTCGACGAACGCTGAGCTCAGCTCGACGAACTCTGAACTCAGTTTGACAAACTCTAAACTCAGTTCGACGAACTCTGAACTCAGTTCAACTCACAACTTTTTTGTTGTATGGCGTTGAGTGTGTCTTCATCAGTCAATGACAAACTACTTAGCCATATTTCTTCCTATAGCTGTATGGCGTTGAGTGAGTCAACTCAACTCAATGCTTGTGGACATAGCCATATTTACTTCTTGCCAACATTCTTCCATACCTCTGGCGTTGAGTGAGCTTGCACCACACAACACTTATGGACTTAGCTGCATTTTCAATTGCTCCTTGACTTCTGGCGTTGAGTGAGCTTACCTCACTCAACGCTTGTGGATTTAGGCAAATTCCCGCCTTTCCAGCATCTTCACTTTGTGACCACCTGTCACATCACTTAGACAATCTGTCAAGACTTGTTCCAAGGAATATCCTGTACATGATAAGCTTAAACAACATCAAATATAATTATGCTCTTAGTGTTGATCGAGATGCCTCTTCAAATCCAATCTAGGGAATATTGTGGGCAATGGACACAACAATCTCCCCCTATTTGAAGAAGGAAAAACACCCAGCAATACTAAGAGGCATTAACATAATAGGCAGAATAATTCATGCAGTTGTAGATTATAATCTGCTACAACAGCTAGCTTATGTTATATTAATTCAATATGCTCCATTTAATTGTATTGACGTAATAAGTTAAGTCAATGCATCCTCATACTACTTGAGCAATTGCTCAAGTAATATGCTATCTCCTTTATACCACTTAATATTTAAATGGAGCACCACTAGAAGCACTTACCTCAAAATATAACTGACATAATCATGTCTCAACATGTGGTGAGTCATTACATTTCTCATACTACTAGAATCTTTTCAAGTAATATTAACCGACTTAACATGACCTAGTCATGTCAAGTATTGCTTCTATATCTCCCCCTTATGTATTGTCACACATCTCCCCCTTTCTGTCTTCTTCAATAGGTATATCTATTGAGAGAGGAGAAAGGATCATGGGAGAGATTATCTCTTGATCCTAGTCAAAGTCCTATGTTGATAACACTAAGGAAATTATCCTAGTGATCAATCTACTTGATTAGGCATCACACCTTTTGTGTTGATACATTGATACAAAACAACACTGCAGCATTTGAGCAAGCTGCTAACATAGTTCCACTTGTGCTGGCTATTCCTCTTGTTCAGCAGTAAGACTATCTTCTCAGCAGTAGCAGTCCTTCTCAGACTCAAAGAAGATTATAACTATGTCATACATAATCTCCCCCTTAGTCTGTGTATTGTCTTTAGGATAAACTGATCGACAATTATGACAGCTGATCTACTGCAGCAGCTGCCTGCTCCTTCTCAATAGGAGGCTGATCCAGTTTCAGCAAGTGTTGGACATGCTCCCCCTCAATAGGAGCATCACTATCATCATCTCTAATAGACACGTGAGTCTATTCAAGTCTTGATACCACTTAATGGTCTTTATGGTCTTGATATCAATCGAGGACTTATTTACCTGCAAGAAAAGAAAATCCTACAACACAAACTAGAATTTGGAGCAGCTGAAGCTATCCTAAGTTCCACATACCAAACTCAACCAAGAGGGTGTTGAACTTGACTTCATCTAGTGGCATGATAAACATGTCAGCCACTTGTCAGTGAGGACAAACTCAGGATTGAGTTCTTCCTTATGCTCCCAAACTTATTGATACTTAATCTTCATATGCATAGTCCTGCTATAACAGACAGGATTCCTAGAAACTTAGATTACACTAGTAGAATATAAATATAAAGATGTTCTACTTATCTGGAGGTTATGGTTCTAATGTCATGGAGCTGATGCTGGATTTACAGTAACTGTGCACAACAACTCCCTTGCACCTTGCACAGTCTCTTCTTGCTGAGCCAGATCTTCTCCTTTTCTTTATCACCAGGCTTACCTTTGGCTTTAGCTTTCTGATCAACAAAACAAGAGTGGTCAGACCACTTAGTACTATCTGGATCATCACATTGAGCTACACTCTTTATCACCACACTGGATACCGCACAGTTCTTCTTGATCATCACATTCTTCTTGAATAGGAGGAATGTTGTCTGTATGCTGTTCTAGTCCCAATGTAGTTCTGATTCCATTGGCAACCCAGATAGCATACTCCCCCTTGATTATTTCCTTCTTGGGTTGATACCACTCTAGTAGTGTTCATACCTCTTGATTAGAGATCATATCTCTTGAGTTGATATCACTGACCCAACTCCCTTATGCCACTTGATATCATTGATCAATCCCTTTTTGGTTTCTGAATAGTCTGGGAGGAGCTGGTCTGTAGTGATTCTCTTCTCCCCTTAGCTGATTGCAGATGATATCATTGGTGCAGCTGCCAGATTTCTCTTCTCAAATGGCTGAATTTTCTCCTGCAGCTGCTGGACTTTAAGACCACTTGAACCTTGAATGATCTTTCCATGAACCATCCTTTCATTTTGATACCAAGTCTTTCTTTACAGTGCTATTCTCATAGGAATGTGTTGACTTATATTAACACTAGCTAGAGCAAACTAGCTATTCTTGTGAACTTGCTCATTCACAGTAGTTGCAATCATCTGGATAGTCTCCCTCTCATCCTCATCATTGTCTATAGAGACATTGCTGAACTTCAGCATTAGTGTTGATCTTTTCAGTGTTGGAGGTACTCTAGGTAAGACTCAAGCTTGTCCAGCAACCCTGACTGAACATGCTCCCCAAATAAGAGAATCTAGCTTGATTGTCTTCCCCTTAGAATTTGTATAAAGCCTGTCCATAAAGCCCACTGACTTGGACATACATTGATGTTGGTTTAGATGATATTGAATCCTGAGCATACATTTCTCTTCAAGTTTCCTCTGAAGAGTCTAACAGCTGATGATGCCACTTGAGAGACTTTTCAGTTGAGCATCATGTGCTCCTTCCTTGTTGCTCTCAGTAGAGCTACCTGTGCTTTCCTCAGAGATGAGTACAGCCTACTTGTCCTTCTTCAGGATTTCACTCAACATTCTCTTCTTTATGGGAAGTAAGAGGAATATCCTAGATGGTCAATATCCATTACCAACTATTGATCTTAGGTCTTTCCCTCACTGGAGTATGAACCATAAGATGACTTTCTTATTCCAGTCCAAGTTTTGGAACCTCTTCTGTCCATGGACCATAAATGGGTATGGCAATTTGGACTATCCTGCAAAATAGATTTTACCTTACCTTAGGACCCCAAAATGAATTGGGTCCTAGGTTCTGCTTAGTCTGAAATCTACCTTGCCTACCTGCAACATTTCTGATACGTAGGCTAACTCTTGCTCTAGACACAAAAGGATTGTGCCAGCAATCTAGGGCAAAATGCCCCCACCTTACTACATCACCAACACTCATGGATATTATATCTTCTTTTCTGAGCAGGTCTTATAGTGTGATTAACTACTGAATGAACAGAAGGAAGAGGAACAACAACTTTCTTCAGGTTCCTTTTAGCAAGGATCTGACTGAAGGTTACTCTTCTAGCAGGCTTCCTTTGCTTGCCCGGAATGGTATTTATAGTTGTCTTCTTTGCATATGACATGTTATTTATATCATCAGAACTAGCCAAGTTAGGCTTTCTGGTAGACTGACCCTTGGTTTGAGTCCATGCTAGATGGTCTTGAGTGAAAGCCACTACCTTATCCTTGTGAGTTGAGGCTGAGGCACCAAATATAAATGTTCCAGAATGGGCCATTTGTACTTCTTCATGGGGAGCCTTAAAGGCACTCATTCCCCTACCCTTTCTTCTCCCATTGTAAGATAAACTTATATTCTTACAAGAAGAATTCTCATTCTTACAGTGACCATACATGTAGTCCTGGTCATACCTGTTAGAAGGGGGGATTACCTTATGAAAGGTTGACTGTGGCATAACAGGAGCTTGGCCTCTCCTCTGAGATTGGATAACTTTAGAAATCCACTCAGATTCAGATTTTTTCTTGATAGCATCAATCTTAGAGAAAATGGCCACTATCTTCTTCTCCCTTTCAAGTTTCTCTTCAAGAACTTTGATAATAGAGTCCTTATATTTAATGGACTCAACATGGATATCTAACTTGGTCTTCAGATGACCAACTTCCCTCATCTTTAGATATAGCAAAGATGAAGTCTCATCTTGCTAGGAAGCAGTCAACTGTAGGGAGGTAATTTCCTCTTCTTGCTTCTTAACAAGCATCTTGCTTTCCTTAAATGCTTTCAGAAGTGCAGCATGATTCTCAATCAATTGAATGATATCATCTTCTGATAGAGGACTCTCATCATCACTTGAAGAGGAAGCATCAGAGTCTAAGCTAGACTCATGACTTGAGCAAAAAGAAGAACTAGACAGAGATTGTAGCTGATCTGGACCAGGCTGAACCTGGCAGGATTCTTCATCCTATGGTGTAGCAATCAACACATAGCATCTGCATTCACCTTCCTCAGCTTCATCCCAGTCTTAGTCACTATCTGAGTGTAATAAAGGGGCCCTGATATCTATTCTTGCGTCTGTATAAACATCATCATCTATAAGAGCTACCAACATCCCAGTGTGGTCCTTGCTCTCACTGCAGACTTGAAACTTCATTGAGCCCCACTCCATATGGTTATCTTTTGAACCCACCAATGCAAAACTTTTAGCTATCCTTTTAGGTAAACTCAGACTGTTAAGTCCTTTTTGAGTAACCTCCCTCTGATACTACTTGAAAGTCTTTATTTCAAGGATAGATAAATCACCTAGAGGGGGGGGGGGGAATATATTATTGGTCTCTTTTTGAGTTTCTTATATATTTCTTCTTTAAAAGCTTTGACTGTTAGTAGTTTTATGCTTTCAAGATTTACACAACCTGCACAAAGAAATAACACAACAAGCACACACAGATTTATAGTGGTTCCCCTAATAAGGGTACATCCACTTTCCCTCCCACATATCCAAATATATTGTTGGACAAGGCACTTCTCCAAAACTTGCTTCAAAGAGCTTACACCTCAGATCCTCAGGATCTCTAAGTCTCCTCCAAGACTTACTTCTCAGACCTAATGCCCTACAACTTAGTGATCTTAAGATCACCTACCTCAGGCTATTAAGCCCTACACTCAGGCTGGGAGGATAGCCCTACCTCAGATCCACAAAGGATCCTACACTCACAGAGCAGCACTCTCCTACCTCAGGCTGTTAAGCCCTACAGCTCAGATCCACACTTGGATCCTACAGGATAAAGGTGGGTTGGTGGTTACTCTTGACACAAGAGATGTTTCTCTGTGTCAAGCTTCTTGATTAAGATAAACTCAGACCAACTATGACTACAGGAATTTATCTCCTGAGTCTACCTTTACTGAACTAAGAAGTTCTTAGTCCTAACTACTTCTGCAGGAACAAGTATATATTTTCTTAAGCTGTAAGTTACTTGCAGAATAATGCTCTGCCTCTTTCTGAACTGAGCCTAATGCTCAGCCCTAACTACTACTTCACAGCACCAGGGATTTTTCCTGCTGGAATTGTGAAGTTACTGCAGCTAATTGCTGCTACCTGAGCTGAGAAAATCTCAGCTCTAACTTTGCAGAACAAGATAGCTCTTCCTCTTATTCCTTTCCTAGACTGAGGTGATTCAGCCCTAAATTTGAATCCTGAGGAAAAGTCCCCTGAGTCTTCTTTCAGATTTCTGCTTCTTCAAGCTTTCTTCTCTTCACAGCTTCCAAATAAAGATCTTCAGGTTATTGCTTATATAACTAGAACTGTGAAGGACCTGCAGCAAGGGTCGGCCCTTGGCTGCTTCCCCTTTCCTCAGAGAAATACTCTGAACTTACTTGCTAGTGCAGGTGAGAATGACACTAGCTTTCTTTCTTGAGATCACAGATCCTGCAACTAGGGTTAGGCCTTGGCTGCTTTCTTTTCCTCAGAGTTTTACTCTGAACTTGCTAAAGTCGATGAAGAAGACAACAACTAACTTGCTCTTCGTCTTTTATTACTCTAGCTTCCTGTTCTTCTGCACAACAACAATGGTGAGGAAGAATAATCTGATGGCTCCTCTCAAAAACTGTCTTCCTATATAAAGCCTTTCTCTTTTATTGATTATGACCCAACGGCTCTTTGAGAAGTGGACCCCACACATTTAATGCCAGCAACAACCTTGCCAACTGACGTACAATAGCTTAGCGGCGCCTTTTGGCTTGTACTATAGCTTTCCCGCTAACAATTTGAACACTGTTGACTTGTTAACTAGCTGACATCACCATCTGTGGACTTACTCAAAAATCAAGCATTAGTAGAATAGGCGTTGAGTGAATGAGCTTCACTCAACGCCAAAACACTTAGACAGATTTAGTCTCTTGGCGTTGAGTGAGTAACCTTCTCTCAATGCCAAACTACTTAGAATATAATTTCTATTTCTAGGCGTTAAGAGATTAAGCTTCACTCAAAGACAACTTGCTTTATCAGCTTTCTACTACTTGGCGTTGCGTGAGTAAGCATCACTCAATGCCAAATCCCTTAGACAAAATTCTATCTTCATTAGGCGTTGACAGCGTTGAGTCAGTAACCTCCACTCAACGCTTTTTGCCTTAACCAAATTTCTATGTTTAAAAAACAATGGCTTTGACTGACTGAGTGTTTCTCAACACTTATGAGGCTATGGAGTTGAGTGAATGACCTTCACTCAACGCCTGCTGACTTAGCCATTTTTTTGCCTCTTAAACCTTAGGCTTTGACTGTCTCAGCCTCCCTCACTCAACTCTGAACTGAGTTCGACGAATGATGAACTGAGTTCGACGAACGGTGAGCTCAGCTCGACCAACTCTGAACTTAGTTCGATGAATTCTGAACTGAGTTCGACGAACTCAGAATCTCAAACTCTAAGTTTAGTTCGACGAATGCTGAGCTCAGCTCAACGAACTCTGAACTCAGTTTGACGAACTCTGAACTCAGTTCAACTCACAGCTTTTTTTGTATGGCGTTGAGTGTGTTTTCATCACTCAACGCCAAACTACTTAGCCATATTTCTATCTATAGCTGTATGGCATTGAGTGAGTCAACTCCACTCAACGCCTATGGACATAGCCACATTTACATCTTGCTAACATTCTTCCTTACATCTGGCATTGAGTGAGCTTGCTCCACTCAACGCTTGTGAACTGGCTGCTTTTTGAATTGCTCCTTGACTTCTGGTGTTGAGTGAGCTTACCTCACTCAACGCCTGTGGACTTAGGCAAATTCCTGCCTTTCCAGCATCTTCACTTTGTGACCACCTGTCACATAACTTAGACAATCTATCTAGACTTGTTCCATGGAATATCCTGTACATGATGAGCTTAAACAGCATCAAATATAACTATGCTCTTAGTGTTGATGGAGATGCCTCTTCAAATCCAATCTAGGGAACATTGTGGGTAATGGATCCAACAAGACCAAAGATCAACAATTGGTGATGGATATTGACCATCTAGGATATTTCTCTTACTGCCCAAGAGGAAGAGAATGTTGAGTGAAATCATGAAGAAGGACAACTGCACACTCATGGATGAAAGCCAGCTAGATCCAGCCAGGAGGTCTATCTTGTTGGACAAAGCTTTGCTGCCACACCAGCAAACTAGGAGGAGAATAAGTAGTCTATACTCATCTCTGAGGAAAGCATATGTAGCTCTTCTGAAAACACCAAGGAAGGAGCACATAATGCTCAGCTGAAAAGTTTCTCAAGTGGTATCATCAGCTGTTAGACTCTTCAGAGGAAACGTGAAGAGAAATGTATGCTCATGATTCAATATCATTTGAACCTGCGGCAAGGTATGTCCAAGTCAGTGGGCTTTATGGAAAGGCTTTGTGCCAATTCCAAAGGGAAGACTTCCAAGCTAGATGCTCATATTTGGGGAGCATATTCAGTCAGGATTGTTGGACAAGATTGAGCCTTGCCTAGAGTACCTCAAGCACTGAAAAGATCAACACTACTTCTGAAGTTCAGCAATGTTTCTATAGACAATGTTAAGGATGTGAGGGAGAATATCCAAGTGATGGCACCTGCTGGAAGAAGGCAAACCAATCAGGTTACAAGAACAGCTGGATTGCTCCAACTATTGTTGATACAAGTCAGCACATTTCGACCTATTGGAATATCAGTGTAAAGAAAGACTTGGTATCAGAATGATAGGATGATTCATGGAAAGATCATTCAAGGCTCAAATGGTATCAAAGTCCAGCAGTTACAGGAGAACATTCAGCCTCATTAGAAGAGAAAGCTGGCAGCTGCACCAATGGTATCATCTGTAATGAGCTAGGGGGAGAAGAGAATCACAGCAGACCAGCTCTTCCCTATCTATTATGAAAACAAGAAGGGATTGATCAAGTGGTGATCATGTAAGACCCCCTTTTTTTTTCTTTTTCAAACACCGGGGTCTTAGCCCAGAATTGCCGCTTTGCGGTGGCACCGACATCTCGGGAAGGCAACCACTACAAAACGCCAATTCTGCCGGCCCTTTTCGATCACAAGAGAGAGAAGCATTTATACAAAAGTGTAAACAAGTCCACAGAAAACATGTAAATAAAAGAGAATCATATCCAGTCCATCAATACATAACATCAGGAAAATAGATAAATGGGCTCGAGCCCAGTACATCAGAGTCCTCACTACAAGTCTCTCATCGCGGAAGCTAAGAAAATGCTAATCACTCACGGAGCTGGTCGCAGGTGCACCGGTGCTAGACTGTCCCACCTCCATGCGCACCGTACTCCGCTGGTGCTGGTCCCTGTCTCCCATCCGGAGCTCCTGTAATGTTTGGTTCGAAAACCATTAGTCATAAAGACTAAGCCCTATCATCCCCTACCCCTCCCACCACGGCTCCTAAGCACCGGGCGGAGAGGAGGAAAGGGAAGCTACAAAAGTGGAGAGTAGTCAAGCAAGTGACGGTGGACCTAACTAGCAAGTTATATCAGGTGAATAGTATAAATGTTGTAATAGGTAGAACAATTAATAAATAGCAAATTGTATTAAAGACTGCTAGAGAATAGTAAGAAAGCAACAAGTAAGTAAGTATGTAAGTAACCTTAACTTATATGAATGCCCATACAAACTTATAAGTTAAGGGATCTTCTGCAAGGCTCCCATCGTATAAAAAGTCCCATACCGATTTATACGTTGGGGTGTCGGTTGTATGCAAATATGAGTGTAGTGATATGCTATGCCATGAATCATACAAGTGCAACCCACGCACACAACTCTATGCGCACAGACCTTTAGTTCCCCCTATTCGGGAGGCTAGCTTCACCCCCAGGAACCTCCGTAGTGGCAAACGGAGACAGTGGGTCGGGCCCCCCACTCCTAGGTGGGTAACCACACTACCAGGCCTAGCCCTTCCGTACGCCCCTAGAAGAACACAACCTAGAGTATCCGCGTACTGCTGCTGGATGTACCCTCCAGACTTTTCGCCGAGTCATCGTACCGCTGTCGGTGTGATCGATCGCCTAGTACCGATGACCCACCACTTTTCTCCGTACTCCAACCCTCGAGCCCGCGGCCCCCCGGACAGTACTGTCCGTGCATCTACCTTCAGAGCTACTGTCTGATGGCAAGTAATCCTATAATTCTACTTTCCTAGCTACCGGGGAGTGAGTGTGTGCAACCCTAGTTATACTAGTTGCTCTTTTAATTTTATTACTCCTATGGTTTACGTTAGCCCAGGACTGCCCCCGGTATTCCCCGTGAAGGGCTCTCAAGGGGCACTAGGAACCAAGACGGTGCATTACGGCCCGAAGTTCCCTTTCGCAAGGCACTTATTATTATTGGTTGTCTACCCTTTACCCAATCCCCTTTTAGTTGCTTTAGTTCTAACCCTAGAGTATTAAGACTCTTCCTCTTCTTCCCGGGACGGACGATCTTTCGTCGTCCCCGTACTCCCTTACCCTAACCAGTCCCACATTCTACTTATCCTGACTTCTAATAATGATCTCAATCTTAACTTGCCCTACCAACCATCGATTATCAGAATTCCGTGGTTTTACTAAATGCAGACCATCCTAAGCTAAATGAGGTACACAAGGGGAGGTACTCCAAATTATCTTCCAAATCTCCTATAAAATTTACTGGAGATCTATCATGACTTAATTAGCTTAAATCCAGATATTTATAATTTTCCTAATTAATCTGATATTTATTTATTTTTCTCAAAGATTGGCCATGGGTAATTTTTTAACATGAACTACATGATATTCTTAAGTTATGGCCACCCAAAAATTGTGATCACTAAATAACAGTAAGGTATCATCAAATACTAATTTGCAGGATTTTACAAAAGGTATATAGCCTCTAATTAATTTATCCATTATAATCTCATTATTCCCATGTAAAGAAGGAAGTACTGAAATTACTCATCATAAAATTACAGAAAAATTACTGATTAATAGTATGGTACAGAAAAGATCACTGTGCAAAGAATCATAATTTTACCAGCTTGCTAAGCACTAAAATAGATTTAATCCAATATCCATGATAAATAATACTTAATGAAGCAAGCCTTAGAATTAAGCTTCTAAAAATCCCATAAAAATTCACAGAGTTTTAAAATCATAATAAAGGTTCTCTGCCTAAATTTCATCAATTTCCAGGAAGTTTGTACTCCATAATAAATTTTCTAAGCAAATCATACAACTACTAAATCATTAAGGAAGTACCCAAAATAGTGATCATAAAATTCATAGAAAAATATCCAGAGCTTGTACTACCCCTATAATCAACTCTACACATTTCTCATCACTTTTTAATGTGATTTGGTGTCATTTCCTATCTCTACAAGTTTTGCGCCCTAAACTAGGGTTAGATTTTTAGATATTCCAACGATCTCCAAATCTACTAAGATTTCATCCAGAGAACAATATAAGCCCTATGGTTCTCATCACCCAATCTCGGGTCAATCCGAGGTCATTTGACCACATGACCTTCACAAACCCCTAAGATCCATCCTTAGGGTTGGGCCTTGGGCCTTAGGGCAAACTTACCCCGATCCACCTCAAACTCCATGAGGGGGTGCTAGAGAATATTACTAGCCAGTGGTAAAAATCTCAGCCTCTGTTGAGGTGATCTCACCACTCAAACCTCAAAAGTGCACTTTTAACCTAAGACCTCTTATTAGGGCAAAACTTTGGGTTGATCATTTCTAATCCAAACCATCTCCAAATGAGATGAAAAATTATACAGAACCTTATGGTGAACCCAGGGACCACTCACCAAAATTTGGGAGGGTTTGGAAATTATTTAACAATCTAATTAAAATCGGCTAGGATTATTGAATTTTTCTAAAAACTATAGAAAAATATTCTCCAAAAATTCTCATTTTTGGATAGCACCTAGATATATGTAAGATTAGACCACACCCCAAATTTCAAGTCATTTGGATGACTGGATTGGAGTGGGGAATTTTTCTAAGGTCAAGGCAGCCCTCTGGATAGACCTCACCAAACAGGGTGCTGTGGTCTAACCAGGATCCCAAATCGAGTGAAATTAATTTTGAATTAAATTAGACTTCAAGGGCTACATTTCCTATGTTGATCATTTTTCCCGTAGGAGCCTCTAGGTATTTTTCCCAAATTATTTAACATGACAGATATCTCACTCAGAAATTGATTTAAAAACTAGAATTTATTTCTCATGCCACTGTTCATCTTCTTCAACAGCCCGAAACAGAGGCCTAAAACCTAATATCCTGTAGCATTTCCAAGCTATTTCCCGGCCACCCAGCCATCTCCCTGGCCGGCCACCACCACCACCACCTCTGTTGAGGTGAGGACTACCGTCGGGCGGCGGCACGGCCGCCGGAGAGGCGGTTTCCGGCGAACCCGCCACCATGAAACTTTCGGAAAACCACCAATACGCTCACCCGATCTGGCTCTTTTGAGCCCGATATCTCTCCTAACGATTCCTAAGATCTATCCGCAGAAGAAGAGGGAGGGGAGGACCTTGTTCGCGGGTTGAAGGCGTGCAGAGCGTCGGGAAGCCATTTTGCGCGGTGGTGGCGTCGCCGGAAATTCTTCAACAGCAAGGAGGAAGTCTGAACAGTTGAGGGAGTGTAACCTTTTCCTCTTGCTCTCAGGAATCCTTTATAGATGAGCAAATGGGGAGGGGAAAGGGTGAAACGTTGGAGATGAAACGTTGGCGGCCATTAATAACACTCTTATGACGTTTCGGTTATGACGAATGGCAGTTGAAAAGTTGAGAATGAAGAGGTGCTTGCCAGGTGGCAATTTCCTATTGGACCCACTTTTCCTTAATTATTAACATAATTAAAGTAGGGAACGACCCATAAATACTCTTGATTTTTCATCCCCACAGCTAGAATTTATTAAGGCGTCGGTTACCGAAACTTCCAGTATGGCTGACGTTTCGGCCTTGGTCACGGGCGTGACACATAGGTCACGGGCGTGACAGGCCCGGTAAGCAGTTCTAGGTTCGACGATCGTCGAACTAAGATCGACGATCGTCGAAGGGTGGTCACGGGCGTGTCACTTGGGTCACGGGCGTGACAGGTCTGGAGACCAATTCTGGTTCGACGATCGTCGAATTGGGATCGACGATCGTCGAGCGTGTCACGCCCTATGTCACGGGCATGACATGGCGGGTCACGGGCGTGACAGGCCTGTGTGGCCGAATTTGGTTCGACGATCGTCGAATTGGGATCGACGATCGTCGAGCGTGTCACGCCCTTTGTCACGGGCGTGACATGTCGGGTCACGGGCGTGACAGGCCCGTGTGGCCGAATTTGGTTCGACGATCGTCGAATTGGGATCGACGATCGTCGAGCGTGTCACGCCCTTTGTCACGGGCATGACATGGCGGGTCACGGGCGTGACCAACCCGTGACCCGATTTCTTAGTCGATTTATTTCAAGTTTTGGGCTCCCTAGGGTTCTACCACAACCAACCGACTCCTAGGGGTCTAGCCGGAAATGGGATGTTACAAATCCCAATAAACAAAACAAAGATTTCGTCCCCGAAATAAAGGTTAAGCCTACGGGACTCAAATCGGGAAAATAAGCTTGTAACATCCCATGAGAACCGAATGATTACCTCCCTACGTTACGTTTGTTTGTGCGGTTTCGAATCTAAGGTTAATTCGCCCACTTAACTAGGTATATACACCCCAATAAACAAAAGATTAGCCCCTATTCTTGAAATTTCAATTCCATTGGTTTAAAACAGGAAGACAAATTGATTGTCCAGAGGGGTTTTGAGGTATACCTGACGAAAAAGTTCCGGATATTTTTGCCGTATCAAGTCCTGTGGCTCCCATGTATGCTCCTCCTGCCCATGATTGTTCCACAGAACCTTGACTAACGGGACCTTCTTTCGCCGCAAGACCCGCACTGCTGTATCGTCAATTCTGATAGGATCCACGTTGACTGACCGATCCGAGGCCACCGGGCCATCTGCCGAGGGAATCAGCTGCTCAGGGTGTAGCAGAGCCCTCCGAAGTGAGGAGACGTGGAAGACGTCATGCAATCCCGCTAACTCCGGCGGTAGTTCCAGTCTATAGGCTAAGGGGCCGATCCGCTCCAGGATCCTGTAGGGCCCCATATATCTTGGACTGAGCTTCCTCCGCCCGCGAACCCGCGAGACTCCGTGCATCGGCCGTATCTTCAAGAAAACTCGGTCCCCCACCTGGAACTCCACTTGACGATGCCTCGCATCGTAGTATTTTGCCTGTCTACTCTGGGCTTCCAACATCCTGTCTCGGATCAACCTAATCTGAGCATCTGTATCTCCCACAAACTCCGAGCCCAGTGCCTGCGGATCCTCATCCTGAACCCATGATAGTGGGGTTCTGCACCTCCTTCCGTACAACGCTTCGTATGGAGCCATGCCTATGCTAGACTGATGAGCGTTGTTGTACGAGAACTCGACCAGTGGCAACAATCTCTCCCAAGGCTCGCCACGGTCCAAAATACACAGTCGTAACAGATCCTCCAGTGTACGGTTTGTGCGCTCTGTCTGTCCGTCGGTCTGAGGGTGGAAAGCTGTGCTGAAAGTCAACCGAGAACCCAGATGGGCCTGGACTGACCTCCATTCTCTGGATGTAAACCGCCCATCCCGATCCGAAACGATAGTCTTGGGCACCCCATGATAACGCACAAACTGCTCGATGAACCTCCGTACCAATACACTGACCGGTGTGTCCTTCGCCACTGGGATGAATCTGGCCACCTTTGTCAGCCTGTCCACTATCACCCAGATCGAGTCATTCCCCGCACGGGATCTAGGTAGCCCATGTATAAAGTCCATGGCTATATCCTCAAACTTCCACTCCGGCACTGGAAGCGGCTGCAACAAACCTGCCGGGTTCCTACACTCCGCCTTCACGAGCTGGCAGGCCTCACAATGCGTCACAAAATACGTAATATCTTTCTTCATACCCGGCCAATACATCGTCCTCTTTAAATCCTTTACCATCTTGGTGATCCCCGGGTGTACCGAATACCGACTGCAGTGAGCGTCCGTCAAAATATCCTCCCGGATCCGTCCTCCTGCTGGTATGTAGACTCTGCCCCGGAAACATAGGAGCCCATCCTTCAAAGTGTAATCCCCTGTCGTGCCTTCCTCCAAGGCCCGGAATATCGGCTCTGCTCTCTCGTCCAGCATCTGCCAATCTCTGATGCGGTCTCGGATGTCATCTGTAGTAGCCATCGACCCCAGGTACTCCATGTACAGCTCCGGGTCATCCTCAGATACTAGCAAAATCTGCATCTCCTCGAATGATCTAATCAACTCCAAGGCCATCAGCTGCGGGCCAGCTCCAGTCGTACTCGCTCTCCGGCTCAGAGCATCCGCAACCACGTTTGCCTTCCCCGGATGGTAGTGCATGGTATACTGGTAGTCCGAAAGAAACTCCACCCAGCGTCTCTGCCTGATGTTTAACTCCTTCTGGGTGTCGACGTACTTCAGATTCTTGTGGTCGGAGAAGATATCACAATGTACCCCGTAGAGATAGTGCCGCCAGATCTTAAGAGCAAAAATGACTGCCCCCATCTCCAAATCGTGCACGGGGTAGTTCTGCTCGTGTTGCTTCAACTGACGGGAGGCATAGGCTATTACGTGCCCATTCTGCATAAGGACGGCACCCATCCCCTGATAGGAAGCATCTGCATATACCTGGAATCCCTCCCTCCCTGATGGGAGAGCAAGGATGGGGGCCGAGGTGAGACGATCCTTCAGCTCCTAGAAGGCAGATTCGCATCGCGGCGTCCAGGTAAAAGGGGACTCCTTCTTCGTCAGAGACGTAAGAGGAAGGGCAATCTGAGAGAACCCCTTTACGAACTTCCGATAGTAACCGGCAAGTCCCAAGAAACTCCGAACATCCGTGGCCGACTTTAGTGGCGGCCAATCCCGTACTGCCTGAATCTTTGCCGGATCCACTGCCAAACCTGCTCCACTGATGACATGGCCCAGAAAGGCCACCTCCTTTAGCCAGAACTGGCACTTGCTGTACTTGGCATACATCTCGTGCTCACGCAGCTTTTCCAAGGTCAAGGCTAGATGTCACGCGTGCTCCTCCTCCGTCCTTGAATAGATGAGGATGTCGTCGATGAATACAATGACAAAGACGTCCAGATACTCCTCGAACACCCGATTCATCAAAGTCATGAATGCGGAGGGTGCATTCGTGAGCCCGAACGGCATCACGGTAAACTCGTACAAGCCGTATCTGCTGCTGAACGCCGTCTTCGGGATGTCCTCCTCCCGAATGCGAAGCTGGTAGTATCCTGACCTCAGATCCAGCTTTGAGAACCAATGGGCTCCCTCCAGCTGGTCAAAAAGCTCATCTATCCGTGGTAAGGGATATGTGTTCCGGACCGTCAACCTGTTCAGAGCCCGGTAATCTATGCATAGTCGAAGGGTCCCGTCTTTCTTCTTAACGAACAACACCGGAGCTCCCCACGGTGATGAGCTAGGCCGAACGAACCCGGCCTCCACTAACTCCTGAAGCTGACTCCGGAATTCCACCAACTCCTTTGGGGCCATTCGATAGGGAGCTCTGGATACCGGCTTGGCCCCCGGTACGAGCTGAATCTGAAAATCCTTCTCTCGGTGCGGGGGTAACCCTGGTAACTTCTCTGGAAATACGTCGGTGAAGTCCCGCACTACCGGTATATCTGCAATTGAATCCTTGGCTACGACCGCCTCAAAGAGGACCTGATAAACCTCTTCCCCCTGCAGGTGGGCCTTAACGGCCTGTATAGATGATAGTAAGGTACGGGGTGCTGGTATAATACCTTCGATGATGATGAAGGAGTCGTCGTGCCTCACGGTGATCCTCTTCGCCACGCAATCGATCTGGGCATGGTTCCAGTACAGCCAGGTCATGCCCAGGATCAGATCGTAATCTGGCATCCTCAAAACCGTCGCTGGTGCCTCAAACGCCTTTCCGCCGATCCTCGCTTCCATATTACAATGAGTAGAGGTCAAAATCTCTGATCCATCGGGTAGGCGCACCCTCAGCATCTTCCCGGTGCATAGCTCCACTCCTGCCAGTCCTTTCACGAAATCCTCTGACACGAATGATTGCGACGCACAGGTGTCAAAGAGGGTGTGAGCGGGCTTGCCGCTAACGAAAACTATGCCTGGGGTAATTAAATGTCTTAGTATTTTTGTTGCAGTTCATCTTCTCTTAAATTTCTAAGCAGGTTACGTCCAAAATAGTAGTTTATATGAAGAAAATTTAAAAAGTGCTGCCATACCTGTGATAACCTGCTCCGGGTTCCGAGGCTGTGTCAGGTCTAGAGCATACACCTGCTCTCTCTCTGGCCTACGACCTCGATCCTGAAATCCTCGTCCCCGGTCCTGTCCTCGTCCGCCAAACTGTCTGGGGGGTGGAGCGCCCTGATGTGCTGGTGGGGGTGCTCGCCCCATAGGGCAGTTTCGCTTGATATGCCCCGGTTGGTTGTACTGATAACATACCGGTGGCTGCCCTGCCGTCCTGGGCATTTCCAGCATCTGTATAGGCTGGGGAGCCAATATCCCCTGAGTCCTCTGCTCCTGCCCAAACTCCTGACGGGGCTGATCCCCATTCCTTCTTTCTCCAATAACCTGGCCTCGAGGGCGGTCTCTACATCCTCCAATCACTGTATCATCAGCCGGTCTCTTCCGGCTCCTCACTGTAAGCTGATCCGCCTCTCTCTTCTTAGCCATCTCCAAAATCCTGGCCAGACTCCCCTCTGAAACGAAAAAGGAGGGCCTGCCTCATGTCATCCTGCAGCCCCTTATAAAACCTCCGGGCATAGCCAGCATCGTCTAACTGGTAAGCGTCCGCATAACGGGCCAGGTGAGTGAACTCCTGATAGTACTCCACCACAGTCCTGCTCCCCTGCCTCAACCGCAGGAACCTATCCTCCAGGTCATCTCTCGCCGACTGAGGTACAAAATGTCCCAAGAGGGCTGCTCTGAACTCCTCCCAAGTAATATCAGCACAATCCATCCCTACAAAGGTGGTGTCCAGCTGAGATTTCCACCATCTCTTCCCGTGTGACTCTAAGCAGGAGACTGCCAAAGCAACTGCCTCCTCCGTGGGGCATCGAATCCCTGCCAGCATCTCGTAAATGGTGTCCAACCACTCCTCCGTATGTACTGCGGACTCCGTCCCCTGGTAGGATGGAGGGGATAGTCCCCGGAAGACAGTCATCCAATTGGCCCCGGGGTTCGGCTGTGGGGCCGGGGCTTGCTGAGCTCTGAAGGCCTCCAGGATGGCCGTCAGTGTTTGCCCCATCTCCGTCTGCTGGAACGGAACGGGTGCTGGCGGAGTCGGGACCACATCCGGAGCCTGAGGTGTCCCCTGCTGCGATGTAGGGTTCGTCGCAGGCTACAAGCAAAATTTCCATTTGTTAGCGAGCGAAATGAATGGAATTTAAGAAGAGTTATGATGGACTTTCACATGTGATTTCCCTTATGGGCACACCACTGCTTCCGCTGCTAGTTTGTCCGCAAACTAAGCTCGCACGGGGGTGGCCCAAGGTTTTTGTGGACTACTTCTCTTTCGATCGAGGTTCGCTCTGATACCACTTGTAAGACCCCCTTTTTTTTTCTTTTTCAAACACCGGGGTCTTAGCCCAGAATTGCCGCTTTGCGGTGGCACCGACATCTCGGGAAGGCAACCACTACAAAACGCCAATTCTGCCGGCCCTTTTCGATCACAAGAGAGAGAAGCATTTATACAAAAGTGTAAACAAGTCCACAGAAAACATGTAAATAAAAGAGAATCATATCCAGTCCATCAATACATAACATCAGGAAAATAGATAAATGGGCTCGAGCCCAGTACATCAGAGTCCTCACTACAAGTCTCTCATCGCGGAAGCTAAGAAAATGCTAATCACTCACGGAGCTGGTCGCAGGTGCACCGGTGCTAGACTGTCCCACCTCCATGCGCACCGTACTCCGCTGGTGCTGGTCCCTGTCTCCCATCCGGAGCTCCTGTAATGTTTGGTTCGAAAACCATTAGTCATAAAGACTAAGCCCTATCATCCCCTACCCCTCCCACCACGGCTCCTAAGCACCGGGCGGAGAGGAGGAAAGGGAAGCTACAAAAGTGGAGAGTAGTCAAGCAAGTGACGGTGGACCTAACTAGCAAGTTATATCAGGTGAACAGTATAAATGTTGTAATAGGTAGAACAATTAATAAATAGCAAATTGTATTAAAGACTGCTAGAGAATAGTAAGAAAGCAACAAGTAAGTAAGTATGTAAGTAACCTTAACTTATATGAATGCCCATACAAACTTATAAGTTAAGGGATCTTCTGCAAGGCTCCCATCGTATAAAAAGTCCCATACCGATTTATACGTTGGGGTGTCGGTTGTATGCAAATATGAGTGTAGTGATATGCTATGCCATGAATCATACAAGTACAACCCACGCACACGACTCTATGCGCACAGACCTTTAGTTCCCCCTATTCGGGAGGCTAGCTTCACCCCCAGGAACCTCCGTAGTGGCAAACGGAGACAGTGGGTCGGGCCCCCCACTCCTAGGCGGGTAACCACACTACCAGGCCTAGCCCTTCCGTACGCCCCTAGAAGAACACAACCTAGAGTATCCGCGTACTGCTGCTGGATGTACCCTCCAGACTTTTCGCCGAGTCATCGTACCGCTGTCGGTGTGATCGATCGCCTAGTACCGATGACCCACCACTTTTCTCCGTACTCCAACCCTCGAGCCCGCGGCCCCCCGGACAGTACTGTCCGTGCATCTACCTTCAGAGCTACTGTCTGATGGCAAGTAATCCTATAATTCTACTTTCCTAGCTACCGGGGAGTGAGTGTGTGCAACCCTAGTTATACTAGTTGCTCTTTTAATTTTATTACTCCTATGGTTTACGTTAGCCCAGGACTGCCCCCGGTATTCCCCGTGAAGGGCTCTCAAGGGGCACTAGGAACCAAGACGGTGCATTACGGCCCGAAGTTCCCTTTCGCAAGGCACTTATTATTATTGGTTGTCTACCCTTTACCCAATCCCCTTTTAGTTGCTTTAGTTCTAACCCTAGAGTATTAAGACTCTTCCTCTTCTTCCCGGGACGGACGATCTTTCGTCGTCCCCGTACTCCCTTACCCTAACCAGTCCCACATTCTACTTATCCTGACTTCTAATAATGATCTCAATCTTAACTTGCCCTACCAACCATCGATTATCAGAATTCCGTGGTTTTACTAAATGCAGACCATCCTAAGCTATATGAGGTACACAAGGGGAGGTACTCCAAATTATCTTCCAAATCTCCTATAAAATTTACTGGAGATCTATCATGACTTAATTAGCTTAAATCCAGAAATTTATAATTTTCCTAATTAATCTGATATTTATTTATTTTTCTCAAAGATTGGCCATGGGTAATTTTTTAACATGAACTACATGATATTCTTAAGTTATGGCCACCCAAAAATTGTGATCACTAAATAACAGTAAGTTATCATCAAATACTAATTTGCAGGATTTACAAAAGGTATATAGCCTCTAATTAATTTATCCATTATAATCTCATTATTCCCATGTAAAGAAGGAAGTACTGAAATTACTCATCATAAAATTACAGAAAAATTACTGATTAATAGTATGGTACAGAAAAGATCACTGTGCAAAGAATCATAATTTTACCAGCTTGCTAAGCACTAAAATAGATTTAATCCAATATCCATGATAAATAATACTTAATGAAGCAAGCCTTAGAATTAAGCTTCTAAAAATCCCATAAAAATTCACAGAGTTTTAAAATCATAATAAAGGTTCTCTGCCTAAATTTCATCAATTTCCAGGAAGTTTGTACTCCATAATAAATTTTCTAAGCAAAGCATACAACTACTAAATCATTAAGGAAGTACCCAAAATAGTGATCATAAAATTCATAGAAAAATATCCAGAGCTTGTACTACCCCTATAATCAACTCTACCCATTTCTCATCACTTTTTAATGTGATTTGGTGTCATTTCCTATCTCTACAAGTTTTGCGCCCTAAACTAGGGTTAGATTTTTAGATATTCCAACGATCTCCAAATCTACTAAGATTTCATCCAGAGAACAATATAAGCCCTATGGTTCTCATCACCCAATCTCGGGTCAATCCGAGGTCATTTGACCACATGACCTTCACAAACCCCCAAGATCCATCCTTAGGGTTGGGCCTTGGGCCTTAGGGCAAACTTACCCCGATCCACCTCAAACTCCAGGAGGGGGTGCTAGAGAATATTACTAGCCAGTGGTAAAAATCTCAGCCTCTGTTGAGGTGATCTCACTACTCAAACCTCAAAAGTGCACTTTTAACCTAAGACCTCTTATTAGGGCAAAACTTTGGGTTGATCATTTCTGATCCAAACCATCTCCAAATGAGATGAAAAATTATACAGAACCTTATGGTGAACCCAGGGACCACTCACCAAAATTTGGGAGGGTTTGGAAATTATTTAACAATCTAATTAAAATCGGCTAGGATTATTGAATTTTTCTAAAAACTATAGAAAAATATTCTCCAAAAATTATCATTTTTGGATAGCACCTAGATATATGTAAGATTAGACCACACCCAAAATTTCAAGTCATTTGGATGACTGGATTGGAGTGGGGAATTTTTCTAAGGTCAAGGCAGCCCTCTGGATAGACCTCACCAAACAGGGTGCTGTGGTCTAACCAGGATCCCAAATCGAGTGAAATTAATTTTGAATTAAAGTAGACTTCAAGGGATACATTTCCTATGTTGATCATTTTTCCCGTAGGAGCCTCTAGGTATTTTTCCCAAATTATTTAACATGACAGATATCTCACTCAGAAATTGATTTAAAAACTAGAATTTATTTCTCATGCCACTGTTCATCTTCTTCAACAGCCCGAAACAGAGGCCTAAAACCTAATATCCTGTAGCTTTTCCAAGCTATTTCCCGGCCACCCAGCCATCTCCCTGGCCGGCCACCACCACCACCACCTCTGTTGAGGTGAGGACTACCGTCGGGCGGCGGCACGGCCGCCGGAGAGGCGGTTTCCGGCGAACCCGCCACCATGAAACTTTCGGAAAACCACCAATACGCTCACCCGATCTGGCTCTTTTGAGCCCGATATCTCTCCTAACGATTCCTAAGATCTATCCGCAGAAGAAGAGGGAGGGGAGGACCTTGTTCGCGGGTTGAAGGCGTGCAGAGCGTCGGGAAGCCATTTTGCGCGGTGGTGGCGTCGCCGGAAATTCTTCAACAGCAAGGAGGAAGTCTGAACAGTTAAGGGAGTGTAACCTTTTCCTCTTGCTCTCAGGAATCCTTTATAGATGAGCAAATGGGGAGGGGAAAGGGTGAAACGTTGGAGATGAAATGTTGGCGGCCATTAATAACACTCTTATGACGTTTCGGTTATGACGAATGGCAGTTGAAAAGTTGAGAATGAAGAGGTGCTTGCCAGGTGGCAATTTCCTATTGGACCCACTTTTTCTTAATTATTAACATAATTAAAGTAGGGAACGACCCATAAATACTCTTGATTTTTCATCCCCACAGCCAGAATTTATTAAGGCGTCGGTTACCGAAACTTCCAGTCTGGCTGACGTTTCGGCCTTGGTCACGGGCGTGACACATAGGTCACGGGCGTGACAGGCCCGGTAAGCAGTTCTGGGTTCGACGATCGTCGAACTAAGATCGACGATCGTCGAAGGGTGGTCACGGGCGTGTCACTTGGGTCACAGGCGTGACAGGTCTGGAGACCAATTCTGGTTCGACGATCGTCGAATTGGGATCGACGATCGTCGAGCGTGTCATGCCCTATGTCACGGGCGTGACATGGCGGGTCACGGGCGTGACAGGCCAGTGTGGCCGAATTTGGTTCGACGATCGTCGAATTGGGATCGACGATCGTCGAGCGTGTCACGCCCTTTGTCACGGGCGTGACATGTCGGGTCACGGGCGTGACAGGCCCGTGTGGCCGAATTTGGTTCGACGATCGTCGAATTGGGATCGACGATCGTCGAGCGTGTCACGCCCTTTGTCACGGGCGTGACATGGCGGGTCACGGGCGTGACCAACCCGTGACCCGATTTCTTAGTCGATTTATTTCAAGTTTTGGGCTCCCTAGGGTTCTACCACAACCAACCGACTCCTAGAGGTCTAGCCGGAAATGGGATGTTACAGATCAAGTGTGGAGATCAATGTAATGATCAAGATAGTACTCAGTGGGCTGAACACTCTTGTACTGCTAATCAGAAAGCTGAAGCCAAAGGCAAGTCTGTTTCTAAAGAAGGGGAGAAGATTTGGCTTTGCAAAAAGAGACTGTGCACGGTGTAAGAGAGTTGCTAAGCATCAACATGGATGGAGCTCGACGAAATAACCTTCATTCGTCGAATGGAGCTCGACGAAATCAGAAGAATTCGTCGAACGGAGCTCGACGAAATCTGAATAATTCGTCGAACTCAAGATTGTCAAACAAAAATCTTATTACATCACAACCATAACCTCTAGACAAGTAGAATCTCTTTTATATTGATTTTCTACTAGTGTAATCTAAGTTGCTAGGAATCCTTACTGTCATAGAAGAACTATGCATATGTAGATTAAGTATCAATAAGTTTGGGAGCATAAAGAAGAACTCAAACCTGAGTTTGCCCTGACTGACTAGTGATTGTCATGCTTATCATGCCACTAGATGAAGTCAAGTTCAACACCCTCTTGGTTGAGTTGGGTATGTGAAACTTAGGATAACTTCAGAAGCTCCAAACTCTTGTTTGTGTTGTAGGATTTACTTTTCTTGTAGGTAGATAAGTCCTTGATGTGACATCAAGACTATAAAGATCATCAAGTGGTATCCAGACTAGCATAGACTAGAATGTCTACTAGGAATTTGACAAAGGATGCCTTAGTTGAGGGGGAGCAGACAGCTGCTATAGTAGATCAGCTGTCAAAACTGTTGATCAATTTGTCTTAAGGACAATGCACAGACTAAGGGGGAGATCATGAGAAGAGAGACAGCCACCAGCCAACTCAAGTGGATCCATGGGTCACTCAAGTGCCAAGGGGTTGCAGTGATGTGGTGTATCAATGATATCACCACAGGTGGATGCTGATTCTGTAGATACAACATAAGCAAGTGGAACTATGTGTGCAGCAAGCTCAAATGTTGCAGTGTTGTGTTATATTAATGTATCAACATAGAAGGTATGACTCCTAATCAAGAAGATTGATCACAAGGATAATTTCCTTAGTGTTATCAACATAGGAATTTGACTAGGATCAAGAGATAATCTCTCTCATGATATTTTCTACTTCCTCAATAGATATGCCTATTGAAGAAGACAGAAAGGGGGAGATATGTGTGGAAATACATAAGAGGGAGATATAGAACCAATATTTGACATGACTAGGTCATGTTGAGTAGGTTCATATTATTGGAAAAGATTCTACTATTATGAGAAATGCAATGACTGACCACATATTGAGTCATGATTGTGTCAGTGCATACTTTGAGGTAAGTGCTTCTAGTGGTGCACCATTTAAATATTAAGTGGTATAAAGAAGAGTTCATATTACTTGAGAAATTGCTCAAGTAGTATGAGGATGCATTGACTTAGCTTATTAAGTCAATACAATTAATTAGAGCACATTGTATTAATATAACATAAGCTAGCAGGTGTGTAGAAATGTCTACAGCTGCATGAAATTATTCTGCCTATTATGGTAATGCCTCTTAGTATTGTTTGGTGTTCTAGCTTTTTCAAATAGGGGGATAATGTTGGGTCCATTGCCCACAATATTCCCTAGAGTGGATTTGAAGAGGTATCACCATTAATACTAAGAGCATAGTGTATTTGATGTGTGCTTAAGTTCATGCATGCAAGTTATCCTTGATTGGACAGGAGAACAAAAAGAGTAAGCTGGAAGTCAGATAATTTTACTAAGGCAAAAACTTCGAGACAACTGAGACAGCTGAGAAGAATGTCTCAGCATAACCGCTAAGATGAACAAAAAGAGTAAGCTGAAAGTCAGCTAATTTGACTAAGGCAAAAACATCGAGACAGCTGAGAAGAATGACTCTATAACGCCCCGGATTTTTCTGCGATTATTTTAATCCTCGTTTGGCGTTACGTCGACGCATTTTCTTGGCTTGTGCCATCTGTGGAGTGTGGTCTTTACTCCTTAGAACTGGGTGCGCTATTTTGTAGCCTGTTGGCAAGACCTCCCTAGCAAGCCGAGTCGTTTTGGGTGACTCGGTGTGGCCTCTCGGGGGATGCTTGTGTTTTGGCTTCAGAAGGGTATAACTCGAGTTCTGTTCGTTGAAAATTAATTTCGACTTCGCCGTTGTGTTCGTAGCGTGGATATTTAGCTACGGTGCGAATTTCATCGAATTCCGAGGTAGTTCGGTTTCGTGTCGTTTTGGGTGTGCCATTAGTAAAATCTAATTAGAAACCCTTTTTAATTAAGTGAACCGGTGGCATAGGAGGCAGTTAGGCTGAACTGTCATGGCTAAGCTTATATAAAAGCCCTAATTAGAATCAGCGGCCCATTCTTCTTCTTCCCGAAACCGCTGTTCCTGTTTCGCGGAAAGTAGAGGCGGAAGCGACGGTTAGCCCTAGCCTTCGGGCGGCGATTCCGGGAGTGTTCGTGGACGGATTTCGATTCTGAAAGTTGCGTTGTCTTGCTCTCGCTCAGTTCTACATTTTGACGGTAAGAGGTTTGATTTTCGTGGAGTTTTAGGAGACTTGGATTTTCTGTTTCTTGTGCTTTTCCGCCATTAAAGTGCGGGTTTGCTTGTTAGGTGCTGCTCTTTCTAGTGCAGAACGAAGAGGAGGGAAGGCCGACCAAGCTTCGCTAGAAATCGAGGCAAGTGGCATTCTTGCCCTTGCCATTGTTGTTCTTTTGATATTCTAGAATGTTTCCCGGTTAGCCCTAGGGTATAAACCAAGCATATTCTCTTTTACCTTGCTGAATTTAGGGCTTCGATTCGCCTATGAGCCCCCTCCTTGTGCTGTTTCGCTCAACCCGATGGTTGTTATAACCATTTAGACTCCAGATTTGTAGTTCTAGTTGGGTGCTTTTGCGAGTTGAGCCGAGAGAGAGAGTGAGGGAGGTTGTTGCGGTAGGGCTCTGGTTAGAACCAGTCTTGGTAGACTCTTGGGTTTTTGTGTCGAGTGTGGTGCACACACTCAAAGACAAAAGCCGCCCGGACTTGGCGTTGAGTGTGGTGGACACACTCAAAGCCATAGTTCGGTTTGTTCTTTGCGGCTGAGTGGTGGGGTGATTGAGTGAGAATTTTCGTCTAAGTCAAAATCGACGAGAATCATCCTTGATTCCTGCCGATCTCAACGTGATTCCCACCGATCGGCGAGAATCATCCTTGATTCCCGCCGATTCGGCGAGAATCATCCTTGATTCTTGCCGATTCGGCGAGAATCATCCTTTATTCCCACCGATCATCGAGAATCCTTCTGGATTCTCGCCAATTCGGCGAGAATCATCCTGCATTCCCTCCGATTCGGCGAGTATCAGTCGGCATTCCCGCCGACCTCCTCTTGTTGGCGTTGGCTTAGAGTTTTCTTGTGGAAATGAACTTTGGCATAGAGTGAGTTGACCTCACTCAACGCCAAAGCTACTTTGGCATTGAGGGAGGTAGACTCACTCAACTCCACTGATGGGATTTGTGGTTTTGGCTGAAGGCGTTGAGGGAGTGGACCTCACTCAATGCCATGGCTGTTTTGGCATTGAGTGAGGATAGCTCACTCAACGCCAGAGCTGTTCTTGCGGAGGGCGTTGAGTGAGTGACTCTCACTCAACGCCATGGCTGTTCTGGCGCTGAGTGAGGCTAACTCACTCAACACCAAGGTCTGGTTAGGCGCCGAGCCGTGTTGAGTAACTTCAACACTATTTCTCTTTCCTCGATTTACGTTCCCGAGTGATTTCCTTGATTATATTTGTTGTTTCCTTGTCAGCCATGTTTTTCTTTCCTAGTAGCCGAATCGTGGGTCGTGGTTAGTAGTGGTGGTTTGAAGCTCTTCACTGGGGAGGTATTGTGTAATTTAGCCAAGGCCACCCTTATTCTTCTATCTTGCTCCAGGTACGGGCTGGGCAAGGGGGTGGAAGGTCCCTTGTGCTTTCACATGTAGAACCTTGAGCTTGTTGGCTTGGAAATGGTGGTTGGGGGACTGAGTTTGCCTCCAACCCGGATCGATGCTGTTTGTTTTTGCTACTACCATCTCCCACAGCTTAGGGTGTTAGAAGTTTCTTCCTTGGTAGATTGCAGCACTTTGGGCTCTTGGTAGCCTAGTAGACCCTGCAGGATGTAGTTTCTGGGTAGGGTTGGTGTTGTTTCCTCGCACGTAGTGCATTCCTTGTTGTCTTGCCTTGGGTAGTTGTGACTTTTTCTGCTGTGTGTTTTCCTCTTTTATTTATTCCCTGGTTGACACTTCCTTGCAGTTTTTCTTTCTTTTGCTTGCTGAGGTATTCTTTCTTCTTTTGAATGCCTCAGGTTCTGATCAGTAGCCAGTTTGGTAGCGAGGTTGCGGTGGTGTTGCTGGTTGTCTCTTGGACTTTGGAGATCCTGTTGCTTTGTTAGTGAGGTAGTTTTCCTGTACTTTTCTTACAGACATACGTATTTGCCTGTGGGTTCGTGTCAGGTTGTTGGCGCCCACTGGTAGTTTTTACCTCTGTACTAGATATATTACTTTTGCAGCTACCATTTTCTAGAGATAGTCTACTTGCTCTGGGGAGGATTTATGCTAGGGGCTAGTTATTTTAAAACTACAACTATTATTATTATAAGTACATCGCATGATCAGCATGCTTTATAAAAGTAAATCACTATTTTCCAAACAACGTATAAAGATCATTTTCTTATATATATAATGTAAATTAAATGTAGAGTCTGGCATAGAATAAGTGGTCCTCTTAGGGCTCTTATGCACCTGTTAGGATGTCAAACCTGAATAAAGTATTTTTTCGCAGCGCTTAAGTTTAGTTTTTAAATGTGGACTAGGTGATCTACTGAGCCGAGGGATACGACCTCTAATATATAACTTATTTTCTAATCATTAAACTCATGAATTTCTTTCATAAAGTGTAGTAGATGGTTTTGCCTGAGCGTCAGCAGTTATCCCCTGCTTGACGTGGCATCATGACGCGCGTTTTCTCATACTCTGATAATTCTTTAATTCGGAGAATATGCGGGTTGTAACAGTTGGTATCAGAGGGAGGTTGCTTGACAAGTTAGTTGGGCAACCTTCCTTTGATTGCTTTAGTAGTTCAGCATCATGTCATTCACACACCAATATGTCATCAACACGTCTTGGTAAAAGCACGAACACTACACTCATAACATAACATAAAGTATACGGGGCATATTATGTAGTATGGGATGAATAATATGTGTTCGTATATGGATCAACCATAGGGACAACATGTGAGGGTTATGTAGTATGGGATGCATAACCTCACCATATGGCTGTGACTAGCACGTTTTCTTTTCTTCGTTGCATGTGAATGTTATGTAGTATGGGATGCATAACATTTTCATGCGTACGCCACTCATAACATGCATTAGGGCCTTTTCAGAATGCATAGCACAAACATGCATAACATAACATTGCATAAGCACAACGTGCCAAGCTAAAGACTGGCAGGATGACATATGTACACACATAAGTTTTCGAGTCAAAAATAATATAAAATTATACATTCCTGATCTAGGCACAAGAATTAGTATGGTGGTGGTTAACCATCCTAGGTTAGGGCATAACATCAATTTTTGTAAAAAGATAAACTCCCAGAGCAAGTTTAGCAGCTTTAAGTTCATATCTATATATATATTGTCTGTACTTGTAGTTGGGTCTAGTCGTGGTATTAGGATCTAACTAGTGTTACTATGACATTAGGATGGCGAGACGTCCTTCAACTAGATCAACTCCCTTGTCTGAGGGTGAGTCATCTGGAGCTCAGAATGATGCGGTAATCGAAAGCTTGCGGCAGAGTAGCAATTCCTTGAGCAGGTAGTTGGTGGAGGTGCTAGCCCAGATTCAGTCTTTGGTAGCAGTTGTGGCAGGTCAGACCCAGGGAGTGCAAGGCCCTGCAGGTGGGATTGCTGTTCCTCTCCCTCCTGCACCCTTAAGACCTCTAGTGGTGGTGCCAGCGGAGATGGCCTTCATCTCGCAGTTTCAGCGGCTGAGCCCTCCCACTTATGATGGGAAGGCAGATTTCATGGTGTTAGACGACTGGCTGATCTCCATGGAGGAGATGTTCTCGTACTCAGGGATTGCAGACGATCAGAGGGTGATGATAGCCGCCTATCAGCTTAAAGGTTTCGCTAAGAGTTGGTGGCTGAGAGAGAAGGAGAGCTTGGTAGCTGGATGCTCTTGGGAGGTGTTCAAGGAGATGCTGTTGAGGAAGTTCTTACCCTCGGTCGAGCGTGATTGCCTCATGAATGACTTCCTCTATCTGAAGCAAAGGCAACTCACGACGGGTGAGTATGAGATAGAGTTCAGCAAGCTGAGCCATTTTTCCCCAGGATTGGTCAGCATTGAGGCTGATCGAGTTAAGCGATTTCTCGGTGGTTTGAGGAGTGAGGTGCAGCAGTTGACCAGTGCTTATGGGTCAGAGACTTATATAGGTGTAGAGGAGGCTGCTATGAAGGTGGAGGCTATTGAGACCGCGAAGAGCAGGGGATAGCAAAGTAGGAAGGATAAGAGGAAGTCTGTGGAGGAGAAGAAACCCATAGGTACTGGATGAGGTTCCTGGAAAGAAGAGCAAAGTGGTGTGCAGTTTCTGTGGCCGGTCAGGCCACCCTGTCGAGAGATGTTTCAAGAGGGCAGCAGCTAAGAGGAAGGAGCAAGTTCATGCGATTCAGGGTGCTCCTAGGAGAGATGTCTCCTGTTCTGTTTGCAAGCGACCCGGGCATGATGCTGCCCAGTGCTGGTCCAAGGATAAGGTCTGTTTTCAGTGTGGGCTGAAGGGACACATCAAGTCTAGGTGTCCTCAAGTCCAGCCTTCCCTTCATGCAGTTCCTCTTCAGGCATTACCTCCACCTCAGCATGTGGACAAAGGAAAGGGAAAGATGAACGTGATCTCTTCCGAAGAGGCTCAAGCTTCGACTCAGGTCATCTCAGGTTAGTTGTCTTTCCAACCTGATTGTTTTGTTCTTGTCTTGCTAGAATGTTTGTAGTATTGTTGTGGTAGTTCCTTAGTTATATATGTTCCTATAGGGAAGTTTAAGGTGAAGAACTGTTGGGCGCGTGTTCTTTTTGACTCTGGCGCTACCCACTCGTTCGTGGCTAGAGCCTTTGTAGAGCGACATCGGTTGACTTTAGATCGAGTTTGGGATACCTTTCGTGTCAAGTTCCCCTCTGGTGAATCTGTGTTGTCAGATTTGGGCATGTTAGATTGCCCTGTTTTGTTGGGGGACTTCCTTGCGAAGGCAGACCTGAAGATGATTGATCTGGAGGACTTCGATGTTATTTTGGGCATGGACTGGCTGTCTAGGTATGATGCAGTCTTTTAGTGCAAAGGGAAGCGCTTGGAATTCATCAGGGACGACGGTCAGCCCAGAAGCGTGTATGCAGATCTGAGCCAGGATTCTCCTTTCATCTCTGCGGTATGTGCTCAGAAGCTTTTTCTTTCGGACTATTTTGCTTGTTTGGTCTCGATGGTTGGGACCGCTGTTAGTGTACCACGCTTAGAGGAGATTCCAGTTGTTCGTGATTTCGCCGATGTTTTTCCTGATGACCTTCCTGGTCTTCCTCCCAAGCGGGATGTTGAGTTTGTGATCGATTTGGAGCCGGGTACGCATCCTATTGCTAAGGCGCCGTACCGGATGGCCCCTCGAGAGCTAGAGGAGTTGCGAGTCCAGTTAGATGAGTTGTTGGTGAAAGCGTTTATCAGGCAGAGTTCGTCGCCTTGGGGTGCTCCTGTTCTATTTGTGAAGAAGAAAGATGGGTCAATGCGGCTTTGCATCGACTATAGGGAGCTGAACAAAGTCACAATTAAGAACAGGTACCCTCTGCCGAGGATCGATGATTTATTTGACCAGTTGCGCGGTAGCACGGTCTTCTCCAAGATTGACCTCCGTTCAGGCTATCATCAGCTTAGGATTCGTGAGGCAGATATTCCACGGACTGCGTTTAGATCGAGGCATGGACATTTTGAGTTCTTAGTGATGTTGTTTGGATTGACCAATGCTCCATCAACGTTCATGGATATGATGAACAGCGTGTTCAAGGATTTCCTAGATAAGTTCGTGGTGGTCTTCATCGATGACGTATTGGTTTACTCTCGCAATGCTGGGGAGCATGAGCAGCATCTGCGCTTGGTTCTATCGGAGTTGAGGAACCATAAGTTATTCGCCAAGTTGAGCAAGTGTGAATTTTGGTTGCCTCAGGTCTCGTTTCTGGGCCACGTGGTGAATGAGGATGGGATCTCAGTTGAACCGGAAAAGATCGCAGCAGTGATGGGTTGGAGTAGGCCGGGCACGCCCAAAGAGATCAGGAGCTTCCTAGGGTTGGCCGGCTACTACAGGAGGTTTGTGGAGGGTTTCTCTACCCTAGCTGCACCTTTGACTAAGCTGACTCAGAAGAATGTGGCTTTTGTTTGGAGCGAGAAGTGCAAAGAAGCCTTCCTGGAGTTAAAGAGGAGATTGTGCACTGCTCCCATTCTAACCCTGCCTACTGAGGGTGTGGATTATGATGTATACGTAGATGCTTCGCATGTAGGTCTGGGATGCGTATTAATGCAGGTTGGTAAGGTGATTACCTATGGGTCAAGGCAACTGAAGACTCATGAGAAGAATTATCCTACACATGACCTCGAGTTCGCAGCGGTTATTTATGCGTTGGAGCTGTGGAGACACCTACTTTATGGGGCTCAGTGCAAGATCTTCACCGACCATAAGAGCCTGAAGTACGTGTTTACGCAGAAGGAGTTAAATCTGCGCCAGCGTCGGTGGCTAGAGTATGTGGTTGATTATGATGTAGAGATTCAGTATCATCCAGGCAAGGCCAATGTGGTGGCCGACGCCCAGAGTCGGAAGACGGGGAAAATCTTTAATCTCTCCACCGACCGTTTAGTGGAAGAGTTCCTCCTTATGGATATATCAATGGGATGCTGTGGCCTGTAGAGTAGTTTGTCAGTGGCAGAGCCGTCTTGGATTTCTTTGACCAGACTTCACCAGAAGGACGACCCGGATCTTGTACACTTATTCTCCAGGACTGAGAGAGGAGAGTTGCCGGATTATTCCATCGATGATGCAGGAAGTTTGAAGTACGGTGGCAGATTTTGCATCCCCGCGGTTGGGGACATTAGGGGTATGGTTTGCAGAGAGGCTCATGGATCCAGCGTTGCCTACCATCCAGGATCTACAAAGATGTATCGGGACTTAAAGCAAATTGCCTGGTGGTATGGCATGAAAGGAGATATAGCCCGATTTGTTGCGGAGTGCCACACTTGCAAGCGGGTGAAGGCCGATCATGGAAGGCCTGGTGGCAAGTTGACTCTGTTAGAGATACCGACTTGGAAGTGGGAAAGTATATCTATAGATTTCATCACGGGTTTACCGTGATCCCCGAGGGGATTTGATTCTGTTTGGGTCATAGTGGATAGACTGACGAAGTGTGCTCACTTCGTGCCATATAAGATAGATTACCCTATGAAGAAGATAGAGGAGTTGTACTTGAATGAAGTCATCCGACTGCACGGTGTGCCGGTTAGCATCATTTCTGATCGAGACTCTCGGTTTACTTCTCGTTTTTGGCAGAGTCTGCAGGAGGGTTTGGGTACGGATCTAAGGTATTCTACTGCGTACCACCCACAGACTAATGGGCAGACGGAGTGGGTGAATCAGATAGTTGAGGATATGATCTGATGCTACATTTTAGACCATGGTGGAGCGTGGGACGAGAGGCTGCGACTTATGGAATTTGCATACAACAATAGTTATCAGGAGAGCTTGCAGATAGCTCCGTTCGAAGCCTTGTATGGGAGGCGCTGCAGAACTCCATTGTTTTGGGCGGAGGCTGGTGAGAGGCCATTGTTGGGTCCTGATGCGCTCGAGGAAATGGAAGTCGCAGTGAAGCTTGTTCGAGAGAAGCTTCGTATAGCTCAGGAGAGGTACGAGAAGAACGCCAATCGGCGTAGGTCTGCCTTAGAGTTTTCTGTGGGGGACCTTGTATTTCTTAAGGTTTCCCCGATGGTGGGTGTAAAGAAGTTTGGTAAGAATCGGAAATTGGACCCGAGGTATGTGGGCCCGTTAAAGGTTTTGGAGCGGATTGGCATGTCAACTTACAGGTTGGATTTGCCGGCAAACTTCCCAGGTGTTCATAATGTTTTCCATGTTAGCCAATTGCGGAAGTGCGTGCGCAGCAGTGGGCAAGACTTGGATGTTGTGCCCCAGTTGGAGCCCAACCTCTCTTTTGTTGAAGTGTCGGTCCATATTTTGGATACTCAGGAATGGGTGCTGCGAAAGAAGTCTATTCCGATGGTGAAAGTTCTTTGGAGGAATCAGGATTTGGAGAGGCCGACTTGGGAGTTAGAGTCGGCTATGAGGGAGGCTTACCCTCAGCTGTTTCCCTGATTAGTTTGGTTTGTTTTTCTTCTTGTAATGTTTGGATTATTACTTTCCTTCTTTAGTAGAAGTGTTGTGCGTAAAGTTTCGGGACGAAACTTTCTTTTAGGGGGAGTGACTGTAACGCCCCCGATTTTTCTGCGATTATTTTAATCCTCGTTTGGCGTTACGTCGACGCATTTTCTCGGCTTGTGCCATCTGTGGAGTGTGGTCTTAACTCCTTAGAACTAGGTGCCCTATTTTGTAGCCTGTTGGCAAGACCTCCCTAGCAAGCCGAGTCATTTTGGGTGACCCGGTGTGGCCTCTCGGGGGATGCTTGTGTTTTGGCTTCAGAAGGGTATAACTTAAGTTCTGTTCGTCGAATGTTAATTTCGACTTCGCCGTTGTGTTCGTAGAGTAGATATTTAGCTACAGTGCGAATTTCGTCGAATTCCGAGGTAGTTCGGTTTTCGTGTCGTTTTGGGTGTGCCATTAGTAAAATCTAATTAGAAACCCTTTTTAATTAAGTGAACCGGTGGCTTAGGAGGCAGTTAGTCTGAACCGTCATGGCTAAGCTTATATAAAAGCCCTAATTAGAATCAGCGGCCCATTCTTCTTTTTCCCGAAACCGCTGTTCCTATTTCGCGGAAAGCAGAGGCGGAAGCGACGGTTAGCCCTAGCCTTTAGGTGGCGATTCCGGGAGTGTTCGTGGACGGATTTCGATTCCGAAAGCGGCGTTGTCTTGCTATCGCTCAGTTCTACATTTCTATGGTAAGAGGTTTGATTTTCATTGAGTTTTAGGAGACTTGGATTTTCGGTTTCTTGTGCTTTTCCGCCATTAAAGTGCGGGTTTGCTTGTTAGGTGCTGCTCCTTCTAGTGCAGAACGAAGAGGAGGGAAGGCCGACCAAGCTTCGCCGGAAATCGAGGCAATTGGTATTCTTGCCCTTGCCATTGTTGTTCTTTTGATATTCTAGAATGTTTCCCGGTTAGCCCTAGGGTAGAAACCAAACAGATTCTCTTTTACCCTTCTAAATTTAGGGCTTAGATTTGCCTATGAGCCCCCTCCTTGTGCTGTTTTGCTCAACCCAATGGTTGTTATAACCATTTAGACTCCAGATTTGTAGTTCTAGTTGGGTGCTTTTGCGGGTGGAGCCAAGAGAGAGAGTGAGGGAGGTTTTTGTGGTAGGGCTCTAGTTAGAACCAGTCTTGGTAGACTCTCGGGTTTTGGTGTCGAGTGTGGTGCACACACTCAAAGCCAAAAGCCGCCCGAACTTGGCGTTGAGTGTGGTGGACACACTCAAAGCCATAGTTTGGTTTGTTCTTTGCGGCTGAGTGGTGGGGTGATTGAGTGAGAATTTTCTTCTAAGTCAAAATCGACGAGAATCATCCTTGATTCCTGCCGATTTCGACGTGATTCCCACCGATCGGTGAGAATCATCCTTAATTGCTGCCGATTCGGCGAGAATCATCCTTGATTCCCGCCGATTCAGCGAGAATCATCCTTGATTCCCGCCGATCGTCGAGAATCCTTCTGGATTCTCGCCGATTCGGCGAGAATCATCCTGCATTCCTGCCGATTCGGCGAGAATCAGTCGGCATTCCCGCCGACCTCCTCTTGTTGGCGTTGTCTTAGGGTTTTCCTGCGGAAATGAAATTTGGCATAGAGTGAGTTGACCTCACTCAACGCCAAAGCTACTTTGGCGTTGAGGGAGGTAGACTCACTCAACGCCACTGATGGGATTTTTGGTTTTGGCTGAAGGCATTGAGGGAGTGGACCTCACTCAACGCCATAGCTGTTTTGGCGTTGAGTTAGGTTAGCTCACCCAATGCCGCTGCCTCTTTTGCTGAAGGCGTTGAAGGAGTGGACATAACTCAACGCCATGGCTGTTTTGGCGTTGAGTGAGGATAGCTCACTCAACACCAGAGCTGTTCTTGCAGAGGGCGTTGAGTGAGTGACTCTCACTCAACGCCATGGCTGTTCTGGCGCTGAGTGAGGCTAACTCACTCAACGCCAAGGTCTGGTTAGGCACTGAGTGGGTTCCACTCAACGCCGAGCCGTGTTGAGTAACTTCAACACTATTTCTCTTTCCTCGATTTACGCTCCCGAGTGATTTCCTTGATTATATTTGTAGTTTCCTTGTCGGCCATATTTTTCTTTCCTAATGGACGAATCGTGGGTCATGGTTAGTAGTGGTGGTTTGAAGCTCTTCATGGGGGAGGTGTTGTGTAATTTAGCCAAGGCCACCCTTATTCTTCTATCTTGCTCCAGGTACGGGCTGGGCAAGTGGGTGGAAGGTCCCTTGTGCTTTCACATGAAGACCCTTGAGCTTGTTGGCTTGGAAATGGTGGTTGGGGGACTTAGTTTGCCTCCAACCCGGATCCATGTTGTTTGTTTTTGCTACTACCATCTCCCACAGCTTAGGATGTTAAAAGTTTCTTCCTTGGTAGATTGCAACACTTTGGGCTCTTGGTAGCCTAGTAGACCCTGCAGGATATAGTTTCTGGGTAGGGTTGGTGCTGTTTCCTCGCACGTAGTGCATTCCTTGTTGTCTTGCCTTGGGCAGTTGTGACTTTTTCTGCTGTGTGTTTTCCTCTTTTATTTATTCCATGGTTGACACTTCCATGCAGTTTTTCCTTGTTTTGCTTGCTGAGGTATTCTTTCTTCTTTTGAATGCCTCAGGTTCTGAGCAGTAGCCAATTTAGTGGCTAGGTTGCGGTGGTATTGCTGGCGGTCTCTTGGACTTTAGAAATCCTGTTGCTTTGTTAGTGAGGTAGTTTTCCTGTACTTTTTTTACAGACACACGTATTTGCATGTAGGTTCGTGTCAGGTTGTTGGCGCCCACTGGTAGTTTTTACCTCTGTACTAGATATATTACTTTTGCTGCTACCATTTTCTGGAGATAGTCTACTTGCTCTGGGGAGGATTTATGCTAGGTTGCTAGTTATTTTAAAACTACAACTATTATTATTATAAGTACATCCCATGATCAGCATGTTTTATAAAAGTAAATCACTATTTTCCAAACTACATATAAAGATCGTTTTCTTATATATATAATGTAAATTAAATGTAGAGTCTGGCATAGCATATGTGGTCCTCTTAGGGCTCTTATGCACCTCTTAGGATGTCAAACCTGAATAAACTATTTTTCTGCAGCGCTTAAGTTTAGTTTTTAACTGTGGACTAGGTGATCCACTGAGTTGAGGGATACGACCTCTTATATATAACTGATTTTCTAATCATTAAACTCATGAATTTCTTTCATAAAGTGTAGTAGATGGTTTTGCCTGAGCGTCAGCAGTTATCCCCTGCTTGACATGGCATCATGACGCGCGTTTTCTCATACTCTGATAATTCTTTAATTCAAAGAAAATGCGGGTTGTGACAGTCTTAGCATAACCGCTGAGACAACTGAGAAAGAATTCGTCGAGCTCAGTTCAGAATTCGTAGAATTGAGTTCAGAGTTCGTCGAGCTCAACTCACCATTCATCGAGCTAAATTCAGAGCTTGAGATTCTGAGTTCATCGAGCTCATTTGATAATTCGTCGAACTGAGTTCAAAGTTCATCGAGCTCAGTTCAGCATTCATCGAACTCAGTTCAGCATTCGTCGAACTAAGCTCAGGATTTGGTCTAAGGCAAAAACCGTAGAGACAAGAGTTAGTCTCAGCATAACCGTTGAGATAAGTTTTAGTCTCAACATAACTGCTTAGACAAGTGTGTCTCAGTAGAGAATAAGAAAGCATTGAGACAGTTAAGCAGGAAAATTCCTAAGGAAGAAAGCGTTGAGTGAGGAGTGCTCAATCAATGCTCTCAACACCTAAGATGCTACAGAGGCAGAAATATGGTTAAGGCAAAAAATGTTGAGTGGAGGTTGCTCACTCAACGCTGTCAATGCCTGGTTGAGACAAAATTTTGTCTAAGGAGTTTGGCGTTGAGTGATGCTCACTCACTCAACGTCAAGCATTAGAAAGCTGATAAAGCAAGTTGTCGTTGAGTGAAGCTGAATCACTCAATGCCTAGAAACAATTTATATTCTAAGTAGTTTGGATTTGAGCGAAGGTTACTCACTCAACGCCAACAGATAGTAAATCTGTCTAAGTGTTTTGGCGTTGAGTGATGCTTACTCACTCAATGTCTGTGCTAATGTTATTTGATTTTTGGCTAATTCCATAGTTGATGACGTCAGCAAGTCAACAAGTCAACATATTAAAAATTAATGGAGGGATGGCTACATTACGCATAAATGTTGTCGTAGACCTACTATACGACAGTTGGCATCAAAGCAAAGTTGCTGCAGGCTATTAATTATGTGGGGCCCACTTCTCAAGAGCCGTTGGGACAAAATCAATAAAAGAAAAGGGCTTTATAGAGAAAGATAGCTTTTGGAGAAAGCAACAAGGCAATTCTTCCTCTCCGCCATTATTGTGGAGCTGAAGGACAGGAATCTCAAGTCAGCAAGACAAAGAGCAAGGTAGCTGTTGGTATCAACATCTTCAACAGCAAGTTAGTTGTTGCCTTCTTCATCAACTTCAGCAATTCAGAGTATTTTCTTTGAGCAAAGAGGAAGCAGCCAAGGGCCGACACTTGCTACAAGTTCTTCACAGTTCCAGCTATACAAGCAACATTCTGAAAATCTTAATCAGGAAGTTGTGAAAAGAAGAAGCTTGAAGAAGCAGAAATCTGATAGAAGGCTAAAGGGACTATTCCTCAGGAGTTAAAGATAGGGCTGAATCACCTCAGCCCAGGAATGGAAGAAGAGGCAGAGCTATCTTAGTCTGCAAAGTAAGAGTTGAGATTTTCTCAGCTCAGGTAGTAGCAATTAGCGGCAGTAACTTCTCAGTTCCAGCTGGAAAAATCCCTTGTTCTGTGAAGTAGTAGTTAGGATTGAGGATCAGGCTCAGTTCAGAAAGAAGCAGAACATTGTTCTGCAAGTCACTTCCAGCTCAAGTAAATATACACTTGTTGCTGTGAAAGTAGTTAGGACTAAGTACTTCTTAGTTCAGTAAAGGTAGACTCAGGAACAAAATTCTTGTAGTCTTAAGTTGGGTTGAGTTTACCTTAGTCAAGAAGCTTGACACAGAGGAACATCTCTTGTGTCAAGAGTTACCACCAACCCACATTCATCCTGTAGGATCCAAGTGTGGATCTGAGCTGTAGGGCCTAACTACCTGAGGTAGGAGAGTGCTTCTCTCTGAGGTAGGATCAAAGTGTGGATCTGAGTGTAGGGCCTTTTGTCCTTAGGTAGGTGACAAGTTTGTCACTTAGCTGTAGGTGCCTGGAAGGGCACTGAGGTAGGTACTTGTTGGGTATTGAGCTATAGGAGTACTGTAGCACTCTGAGAGTATGGCTTAATGCCTGAAGTTGTATGGCTAAAAGCCTGAGCTGTAGGCCTTAGAGATAAGGTTGAGGTAGGTGGCTTGCAGGTCACTGAGTGTATGAGCACTACAGAGCTCTGATGTAGGATCCTTTGTGGATCTGAGGTAGGGCTATCCTCCCAGCTTGAGTGTAGGGATTAATAGCCTGAGGTAGGTGGTCTGCTGACCACTGATTTGTAGGACCTTTTGGCTGAGAAGTAAGTCTTGGAGGAGAATTAGAGATCTGAGGTGTAAGCTCTTTAGAGCAAGTTTTGGAGAAGTGCCTAGTCCAACAAGATTATTGGATAGGTAAGAGGGAAAGTGGATGTACCCAATTGGGGAACCACTATAAATATATGTGTGCTTTGCTGTATTGTTTGTTCTTCTTTATATTGTAGGTACTAAGGACAAGCTGTAGATCACTTAGTAAGTAAAACAACAAAAAGACTTAAGAACTTTCAATAACCTATTCACCCCCCCCCCCCTCTAGGTGATTTAGCTGTCCTTGAATTAAAGACTATCAAAATCCCTTGTGGATGAGTCTTCCGATCTCTGTCTTCAATCGCGAACAATCTTCCTTCCTATGCCCATATCCCTGGTGGTAGTCGCAGTATTTAGACTGGTCCCCATAGTTTGGAGTGAGAGTCCTTGGCCTCTAAAGAGAGGAATGTCTATGTATGGCGAGAAACACTTCTGCTCACGAAGCATTGAGGGAGTGAATGCTTGGCATTTGTGATGCCCTCCAGCTCGTTGAGAATTGTTGCGGCATGAGTCATTGATGATTTTAGTTGTCTACCTAAATCACCAAGAGGGGGGGTGAATAGGTGAGGTTTGCGTCTTTTTGTGGAATAAAAATTGAACGAACGAAGTGCAGAAAATAAGCAAACAAATCACAGAGAACACCAGATCTATAGTGGTTCCCCAATCTTGGGTACGTCCACTCTCCACATCACCGATCTAGCAACACACTAGACTCGGCTACTTCATTATTATCTAGGATTGAAGATAAATCCTACAACTCGGAACAAAGTTCCTACAACTCGGAGCAAAAAACACTCCTACAATAACTCGGAGAATATCTTCTACAATAATATAATGAAATTACAATCAGAAAAACTATCTTTTCTTCACAGATCTGGTTGAACTCGGCTTCTTCCTTCATGAAAAAATTGAACAGCCCTTATCAGAAAAGTTGAGGAAGAAATCTGAGAAACCCTGGATCTGAGAAATTTAGAATCGGTACAATCAAAGAATAGATCTAGAGATGTCTAAAATCTTGATCTGCTAAAACTTCTTGTTCTGAATCTCTGGATCGAGAGAGAAGATCGGCGAAGATGACAGAACGGCTGCGGTGCTTCTCGATTTGGAAATATAAGAACGATTCAGAAACGTTGAAATTCTTCTTGTTAGGGTTAATCATTTTTGATAAGACCTTTTATAGGACTTTCCTAACGGTCATAATCGCATTAAATGCATGTCACGTGGACCAATCAAGTGCTAATCATATTTGAAATTACTTATGTCGGGACTTTGAGAAATTTCAGAAAATGATCTTCATTTCTCGAGTGGTTTATAGACTACTCGAGTAATAAATTTTGTTTCTCGAGAAAAGAGCATAAGGTTCTCGAGAATAAGACTTGGAGAAAATATTGGAAATAATTTCTGGCTTCTCGAGAAATAACTGGACTTCTCGAGAACAAGTTATACTACTCGAGTACTAGACTTCTGTTTCTCGAGACAAAGTCTTGGCCTTCTTGAGTAATGGCCTTAGCTTCTCGAGTACTAGACTTAGAAAATTTCTGAGCTAGATTTTTCAGTTGACTCGAGAAAGAAGAAAGTTTTACTCGAGTACTGTATAACTTCTCGAGAAATAAATTAAGCTTTCTCGAGAACTGCTTCTATTACTCGAAAACTAGAATGAGCTAACTCGAGAAATGGCTACAATTCTACTCGAGTACTTATTGGTCCTTCTTGAGTATAACACTTAGAAAAAGTTTGGCTTTCTGAAAAATTTTCTTTCTTCAAGGAATTCAACAACTAGTCTTTCTCCTATAATTTTAGTGCTTGAAAAAGAAGTGTGTCCCAATAGAGAGGCTACACATGAGTCAACATCATGGATCACAAAATGAGGGGTTACATTGTATGGTCCTGTGTTTGGTGACTCATTGTAGACTGACATTGGTCTACACTTGGCAATTATATCCTGCAAACACATAACTTAAATAGGGCATCAAATACAACTTAATTCATCTTAGTTCAAGAGTGACTTCATACAAATCTTGGTTATTGTGGACACAATACCCAACAATCTCCCCCTATTTGTAGAAGTCAGAACCCTCTATACTAAGATGAATTATATTAAGATAAACAAATAAAGTAACTGGTAAATACAGTGATAATAATGATAAAAGCTATGCTAAGGAAAAAATCAGATCATCAAAATTAAAGATTTATATTTATAGATTTGTCCAAGAAATCCAGTTCAATAAAATCTCATAAAGAAAAACTTTTTGATCATCTATTGTTCCTTGCTTTGTTGCTGTTGCTGTCTCTCCTTTTTTCTTTTATTGCCTCTTATGATAACTGAATGGTTTGGGATAATATTTAGCAGGCATAGGAGGAGCTTTAGGATTGTTCTTTCTATACTCTCTGTCATATATCCTTCTCTTAGTTAAAGATTTCTCATACAGTTCCCATTCATGAGAGCTATAATGATCATTCCTACTTTCATTATAGTCCATGACAAGTTTGATAGTATCAAGAATTAGAGATTTGGAAGTTGGGTTCCATATTTCAGCAAATTCTTGGGTTCTTCTTCTTTCTGCTTCAGGATTAGGAGTGGTCTTGCTAGCAGAGGCTCCATCTCCATATTTTATTCTCTTAGGAAATTTTACTTCAAGAGGAACTAGAGGAGGCATATCTGTCTGTTCAGATTCCCAAACTTGAGCTTAAGTTTCTGGAGGTGGTGCATCTGAGCCTTCAGGTCTTGGAGAGAGAGTTGGTTGCTGGACTAGAGGATGCTTAGTTGTTGGATTTAGTGTGTGAGGGATAACATTTGGATTGACTTGAAAATCAGGAAATATCTGTTTGTGCATCCATACAGCTGTATCATATGTGTGAAACTTGACACCATCTATCTGGTTCTGTACATCAACATGAATTTTAGTCAACTTTTCTTCCCAAAGGGTTTTCATGCTAGTATCAGATTTTTAAAGTATTCTTTCACTTGCATCTCCCCCTTTCTGACTTCTATGGATAGGGTGGCAATAGCTTCCTCTTTGAAAGTGCCCACTTCTTCACATGTCTTGAAATTATGTTCTTGAGCTTTCTTTTCCAGTTGGATTTGATTGTTTGCTAGGGTTACTGATTAATCCATCCTCAGACCAATACTGGTGATGGTATGGTCTAGAGCTTTCCCTCCTATTTGGAAGAGGTGTTTAAGCTCATCAGTATTGTGCTGTATTTCTGCAAATCCTCTGCTCATCTCTTTCTCTAGAGCAGTTACTTTCTCTGTTATGACTTTAAGAGATTCATAAAAATAAGGTCTTTGTTGTGCTAGCATTAGGTCTATCTTACCCAGAAGGGTATCATCAGTAGTAGGTGTTTCAACTTGAGAAGGTGGAGGAGGAGGAGGTACTAAAGGAGCTGACCAGGGAGAGATTTCTTCAATAAGAACTAAGCTCTGGGCTCTGGTGGTATGAATCAAAATATCTCCTTCCTCACAAAGAATTGTAGGAAGAGAGAATTCCAGGCTCTCAAGAGGAGCCTCAGCTGGTTCAGGAGTTCCTTCTCTTTCATAAGAAATCAACACCATTTCTTCTTCTTGCACATCTGCAGCAGGAGACTGATGATCAAGGGATTCTTGTTCAGAATGGTGGTCAGATGAAGATGGTTCTTGAGGAGGAGATTTCTCTGTATAGATAGGGAAAGGAGGCTCTTTGGAATAGAGTTCCTCTATCATTCTACTGATATCTTCCTCTATAGATAAGATTTGTTCTTGAACTTGAGCATCTGTTAGCAGATCTTTAGCAGGAGTAGTAGCAGGTGGTGCAACATTTGGAGGAGGGGTAGAATGGCTTGCCTCTGGGACTGATGGAGCAGGCTCCCCCTCAGCAGCTACACTTGTAGTGCCGGCTACTTGATGTAGAGGGGAAGATGGGGTCCTATCCTCATCCTCATTGTGATCATGAGTTATTGCAGCTTGAGTAGGGTTCTTAAGCTTGAGTTCCCATCTTTGAATTGAAGAGATGAAGACTTTCTTCATATGGTGTAAAGTTGTACCTTTGGAGAGATCAAAGACTTCTGGGTTGAATTCATGAAGTAGAAGAGATATAATCCTTGCATAATTTGGTGCTTTTATGCTTTCCTTGATCTTGTCAAAAATCATCATCCCAAATTGAAATTTCTTCCTGCATATGACTGTTGTCATCATGTCAAAGAAATCTGCATTGATGAAGCTGATAAAAGTAGTCTTGCATGGAAGAACTTTTCCAAGTATATCCACTAGCAGCTTGCTTTCTGGATTCAAATCAGGGCGCTGAATGGTGTTCACACCAACAAAAATACCACAGAAACCACATGCCCTATCATAATACTCGTCTGTTAGGTCGTCTTCTTCGTCAATGACTGGTAATTGAAGAAGTTTTGAAATTACTGGAGTGGTTAACTTAACTTTAATCCCACAGACTTTGGTCTTAAGAATCTTCCCGTTTCTCTTCAACTTAGCGTTTTGGAAAAATTCTTCAACCTCTGGAAATAAAATCTTGCACGGGTGCTCCAAGATGAATAAGAGTCTGACGGATTCTAAGAGCAGAAGAAGATTGTGAAAATCATCTGACAAATCGGCAATCCTTGTAGAGACAAGTTCACTCCTGATTCCAATCTTGGATGGAGAAGCCATTGATCGAGAGATGAACGAAAATCTTCTTCTTGAGAGAAAAAGCTGAAGCAGTGGCAAGATGGCGACGACGACAGGAAGATGAAAAGTTTTCTTCTGTTCTCTCGAGAAAAGGTTTTAGAGATCGATTGATTTGGAATTTCTGGACTTATTCTATTTATATAAGTCTTAATTTATGATGATTAAAGAGATAATAAAATACCTGAAAATATGGCGGTATAAAGTCCGAGTGCGAATAACAGAAATTTGAACTTGAAGACGAAAATCTGCATCCGACTTCTCGAGTGGAAAGGCTTGACTCAAGTGAAGATAATGATGTTCTCAAGTAGTAGAGTACTATCTCGAGAGGCAGATGTTAACCCTGAATCCACGACTAGTTCTCCAGGTTTTCAAGTCCGGACGGCTTGTGCTTTCTAGCCGCCATTCTCAGCAAACCGACTTGTTGTCAGGTAAGCCAGGCGGCCTCTCCGTCAGGCCGCCGCCTGTTCCAAGGTCAGCCATCATCCCAAGGGCCGGCCTGTCCTTGCCCAAGCTGCGCGACCTATGTCCCAAGTCGCCGTCAGAGGAGGTCCAGACAAGCCCGCCCAGAGGCCGAGTCCTGCAGCTCGGCAGAAGAAGATCGCCAGGCCGCTCGACCTGTCTCTTGGCTTTGCTTTTTCTTCTTGAATCCCGTCACCGCTGCTCGATTCTCTTGTACCTCGGGCAGCCGGTAATTTTAGCCCTGCCCGTTTGGGCAGGCCCCCAAGCCTATAAATAGGGGGCGGGAGTACACCCAAAGCACGCTGACTCGAGTCCAAGAGCTCGCTTATTAAGAGCTGCGGCCTCGATTCTAGTCCTTTGCGGTCAATTGTCCGGCCGGCTTCTTCCTTTCTTCTTTCTTTTCTAAGTGTAATCGCTTAATTTCCTATAAAAGGAAAGTCCGCCGCAGGAGAGGCATTTAAGCCGCAGCGGGCGAATTCTGGTGTTGCCGCTGATAGCGGCCCTTTCTCTCTTTCCTCTGCCCGGTTTTATCCGACATTCCTAGTTGCTAGTAACCGACTGGCCGACAGTCTTTTCCCAATACCTTCCCCAGCGCTCGAACGGTTAGCTGGTGGTGCCCGTTTTCCCCGTCGCATTTCGCGCATCAACAGTTAACACGTGACCTTCAGATCTCGGTTAGCCGGTGAAATCCGCGGCTAGATATTGTCAGGCCGCTTGGCCGCTAGTTCTTAGCGGCTAGTCGAGCAAGCAGCGACAAGGGTGGTTAACCTGCTCAGTAACCGCTGGCAATTCTATCCGCTCGGTCAGACTGTAACTGTCCGGCGGTCTCTAAGTTCGTGTTGGTTATCTATCATTTGCAATAAATCTCCCGAGGAATTACAGAAATTTCTTATCAACTATGCGGGATTCCTTAACAAGGCAAGATGGTTCTCATCCCGAGAATGTAGCTAAGGATGCATTTCAAGCTGGCACAAAGCAGACACCTCTCTACAGAGAAGAAGAAGTTTCTTTTCCGTTCGTTGATCAAATTCGCTGGGATACCGTTGCTGATGATTTTAGAGAGCCTCGCTTGCCATGTTATTCTGGGATTAGTGATCCAGTTTCACATCTACAAGCATTTGAAGCGGCTGCTTCTCTGAAAGCCATGTCAGATGGAATCAAATGCAAGCTTTTTCTAATGACCTTTGACGAGCTTGCTCAGGAATGGTTTCATGGTTTACCTTCTCGGTCCATCACTTGCTTTGGGGATTTTCAAAAACAGTTTCTTTTGAGGTTTGATACTTTCAGGAAGCGGAAGAGAAACCCAGTAGCTCTCTTCCAAATCAAGCAGGAAATTGATGAGTCTACCGCTCATTTCGTTGATCATTTTCAAAAGAAAACACTCGATATCGTTAACGTTCATCCAGACTTTTACAAATATGCCTTGATAAGCGGACTTCGAGAAGGTCCTCTCAAATTTAAAGTTAGCAAAAAGGAGTCGAAGACCTATGGAGATCTTATTAAAACAACTAATCAGTTCATAATGGGTGAAGCAGCAAATGCCAATTATATATCCTTCCTAAATCAACTGGCTAAGGAATATCAGAAAGATTCTTATCATCAACAGCCCGGTTCCTCCCGAAATGCTTCAGAACCTCCGCAATAGGATAAATCATCAGAGTGTATAGAAGCTTGCCCTATCATGTCTTTTGATCCTAAAACACTCAAGTATGAAAAGTACTTGGACAGATATGTCAAGTTCAAAATTTCTATGGAAGATCTTCTGCCAATTCTTGCTAGTATGAAAGAGTTTAAAAAGCCTCGACGTATGAAATCAAAGATTGAACATCGACATGAAGAACTTTTTTGTAAATATCATAAGGATATTGGTCACAACACAGAAGATTGTCGGGCTCTCCGGAAACTAGCAGATCAATTTGCAAGGGCAGGGAAATTACAAGACTATGTTGTCCTATGATCTTCCAGCACATTTTCCACTGATAAAGCCGATGTTTCAAATGAAGATTCTGTTGTTAAATAGTGGAACTATTAGAAGCGGTAGTATCTTGTTTGTCTTTCTTTTACATCTTTCGTATATCTCCCATGTGTTCGGAGTTTCTTGCATTTGCTTCTTTTCTTTTGATAATGACAGTTGTAATAGATATAGCCCCAAACCAGTCCTCACCAGCATCCAGCTTCACAAATATCTCTCAATGATCATCGACAATTGGGTTCAATTAGGCTTCAAGCCCATATCCTTTTACTAAGCTTTCCTCTAGAAATAAGCATTCATATGCCCTCTAAATTCTGCTTCTTAGCTTTACACTTAATATTGACATACGTGTGTGGACATTTAATTATAACAAAAACAATATTACTTTTTTGGCCCTCCACATCCCGCACGACATCAGTCGCAGATGTGTAGTGGCAATCCCGCACGACATCAGTCGCAGATGTGTAGTGGCAATCCCGCACGACATCAGTTGCAGATGTAAACCCCGCTCGAATCATTCGCAGATGAGTTGAAATGAGATATTTTTTAGAAGAGTAATGATTCTCAGTTTATGTTGTAAGACAGTGCAGGCAGAGTTTTCGTTATCTTTTCAACCTGCAAGTTGCAGTGGTAGATAAATTATGGTTTTCACATATGATTATCGATATGCTGGTCAGTTCATAGACATCGCAATTATCCGTTCCAGCTTATCCACCGTCTCACGGTCTTACAGCCTAGCCGATTTATATTGCACAGTCCGCAGACCGCGCGGTTACATATTTCGGTTTATTCTATTCGGCTATGAAATCTCTCTCGGATTATTACTAATATATTCTGGAATTCGGCCGACTTGATCCTGTCAACTAATTCTAGCCCGCCGGCTTATGGTATTCATTCAAATCAATTCGCGGCTTGCTATGTAAAGAAGTCGCAATATGTTTAACTCTATCGTTCAGTAGTTCTCCTATGGGAAGCGAGTTTCGTATTAAAGTTCGGACAGGCCACCATAATCAGCTTGGTTTTTACAATATCTATCCGGTTTATCCCCTTAGCCGAGCGGCTTGTCGATCGCCATGTATCTTCTTCATCTCCAATAAAATTACGGCCTATACATTAATCGTGGGACTTCGTGGTACCTTCAACTGTTGAACTGCCTTATCTTCTTGGCCAATAATCTCCTGACTGCCCGGCTTATTGCTCTATATACGCTCAAGGATGACCGGATTGTTATAATTTCACAGACGACTAATATATCCGGTTACCGGTATTCTACTCGAGTTTAACCGGAGCAAAGGTAGTTATTATTCGGTAAAGTCATCAATGAGATTTCTTAAGCCGGAAACGAGTAAGAAAGATTAAGCCGCATAAACAAACAAGTAAGTAAAATTATAATAGATTCTCACAAAAGGTAAAATATTTTCATTTCTGATGTCAAGTATTAAAGGTAGACCGCGCGGTTTACAAAATCTTACCGGCGGTCTCAAAAAATGTAAAAACTACTACAAGTAATCTATCCTAGCTATTCGGCTTCAGTCTTTTGGACGCAGGAGTGCCGGAGTCCGGTTCACCGTCGATGTCGATCTCAGAAGGCGAGTAGTCGCCGCTGTCAGACGAGGATGAACGCGAACTGCCGGTGCCCCTGATCTCTGACTCAGCGGCATCAACCCGTGCGGTCTCAGACGCTTGACCGCCGGTGTCTGAAGAAGCGCTCTCGCTCCTGCTTCCCTCGTTGTCCCCCTCTTCCTCTTCTGCCTTGCCCTCGCCCTCTCCGTCGATCTTCTCCTTGCCTTTCAGTGCTCGATAAACCGCATCCACCCTTTTCTTCAAGGGTGGATACAGGTCGGCGCAGGTGAAGTCGGTGAATCCCGGGGCGAGGCCGCTGCGATCTCGAAGGCTTTTCAGAGCTCCGTCGATCCCTTGCACAAGCTGCGGAAAGACCGCGTCCTGAAAGGCCGAGTTGGCCGGATCGTACATTTTCTGCAAAGGAAGGAAGAAGGTCAGTCCGAGCGGCTTGTTAAATGAGGTCGCATAAATCAGGTAATATCTTACCGCATTGAGATCCTTTAGCCGTGCGATTTCTTCATCCTTTTCGGCGAGTTGCCGCTTCAGGTCGCCTTCACTTGCGACTAACCGCCTATGGGCCAGGCCCATGTAGTGGTTAGCCACGAAGCTTCTCGCACCGACCTGCGCGGCAAACCGCGAGAAGTCCTCTGGTGATATCTTTTTCAGCGCTTTTAGGTTGCGCCTACCGTACAAAGCCGCGCTAGCCGCAGAGGCGTGGCGGCTTATCGTTTCCTTCCCCCAGTTAGGGAGGGCGGTGGAAACTTGAACCGATTCGCCGTCGGCACTCCACTGCATGGTGGGGTTGCCGCGGAGATCCTTCAAGCGGCTGCCCATACCATACTGCGTGAAGTCGCTCGAGGAGTCCGATGCTCCTTCCTCTTTAGCCCGCTCCGGCCTGGCCCTCTTGGCCCTCTTCTCCCGCTATGTAAGGGTTAGGCCGCCAGGAGTTAGCGGCTTGTTCAGCGGTGAAAGTGAAGGGATAGATACTACTCTAGAGGGGGGGTGAATAGAGTTATCAAATTTTGCACTAGACAAAACTTAATGGTCTACCCAACTCCCTTGGAGTGAAGTGCGGAATTAAAAGATTATAGATATAGATTTAACCCTATAGCCTAACACGAGTGATGTGCACAAACTCAAGCTAACTGTAATTACAGTTAAGGCTTGGAAAACCTAATCAGCAACTAGCAATCCTAGTTATATCTATTCACAGCCACAATGCAGGAATTAAATAAGTGAATCCAGACGACACAAGGAAATTTATAGTGGTTCCCCAAATAACTTGGGTACGTCCACTCTTCTACCCACACGGTAGGAATCCACTCAGGTTTTTGATCAGGTGCCCTGCCACCAACAGGATCTGCTTCAGGTAGATCCAGAAACCCTTTAGACTTTTGATCAGGTGTCTAAAAACCAAGCACAGGTTTTTGATCAGGTGCCCTGCCACCAAGGGATACTTTTGAAGGGAGTAATAACCCTGTACAGGAGGGGAAAGAAGGTTAAGATATCTTCTCTATTTTACAAAGATTAGAGAAGCACAAAAACTTGCACTGAGCTAGAAAGCTCTAAAGAATCAAGGCTCCCCCTGGCTCAAAGATGTCTAGGTGAAGTCTTGCTTCAGTGCAGAAAACTCTTCAGAAAGCTCTGAAGGAAAAACTACAAGAAGATAATAAATAATAAAATTAAAGATCTTCAAGCAGCTATCTTCTTCTTCTTCTTCTTCAAAAGAACTCTGAGTTTGAACTTCCTGAAAGCAGGAGAACTCAGGTTGAAGAGGAGTAGAAGATCTTAACACTTCTCAGTTAGATGGAAATTGCTGAGAGCAGAAGACTTGATCTTGATGAAGGCTTGAATGCTTGAAAATATCTGGGTAACTAGTTAGCTAGCTTGAATCCTTCTTCAAAGGATCCTTTTTATAGCAGCAACAAGCAACGGCTCTCTTCAATTTGAATTACTTGTCTTCTTCTGAAACTTGAGACCTGGGCTGCAAATAACACACAGCAAAACAAACTCTGCAGCAAGACACATTCTATAAAAGGAATGAACCTCTTTCTAAGAAGCTGCAGGATCAAATCAAATAACAGAAGGACTAAATAAAGTCACATCAGAGAAATACTCTTTATAGCAGAAGGAAGACTTTTCAGTCTAACGGCTATAAAGGACTGTCAGCAGATAAAGTAAAATACAAAGTCAGCTAATAAGACAAACAACTTTATCTAAAAAGATTTTACACAAGAAAAAAAGAATAGAGCAGATATGCCTGGAAATATTATCATAAAACAACTGAAAAGATATGCCAGATAATGTATTAATTAATTAAATATAATAAATAAATACAAAATATAAAGGCAGACAGAAAACGTCGAACGACCCTCGGAGATCGTCGACCGACGCACGGAGATCGTCGAACTATCGGACAGATAGTCGAACGATCCAGATAGTCGACCTATCGAAGAAGATAGTCGAACTACCCCGGCAGATAGTCGACCTATCAGAGCAGATAGTCGAACTATCAGATAGTCGATCTATCTGGACAGATAGTCGAACTATCAAGCACAAACAGATAGTCGACCTATCAAGCAGATAGTCGACCTATCTCAGAAAACAGATAGTCGACCTATCAACAGATAGTCGAACTATCAAAACAGACCAGATAGTCGATCTATCAACAGATAGTCGAACTATCAGATAGTTGAACTATCAGGACAGATAGTCGAACTATCAAAGACGACAGATAGTCGACCTATCAAAGAGGAACAGATAGTCGACCTATCAACAGATAGTCGAACTATCAGGTAGTCGATCTATCAGGACAGATAGTCGAACTACCACGCCAAGCAGATAGTCGACCTATCAACAGATAGTCGAACTATCAACGCAGACAGAGCGTCGACCAACTGATAGACGATCGTCGATCAGCCGATAGACGATAGTCGAGCGGCGTTCGACTATAGTCGAACGAAAAACTACTTAACCAAATTCTCAATCTGGAAAAGTGAGGACTCTACAGCTAGACTACTAACCATTGACCATAGATAATTCTTGGGTCAAGGGACTAAAAAGGCAAGACTAAACTCAAATCAAACTAGGGTACCAACAATCTCCCCCTATTTGAGTTAAGTCTCTCAAAGACTAAAACACAGAACTAGCTAATAAAACAAAACAGGAAAAGGAAACACAACTAAGCAGCAATTATCAATCAGATAAATAAATATCAAACAGACAAATTAAGGAACTGCAGAGTCAGGTTTAGAAACAGAAGAGCTAGGTATAAAGGAGACTTTTCTCAAGGGATCAAGAACTTCTCTCTTTGACATCTTCATGTCTTGAACACCAATGATCTTCAATTCTGCAGCTCTTGGGACTACTGCTTCAGGATGCTTTTCCATATATTTTGAAGGATCAAAAACTTCAGGGCTAACCTGGATTTTATCCAATTCCTTCATTCTGAATCTAGACATAGTAGTGAATCCTGTAGAATATTTACCTTCAGCTTTTGCTTTCTGAATTTGAGCTGAGCCAACTGTCTCAAGAAACCTAGCCATCCTGTAGTCAGGATCTAGTTCTTGGCTTTCATACAGATTTTCAGAGGAAGTATCAACTGGCTTAACAGCTTTAAACTTTGTAGACAAATCTAACAAACTATCAGCTGAATCTTTTACCTCTTGAATCACAAGAGAAGACGGAGGAGCAAACTCTGCAAACTTTTTACTTGAATTTTCAGAAAAGACAGTTCTTTTTCCTTTTGCAGTGTTCTTATCAACATGAACTGGTACAGCAGTTGAAACCTTTCTCTTAGGAGAAGGAGGAGGTGAAAAAGTTGGCTTTAGATACACAACCTCCTTAACTTGTTCTTTCACTTCAGCTTCATGCATTTGACTGCCAGAATGAGACTTTCCATGAGAGCTGTGAGAGCTTTTCCTTGATTGATGCTGAGAAGAAGCAGATCTTAATGATGGAGCAGATTTTCCTGAAGAGGCAGAAGGGTTGGCAGAAAGATTACCAAAAGCTCCTGCACCTGGAGGAGGAGGAGGACCTCTGGGAGTCCATCTTGAACCAGGACTATCATATCTTTTAGATCTTTTCCTCTCTTTCTGCTGGTTCTTGGAGAACCACATCCAGTGCTGAAATTCCTTTGACTTAGGGTCAATGCCCTTCAGAATATAATAAGGAGTATCATTGTCTTTACTGGGAGGAGGAGGAGCAGCAGCTTTCCTTTTCTTTTGAGCAGCTTTCTTTTTCCTTGATTTCTCAGATACATCAGAATCATCTTCATCATCAGAGTGAGATGATGGAGGATTATCATAAGGATCATAGGCTTCAGAAACAGCCTTTTCTTTTAAAGCAGCTTTCTCTTTCTCCTCTTCAATGGCATCCAGAGCCAGAAGGGAATCTAAATCAAGTCCCGGGGAATCATCCCAAATAGTTGACTTTTCAACTTGCAACTCTTTTTCTTTTTCTTTTAAAGAATCTTGTACTCTTTGATTCCAGGCAGCTCTTGCTTTTACTTCTTCCACACTCAGAACAGGAGTGTCATCTTTGACTTCATCTTGATTCTCAGACTCATCTTCTCTATAATCTAAAAAAGAATCCAATTTTGGATCTACTTGGATATCAGGAACAATTGGATCAGCTTCAGAAACAACTGCTATGATCTGAGCAGCTAAATCTTCTCTAATATAATCTGTAGAATTATGAACACAGATCTGCTAAATAAGCAATAATCATTCCTTCTAGGTATTCACTAGCTAGCAAATTAATTGACTCATCAATAAAGCGAATGAGTGAATTACCTTCATACTTGACCATCTCCCATGATTCATCTAGATATGAAGTTATAATACCTTCTAGGAATCGAGCAACCACGGGAGTGGTGAGATCTTCTAAGCAGACTTTTACAGCAATTTCAGATAGCATAATTCCATCAGCTATTTCCTTGTCAGATAACACTGGAACTACTTCTTTTTCAGCTGGAGCAGACTCTTCCAGAGCTGTCATTATAGTATCTGTTATAGCTGGAAGGGAGGCAGGAGGTTTTGAGGCATCTTCACAGAACATCTCCCCCTGCCTGATTTCAGTGGAAACTGAAACCAGGCCCCTTGAGGAAGATGGCTCAGCAGATTTGGAAAGAGATTTGATGGTAGTGGTTAAGGTATCAATGGAGGATGCAAGTGGAGCGATTGCCTCTTCAATCATAATTTTGATTGAAGGGGTAATCAACTCCACAATGCGGGAGATGAGTTCAGGGGTTATCTCAAAAGAAGATGGAGGTGCAGTGGATGGAGATGCAGTAGATATGGTTGTAGTGCTGGGATGAAGAATGGTGTGGACTGGAGATCGAAGTGGAGAAGGAGCTGGAGAGTTAACAAGAGTGTTAACTAGAGAATGAATGGGAGACTGAGGAGGAGTTGGAATCCTCTCAGATCCTAACAAATCAAAACTAGGAGCAGATATCCTAGTCTGATGAGAAGGAAGAGGAGATGCTGGAGGGGAAGGAAGAGCAACCGTAGTTGTTTCTCTAACAGGAGAAGGGGAAAGTCTTACTTCAGCTGAAGTTGATGGAACTTCAACTGAGGCAGACAGCATAGCAGAAGAAGAGGGAATGGAAAGAGCTGAGCCAGCTTCAACAGGGTGAGGAGCGACCGAATCGGTCCTGGTGCTCTCAGATGTCGCTGGAGCAACCCCTGTGAGAGCGGGTTTCACAAAGGTTCTCTTCCACTTAGAGAACAGGTTTGGGTCCATCTTCTTGCTTGCATTTATTGTTGTTGCGGTTGAACTCAGCAGCTGGGGATATTTTTCCTTTAGGAAAATTCCAATAACCCTTCCGAGGGTAACTTCCTTCTTACCATTCTTTTTCCTGATCAAATCAAACATTACTGCTGCCCAATCGATCTTTTTCTGATTAACAATTGCACACATTAGTGCAAATTGTTGCCTTGTTATATTATCATGAGCAGAGTGCTTACCGAGGAGCACTTTTCCGACCAACTCAGCAAGAAACTTAATCTTGAAAGGGAAATTTACTTTGAGCAGCTTCGTGGGAATGCCCTCTGCATGTCCCAGCTCAACTAACATTCTTCCAAATTCTTGAGCATCTTGCTCATAATCCTCTTCACCATTTATCAAACCAAAAATATCAGTCAGAACGGCCGGAGTTAAGATTACCTCTTCTCCGCCGATGGTGCCAGTCATCGAGTCGTCGGTAGATGACGACGTGAAGGCCCATTCCTTGATCTCTGGGATGTTTATCTTTATTCTTGATGACATTAATCTCTCTAGTCCTTGATCCCGGCAAAGCTGAAGAACTTCCACGATCCCAGCTTCGCAGCTACTGAACGCGTCAAAATCAACGCTGAAGCCTGCATCAAACTTTACAACTGCTAGAACTGCTGGAGAGACCGCCATAGATTGCTGGAGAAAGCGCGAGAAGGACGGCGAAGACGAAGGAGACGAAGCGGCAGAAAATTGCAAGCGGGAAGACAGAATGCGAAAAGTCACGCTCCGTCGATGATAAAACAAAAGATCTTTTAACCTAGGTCGACTATCGGCTTTATATTAGACCGGAAATAATCGATCTATTAAAAAGATACTAGACCCGATAGTCGAACGGCCGTTCGACGATCGGCTCAGAAGCAGAGTAGTCGAGCCATCGTTCGACTATTTCTGGCTTCTCAAACAACAAGCTGTCGTCGTTCAGAGATCGACGATAAGCTCGACCTGTTCGACGATCTTCGAACACCGGTCGACGATCTTCAAATAGATAAGCTATCATTAACCAGAGGTCGACGATAGGCTTAATCCGTTCGACGATCTTCGATCATCGTTCGACGATCTTCAAGCAGATTTCAACATAGGCAGATATAGTCATACTTAGTCTCGTTCATTGATCATGCCTAGTTGAACTAAAAAGAACATATGCTTCTGTTCATCTAAAGGCTTGGTGAATATATCACCTCTCTGAAACTCAGTGGATATGAACTCAAGACAAATCTTGTTCTTTTCCACACAATCTCTCAGGAAATGGTGCCGAATCTTAATGTGCTTCGTTCTAGAGTGGTGCACTGGATTTTGTGCAATTGAAATAGCACTGGTACTATCACACATGATTTTGGTGTTCTTGTGTGAGTAACCATAATCCACAAGCTGGTTTTGAATCCACAGGATCTGTGAACAACAACTAGCAGCTGCTATATATTCAGCCTCTGCAGTTAAAGTTGAGACATAAGCCTGCTTCTTACAGAACCAAGAGACCAATCTCTCTCCCAGGAACTGGCAAGTTCCTGAGGTGCTCTTCCTGTCAACTCTGCAACCAGCATAATCAGAATCAGAATATCCAATTAATTCAAATTCTGACTCAGCTGGGTACCAAAGTCCTAGATCTGGACATCCCTTCAGGTATCTCAGGATTCTCTTTAGAAGAACCAGATGAGATTCCTTGGGGTTGACCTGGAATCTAGCATAAAGGCATGTAGCAAACATTATATCAGGCCTACTTGCAGTTAGATATAATAGGGAACCAACAATGGCCCTATAATTCTTTTGATCAACTGGCTTGCCGTGATCATCAGAATCAATAACTACATTAGTAGCCATAGGTGTAGGCATTGCTGAAGCATCAGCCATCCCAAATTTCTTTACCAATTCCTTGGCATATTTGGATTGGGAGATGAAGATACCATCAGCATCTTGCTTAACTTGGAGACCAAGAAAGTAAGACAGCACACCCATACTACTCATCTCAAACTTAGAGTGCATCAGGTCAGAGAACCTTTTGCAAAGTTTGGGATCAGTGGAGCCAAATATAATATCATCTACATACACCTGAACTAACAGGATTGTGTCCTTGTGATGCTTGACGAAAAGGGTTCTATCAACTACTCCCCTAGTAAAGTTGTGCTCTAAAAGGAAACTAGCTAGAGTCTCATACCAGGCTCTGGGAGCTTGCTTTAGACCATATAGAGCTTTCTGCAACTTAAACACATGAGAAGGCTGAGTTGAAGAAACAAACCCTGGTGGTTGTTCAACAAACACCTCTTCCTTAAGCTCACCATTCAGGAATGCACTTTTGACATCCATTTGGAACACCTTAAACTTCATATAGGCTGCATAGGCCAAGAAGATCCTTATTGCTTCTAGCCTTGCAACAGGAGCAAAGGTTTGGTCATAATCTATACCTTCCTCCTGTCTGTAGCCCTGAGCTACAAGCCTAGCTTTATTCCTTACTATAATTCCATTTGCATCCAACTTATTTCTATACACCCACTTGGTGCCTATAATCAGTTGGCCTTTAGGTCTTGGAACCAAAGTCCAAACTTTACATCTCTCAAACTGATTGAGCTCCTCTTGCATTGCAATGATCCAGTGGGGATCTAGCTCTGTATCTTTAAAGGTGAGGGGCTCAACCTGTGAGAGGAAACAAGCATGCATCACATCCTGTCTTAATTGGTGTCTTGTTTGCACACCAGCTGATATGTCTCCAATCACTTGAGATGTGGGGTGATCTCTAAGTGTGACAATATCAGCAGGTGGGATGTGATCTTCAGCAACAGTTGGGATTAATTCCTCAGGAGGAATTTGATCTACTGTTGGTGGAACAGCAACTGCTTCAGCAATGTCTTCATCACTGTCTGATTCAGTGATCTGAAGAGTTGATAGTTGAAGAATTTCTTGAGGGGCATCAGGTACCTGCAATGAACTGGAGGAAGGAGAATTTTCTTTCTCCTTGTAAAATATCTGATGCTCATCAAAAGATACATGCACAGATTCTTCTATTTTACAGGTTGATTTGTTATAAACCCTATAAGCTTTGCTTACTTGGGAATATCCAAGCATAATTCCCATTGAAGCTTTTGCTTCAAACTTTCTAATATATTCTTTATTATTATTATGAATATAAATAAAACAACCAAAAACTCTAAAATAATTAATTTTAGGTTTCTTTCCTTTAAGCAACTCATAAGGAGTTTTACACTTAAGCTTGTGTATCAAACTTCTATTCAAGACATAATTGGCTGTACTAACAGCTTCTGCCCAATAGGAGAGAGGCATGTTAGCATCTGCCAACACTGTGCTAGCAGCTTCAATGAGTGTTCTATTCTTCCTTTCAACTACCCCATTTTGTTGAGGAGTTCTAGGAGCTGAGAAGCTATGTTTGATACCTTCTCTCTCACAGAATTCTTGCATGAGAAAAGAGTCAAACTCAGTACCATGATCACTTCTGATCAAGGCCACATGAGTTGAGTACTCAGTCTGCACACATAGTAGAAAGTCTGTAAGGGCTTTGAAGTTATCAGACTTAGTTCTCAAAAAGAAAACCCAACTGAACCTAGAGAAGTCATCTACAATTACTAATGTGTAATACTTCCCTCCTAAACTCTGTACATTTATTGGGCCAAAAAGGTCCAAGTGTAATAGATACAGGATTCTAGGAGAATCACTCTTATTTACAGATTTAAAAGAGTTTTTGGTTTGCTTGCCTAGCTGACAAGCCTTGCATAGACTCTCCTTCTTGTAGGGGCAAGAAGGTAAACCTCTAACAAGGTTGTGTTTAGATAACCTAGATATATTTTTAAGGTTAACATGACTAAGCCTCTTATGCCACAAAGAATTATTATTAATTGTTACTTCATTAAACAGGCAGATTTCAGAATGAGATGAATTGAAATCTACTAAATAAATATTACCTATTCTAATACCTACTAAAACAACATTATTATTTAAAGTAATATTGCAAGAGGAGTTAGAAAATGAAACCTGGTAGCCAGCATCACATAGCTGGCTGACTGAAATCAAATTATGCTTCAGTCCATTGACATATGCAACTCTCTTGAAAGTAACTGCTCCAATTGTGATCTTGCCATAGCCTTCTGTCTGACCACAGCTGGAGTCTTCAAAGATAACCTTTGGGCCGAGCTTAGTTTTGAACTTTGACAGAAGATCTTTATTTCCTGTCATATGCTTAGAGCATCCACTATCCAAATACCACTTATTTTGAGTGATTGGATAGGCCTTCACCTGCAAGACATTTATTTAGACAGTGTGGACCCAGGTAACCTTGGGTCCATTGTTTTTCACATAAGAAAAACTGGAAATGTATGAAAATGCAGGCTGAGGGTGATAACCTAGTGGGTGAGATCTCCAAAGTGGGATTCTCCATGCAGATGATGGGTCAACAAACCTAGGGTTTCTATTTTCATTTAGGTTTCTATGGTACTGATTATGATTTTGAAAATCATATTGAAAACGTCGATCGACGTTCGACGATTGGCGCTCAGATCGTCGAGCTTCGTTCGACCATTGAGCTTCCGATCGTTGAGCGGCGTTCGACGCTCTTTGCATTTCTTTAAAAAATTTCTTTCTCTTTTTTCTCTTAGCTTTATTTAAAGTTTTATTAACTAGGTTTGCTTGCTCAGTGTTCTTCATTCCACTAGCTGAAATGAAGTTTACTGGAGTTGAAAGATTATTTTTAAGTAGAACTGGGGGTTCACTGGGAGAAGCTCCTAAGCCTAGTTTGTCATTACCTGACCTAGTGTTAGTCATGCTGGTAATTTCTAACAACTTAAGGCTTCTACCATTAAGTGATTCTTCTAACCTCTTAGACTTAGCTAACTCTATTTTAAGAAATTTAATTTCTTCACTACAAGTAGTGAGATCTTCCTTTAACCTAACATTTTCTGTAGCTATTACTTCTAAGTCAGCTAACTTATTTCTAAGTTCTTTTATCTCCTTTTCTGAGCTAATCAAATCTAAGCATACAGATTTAAATTCTAATTTAAATTCAGCTGAGGTAAAATCATAAGAAGAGAGTACCTCATCTTCTGTAGGCATCTCTTCATCAGAATCTGAACTCTCTGCAGCAGAGTGGTTGCTGCAGGCATCTATTGCCATCAGGCAAACTTCTTTTGCCTTCTTCTCTTCCTCATCCTCACTGGAGCTTGATGAGGAGGATTCTTCATCAGAATCACTCCAGGTTTCAACAATGAAACCTCTCTCCTTCTTCTTGTTTTTGTAGGAGGATGGCTTGGAGTGCTTCCTGTGTTGTTCCTTTTCTTTTCTCTTGTCATTGTTCTTCTCCTCTGGACACTCTGGTAAGATGTGTCCAGGCTTCCTGCAACCATAACAAATAATTTCTTTAGCAGGAGAGCGATCATACCTTGTTTTGTCTTCATAGCATGAAGACTTCTTTCTGAACTCCTTTCTCCCCATCTTGAGAAACCTCTTGGCAAACAATGCCATTAGTTCCTCATTAGATTGGCTGCCTTCAGAAGCATCAGCAGCCTTAAGAGCTAGAGATTGCTCTTTTCTTGTTGGAGTGGGGGTCTTTGCTTCAGCTTCTGCTTCCCTTGTCTTCAGCACTTGCTCAAAAGACTTGAGCTTGCCGAGGAGGGCTTCAGTGGAGATCTCATTTGTACTTCTGGCTTCCTTGATGGGCCAGATCCTTAGATCCCATGTGCTAGGGAAGCACATAAGAATCTTATCATTGACCTCTGTCAATGATATGTCCTTGTCCAGGGTCCTCAGCTCATTGATGATTGAGCTGAGCCTGGTGTACATGGCTTCAACTGATTCAGCATCAGTTTTCTTGAAGTTCTCATACTGTGAGATCAGGTTGGACCTTCTGTCCTTCCTTTCATCAGCTGAACCAGCTACAATCTGGTTCAGTGTGTCCCACATGGCTTTTGCTGAAGAGCAGTCAGCAACCTTCTGGAATACCTCATCAGACATTGTCTGAGCCAGTATGTTCATTGCCTTGGCATCTGCTATTTTGGCCTTCTTGTATTCATCGTTGTAATCTGGAGGAGGCACTGCACTCATATCAGATGATGAGGCAGTAGCAGCAGCAGGTGCTCTTGGGGGACCTGACAAAATAGAGGCAAAAATGCTTTCATCAATAGAATTCATATATAATTTTATCCTTGCCTTCCAGATGCCAAACTTAGCTAAGTTGCATGCTGGAGGTTTGGTGCTAGAATAATCCTTGGACTGGGCCATGATAGTGAATATCTATAAGCTTTGGTATCTATCAGGATCTTGTGACTTAGGTGTTAGCCTATTCAGTCAGTCAACCTCCCTCTGATACCAATTGAAAGTGAAGGGATAGATACTACTCTAGAGGGAGGTGAATAGAGTTATCAAATTTTGCACTAGACAAAACTTAATGGTCTACCCAACTCCCTTCGAGTGAAGTGCGGAATGAAAAGATTATAGATATAGATTTAACCCTATAGCCTAACACGAGTTATGTGCACAAACTCAAGCTAACTGTAATTACAGTTAAGGCTTGGAAAACCTAATCAGCAACTAGCAATCCTAGTTATATCTATTCACAGCCACAATGCAGGAATTAAACAAGTGAATCCAGACGACACAAGGAAATTTATAGTGGTTCCCCAAACAACTTGGGTACGTCCACTCTTCTACCCACACGGTAGGAATCCACTCAGGTTTTTGATCAGGTGCCCTGCCACCAACAGGATCTGCTTCAGGTAGATCCAGAAACCCTTTAGACTTTTGATCAGGTGTCTAAAAACCAAGCACAGGTTTTTGATCAGGTGCCCTGCCACCAAGGGATACTTTTGAAGGGAGTAATAACCCTGTACAGAAGGGGGAAGAAGGTTAAGATGTCTTCTCTATTTTACAAAGATTAGAGAAGCACAAAAATTTGCACTGAGCTAGAAAGCTCTAAAGAATCAAGGCTCCCCCTGGCTCAAAGATGTCCAGGTGAAGTCTTGCTTCAGTGCAGAAAACTCTTCAGAAAGCTCTGAAGGAAAAACTACAAGAAGATAATAAATAATAAAATTAAAGATCTTCAAGCAGCTATCTTCTTCTTCTTCTTCTTCAAAAGAACTCTGAGTTTGAACTTCCTGAAAGCAGGAGAACTCAGGTTGAAGAGGAGTAGAAGATCTTAACACTTCTCAGTTAGATGGAAATTGCTGAGAGCAGAAGACTTGATCTTGATGAAGGCTTGAATGCTTGAAAATATCTGGGTAACTAGTTAGCTAGCTTGAATCCTTCTTCAAAGGATCCTTTTTATAGCAGCAACAAGCAACGGCTCTCTTCAATTTGAATTACTTGTCTTCTTCTGAAACTTGAGACCTGGGCTGCAAATAACACACAGCAAAACAAACTCTGCAGCAAGACACATTCTATAAAAGGAATGAACCTCTTTCTAAGAAGCTGCAGGATCAAATCAAATAACAGAAGGACTAAATAAAGTCACATCAGAGAAATACTCTTTATAGCAGAAGGAAGACTTTTCAGTCTAACGGCTATAAAGGACTGTCAGCAGATAAAGTAAAATACAAAGTCAGCTAATAAGACAAACAACTTTATCTAAAAAGATTTTACACAAGAAAAAAAGAATAGAGCAGATATGCCTGGAAATATTATCATAAAACAACTGAAAAGATATGCCAGATAATGTATTAATTAATTATATATAATAAATAAATACAAAATATAAAGGCAGACAGAAAACGTCGAACGACCCTCAGAGATCGTCGACCGACGCACGGAGATCGTCGAACTATCGGACAGATAGTCGAACGATCCAGATAGTCGACCTATCGAAGAAGATAGTCGAACTACCCCGGCAGATAGTCGACCTATCAGAGCAGATAGTCGAACTATCAGATAGTCGATCTATCTGGACAGATAGTCGAACTATCAAGCACAAACAGATAGTCGACCTATCAAGCAGATAGTCGACCTATCTCAGAAAACAGATAGTCGACCTATCAACAGATAGTCGAACTATCAAAACAGACCAGATAGTCGATCTATCAACAGATAGTCGAACTATCAGATAGTTGAACTATCAGGACAGATAGTCGAACTATCAAAGACGACAGATAGTCGACCTATCAACAGATAGTCGACCTATCAAAGCGGAACAGATAGTCGACCTATCAACAGATAGTCGAACTATCAGGTAGTCGATCTATCAGGACAGATAGTCGAACTACCACGCCAAGCAGATAGTCGACCTATCAACAGATAGTTGAACTATCAACGCAGACAGAGCGTCGACCAACTGATAGACGATCGTCGATCAGCCGATAGACGATAGTCGAGCGGCGTTCGACTATAGTCGAACGAAAAACTACTTAACCAAATTCTCAATCTGGAAAAGTGAGGACTCTACAGCTAGACTACTAACCATTGACCATAGATAATTCTTGGGTCAAGGGACTAAAAAGGCAAGACTAAACTCAAATCAAACTAGGGTACCAACAAGCGGGACCGCGACGGTAGCTGCAAGGCAAAGTTAACAAGTCAGTTGATGAGCCGCGCGGCTAGCAGAGCAGTTCGGCTGGCTAATACTTACTGTCCTGTGCATGGACATCGTCCAAAGTTGGGAGCAGCGGGAGGTAGTGGGTGACGTCGAGCCGCTCGCCCTTGAAGAAGTTGAAGATCTCCTTCTCCACGCCGTCCAGTCCGCTGCTGCCAAAAGCGGCTTCGTCGCGAACTTGCGGATGAACCGGCAGGAGTCCAAGGTTACCCTCGAAGATCAGGTATCTTTCTAACCAATTCGGGATTTTGTTCGCCAGGTTGACGACCTTTAGCCCCCGGTAGCCAAAGTACAGATGACCTCTGAAGATCTTTGTCCCAGAGTCCGGAATAGACTAGACCGAAAAGCATTCTCTGAACAGCTTCATTGAGAAGCGAACTTTCTCCGACCTGAGGTAGGAGATGAAGCTGTAAATCGCCGCAATAGAGTTCGGCGGCAGCTGTCCTGGCACTACTCCGTAGTGGTCAAAGACCGCAACGGCTTCCATTAGCACAGGGAAGCCGAAGCCGCAGTCAAAGTGATCGATTGGGATAGCAATCTGGTTGGCTGCGGAGGTGTTAATCCGCTCGTGAGGTAGCGGAAGCAGCGCAAGCAACAGGCTGTCTTTCATATGCTTCTCTGCAAAGCTGTCGAGCTCGGCTTAGGTAAGCCGGCCTTCCTTATGATCCGCCGAATGGAAGGCAGAAGCCGCGTCGGTCCTAACGGCTGGAGCTTTGTCAGACCGCATCGCCATTACTTTAGCTCGCATTTTGATCTTCTGTGCCGAAGACTCCGGGATCATCTCATTTTATAGATTTCCTACGCAGCTACAGTAGTGGTTGTCAAATTGCGGTTAGATATCAGGCCGCACGGCTCAACCTGCAAGGTAAAGTATTTCTAACCGCATTCTAGTTCGGCAGTTCGAGCGACTAAAATTCAAGTACATGGCGAAATTTCTAAAGAAGAAAAGACAGCGACTAGAAAGTATTCAAACCGCACAAAGCCGCATTCAATTCGCAGTAATATACAATAGAACATACAATAATTGTCCACAGGAATCAAACCGTCCGGCATCACGAGTTGATGCTTATTACAAAGCACAATTAAAGTTCTCATAATTATCTCTCTCCACTCTCTGGAGCGTCTCGCCCAACCCGCGCGACTTGGTCGCCGGCCTGTACCAGCTATACATACACTTGACTGACAAGGTTGTGGATATAGTGCAGAGTCCGATGAACTCGCGAGGTATCACGCTCTACGCGGGCAAATGGAACCAGCGGTAGAGCGCGATCTCCCGGGTCGCCAGAAGCAGCGACCTGCCTAACCGCCGCGACTACTGGTGAATCTGAAGACTCTCCGGAAGCCGGGCGATTTGGTAGTCGCCGCTATTCAGCAGTCGTCCCAGCAGGTCGCAAGCCTCTGCCAGCCTCCTCTGGTCGATCCTTATCCCTTTCCTCGTCAAGTCGAGCGGTGTCCGCCCTTTCCCTCTCAATCCGGCCGAGCATCAGCACTAAAGCCTGCAGGTCAAGTTTCTCTGTCTTCTCCTGCTCCAGGTGGGCCAGCGCCTCCAGTGTTCTTTGCTCAGTGGCTTCCAGCGTAGTCCGCATCGTTGTCTTCTCCTGCTCCAAGTGGGCCAGCGCCTCCAGTGTTCTTTGCTCAGCGGCTTCCAGCGCAGTCCGCATCGTTCTCTTCTCCTGCTCCAGGTGGGCCAGCGCCTCCAGTGTTCTTTGCTCAGCGACTTCCAGCGCAGTCCACATCATTGTCTTCTCCTCCTCCCAGCTGGCCAGGGACTCCTGCATCCTTTTGTCAGCGGCCTCCAGCGCAGTCCTCTTTGCCGTTTTCTCCATGTCCGCGCTGGCCAGCGCCTCCTGCACCCTTTTGTTAGCGGTCTCCTGCGTAATCCGCATCGTCGTTCTCTCCAACTCCAGGCTGACCAGGACCTCCTGCGTCCTTTTCTCAGCGGCCTCCACCTCAGACTGCATCGTTCCTCTCTCCAGCTCCAAGTCTTCCAGCACTTCCTTCGTTATCTTTTCAGCGGCCTCCAGCATAAACCGTTGATCTTCTTCTTGAAGTCGCCACTCTTCTTCCCTGGCTCGAAGGGCCTCAGCATGCTCCCTTATCCTAGCCTGCAAGGCAGCGACTTCACACTGGAATTCGGCTGTCCTTTGATTGCGGATATTGGGAGGTAACAGTGGTATCAGTGGAAGTAGGCAGGTGGTCAGATCGCCCGGCTTGATGGCAGTTTCAGGTGCACCTGCAGCGAACAAGCAAGCGGTTAGATTTAGTAACATGACCGGCACCTGTTAAAAGATCTCGTTAGAATGAGACCGCAGCTCGTGATTATCTTTCCTTCAAAAGCCGCAGTATAAAGTCTAGCCGCTGGTCGCCTAAACCTTTCGGAGTCTATTCGCTTCAGCTTTTCTTTCCATAGCCGCGCGGTCTCTTTTCAGTTGTGCCGTGGTCAGGAAGAAGCTCGCCGGCGGATTAAATATTGTGTCCGCTCCCTTCTTCCGTGACCGCGGCTTGTAGAACTTTACAATACGCTTAACTCCTTCGTGTTTACCTTACAGGGCAGGAAATGTAGTCGCCACCTGCTTCCCGGCGATTAATTTCCTCATCTCCTCTATCTTTTCTCTGAGTTTTAGTTTTTCAGCTCCTTCTGAAACCGCAGGAGCCGGTTCGCCAAGCTTCTCTCCTGTAACTTCGACATCGGTGTCGGCGACCTCCGCAGGAGTCGGCGGAGTGGCCAGTAACTTGTCCTGCTGCTGCAATTTCTCCATGCCCTTCAGGATATCGCTCAGAGATTCGCTAACCACAGGCGTACTCTCTGGCTCGTCCGGCTTAGAAGATGGAGTCGACGGACCCTCAGATACTTCTTTCTCTCGCGGCTTATGCTGGAGACTAGCCGCTCCACTCTTCACAGAAACAATGCGGTTATCAACCCGCATCTTCCTCCCCTTCCTCTCCATCCTTTCCTCGAGGGTCTCGACCTTTTTCTTACGTCGCTTCAAGTGGCCGACGATTGTCTCTTTCCGCCTCCTTTTCTCGATCAGAGACCGCTCGGCCTCCAGTAGCTTCTCCGAGTCGTCCTCTTCAACAATGATCAAGTCAGCAGATGTGGGAAATTCGCGCGGTTTGGAAGAGTCGACACTCTTCTCCTCCGCCCCGGCGATCTTCAAGAGGGGTTCACCTGAGGGTGAGTAGGTAATGTCAAAAGATTTAGTGGTTTCAGTTTGCGGGAGAGCAGATTTGGAAACCGCTTTGACTTTGATCGTGGCCTGCGAGGATTCCGCGACGACTTCCATCGGTTTCTTTCCAGAATAAGAAGCCACCGGTATGATCGGCTTCTCAGTTTTCTTCTCAGGCTGTTGGTCGGAACTGTCCGCTTTTCTGCTCCTCTTTTTCGATCCAGACGACTTCTTTTCGCGATCTAGCACCCTGGACATGACGTCCATCTTGTAGAAGTCTCTATCAGCTTGGAGGATTCTAACCGCAAGTGGCGAATAGTGACCCGTGGCTTGACAGAAATCTTGACGAAATGGCAGAGCCCTCGGCATTTTATAGACGCAGAAGCATTAATGGCAGTCGCGGTCTCCGGCTTGATTCTACATTTTCGAAGTTTTTTCAGAAACTTAAAAATGTGCGGGGATTATGTTAACCCGGAATCCGCGACTAGTTCTCCAGGTTTTCAAGTCCAGACGGCTTGTGCTTTCTAGCCGCCATTCTCAGCAAACCGACTTGTTGTCAGGTAAGCCGGGCAGCCTCTCCGTCAGGCCGCCGCCTATTCCAAGGTCATCCATCATCCCAAGGGCCGGCCTGTCCTTGCCCAAGCTGCGCGACCTATGTCCCAGGTCGCCGTCAGAGGAGGTCCAGACCAGCCCGCCCAGAGGCCGAGTCCTGCAGCTCGGCAGAAGAAGATCGCCAGGCCGCTCGACCTGTCTCTTGGCTTTGCTTTTTCTTCTCGATTCCTGTCACCGCTTCCTGATTCTCTTGTACCTCGGGCAGCCGGTAATTTTAGCCCTGCCCGTTTGGGCAGGCCCCCAAGCCTATAAATAGGGGGCGGGAGTACACCCAAAGCACGCTGACTCGAGTCCAAGAGCTCGCTTGTTAAGAGCTGCGGCCTCGATTCTAGTCCTTTGCGGTCTATTGTCCGACCGGCTTCTTCCTTTCTTCTTTCTTTTCTAAGTGTAATCGCTTAATTTCCTATAAAAGGAAAGTCCGCCGCAGGAGAGGCATTTAAGCCGCGGCGGGCGAATTCTGGTGTTGCCGCTGATAGCGGCCCTTTCTCTCTTTCCTCTGGCCGGTTTTATCCGACATTCCTAGTCGCTAGTAACCGACTGGCCGACAGTATTTTCCCAATACCTTCCCCAGTGCTCGAACGGTTAGCTGGTGGTGCCCGTTTTCCCCGTCGCATTTCGCGCATCAACAGCAGACTTGAAGTTCTCGAGAAGCAGACTAATAGTTCTCGAGAGGAAGACTGGAACTCGAGAAGTATTCCTTGGGAGACATTCTTATTTCTCGAGTAGTCCTATCCAGTACTCGAGTAGTAAGAGTAGTACTCGAGAAATGAAGTCCAAACTTAGAGTTTTCTGAATTTTTAAAGTACAGTCCGATCCTTGAACTTTGTTGTGAGACCTCCTCCTTCATTCTTCTTTGGTTAGCATGCTAAGTTTTATTTTGAAGAATGAGAAATTGGCCTCATCCAACGGCTTCATGAAAATGTCTGCAACCTACTTGTCAGTTGGAACATACTTGAGGTTGATGTCTCCATGCTCCACATGCTCCCTGATAAAGTGATACCTCAGCTCTATGTGCTTTGTCCTGCTATGAGAGACTGGGTTGTTGGCGATTGCAATTGCACTGGAGGAGTCGTAAAACATTGGAATATTCTTGAACTTCATGTTATAGTCTTCAAACTAGTTCTTTATCCATAGTAGTTGTGCACAACAACTACCTGTAGAGATATACTCTGACTCGGCTGTTGAAATTGCAACACAATTCTGCTTTTTGCTGCTCTAGGAGATGAGCCTTCTTCCTAGGAATTAACATGTCCCGGAAGTGCTCTTCCTGTCATCTTTGTTTCCTGCAAAATCTGCATCTAAAAAACCAATTAGTTCGCTATCATTACTTCTTGGGTACTATAAGCCAAGATTTGGTGTACCTTTAAGGTATCTCAAAATCTGCTTTGCAGCAGCATAGTGAGATTCCTTAGAGTTCACTTGAAATCTAGCATACACACATGTTGAGAACATTATGTCAGGTCTACTAGCTGTAAGATAGAGCAAGGATCCAATTATGCTTTTATACTTGGTTTCATCAAAAGGTTTCCCTTTCTCATCCTTGTCCAAAGACAAAGTTGAAGCCATTGGAGTCCTCATAGAGGTTGCATTCTCCATTCCGAATTTCTTATTTAGCTCCTTGGTGAATTTCGTCTGAGAGATGAAAATTCCATCTTCAGATTGTTTCACCTAAAGTCCTAAGAAATACTTCAGCTTTCTCATACTGCTCATTTCAAACTTCCCTTGCATAAGTTTGGAAAACTTTTTGCAAAGGTTTTCGTCAGTAGAGCCAAATATGATGTCATCGACATAGATTAGCACTAGCAAAATCTTGCCTTTTATTTCCCTAAGAAATAATGTCTTATCTATCTTTCCCCTTGTGAATTTGTTCTCAAGAAGAAAGCTAGACATCATCTCATACCAAGCTCGATGAGCTTGTTTCAAACCATATAATGCTTTAAACAAAAGATACACATGATCAGGATGGTTAGAATCAACGAAACCTGAAGATTGTTTCACATACACTTCTTCTTTTATGTCACCATTAAGGAAGGCCGACTTCACGTCTATCTGATAGACAGTGAAGCCCTTAAGTGCAGCATAAGCTAGGAATAACCTGATTACCTCCAGCCTTGCCACTGGAACATACGTTTGATCGAAGTCGATTCCTTCTTCTTGTCGGTATCCCTTGGCGATGAGTCTGGCCTTGTTCTTTATGATTGTTCCATCTTCGTCCATCTTGTTCCTGTAGACCCACTTGGTTCCGATAATGTTCTTACCTTTGGGTCTTGGAACAAGCTTCCAGACTTAACAACGATTGAATTGATTCAATTCTTCTTCAATTGCCATTTTCCAAGATGCATCTGAGTTTGCTTCCTCAAACTTCTTTTGTTCAACCTACGAGAGGAAACTTAAATATAAATTTTCATTAGTTGTACCTCTACGAGTTCTGACACCGTCCTGGGGATCTCCGATGATTTGATCAATTGGGTGATCCTTCAAGTGTCTTAGCTCTAGGGTTCTTGCATCTGGAGCTTCCTCTATCACTGGTGTGACTTCATCAACTTGAATGATATCTTCATCATGGTCATCAACCTCTCCAATTGGGGTTGGAGTGGTTATCTTGATGAACTTTTGATCTTTTTCTTCAGTCGGCTCATCCAAGTTTAATTCCTTTATTCTTGAACCTGCATCTTCAATAAACATATTTGAAGAATTGTCTTGCAGCAGGCTCGTCTCATCAAATACAACAGTGATAGATTCTTCTACAACCAGGGTTTTCTTATTAAAAATCCTATATGCCTTACTATGGCTACTATAACCTATGAAAATACCTTCAAAGCTCTTTTCAAGAAATTTAATGGTGTGATACTTACCATGGTTAAGTACAAAGCATTTACTACCAAAGATTTTAAAATATGAAATAGTCGGTTTCCTTCTCTTTAGTAGTTCGTAAGGTGTCTTATTATGGTTCTTGTTTATGAGTGCTCGATTTTGCATGTGGCATACAGTATTGACGGCTTCAGCCCAGAAATATTCTGGTAGTGAGGCATCACTCAACATGGTTCTGCAGGCCTCTATGAGTGTTCTGTTCCTTCTCTCAGCTACTCCGTTCTATTGAGCAGTACGAGAAGAGGAAAACTCATGAAAGAAATCTAGGCTTTCACAGAATTCTGTCCTGGCCCAAGACTTGAACTCTGTTCCATTATTACTTCTGATTTTGACTACTGAACAGTTGTATTCATTCTGGATCTGCCTGACAAAATTAGTAAAGATATCAAAAGTATCTGACTGGTGTTTTAGAAAGAACACCCACGCAAAGAAAGAGTAATCATCAATAATAACCAATATATAATCCTTATCTCCCAAACTTCTAATTACAGTGGACTGAACAAGTCCATATGAAGTAGGTGTAAACACCTATTAGAGTCTTTGCCAATAATGTTTTTAAAGGTAGCCCTTGTTTGCTTGCCTTTTACACATGCGTGACAAGGTCTATCTTTAACGCACTTGACATTTGAGACATCACGTACTAAATTAAGAGAAAATAATTTATTAATAGTTTTGAAATTTATATGTGCTAATCTCTTTTGTCATTGGTCACCAAGAGACACACTATCTTTTGCTAAAAAGCACACTTGCGTAGAAGAGTCTATGTAAATAAAGTTTAAACAAAATATATTCCTACTACGAGTGCCTGATAAATTCGATTCTAAATTATCAACCGATTTTATCAAACACTTGTCTGCATGAAATTCTACGATGTATCCTTTATCGTAGAGCTGGCTTATGATTATAAGATTGTGTTCCAATCCTTCAACATAAGCCGCATTGGAAAAGGATTCACTACCATTAGTAATCATACTGTAGCCTTTAGTAATCCCTCTATCAGAACCTCCAAAGATGACCTTTGGCCCGTTCATGACTGGAGAATAATTCTTGAGAAGGCTTCTAGTCCCGGTCATATGCCGAGAGCATCCACTGTCCAAATACCAAATAGGATTTTTTGTGGCCTTTGGAAATTCCTGCAAAAATAGAATCAAGTTGCCTTAGGAACCCAAACTTTTTTGGGGCCTTGGTCTCTAGTTCGCATACTCCCCCTACGTATGTTAACATTATGAGTGGTCTTTGTAACATTATTAACTTGAGAAGTTTCACAATATCTGGGATTAAACCAACAATCTATGGTAAAGTGAACAACCTTGCCACAACACCAACAGTCAAATCTGTTGTATCTTTGCCTAAAGTTCTCCTGCTTGGCCTTTTGAGAGTGTGGTCTAGCAGGGGTAGTAGACTTGGAGGTAGAAGCTTCGTGGTGATGGCACTCACATGACTTCTGATAGTTTAACTTTCAAGGCAGCCTAAACACCTAGAGGGGGGGGGGTGAATAGGTTCTACTTCTCTTTCTAAAACTTCTAGGCAGAATTCAATTCATTAACTAATATAATAAACACAGCAATCACAGAAAACAAAACATCACAGATTGCACTATGTTTTATAGTGGTTCCCCAAGGTCTGGGTACATCCACTTTCCCCCTTCACCTATCTAGCAGTATGCTAGATTCGGCCAAACTTCCACTTATCTCAGATCAATAGATCTTACAACTCAGAACCCAACTAGTTCCTACAACTCAGGCACAACTGCCCTACCTCAGCCTTGCCCCAAGGCCTACAACTCAGAGAATATCCTTCTCCTACACTCAGGCAAACAACCCTACCACTCAGAGTTCAACACTCTTACACTCAGCCTTTATAACATAGGCTTACAACTCAGATCTGTATAAACAAATCCTACAGAAATATAGAAAAGATTGTTTTAATTGTCTTGCCAAAGTTGAGAGAGAAAAGGCAATGACAATTCTTGATCAACTGATGCAATCAACTGTTTCTTAGCCTTCTTCAAAGCTTCTTGAAAATGTACTTAGCTGAGTTGATTCCAAACAGCTTCTTGAGAATCCACTGGTGGATTCTTTCTTCTTCTTCAAATTCTGACTTGATCTCTCTCTATCCAGAACTTTGAATGATTCTTCTGAATTCTGATTAGAACTCTTCTTAGATCTATCCTTAGATAGTCTTCTTAGATCTCCCGGAGAAGATCTTCTTAAGTGCCTAGCACTTTCTTGAAATGAGTAGAATTGTAATCCTTCTCCACTTTCTGATCCAATGTATTTCAAAAGGTCAGTTCTATATGTTGTTGATACTCTTTTCTCCTTCTGAATCTGTCTATTTATAGACATTCTTCATGGTAACCGGCTGATCCGGTTTCTAACCGTTTTCTGACAAGTCTGACAACTTCAGTTAACCGGTGATAACCCACAGCTGTCAAGTCTTCAAACAAGTCCTGTGCCTTAGTCTTGAATCACAAGTTGTTGAAACAGTCTGTCAGAAAGTGTCGAGACAATCTGTCTATTTGTGTCGACATAATTGACTTTGGTGTCGACACAGTCTTCAGTGATGTCGACTAAGTTTCCTTTGAGTCGACACAGCTTCTTCTGCAAATAACTTGATCTTGACTCTTCAGTGTGTCGACACAAGTCCTGTGTGTCGACACAATTGTTGTAGAATCATAACTTTAGTAAGTGTCGACTTAGCCTTCAGGTGTCGACACATTCATTTTTTAACTCTGCTATTATGTGTCGACTTAACCACAATGTGTCGACACATTCTGCTGGTGTCGACTAACTTGAGGTCGACTATTTTCTTCTGTGTCGACATATTCAGATGATGTCGACAATCTTGAGATCGACTATATTCTTCTGTGTCGACACATTCTCCCAATGTTTGAGGTCGACGCTTTTCTTCTGTGTCGACACAATTTCCCAGTATTGTGTCGACTCTTTTCTTCTGTGTCGACACAATTTCCCAGTGTTGTGTCGACACTTTTTCTGTGTCGACACAAATTCCCAGTGTTGTGTCGACTTACTTCTTTTGTGTCGACACTTTTTCCCAGTGTAGTTGTAGACTAACTGCTATGTGTCGACACTGCTTCCCAGTGTTGTGTCGACTATTTTCTTCTATGTGTCGACACTGCTTCCTTTGTGTCGACACTTGGACTTAGAACTTTTTTGCATACTTTAACAATTCTCCACCTGCACATGTCAACTTAAAATAACATCAAATACACCTTGATGTATATCATTGAGCTAAGTTGGGCTTCTTCAAATCAGGTACACATTTTCCAATGTACCCAACAATCTCCCCCTATTTGGAGAAGTCATAACCCCTATAGCCAATGGTATACACCATTTATAAACAGTACTAAATGATGATTAATGACATAGCAGGAATACTTTAAATATAAACAAAACATAACATAGAATAATTCATCACAGAATGCACATTATAATATGCCAAACAACATTTTGTTTATAACAGGGTAATGTTTGATTACAAAGTTTTACATTTGATGAGTACATCACAACATTACAAAATATTTAAAACAAAATCAGGATTGATCAGGCTCTCTAATCATAATCCCTTTGCCAGACTGAATTGTAGCTGTCACAGGAGCTTCTGATTCTTCAGCTAACTTCTTTCCTTTAAGATCAGCCTTCTTCTGAGCTTCTTCCTTGATCCTTTGCCTTTCAAAATAATGAAAAGGCTTTGGGAAGTATTTGCTTGGCTCCTTAGCATCTGATGGCAGTCTTCCCAGCTTGGCTTTCCTTCTGAATTGTACAATTGCCTCTTGCCTTGCCTCATACTTCTGCCATTCAATTTCATTGTACCACTTTCCTCTCTCATGAACTTTATCTTGTACAGCTTTCCATGCAGTGAGTATGATGTTCCTTGAGGTAGGACTCCACTGCTCATAATCTGGCTTCAGTACAGCCTGCTCTCTGAATTTCTTCTTTGCCAATAGAGCATCCTGCTGTTCTTTCAGAGTAGCCTCAGGCTTATCAACTTTTCCAAAGACAATATTAGTAACCTCCTTTGGAGGACTATACATTCCTTGAACTTTCTGATCAATCAAGTCAAAATCTGGAGGGGGGTAAATGACTTGGGCAACCTCAGGTTGATTGCCTTCAAGTAGATTAGATTGTATTCCTGACTCAGCTACCATAGCATCATCACACAATGGGGGATATCCCAAAGTGGCTCGTATGCTATTGGTCACCCACTTGGTGTGCTCAGAGCCTGCATGAATTAGCATCCTCTCCCCCTTTATGGCTTCTCTTGAGACATGATCTCTAAGATCTTCTTTTTGAAATCGAATTTGGCCATCCAAATAATTCACTCCCTCCTTGAAAAATGGTCTTAACTTTTGAATCTTTTCAGATATTTCCTTTTGAGAGGTTGTGATGGCAGTCTTAACAGATGCAATAGCAGCCTGAAAATTCTTATCAAATTCTTCCATTTCTTTGGCTCTATCTGCAGGCATCCCTGGAACAATCTTCTTCACCTCTTGAATGATCTCATTATGAGATTCAGTTAAATTGTCATTCATTCTTATTTGATTTTCCAGAACATAACCTTGCTTCAAAGCAATATCATCCACTTTTGTAGAGATAGCCTCCTGTTGTTTAGCCAGATAAACTACAGCATTGCCACCCTTGTGGAAGCAATCTGTCATTTCAGTTTTATGCAAGTTTACTTGAAATTGGATGGACTTGATATCCTGAGCTAAGTCAAACTGAATTGACTTGCTATTTTCATCAACATACTTCTCCAGAGCCATCCTTTGGTCATCCAATTTTACTTGAAGATCTACCATAAATTTATTGTAATCAAAGGCTGGAGAAACTTGTGGAGTTGTTGTCTGCAATGCCTGCTTATAGTTCTTGCTTCTTCTCTTAAAGACAACAAGTTTTCTTTTCTTAGCCACCCTGGCTTCTTCAGTTTCTGTGTCAGAGGAAGTATCTACATGAATTCTTTCTTGTGGATGATGAATTGTATCTGTTCCAGGGAGTTGTTGCTCAGCTTCAACATCCACAGGTTCATCCTCAACCTGTGTTTCCACAGCAGCTTCCTGATCAATGTCCATTCCTATGGACTTCTCAATATCTGGTCCACCTCCTTCTTTATCAGCAGCAGTATCAACATCTGGGAATAATTCCTCCATAGTAAATTCCAGTTGAGTGGTCACTTCTGCAGCAGTTAAATCTTGAGATATGTTTAACTCTGCTTCCTCTTGGACTTGCACCTCAATATTTGTAGTGGCAGGAGTAGGTGTGGACACTAGCTCCCCCTGAACCTGTGCAGTAATAAGAATATGAGCAATGTCTTTTATAGTAAAATACATTAGCTCCCCCTATACCTAAGCAGGAGTAGATACCTTTGGAGCAGAAGTGGAAACTGGCTCCCCCTGCATCTGTGCAGGTGTTGATACTTCCTGGACCGCAGTTGAGTCAAGCTGTGTCCCTTCTTGTACTTATTCAGATTCTTGATTTGGTGTAGGGGATTGCACAGGGGTGTCTGGCCTGCTCTCTTCAGGCACATCCTTGGACAGCACCCTATCCCACCTGGAGAATAGTCTCATATCCATCCTTCTCATATGGTTAATCTTACTCCCTTGCAGCTGCTGCATCACATCATGAATCACTCCAGTGAAGTACAGGTTCATGATCCTAGCCATGTTAGGCTTCTTGATTCCCTCTTTGATCTTGTCAAAGAGCACTCCTGACCAATCAGTAGGAATAGTAAAAACTATCCTGGTCATCAGGCTGAACATATAGGCAGAAATCCTATCATGTCCACCTGTCTTGCAGAGGATTACCTTTCCAACTACTTCAGACAAGAACTTCCCTTGCTGATTCATTCCCTTTCTGTTGAATGCAGCTCCAATCTTCAAGCCTGAATCCAGGCCACACCATTGAAGGGCTTCCCTTGTCTTAGATATAGGAACTTCCTCTTCATTCTCAACCACTTGCAGTTGGAAGATCTTTCTTAAACTTCTTTGATTAATCTTTACCTTCGTCCCTTGAACAGTGGACTTAATCTTGAGGCCAGTAGAATGGACTGATGCAGAGATAAAGAACTCGTGCACCTCCTTCTTCCAGATCTTAGTTGGTTCTGAAATGAGAAATTCTAACCCTGATGCAGAGAGAAGGGTGATAACTCCTTGAACATCAGGCGGCGCCTCTGCAAAGGCTTGGCGCACTAACTCATATCCTTCATTGATGTTATCTTCAATCCGTGGCGCCATCGTTGTGTCGAGAAAGCTTGAGAGAAGAGAGAAAGAAAGACTGTCGACACAGGGTTTGAGTCTCGAAAACCTTGAAAGCGTGTCGACACAAAGAGCTTTTGACCTATTTATAGCTTCTGTTGAAAGAAGTTCAAAAGGCGCCAAAAACAGTCTAAATGTGTCGACACAGACGGAATGAGTCGACACAGGCTTCTATTAACTCGACATTTCTTCAGCCTACTATGTGTCGACACCAATTTGTGGTTATGTCTACACCTTGGATACATAGTAGAAAGACAGAAATTCTGTGTCGACACTAAGGACAAGTATCGACACATATTCTGTAAGTGTCGACACCATAATTCTGGTTGAGTCGACATTACATTTCTGGTTAAGTCGACAATAAAACTCTTAAGTGTCGACACATATTCTCTGTGTCGACACAATATTTCTGACTTGTCGACATATTTTTTCTGAGTCGACACATTATTACTGAATGTGTCGACACATTCTTACTTAGTCAATTTCTGTAACTTCAATGTGTCCTTTTTAACACTTGATTATGTTGTTACTACTTTTACTTACTTATAAACCATTTCAATATCATTGTTAATGATTTTGTTTAATACATTAATCAATGGTTAACATACCTAATTCAATTTTGAATTTATTGAATTTGGTTTCATCTAAAGGCTTAGTAAATACATCTGCTATTTGATAATCTGTTTTTACAAATTCCAATGAGATGTCACCTTTTTCTACATGTTCTCTAAGAAAATGATATTTGATTTCTATATGCTTAGTTCTACTATGAGAAACTGGATTATTAGCAATAGAAATAGCACTCTTAGAATCACATAAAAGGGGTGTTCTACTTACCTGAATACCATAATCTTTAAGCTGATGTTGCATCCATAATAGCTGTGCACAGCAGCTTCCTGCAGCAATATACTCTGACTCAGCTGTGGAAATTGCCACACTAGTCTGTTTTTTACTACTCCAAGATATTAGTCTTCCTCCCAGGAATTGACAAGTACCTGTAGTACTCTTTCTATCCTCTCTACATCCTGCAAAATCTGCATCTGAATAGCCTGTTAGCTGAAAATCTCTATTCCTAGGGTACCAAAGACCTAGAGTAGGAGTGCCCTTTAGATATCTCAGAATCCTTTTGACTGCAGTATAATGAGATTCTTTAGGGCAGGCTTGGTACCTAGCACAGACACATGTTGCATACATAATGTCAGGTCTACTAGCAGTGAGATATAGTAGAGACCCAACTATTCCTCTATACAATGATTCATCAACAGGTTTACCTGCCTCATCTTTGCATATTGGCATACTTGTGCCCATAGGAGTTCTCATGGAGGAGGATGACTCCATACCATATTTTTTAATTAATTCCTTGGTGAACTTAGACTGGGATATAGACAATCCATCATCAGTCTGTCTTACTTGGAGTCCCAAGAAGAACTTAAGTTCTCCCATACTGCTCATCTCAAACTTCCCTTGCATAAGTTTGGCAAACTTTTTACAAAGGTTGTTTTCAGTAGATCCAAAGATTATGTCATCAACATAGATCTGGACTAAGATGATTTTTCCTTTGGATTCCCTAAGGAATAGAGTTTTGTCTATCTTTCCTCTTGAGAATTTATTCTCAATGAGGAAGGTAGACAGGGTTTCATACCAAGCCCTTGGAGCTTGTTTTAACCCATACAAAGCTTTCCTAAGCTTATACACAGAATCAGGTTTAAGAGGATCTACAAAACCTGATGGCTGCTCTACATATACTTCTTCTTTAAGATCACCATTCAGAAATGCTGACTTCACATCCATCTGGTATACTTTGAAGTCTTGGTAGGCTGCATAGGCAAGGAACATTCTGATTGCCTCCAGCCTTGCTACTGGAGCAAAGGTTTGATCAAAGTCAATCCCTTCTTCCTGCCTGTATCCTTTTGCAACCAATCTTGCTTTATTCTTTACTATTATTCCACTTTCATCTAGCTTGTTCCTATAGATCCACTTAGTTCCAATTATGTTGTGGCCTCTTGGTTTAGGAACAAGCTCCCAGACTTTGCACCTTCTAAATTGATTCAGCTCCTCTTGCATAGCATCAATCCAGTGCTGGTCTTGGATAGCTTCTTCAAATTTCTTAGGTTCCATTTGGGACAAGAAACTAGAATGCAAAACTGTGCTTTGATTTCTGCTTCTAGTTTGCACTCCTTGTCTTGGATCACCAATTATCTGATCAGTAGGATGATCTCTTAGATATCTTATAGCTGGAGGTAGATTCCCTTCAGGTTGTGCATCTCCAGCTTCTTCATTCTGCTGTTCCTCTTGGTTTTCATCAGCTTCCATTATCTCTTGTACTCCCCCTGGACAGCAGCCTTCATTTTCCAATGCTCCCTCTTCCTTTGAAGCTTCAGCAATGGAGAGCTTGTCCATCTTCTTGCTTATACCTGTTGAGTCATTTGATCTACAAGACAACTCACAATTGATTAATCTTGTTTCATCAAAAACAACATGCACAGATTCTTCAACAACTTGAGTAGTTAAGTTGAAGACTCTATAGGCCTTACTATTTGTGCTGTACCCAACAAATATCCCATCCTGGGATTTGGCAGCAAACTTAGTCAAATATGACTTGCCATTGTTAAGTATATAGCATTTGCAACCAAAGATCCTAAAATAGGATAGGTTTGGTTTTCTGCCTTTCACAATCTCATAGGGAGTCTTTCTGTGGCCTTTGGTGATAGAAGCCCTATTGATGACATGACAAGCAGTGTTAACTGCCTCAGCCCAAAAATATTCTGGGAGAGAGGTGTCACTCAATAGAGTTCTACCAGCTTCAATTAATGTTCTATTCTTTCTTTCAGCAATACCATTTTGCTGAGGTGTTCTAGGTGAGGAGAACTCTTGGAAAATCCCAAAGTCTATACACAAGTTTGTTATGCTTTCAGATTGAAACTCAGTACCATGGTCACTTCTAATTTTGACCACTGTACTATTCAGTTCATTCTGAATTTGCTTTACAAAATTAAATAATACACTTGGGGTTTCAGATTTTTGTCTCAGAAAGAACACCCATGTAAATCTAGAATAGTCATCTACAACCACCAGAGTGTAGACCTTCCTACCTAGACTGTGAACTGGCATAGGACCAAAAAGATCCATATGCAAGAGATATAAGCACCTCACAGAATCCTTGTTTTCAAGGGTTTGAAATGAGGTTTTTGTCTGCTTGCCCTTTTGACAAGCTGAGCATACCCCTTCCTTTATACACTTAACTTGAGGCCCATTCCTCACTAGTTCTTTACTAAAGAGTTGTCCAACTGTCTTGTAGTTTAGATGAGCCAATCTCTTGTGCCACTTAACACAATGAGAAGCATTGTCATCAGCTACAAGACAAATGGGGGATGCCTTATTCTCACATTCAAAATTAAGGCAATACACATTTCTCTTCCTATACCCAGTCAATATGACCTCTTGATCACTTGACCTTTTGATATGACATCCATCCTTACCAAATGAAATGTCATATCCTAGATCACTCAGCTGGCTTATGCTTATTAGATTATGTTTCAAACCTTTTACATAGGCCACTTGGGTGATAGTAATTAGGTTTGAAGAGATGTTACCAAATCCTTTGATGACTCCTTTTTCAGATCCACCAAAGATCACTTTATGTCCATCTTTGACAGATGAATACTCCTTCAGCAGCCCCTTTGTTCCAGTCATGTGTCTGGAACAACCACTATCCAAGTACCATATAGGGGCATGGTAACTTGGATTCACCTGCAATACAGAATTACTTACCCTTAGAACCCAAGTAAGTCTTGGGTCCTTGGTTCAGATTAGCCTTAATAAAGTTATCATAACCTCTTCTAACAGGTAGACTTTTATTCTTTATAACACTTGTGTTATACCAGCAGTCCAATGCAAAATGACCCCTCTTGCCACAGCACCAACATTCAAACTTATTGTATCTAGATCTAGATACATCCTTGTCAGAAGCATTTCTGTTCATTGCTGGTGCTGTTGCAACTTCACCTACTGATTTCTTAAAACCATAGGGTTTATGACCATAGGTAGGCCTGCTTGCCTTAACACCCTTGTTCTTCAGAACATTTGTCTTAATATGATCCTGAATGTCTTCATGATCATATATGTTAGAAGGCACTTTCTCCTTACCAAACCTTATGGGGACTGAAAGGTTTAGTGGCTGAATAGGGGCTTTGCCTTTCCTCTTGAATCTGCCAGCCCTGGAGTTACCCTTAAATCCTAATCCAGCCTTACCCTTCTGAGTGACAAATTCATCTATCAAGGGTAAGACAGATTTTGGCTTAGAGTAACTAGCCACTAAATCCCTTTCAATTCTAAGTCTGTCCTCCAGACTCTTTACTTGATCATTAGTATAATTAATTGTGCCCATCTGAATAATAGTTATATTCTTCAGCTTGGCAATTTCAGCTAACTTTTGATCAAGGACTTTTTCTAACTCAGTTATTGCAACCCTTAGATCAGCAATTTCCTGAGCCTGTGATTTAACCAGGTTCTTGCTTTTCTTAAGGGCCTGCAACAGGTCCCCATACTTGTCTATCAATTGATAGACATCTCCTTCAGATCCAGATACATCTTCATCACTTGATGCAGATGTAGCTGATTCTTCACTTGTATTACAAACAGATGTACAAGAAGGACAGTTTACCTCATTAGAAACAGACTGATTCTGGCATAGGTCCTCTTCTGATCTAGTCATCAAACCCATGCATTGATGTTCATTGATGGAGTCTAGCAACTGCATAAACTCCTCTTCCTCAGATGCAGCATATAATCCAATATATGCTTCAGCTTCAGATCCTGATTCTGAAGTTGACTGGTCTGACAGACTTTTATCTTTCTTTGCTACAAAGGATTTCTCCTTCTTGCCTTTCTGATAAGTCTTCTTCTTTTCTGAAGATTCCTTCCTTTTGTCAGGACAATCAGCCACTACATGTCCAGGCCTATTGCAACAATAGCAGACAATCTTTGAAGTAGTGGCTTTGCTGGGCTTTGACCTGCTTTTCTCTTTCCTTGATGACCTTCTTTTCTGATAATAGTCATCTACTTGCTGTGATGAGGAAGGCCTAGACTTCCATTGCTTCTTTTTCAAGAACCTTTGAAATTGCCTAGTGAATGCAGCAAAGTCTGCATCTGAATCACTGCTGACTGAACCCTTATCTGAATTTTCAGAACTACCTTCTTCAACTTCCTTAGGAGGAGATGGTGATTTCCTCCTATTCTTTCTGGTGGCTTCAGCATTAAATGCCACAGTCTTTTCTCTATGCTCTCCTCTTGAGTTTCTTTCCTCCTCCTTCCTTACCATAAGTTGCATTTCATAGGATAGCAACTTTCCAAACAGAGTTGGAGGAGATATCTCTGCCAATTTTGCCACTTCTCTTATGGCACAGATCTTTGTATCCCAATCCTTTGATAAGGATCTTAAGAATTTGTCATTCAGTTCATAGGTACTGAAGACTCTTCCATAGGAAATTAGCTCATTCACAATTCTATAGAATTTCTTATAGCACTCAGTTATGCTATCAGATTTTCCTTGTCTAAAACTTTCATACTCCTGATTTAGCATAGATTTTCTGTCCAGCCTTACTTCTTCTGATCCCTCCATGTAGACAATCAATGTGTCCCACATCTCCTTGGAGGTCTTGCAGTGAATCAGATTCTGAAATGTTGAATCATCTATGGCACTGACAATGATGTTCTGTGCCCTTTTGTCCATGGTTGCCAAGATGATTTCATCCTTGGTCATTTCAGAATAAGTCTTTGGTGTTTGGATATTTGCATCAAGAACAGATATCTTCATTGGTATGAAGGGGCCTTCCTGTACTGTGATGTAAATCCTTGGGTCAGATGCTTCCATAAACAATCTGACTCTTTCTTTCCAGATCCCAAAGATTTCCTTCTTGCATATGGGTAATTTCATTGACCCTAGCTCCTTATGATTCTCTCCAGAACCCATCTTCTTGATTCTTGAATCTGCCTATCAGATCTACCTCAGACTGTTAAGTCCTTTTTGAGGAACCTCCCTCTGATACCACTTGATAGTTTAACTTTCAAGGCAGCCTAAACACCTAGAGGGGGGGGGGGGGTGAATAGGTTCTACTTCTCTTTCTAAAACTTCTAGGCAGAATTCAATTCATTAACTAATATAATAAACACAGCAATCACAGAAAACAAAACATCACAGATTGCACTATGTTTTATAGTGGTTCCCCAAGGTCTGGGTACATCCACTTTCCCCCTTCACCTATCTAGCAGTATGCTAGATTCGGCCAAACTTCCACTTATCTCAGATCAATAGATCTTACAACTCAGAACCCAACTGGTTCCTACAACTCAGGCACAACTGCCCTACCTCAGCCTTGCCCCAAGGCCTACAACTCAGAGAATATCCTTCTCCTACACTCAGGCAAACAGCCCTACCACTCAGAGTTCAACACTCTTACACTCAGCCTTTATAACATAGGCTTACAACTCAGATCTGTATAAACAAATCCTACAGAAATATAGAAAAGATTGTTTTAATTGTCTTGCCAAAGTTGAGAGAGAAAAGGCAATGACAATTCTTGATCAGCTGATGCAATCAACTGTTTCTTAGCCTTCTTCAAAGCTTCTTGAAAATGTACTTAGCTGAGTTGATTCCAAACAGCTTCTTGAGAATCCACTGGTGGATTCTTTCTTCTTCTTCAAATTCTGACTTGATCTCTCTCTATCCAGAACTTTGAATGATTCTTCTGAATTCTGATTAGAACTCTTCTTAGATCTATCCTTAGATAGTCTTCTTAGATCTCCCGGAGAAGATCTTCTTAAGTGCCTAGCACTTTCTTGAAATGAGTAGAATTGTAATCCTTCTCCACTTTCTGATCCAATGTATTTCAAAAGGTCAGTTCTATATGTTGTTGATACTCTTTTCTCCTTCTGAATCTGTCTATTTATAGACATTCTTCATGGTAACCGGCTGATCCGGTTTCTAACCATTTTCTGACAAGTCTGACAACTTCAGTTAACCGGTGATAACCCACAGCTGTCAAGTCTTCAAACAAGTCCTGTGCCTTAGTCTTGAATCACAAGTTGTTGAAACAGTCTGTCAGAAAGTGTCGAGACAATCTGTCTATTTGTGTCGACATAATTGACTTTGGTGTCGACACAGTCTTCAGTGATGTCAACTAAGTTTCCTTTGAGTCGACACAGCTTCTTCTGCAAATAACTTGATCTTGACTCTTCAGTGTGTCGACACAAGTCCTGTGTGTCGACACAATTGTTGTAGAATCATAACTTTAGTAAGTGTCGACTTAGCCTTCAGGTGTCGACACATTCATTTTTTAACTCTGCTATTATGTGTCGACTTAACCACAATGTGTCGACACATTCTGCTGGTGTCGACTAACTTGAGGTCGACTATTTTCTTCTGTGTCGACACATTCAGATGATGTCGACAATCTTGAGATCGACTATATTCTTCTGTGTCGACACATTCTCCCAATGTTTGAGGTCGACGCTTTTCTTCTGTGTCGACACAATTTCCCAGTATTGTGTCGACTCTTTTCTTCTGTGTCGACACAATTTCCCAGTGTTGTGTCGACTCTTTTTCTGTGTCGACACAAATTCCCAGTGTTGTGTCGACTTACTTCTTTTGTGTCGACACTTTTTCCCAGTGTAGTTGTAGACTAACTGCTATGTGTCGACACTGCTTCCCAGTGTTGTGTCGACTATTTTCTTCTATGTGTCGACACTGCTTCCTTTGTGTCGACACTTGGACTTAGAACTTTTTTGCATACTTTAACAATTCTCCACCTGCACATGTCAACTTAAAATAACATCAAATACACCTTGATGTATATCATTGAGCTAAGTTGGGCTTCTTCAAATCAGGTACACATTTTCCAATGTACCCAACAACTTCTTCTCCATAATAGGCTTTTCTACAACGGGTTTGGCTTTTGGAGCTTTCTTGATGTTGTGACCATGATTATAAGGGTCGTAGCTCTGAAGAGTGATCTCCTCATAAGGTGCCTTGAAGACACTCTAACCAAAGTTCCGGGGACGAGTCCATCCTTGGTACCAAGACTTGGGCTCTACAAGAGTAGGCCTAGCAAAGTGTCTGTAACGCGAGTCAAGATCAAACTCATTTGTTGTAAAGATAAACTTTTTGAACGGAGTTTGTTCTTGAGGAGCTTTCACCTTTCCTTGGCTAGAGCCTTCTTGGCAGCCTTATTTCTTCTCTGGGCTTTATTTCTCCTAGAAGATTCACTAGGAGCAACCACATGGCCTAAGCCCGCTCATTTACCCTGAGCAGAGAATTTAGCCACAAGTGGAAGGATTGTCTTGGGCTTAGAGAAACTTTCAATAAGTTTCTTTTCAGCAGCCAATTATTCTTCCAACTCTTGAATGATTTTCTCCTTCAGTTTAAGGTGCTAAGGAACCTTATTATATTCTTCCATTGTATTATGGAAGTCCTTCCTTAGTGAGTCCATCATCATGAATTCCTCCCTCAAACTGCTCTCTTCAGCCTTAAGAGATTCGATCTCCTTAGCTTGAGTTCTTGCGACTCTTCGAAATTTGTCGTAGGCCTTAATAAACTTTTTGTACTAAATCATTAGTTCAGATTCATCATTAAATGAATAGTCCTCATGATCATGGTCAGAAGCATCTGATTCAAAGAGAGGGGTATGAGAGTTTACCTTCCCAGTGAACTAGGGTTCTTCTTCATTTATATGGGTCATGAGCCCAAAGTAGGCTTCCTCCTCATCACTAGACTCAGATGAGTCTGTGTCACTGAGGGTCTTGGCCTTCTTGGCTACCAGGCTTCTTTTTGTCTTCTTTTTATTATAAGAAGACTTCTTCTCCTCTCTTCTTCCACCCTCCTTCTTCTTGTGAGAGCAATCAGCTATGACGTGTCCTAGCTTATTGCAACAATAACAAACAATGTAAGAAGAAATATGTGTGTTCTGTTTAGAATGATACCTGTCTTGGCTACTTGAACCCTTCTTGTGACGATCACCATCGTGATGTGATCTTCTTGACGAGGCATCTTTGCCTCTCCATTGTTTCTTCTTATTCAAGAACTTCTTGAACTTCCTTGAAATAAGAGAAAACTCTCCTTCAGATAGCTCTGAGCCTGAGGTACTTGACTCTGAAGCTTATTCTTCACTTTCTTCATGTGCGGGGGCAGCAGATACAGCTTTATACTTCCTTGAAATGTCTGTCTGCGACAGACATCTCCTTGGATGAAGACCGTCACTTCTCTTCTTCAGCTTTTCTTGAATTTATTTGGAGTTCATATGACATAAGCTTTCCAAAGAGATTCTGAGGGTCAGTCTCTACCAGCTTACCAAACTCCGGGATAGCACAGACTTTGTTATCCCATTCCTTAGTCAGGGATCTCAGGAATTTATCATTTAGTTCTCCATTGGTGAAGACCCGGCCATAAACTCTTAGGCCGTTGACAATCTTGAAGAAACTTTCAAAAGTATCTGCAATTGAATCCTTGGGACCTTGTCGGAATGCTTCATATTTCTAGTTTAGGAGATATCTTTGATCATCCCTAACCTCTTCAGTGCCTTCTATCAAGACGATAAGAGACTGCCACATTTCCTTAGCGTATTGGCAGTGAATCAGGTTCTATAGCATAGAATCATCGACTACACTTGCGATGATATTCTTGGCTTTCTTGTCTAAGGAGACAAGTGCAATCTCATCTTTATCAAGATCCATAAGCTTCTTTGGAACTTGCTTAGTTAGATAAATGGTGGAGGCTATCATTGGAACATGCGGACCTTCTTCCACTATCATAAAGATCCTTGGATCTACAGCATCCATGAAGAACTTTATTCTCTCTTTCCACATAGCAAAATTATTATTTGTGCATAATGGAAGCTTAGCAAAATCCTTGGCTCTGTCCATGCTTGTATACTTTAAAGACAACTAGGGGCTGATCTGTTAAAGGTGTTAACCTTTTGATGAACAACCTCCCTCTGATACTAATTGATGTTTTTAGTTATCTACCAAAATCATCTAGAGGGGGGGTGAATAGGTGAGGTCTGTGCCTTTTTACGGAATAAAAATTGAACGAACGAAACACAGAAAATAAGCAAACAAATCACAGAGAACACTAGATCTATAGTGGTTTCCCAATCTTGGGTACGTCCACTCTCCACCTCAATGATCTAGCAATATGCTAGACTCTGTTACTTCACTATTATCTCGTATTAAAGACCAATCCTACAACTCGGAATAAAGTTCCTACAACTTGGAGCAAAAACACTCCTACAACAACTCGGAGAATATCTCCTACAATAATATAATGAATTTACAATCAGAAAAACTATCTTATCTTCACAGATCTGGTTGAACTCGACTTCTTCCTTCTTGAAAAAATTGAACAGCCCTTATAAGAAAAGTTGAGGAAGAAATCTGAGAAACCTTGGATCTGAGAACTTTAGAATCAGTACGATCAAGGAATAGATCTGGAGATGTCGAAAATATTGATTTGCTGAAACTTCTTATTCTGAATCTCTGGATCGAGAGAGACGATCGACGAATAAGACAGAGCGGCGGCTACGGCGCTTCTCGATTTGGAAATATAAGAATGATTCAGAAACTTTGATATTCTTCTTGTTAGGGTTAATAGATTTTGATAAGACCTTTTATAGGACTTTCCTAACGGTCATAATCACATTAAATGCATGCCACGTGGACCAATCAAGTGCTAATCATATTTAAAATTACTTCTATCGGGACTTAGAGAAATTTTTGGAAAATGTTCTTCATTTCTCGAGTGGTTTATAAACTACTCGAGTAATAACTTTTATTTCTCAAGAAAAGAGTATAAGGTTCTCGAGAACAAGACTTGGAGAAAACATTGGAAATAATTTCTGGCTTCTCGAGAAGTAACTGGACTTCTCAAGAATAAGTTATACTACTTGAGTACTAGACTTCTATTTCTCGAGAAAAAGTCTTGGCCTTCTCGAGTAATGGCCTTAGCTTCTCGAGTACTAGACTTTGAAAAATTCTGAGCTAGATTTTTTAGTTGACTCAAGAACGAAGCAAGTTTTACTCGAGTACTGTATAGCTTCTCGAGAACTAAATTAAGCTTTCTCGAGAACTACTTCTGTTACTCAAAAAATAGACTGAGCTAACTCGAGAAATGGCTACAATTCTACTCGAGTACTTATTGGTCCTTCTCGAGTATAAAACTTAGAAAATTTTTGGCTTTCTGAAAATTTTCTTTCTTCAAGGAATTCAGTAACTAGTCTTTCTCCTATAATTTTAGTGCTTGAAAGAAAAGTGTGTCCCAATAGAGAGGCTACACATGAGTCAACACCATGGATCACACAATGAGGGATTACATTGTATGGTCCTGTGTTTGGTTACTCATTGTAGACTAACATTGGTCTACACTTGGCAATTATATCCTGCAAACACATAACTCAAACAAGGTATCAAATACAACTTAATTCATCTTAGTTCAAGGGTGACTTCATACAAATCTAGGTTATTGTGGACACAATACCCAACAATCACTCTTCAGCAGTGGTGTTTATTCCTGTTTTCGCTGTATTTTGGATCCCCTTTTGAACTATTGGCGGTGCGCTTTGAATGCATCATTAGTTGCAATCTGGGCATCGATTCCACGAACGAGGTTGGCATAATTAGGCATAGTCTCCCGTACTAGTGCGGAGTTTATTCTGTCGGGGCGGATCCCTCTGAGAAGACACCCTCGAAGGAGCTCCGGGTTTACCCTAGGGATTTGTTACGCCTCCGTGGTGAAATGACAGAAGAAGCCTTTAAGGGTTCCCCTTCATTTTGGCAGATTCCAAACAAGTGGGAAGGGTATTTGACTATCCGTTGGTTGGCAGTGAATTGGTTTATGAATTATTGAGCCAACTCTGTGAAATTCTTGATTTCTCCATCCTTTAGGGAAATAAACCACATGTGAGCTTGTCCCTTCAGAGTCGTTGGGATTGCTTGGCATAGCAGGGGATCTGCGGCACTGCATAGTTACATCAGGATTGCAAAGTTTCTAACATGCTCTGACAGATCGCTCATTCTGCCATACGTCTTGAACTTTGGGAGCTTGAAACCTGGTGGGATTAGATATGTCAAGATTTCATGTGTGAATGGCGAGCAACAATGGAGAGGGAGGGATACCATAATGGCACGTTGTATGCCTTGTTCGCACTCTTCAGCGATTATACCACAAACTTCTTCACTTGTGAGCCTCCTATCGAGGCCTACTTCTACAGGGCGGTTGCAGTGATACTGAGCTTTCCTCCATTAAGACGGGCTTTGCGACCTTTAATATTTGTGCTGGGGAGTACTACTTTAAGCATGTTGTCGAGCGAGGGAAGAAGAACTGGATCAATGTGCCCCACAAGGACTGTTCTTTCAATTGTGCAGGTAGCTTTCCCTGTCATGCTTTCTAGTCACGAGTACTGATGTGTTGAGGGTTCTGTCTTCTATGAATTCTGGGAACCGTGTTCCCATAGACGACACGAAATTGTTATAGATCACTCAACTCTACGGTAGACAGGACTAAATTGGACCGCCTTAGGCCAAGAGCGATCGAGCATACCAACAGTAACAATAAGTAAAATACTGGAAAAGGAAATTTTTAACGTGGAAAATCCATCAACCGGGTGAAAAACCACGTAGTCGGGTCTCTATCGGCCAAACCTCCACTATTTGCTTGTTGATGTACAGAGCTTTCTTGAATTACTTGAGGCCAACATGTCATCTCTCGTTATAATTATGGAGAGAGAATGGGAAGGACTTGGAGGGTGACAGGCCACCACTTATTGAACTATTCTTGCTTACGCTATATTTGGGAGCTTTACGTTGTGGAGGCTTTGGAGTCTTTGATGTTAGCTTGAAGGCGGGAACAACTTGTTGGATTTATACGTCTGGGGATTGAAAGTTTAGGTGGCGCGCTTCGTGCGCCTAGTCCTCTGTGGTTTGTCTTCTGTTGTGCTTAGAGAAATCAAGAGTGACAAATTTGTCGCTATCTGATGAGCTTGCTGCTGAGTCGAGGGCACTGGGAATGTTAGCGTTCTGTGCTTCGGGCTACAATTGAGCGGTCTTTGGCAGGCTCTGAAGTTGCTCTGATAAATGGCTAGCAGTTCGGGGCACATAAACTTTGGGTGCTCTGGTGGACTTGGTTTGCTGGCATGTAGGAGACTTGGTGGTCCCAACGGAGCGTGCAGAGACACGGTTGGAACGGTCTGGATGGCATAGCACTTGCTGAAGGTGAGTGCACAGAGCGCTAGATGGAGGACAGCGCACGCGGCGCTTGCAGGAGGTGAGCGTGGGGGGATCTTGCTAGAGGAGAGCGAGCGGGGCTCTTGCTGGAGGAGAGTGCATGGGGTGCTTGCTGGAGGAGAGTGCGTGGGGTGCTTGTTGGAGGAGAGCGTTCGGGGCGCTTGCTTGAGGAGAGCGTGCAGGGTGCTTACTGGATTAGATCCTATGTGGGGTGTAACACCCCAAGTTTCTGTAGTCAGGAAAAGAGATTACCGTGCGGTGGTAGGATGGTACCACGTGGCGGTAGCATCAGGCATTGAGAGAATTAAGTGAGGCGAGGTGACTCAATGCCTAGTCTACCGCGCGGCGGTAGGTTGTTAGCGCATGGCGTTAGCATTTATTTGGCCGAGCTCTCGGGAAGCTATCGCCCAGCGGTAGAGTTACCGCAGGCGGTAGCTTGGTAATTAATTTTTCAAAGCGCTCGGGTTTCTACTGTGCGGTGGCAATAACTATCGCGTGGCGGTTGCAGGAGCGTTCGTATCGTAACCTTTGCTAGCTACCGCGAGGTGCTAGCATCTTAACGCCCGGTGACAAAGCTATAATGGCATGGCCACATGTCGGGCTGTGATTGGAGGTCCTGGGCAGTTGCGCTCGAATTGAGGCGTTGATTAATGGTACCGCGCGACAATAGTTAGGTACCGCACAGCGGTAGCTTTGTTTATAGTATGGGTTCGGCCGTTTCACTTCATTTTCTTTTGGAGTTGAGAACTTGGTCGAATTTTGGAGGAGGAGGAGCTACGCCGGAAAAGAGATTTTGCCAGCGTTTGAGAATCAGAACTCGTATTTGCGAAGTGAGTTTGGATCTACGGTGGCAAAGCCGCAATGGTCGTGTTCATCCGTCTAGAATTTCTCCTATGGTGCCGAAGCGGACTTCTAGGGTAACGATCCTCTTCCTTTGACATGTGAAGTCCTTCTTTTTGGCATTGGAGGGTAGACACTCCACAAATATGTGGAAGTGATTCTCCCGATAGGTTGATCCATGTATCCCTGGTAGTTTTGCATTTCGATCCGAAATCGAAGTATGAAATAGGCATGCTGTGTGATGCCCATCCGGACAGGTTGGTCTGGATTGGTGATGTATGTATGTTTCATATGTTGGAGAAGACTCCGTGGTTATCATGTAGATTTCGGAGTCGCAGGGTGTGCAGATGGCTGCGTTGAGAGTACTGGATGTAGACTCTAGGAAAACACCGGATTTGGGGGAAGAATCGATAGTCTATCCCCATAATGCGTGGCGGTAGCGCCACCGCCGGTGGTAGCTCCCAGTGAGCATTTTATTGTTTGTTAAGGCCTATTTCTTGGAAACCTTGTGGCTGTTTACTGAAGCCTTTCTCTGGGAGACCTGTGGGCTCTTTTGTGTGGCCTAACTTGTGAGACGTGGGGGCCATGATGGCCTGTCTCTCGAAGACCTGGGGGCAGTATTGTGGAGAGTGAGCTTAAATTGCTCAGCTTTGGTAGCTATGAGTGCTAGCCTAGGATCCTTATAGAGTTATGGAACATACGGAAAAGGGAAAGGGGATGCTGACCCATGTCAGGCCTGCGTGCTAGACGACTTGAGAATGGGATATGGCTGAACTTTACCCTCCCATATGCCGGTCAACTTGGAGTCGTCAATGTGTAAAGCACATGACTTTTCGTAGCACTAGGGCATTGTATCTAGCCTTAGCCCTTGTGAGACTGAAATCTCAAATGTTGTTGACGGTCACATAGAATGGTCATGCGACCCTTGTGGTCCTGTGCACCAAGTATGTGCCCTGAGAGCACGGGGCATTGGGCGTTTGCGCCAACGTTTCTGGCGAATGGTGCTTAAGTTACACGTTTTGACAGCAAATCAATGTTTTATACTAATGCCTACAGGGAAGGAGCACCGCCACCCTGAGTGAGGGGTGGGGTTGTTATAATTTGGCCAGCTAATGCTGACCATTATCATTGTTTGCCACAGTATGGGTGAATGTTTCTTGTAGGTACAACCAAGCCAAGCGGGATTTAGCGGGCTGAAGCCCAAGATTGCTAAGCTGGCCTATAAAGCCCAAAAAAATTACCTGCTTATTTCAATGTTCATGTGTGGCCGTCCTGTGTGCCAATGTATGCAAGACAATTAATTTTGAGTTGAACAATGTAAGGCCTTAAGGCCAAGACCTTATTTGTGTATTTGTTTTACATTCCTAGTTGTGGTAGTAAACATTCATGTTATTGTTGGGTTCTATTTATAACCTCTAAATTACTTCCGCTAGAATGTACTCTGGGTTAGGATACGCAATATTGGATTATGGTTTCAATTTAGTAACTCATTATTCTGTCTGTGGTATATGGCGTCGGGTCCCGGTCGTACCTTCTATTATATGTTATGTGACGGATGGGGAGGTTGCAAAGTTGGTATCAGACTCTGGTGTCGGTCTTTCTTATTTAAATTCGTGGGCAAATTCTTTTAGGGGTGGTGAGCACATGTATGTGTGTTACCATTATGACATAAAAATAACCCTTGAATGTCCACTTAGGAATGAAAATACACATGTTTGAGGAACTTGCTTGTTCTCATAATTGCTTTTTGTCAAATTTTTTGTCGCCTAAGCGAGTATTTCACGATTATAGGTGACTAGCATCGGTGCAGGGCAGTTGTAACGTCAGTACTCCACGGATAGTAGTGCGCCCAATGTCACGCCTACTATACTTCCTTCTACTGAAACCATCTGAATGGTAGCGGAAGAGGTGTTCTCCATGATCAATGCCCAACCGGTGAGACAAGTGTAGCCTCCTTCTCCTAGGTTAGGTCAAGTACCACTTGGCATAGCAGAGCCTATAGTGGCAGATCCAGTAGCGGCAGAGCCCGTAGTCCAGAGGAGAGCAACTGAGAAACAACTAAAGCACGTGATGAGCTTTAACCCATCGGTATTTTTGGGGACTGAGACCCCAACACAAGCTGAGGACTGTATTCTAGGGTGAAGAGAGTCATGTCCGCAACAGAGACTGAGGAGTGGCAGAAGGTTACGATAGTCACTTTCCTTTTGGATAGTGAAGCAAGCTTATGGTGGGAGGAGTTAGAGTTACACCACTTTGCTGGGAGGAAACTTTCTGATATCTCGATGGAGGAGTTATCAAGACTATTTCTAGCACGGTTCATCCCATCAGTGCAGAACATAGCTATGGAGAATCAGTTCCAGAGACTAACTCAGGGTGAAAGTAGCACGTATGACTACCTTCATGAGTTCATGAGATTGGGGTGTTATGCTGGCTCCACTTTTACTGATGAGGAGCGCAAGATCAACCAGTTCTACGAAGGACTGTGTGACGATCTAAGGTTACTACTCGCAGGTCCTATGACGCAATGCTTTCTGGTCTTGGTCAATACAAACCGATCTCTGGAGAAGGATCTGAAGAGAGTTCAAGGTAAGAAGGACTCGGCAGTGAAGAGGTAGGACTTTAAAGTTCCAAGTTCGTCGAAGTCTGGGTACCGAAAATGGAATAAGAAGCTTAAAACTTCTGGACCGACTACTTCATCGATTACTACTGGAGCATCGTCTGGGCGAGGCGGCCCAATTCAGTGTTATAACTATGGAAAACCGGGGTATATAGCCCGCAACTGTTGGAGTGGAAAATCAGAGAAGAAGGCAGGAGCATCGTATGCGGATAAAGGTAAGATAGTGGAGTCAACCGCATCCCATCATTCTCCAACCTAGCCATGAGTCTACAACCTGGGCCAGAAGGAGGCCATCAAGTATGGCAATATGGTGACAGGTATATGTTAGAGTTTTGTAAAGTGTTTGTTTAGGTTAGAGAGTGACCTAGAGGGGGGTGAATAGGTCCAATATAAATCTTTGCTACTTTTAAATCACTGAAATTTCCTAGTGTTGGGTACACTGGAAAATGTGTACAATATTTGGAGAAGCCTCACTTAACTCAATGATATACATCAATGTGTATTTGATGGGATGTTGAGTTTCAATATGCTGGTTAAAGAAATGCAGGAAAATTTTCTAAGTACAAGTGTCGATACTTGTGAGGGAAATGTGTCGACACTAGAAGCAAGATTGTGTCGATATACATGACTTTTGTCGACAAACAAAAATTATTTCAGCAGCAGTTGTGTCAACACCTAGGACTTTTATCGAAACACACTCAACTCCAACTATGTTGAAGATTATAAGTAGTTGTGTCGACACACAGGACTTGTGTCTACACACACTCAAAGTAATCTGTCAACAACAGCTATACTGAGACTGGAAGGCTTATGTCGACACACAGGACTTGTGTCGACACACACTCAAATAAATCTATCAATAATAGATATACTGAGACTGGAAGGCTTGTGTCAACACACAGGACTTGTGTTGACACACACTCAAAAAAATCTGTCAACCACAGCTATACTGAGACTAGAAGGCTTATATCGACACACAGGACTTGTGTCAACACACAGGACTTGTGTCGACACACACTCAAAGAAATCTATCAACAACAGCTATACTGAGACTGGAAGGCTTGTGTCGACATACAGGACTTGTGTCGACACACACTCAAGAAATCTGTCAACAGAAACTGTGTCAAGACTAGAAGCAGTTGTGTCGACACACGGGACTTGTGTCGGCACATCCAACAGAAGCCGTGTCGAGAAGTTTAAGAATGACTGTGTCGACATATTAGGAGCTTTGTCGACATCATCAAGATTTGTGTCGACACATGGTCTATTTGTGTCGACACATCTGAAGTATTATGCTGACAGTTCTCTGCTATGATAGAAGTTCAAGAAGGAGTCAATTGTCAAGACTGAAGATCTGACAACTGTCATAAGTAACAAAGCTGACACATCTGTCAGAGCTATCAGAAGGCCATTATAAACCGGATCAGCCGGTAACCTTGGATGGAATCTATATATAGACCTATTCTATCACAATCAGAAGCACGGAAAAAAAAAATAAGAGAGGGGGACAAGAGACAAACCCAGAAGAAGGCAGATCCTGAAGAGTCTGCTAGAAAAATTTAGATCTAATTTTGAATTCAAGAAGGAAGCTGGATTGAAGATCAACTCCAACTCCAATTGAAGATTAACCTTACTTGGTACAAATTCAAGAAGCTTTGAAGAAGCTAAGACAGGTTGGATCTAAAGTAATCAGATGATGAGTCTTCACTCTCATCCTGTGGAGACTGTTATATCAGTTAGTCCACCCCTTGTGTGTTTGATCCCCTTCAGGCCATTGTGTGTTATAAAAGACCAATGGGCCTTCAGATTTTAGATAGTTTCATTATTTATGAAACTATAGCTGAAGCAGCTTCTGCTTTCAAGTTCTGTCTTGAGGAGCTTTCCGCTCCTGTCATTGCCAGATATCAAGAAGGAGTTATTACCTCCTTCTTGGAAATTAAGTGGACTTCAGTGGAATCTTCAGATAATGCTGTTAAGGAAAATCTTGAATCTGCTAGACCAGATGAAGCTGTGTCAGTTGCTGCTCCAGAAATTGTTCCAGAAGTTGTAGTTGCTGAATCACCTATGCCCTCTACTGTCTGGGATGACACCTCAGGTCCAGACTTGGATTCTCTTATGGCTCAAGATATCTTAGAAGAAGAAAGAGAAAAAGCTTCTCAGAAAGCTAAAGAAAAAGCGGAAGCTTTGATAAAAGATATTGATGATCTATATGCAAAACCTCAGTCCTCACATTCTTAGGATGAGGATGAGGATTCTGTTGACTTAGAAGGAAATAAGAAAAAGAAAAAGATTGCTCAAAAGAAGAGGAAGGCTGTAGCTCTATCTCCTCCAAACCCAGACCATGATGTTCCCTATTATATTCTGAAAGGGATTGATCCTAAGTCTAAAAGATTTGAGGCCTAGATGTGGTATTCCAAAAATACCTAGAAAGCAAGGAAGAAAGGCAGGAAGAACTCTCCTCCTCCTAAGGGGATTCAGAGAGGTCCTCCTCCTCCCTCTACTGGTGCATCAGGAAATGTAGCTCCCAGATCTTCTGCTCCTCTTGCCAGACCAAATCAATCATATATCTATCAAAGGAAGGGCAGGCAGCCTCCTCCCAGCAGTTCTTATAATCAGAGGCAGTCTAGGCATTCAAACATTCCAAGAGAGCAAGTAAAGGAAGTTGTATATCAACAACCAACCTTCTCCCCTCCTCAAGCTCCTAGGTCTCCTCCCAAAAGAAAAGTTTCACCTCCAAAGGAGAAACCAGCTCAAGCTAGGCCATTAGATGCCAAAGGAAAAAGAGTTATATACTCTGATAACTCAAGCAAGAAGTATGTTGAATGTGCTCCTCCATCTAACCTTGTTATTCAAGAGCCAAAAGTTTCAAATGTCAAGCCATCTCAAGAGCAAGCTGAGAGTTTTCTAGCTCAATCAGTAAAATTTAAGACTGTAAATCCATTGGATCCAGCTGATGAAAATACTTATGAAAGTCTAAAGCTTGATCCTAATTTCAAAATGGCTAAACTTCTAGAGTTAGTGGGAGCTGCTCAAATCAGAAAAGCTAAAGCTGAAGGTCAAGATATCTCAAGATTATCTACAATGTCAATGTACAGAAAGAAAGAATCGGATAGGTTCCAAGTTAGTTTAGAAGTTTTTGATGCTTCAAAGTACATGGAAAGACATCCTGAAGCAGTTCTGCCTAAAGCTGGAGAACAAAAGATTATTGGAGAGCAGGACTTGAAGTTATCTAAGAAGGATGCATATCTTCTCCTGCTGCTTCTATTCCCCCTCCAGATTCTATTAATAAATAATTGTGATATTTGTTTTGATTATTTTATTTATTCAAATATGTTTGATGATATATCTATTGTTGTTTTTTTATTCTTATCTGTTTGTATTAGATTTTTTGTTATTTGAGTGACATCACCCAAATAGGGGGAGATTGTTGGTTCCCTAGTTTTGATTTGGGCAATGTCATCTCAATTAGACTTAATTGACCCAAGAATTTTCTATGGTCAATGGTTAGACTAAAGGTTAGTCTACCTTAGGTTAGGTTAGAATAGACCCAGAAAGGTTAGTTGATCAAGGATAGAAATGAAAATTGGTTAAGTATAAATGTGTTCGACGATAGTCGAATCTCGTTCTACGATCTTCGATTGATGACCGACGATCTCAGAGTTATATGAACTCTGAAGTGGCCTCGATGATCTTCTTATTCAGATCGACGATTGTGTAGCCTTGGTCGACGATCTCTGTTAAGACAGTTTTTCTTCAGGTCGACGATCTCCTTGTTCAAATCGACGATCTTCGATCTATGGTCGACGATTTATATATGTTATTATCAATATTCATTTCATTTGATCCCCTGTTTTATTTCCTCTTGTTTAAGACATATTTTATTCAGGATATTCTGCTTAATTTAACGCTTATACTCTTTTGCTTATTTGCAATACTCCTTATGCATTAATTAAGAGTTTTGGCAGAATAAAGTCGTTTGTTTTATTAGAGGAAATTGTGGATTCTTTACAGCTGTAATATAGCCGTTAGGCTTTGTTTCCTGTGCCAATTTGTAAAGTCAAATTGATAGGATATTTTTAATATCCTTAATTCCTTTTTGGGAATGACAGAAAAGATTATAGCTGCAGTTTCCTTATTTGATTTATTGTATTATTTTGAAAGATTTTTTAAGTGCAGGGCTCGAGGTATTGTTAAAACAAGAGAGGTCTCGATATTAGCAGTGCAGTTGGCTGAATTCAAAATATATACAACCCAGAATATTCTAACAACAGATACATAACTAGAACTCTCAAGAAAAAAAAGTTCTTCTTCTTCTTCTTCCGGAGTTCATCTTGTCTTCAGGAAAACCAATACTCAGAGTTCAAGCTTTCAAGAAGAAGAACCTTCCAAGATTGCTGAACATCATTGCTGCAAACCTCCCAGATTGCAAAAGCTGCTGAAGAAGAACATTCATAAAAATCTTGATTCTTCTTCAAGGCTGCATCAGAAAGACATTCAAAGCAATCTGGAGATCCTGCACCCTGAAGCAAAGCTTCTTCCTGGACATTCTCTATGTCAGGGGGAGCTTTGATATTCTCAGAGCAATCCACTAGCTTCTCTGAACACAGAGAAGACATTTTTAATCCTTCTTTTAACCTCCTTGTAAAAGGGTTATTACTCCCTTCAAAAGTGAACTACTAGTGGCAGGGCACCTGATCAAAAACCTGTGTTTGGTTTTTGGGCACCTGATAAAAAGCCTGAAGGGTCTTTAGATCTACCTGAAGCAGATCTACTGGTGGCAGGGCACCTGATCAAAAACCAGGAGTGGATTCCTACCAGGGTGGTAGAAGAGTGGATGTACCTAATTGGGGAACCACTATAAAGCTCTTGTGTTGTCTGGTTGCTTATTTTAATTAATACACTGTGGCTGTGATAGTTTTAACTAGGTTGCTAATTGTTGTGTTAGGATAAAAGCTCAACTGAAACTTCAGTTAGCTTCTCCTTTTATTCACTACACTCTATTAGGCTATAGGTTTAAAGCTTTTAATTTTCTATTCCGCAAATAACTCTAAGAGAAGTGTTTTGAGTCTCTTTCTTTTTGAATACTCTATTCACCCCCCCCCCCTCTAGAGTAGTAAGTATCTTATCCCCTTACTTTCAGGGTTTACCTTAAAATCAAACAGTTCAAGGGTGTGTCGAGGATTCATCAGGTAAAAAAGCTAAGTCTTAGATACCTTGGGCCGTTTGAGGTTTTAGAGCGCGTTGGTGAAGTCGCTTATCGATTTAAGCTTTCAACAGAGCTTAGTGGTCTGCATGACATATTCCACATATCTGAGTTGGGAAGGTAGTGCAAGAGCCTGCACAAGTGTTTGCGGCGGATCAAGTGCCGGTTGATTGTGGGTTGACAACGAGGGTCAAGCCCATTCGTATTGAAGACTCGGAAGTTAAGCAACTTCGCAATAAATCTATCAGGATGGTCAAGGTCTATTGGGACAACTGTTGTCAAGAGGAGCTATCGTGATTGAGACGACGGCCCCCAACATGTTGAAGACGATGACAGCATGCTCATGGAAGATCCTTCTCCATCTCCAACCAAGGATTTGCAGCGCAAGACGGCCAATGAATGGAGACGGCTAATAATATTTTTATTTGAATCATTTAGTTCTTTATTTGCAATGTTTAGTTCTTGCTTATAATGTCTAATTTTATGTGTGTGATGTATTTTTTTATTTTTGAGCTGTATATAGCCAAAACTATGTTGTACGCCTATATATAGGCCATGTATTGTTTCTTGTTGATTAGAGAATAAATGATAAGAAAAAGTGAAACCCTAACCTCCTTTGAGAATCTCTCCCTCTTCCTCCAGAATTCAGCCAGGTCTTTCCTCTCCCTCTACTAGCCACCAACCTCCTCTCCTCCTCTCCTCCTCCCCCTCTCTTTGGCCGTCGGCTACCTTTCCCTCCTCTCTCTCTATTCAGCCTCCTCTCCACTTCCTCCTCCCTCACCTTTCCTCTCTAAAGAAATTGACCCCTTCCTCTACACAAATCCGACCACCCTCCTATCCCCTTCAATCACTCAGCCTACCACCACCTTCAACCCGAGCAGCCCTCCTTCTCTACAAACCGACCACCATCTTCAACACCAAAACCTGACCACCTTCAACCCTACAAAATCCGACCACCCTCATTCCCTACCAAAATCGACCAACCTCTTTCCATTTGGTTGAAATTCGGCCAAGGCAAAGATCCCCCCTTGTGGATTACAACTCTGGCGTGAAGCTACGAAGGCGGACGAGTTTTCTCTCCATCTGGCGTGACTCCGGCGGAGCCGTTGAAGAATGATCCAGAGAATAGTGAGTCGGAATCATCCATTCCAATTAGGTAGCGAAACCTTCCTACTTGTGTGTTTTTTCCCTCAAGATTAATTTTTGTGGTGGAATACTTTGATGTTGAATGTTGATAGCATTAATTTTATCGTGGTTTCTTTGATTGATTTTGTTGTTTATCCTTATTTTATTTAAGTTAAGGAGGTTTGGCGACCCTTCGTTTTCTTTTTGTCGGGAGAGATCTACCGTTTCCGAATCGCAAATTTTGGTAGATCTCTTTTGGTATAACCATCGCTCGATCGGACCGGGTGGGTCCTTTTTGCCAGAAATAATATTGGCATATAGCCTATATTCGATCCTACTTGGTTTGGCTACCCGAACGTTAGCATCTAATTAATATAATTGCATAGTGTGTGCGCCACATTGGAGAATTTGTGCGAGTGTAGAATTTGATCGTAGAGAGGCCATCGTGTTTAGTCCGTTGATTTTACGGTGTCGACGTGTGAGCCTGCATCAATTTGGTATCAGAGGGAGGTTCACGTCAATTTCCTAATTGGCACCCTCCCCCTTTTATAGTACGCTGACACGCACTTGCATGTTTTCATTGCCTAAATAATAAAATAAAATTTTAATTTTTGGTCTACAAATAGCGGCCTATATTTTTTTTCTGCAAAAAAAATAAAAAAAAAATTATTTAATAATCTTCATATTATTTCCAGCAAGAAAATAAAAATTTATATTTATTACCCTAGTTGCTAAGCGGGAACAAATCCGTCTATCTTAGATTATATGGGTCAGAATCCTTAATTCATTGCATGAGCACAAGAATCAGATCGAGTTTTCTCTCCAGTTCTCACTGATATTGCCTATGACATTTACGCTTCCCGTTTAGACTATTGGTATGATAAAGCAATGGCTAATCATACCCCAACCTTGCCATCATACCCTAGGAATTCCAACTGTCCCCACCCTATTCTTCGCACTAAGAGTGAGATATTCATGTTTGATGGTTATGGGAATTCTCAAAATTTTAGGGACTGGCTTAAGTGGGTAGAACTTTATTTTGATTGTAACGAATGGTACGACCACCAAAAGGTTAACATCACCCGAGAGCGGTTAATAGGTCAAGCCCAGGTATTTTGGTTAAAAAAGAGCGTCGTTTTGGTAGTTATAAACATACTTGGCGGGCAATGCGTAGCCTACTCTCGGATCAATTTGATCCCGCCTATCTCCGCACTACTAACACCAAGCCTGTGAGTGAGTATCGTTATGGCACTAGTCCCATACCTGCCTATAGGAATGATTATAAACCTAATGCTAGATTAGTTCCCCCAAAAGGTCGGCCTGCCCTTAGTGTGCTTACTCCCATCTTTAGGGAGACCATTCCTAATAGATCATATGTCTTGGACTCAAAAGATGTTTCTACTAGAGCTTTGTATCCTTTAGCCTCGACGTCTAAGCCCCTTGAGATAGTGACTGATACGTTTGAGGATTCTGATGTGGATATAGTATCTCTTGATCCTGAGGATGACCAACTAGATGAGAGTATTCCTTCACGTACGATAGTGCCCGATGAGTCTGATGATTCTGACAGTGAGGGAATCCCTAGTGATTTAGAAGATGATGTATGGGATGATTACCTTCTGATCTGTGAGAGTATTCTATTACCTATTACATGCCCTGCTAGTGTTGTATCTGATCACCCTAGTATTTAGTGCCCTCTTTAGGCTACGATCCCCATCGTGTTAGAGTCTATGATCGCACCCACTGAGATTGTTTCTGAGTTATCTGAGGAGCCTGAGAGTGAGGATGTTCCTAGTGTTATTATGGATGATTTACCTTATGAGGGAAGGTTAGTTTTGGATGATATTAGTGTTGAGAACCCGAATGATATCTCTTTGATGTTATCACCATTGTCTGAAGCTACTTGTGGATTAGAAATTTTGTCGGGTTCAATTTTTCCTATTTTTCAGACCTTTAGTGATTCTGATTTGGATGATATATCTAGTGCGGAAAAATTTTCTAGTGAGGAAGTTATACTTGTTGATGACGTTATTGATATAGACCCGGATGAGAGTTCCATGATTTTGTCACCATTGGATGAAATTTATACTGATTTGGATTTTATCCCGAGTTTGATTTTGCCAACCCTTCCTCCTGATTATTTTCCCATATTAGTTGACTTTTTAGGGCGTGGAACCGGTAGTTCTAGTATGAGTTTTTGTGTGATGCCCACTATATTAATTCCTACATTAGCGTTGTATAAGCGTATAGATATTACTAGGTTGAGCGCATTAGTATTTGGTCTTTTCACCGCACCTCGTAGATCTAACTACACGTCACCTTTGACAGTTCATTTTTCTAGGTGTCCGTCTACGGTTCTGTCCTCGACTATTTCTGACCCTTTGGCTATTGTGCCTCTGGATGTGGTGCCCCTAGAAATACTTACATACCACACTCGGTCGCACGCATTTACCCATCGCCTTTTGATGACCCTCATTTCCACACGTTAGTGCCTATAGAAAATCCCCTTGAGTTGTATCGCTTGCACATCCTTTCACATCCGGGAGCGTCCAACTCCATTATTTATGATGAACGGTTCTCCTTGGCATATCTTCATGCCAAGCGTGAAAATATTACATATAAAATTAAAACTGCGAGTTTGGAGCCCATTAAAATCATCTTTGAATATAAGGCTCTCGTGCCACCAGACTTAACCCAATTATCCTCCGTATTTGGGTTAAGTCATGTAGCACATGGGTTCACTCCTCACGGTAGTAAGATACTTAGGCGCACTTTAAAAAATTACTAAATATAGTTGCGTCTTATTGCTTACATGCTAGTTTATCACCAAATGAGATCGTGCACAGATATAAAACACCAGTGCCATTTGACTTGATTTCGCTACCTCATATTATAGGTCAAGTCAATTCGCACAAGATTTTGTCGCTCATGCTCATAATTTATATAAGCACATTAGTGAAGCGCTAACCACACAATATACATGTAACGGCCTCCCCAGTACCACGCTCGTAAGAATGGCCGCCGACACCCCCAACATCCAACTCGAAAGGGTTCAGCCTAACCAGGTCTGCAGGCCATGTACCCCAACCCCTCTCCGCGCCTGTTTTTCAGCAACGGTGGGTCGTTGCCACTGGGGATCGAACCCAGGACCTTGTTAAGTGACTCTTTACCACAGCTCTCATTACCAACTGCAGCTCAGTTGGTGATGAGAGTTGTGGTAAAGAGTCTCTTATCAAGGTCCTAGGTTCGATCCCCAGTGACAACAACCTACCGCTGCTGAAAAACAGGCGTGGAGAGGGGTTGGGGTGCATGGCCTGCAGACCTGGTTAGGCTGAACCCTTTCGAACTTGATGCTGGGGGTGCCGACGGCCGTCCTTGCGAGAGTGGTGTTGGGGAGGCCGTTACAAAAAGTGCACTTTTTATTGTAATGCCCCTAGCGGATCCAACGTGACAATGCCACGGCTCCGCTCTAGGCGACGCTACCGGGCTGCAGCCCAAGCACCCCAACCCCTCTCCCTCCATAGGCGGGTTGTTGGTGGCCACAACCTCCCTTTGAAGAGCGAACTCGGTAGTTAAGTTGGGTCGTACGGGGACATCCCAGGAGGTCACCCATCCCAGTACTGCTCTTGCCAAAGCACGCTAAACTATGGAGTTCTTTCAACTCTCATCACCAATTGAGCTGCAACTCAATTGGTGATGAGAGTTGAAAGAACTCCATAGTTAAGCGTGCTTGGGCGAGAGCAGTACTGGGATGGGTGACCTCCTGGGAAGTCCATAGTTAAAAGAACTCAGTTGGTGATGAGAGTTGAAAGAACTCCATAGTTAAGCGTGCTTGGGCGAGAGCAGTACTGGGATGGGTGACCTCTAGGGATATCCCCGTACGACCCAACTTAACTACTGAGTTCGTTCATCAAAGGGAGGTTGTGGCCACCAATAACCCACCTATGGTGGGAGAGGGGTTGGGGTGCTTGGGTTGCAGCCCGGTAGCGACGCCTAGAGCGGAGCCGTGACATTGTCACGTTGGATCGGCTAGGGGCGTTACAATAAAAAATGCACTTTTTGTAACGGCCTCCCCAGCACCACGCTCGCAAGGACGGCCGCCGGCACCCCCAGCATCTAGCTCAAAAGGGTTCAGCATAACCAGGTCTGCAGGCCATGCACCCCAACCCCTCTCCGCGCCTGTTTTTCAACAGCGGTGGGTTGTTGCCACTGGGGATTGAACCCAGGACCTTGATAAGAGACTCTTTACCATAGCTATCATCACCAACTGGTTAGGCTCTTATCAAGGTTCTGGGTTCGATCCCTAGTGGCAACAACCCACCGCTGCTGAAAAACAGGCGTGGAGAGGGGTTGGGGTGCATGGCCTGCAGACCTGGTTAGGCTGAACCCTTTCGAGCTGGATGCTGGGGGTGCCGACGACCGTCCTTGCGAGTGTGGTGCTGGGGAGGCCGTTACAAAAAGTGCACTTTTTAAAAGGAACCTATTTGATAGCTCACCCCATAACCATGTATTTCATTTCAAGTGTAAATATGACTATAATTATACCTCTTACCATCCTCCCATGAAGGTCCAAGATCATATGCCCTTACTATTATGCTTTAAGGTGCAAGGGCCTAATTAAACTCAAAATGATTTAGGTGGTGTGCCTAAGTCTAACTACCATCAAATTTCTACCTAGGGCATTCTTCCACCCTAGAATCACATGGACTAAACCATGTGACCATACAAAGACATGCCACCCTAAGTCCTTCACAAGCCCCCATAGTTTAACCCTTAGCGTTTGAACTAGGGTCCTAGGACAAACCCCACCCCAATTCATCTCAAATTCCATGAGGGGATATTATTACTGACCATGGGTCTCTGGCCAAAGTCCCAACCCATTTGGGTGAGAATTGGCCCCACCATGCCCCAAAGATTCCTTGCCCTAATTTTCCCTTAAAAGACCAAACTTAGGTCACCCCAAATCCTATTAAAATCAAACCCAAATGGGCTGCAATTTTTATCATAGCTAAATAATAACCCTAAAAATCAGCAACCAAAATTTTGGAGACTTTTGAGGTCATTTGATCCTCCAATTAAATCCTACATGTATTATTAAATTTTTACAAAAACTATAGAAATATTATATCAAAAAATTCCTATTTTTGGTTATGTTGTTGATTTAGCTAAGAATGTGCCCCACCCAAAATTTCACACCATTTGGATGGCTGGATTGTTGAGGGCACTCAATTTATTCTCTGATCTACCCTATGTATAGATCTCACCAAAAGGTGTGTTGTGGTCTAACCAGGACTCCAAATTAGTTCAAACCAATTTTAAAATAAAATAGACTCCTAGGTCTACAATTTTCATGTTAACCAATTCTCCTGAATCAGCCTCTATGTATTTTTAATATTTAATTCAAAACCACCCTAAAACTGTGACAGAAATGAAATAACATTAAATATATAAAATCAACTCAGCACGAATCCTAAAGCGCCTAACCGATGGCATCCGGTTGTCTTCAACCTCCAGCCGACAGCTCATATCAACCCGTCCTGGGCTGACTTGCGGGCCGATTTCCCGGCCACCCGGTCCCTTCTCCGGCCGGCCATCACCACCACCACCTTCGTGGAGGTGGTGGCTACCCCCAGCCGGCGGCACGGCCGCCGGAGACAACTATTCCGGCGAACCCGAGAGGGAGAATTCCAGCAAAATTCCTAAATTTCAAGTCTTGGATCGGGCTCAATTGAGCCCGATCCTTGCCCAAATCAATTCCTAAGATCTACCCATGAAGAGAGGAGAGGAGGAGGACCACCTTGGAGGGCTGGAGGCGGGTCGATCTCCGAGTTGCCATTACCGTCGGTGAAGCTTTTCGAGCTCTACAACAGTACAGCCAAGTACCTCGAATCCTTCAGGTAAAGTGTAGAAACTTCCCTCCTGAGTCCAGGGATGCTTTTAAGATGGTCAGATGGGGATGGGAGGGGGTGTAACTCCCATGGCCATGAATGGCCATTAAGGGCCAATTTCGGTTTCACTCCTATTAATGGGCTGAGCCACCCCTCTGGCTGGGAAACTACAGGAAATCCTTCCCCTTCCTCAGAGTAACTGAACCCAATCTTAATGGGTGGCCCTTGGCTGCCCTAAGCCATGAATGGCCTTCTCCATCTTCTCTCTCTCATCCATTAATGGAGTTTTCTCTCTCCTGCCCATCCTAACTGAAATTTTCCCCTCCTTCAGCCTATTAGCACCCCACTAATCATAATAATAACATGGTTAGGTCAGCCCAAGTGGGGGAAGTTGGTTTGAGCTTGAGTTAGCCAATCTAGGCTAATTTGACTCTACCCTTGTATAGAGTTGACTTTGCTCAACATGATCATTAGGGTTGACTCCAATGAGTCCTTAGTGACCCATTGACCTCCCCCAAGGTTTAGGTATGGTTTGGTAGGGCTGAATTTGCACCTTGAGGGTCATTGACCCCTTAATAAGGGCACCTTGACCATTTTAGGGTTTGAGTTGACTTGGGTCAACTCAAGCTTAGGGTTTACCCCAATTAGCCCCTTGATGACTCATTGACCCCACTTTAGGTCTAGAGGGACCTTGATAGGGTTAGTTGAGTTTACTAAGGGCACCCTGTCCTCCTTTAGGCCCTTTGCCCAATATAGGCCTAAGTTGGTCCTTGGTCAATTTGACCACCTGTAGTTGACTCCTATGAGCCTTTAGGGTTTTGTTGGGCCTTTCCAAGGGTTGGTGAGGTCTTGGAATCAAGGTGACATCACTTGATCATCCTACCCTACGGTTTGGGAATCTACTATTTGCAGACCAAAGTGACTTCAACTATGCTCCTAAGTCCACTTTTTTCTCCTAGGTTCTTTAGGGTTTTATCATGACCTGGTCATGACAAAACCACTCCTATGGGAGGTCTAGTTGTCTGAGGGATGTTACAATACATCTTATAAATTTCATGTTTACTTACATAAAAGAGCGTCTCACTATAAGGTTGGCGATTTAGTTTTGGTGCATCTCGTCCCTGAACGGATGCCTTCGGGCACTATACAAAATTTGGCAAATCGGCGAGCTGGACCTTTTCGGATATTAAAGAAATTAGGAGAAAATGCATATCTTTTTTAGTTACCAACTGATTCGGGTATTTCCCCTGTTTTTAATGTTTTTGATTTAACGTCATATGTTTCTCTATCACTTGAATTAACTTCCTGTCCGTTTAGTTCTACTGCATTTTCTAATGGGTTGGGGGTGAGCTTGTTTCTAGATCGCTCTCTCCATCAGTCTCCAATGGAGGTACGTTGATTGTTGATGAAGAAACTTTTTCTCCTTTATTGTCTAATATTTTTCCAAGGTTCCCCAGGACCACCTTTTTGCATGACAGGATACTCCAAGATATAGTGCTCTCCTCTCCAAGTGGTGATGTTTGTCGCTACTTGATTTGATGGCATGATCGTCCAGCTTCCGATGACTCTTGGCTTCTTGAATCGGAGGTGGCTCTTTTGGATGATGCTCTCCTGCGTCGGTACTTTCAGACCAACTCATCGGTGATGAGTACTTTTGAGCAGGGGAGGATTGATGGAGATGACGGCCCCCAACATATTGAAGACGATGAAGGCATGCTCGCGGAATATCCTTCTCCGTCACCAACCAAGGATTTGTGGTGTAAGATAGCCAATGAATGGAGACGGCCAATAATATTTTTATTTGAATCATTTAGTTCTTTATTTGCAATGTTTAGTTCTTGCTCATAATGTCAAATTTTATGTGTGTGTTGTATTTTTTTATTTTTGGGATGCATATAGCCAAAACTATGTTGTAAGCCTATATATAGGTCATGTATTGTTTCATGTTAATTAGAGAATGAATGATAAGAAAAAGTGAAACCCTAACCTCTTTTGAGAATCTCTCCCTCTTCCTCCAAAATTCGGCCAGGTCCTTCCTCTCCCTCTCCTAGCCGCCAACCTCCTCTCCTCCCCTCTCTTTGGCTGCCAGACACTTTTCCATCCTCTCTATCTATTCGTCCTCCTCTCCACTTCCTCCTCCGTCACCTTTCCTCTCTAAAGAAACCCGACCCCTTCCTCTACACAAATCCGACCACCCTCCTATCCCCTTCAACCACTCTGCCTACCACCACCTTCAACCCGAGTAGCCCTCCTTCTCTACAAACTGACCACCATCTTCAACACCAAAACCCGACCACCTTCAACCCTACAAAATCCGACCACCCTAATTCCCTATCAAAACCGACCAACCTCTTTCCATTTGGGTGAAATTCGGCCAAGGCAAAGATCCCCCCTTGTAGATTCCAACACCGGCGTGAAGCGACGAAGGCGGACGAGTTTTCTCTCCATCCGGCGTGACTCCGACGAAGCCATTGTAGAACGATCCAGAGAATAGTTAGTCGGAATCATCCATTCTGATTGGGTAAAGAAACCTTGCTACTTGTGTGTTTTTCCCTCTAGATTAATTTTTGTGGTGGAATACTTTGACGTTGAATCCTGATAGCATTAATTTTATCGTGGTTTCTTCGATTGATTTTGTTGTTCATCTTTATTTTATTTATGTTCGAGAGGTTTGGAGACCCTTCGTTTTCTTTTTGTTGGGAGAGATCTACCATTTTCGAATCGCAAATTTTGGTAGATCTCTTTTGATATAACCATTGCTCGATCGGACCGGGTGGGTCCTTTTAGCCGGAAAGAATATTGGCATATAGCCTTTATTCAATCCTACTCGGTTTGGCTACCCGTACGTTAGCATCTAATTGATCTAATTACATAGTGTGTGCGCCGCGTTGGATAATTTATGCGAGTGTAGAATTTGATCGCAGAGGGGCAATCGTGTTTAGTCCGTTGAATTTACAGTGTCGACGTGTGAGCCTACATCATGTCGTGGGAGCGTGAATAAACCATGAAGGCGGAGTTCCCCAAGCTTTTCGTTTGAGGTATACTTTCGCAGTATTGATACACTTTCTTTTTCCTGTAATGTGCAATTTCGGGACGAAATTCTTTAAGTGGGGGAGATTTGTAACTCCCCAAGTTTCTGTAGTTAGGAAAAGAGATTATCGCGTTGCGGTTGGATGATACCGCATGGCGGTAGTGTTAGGCGTCGAGAGCGTTGAGTGAGGCGAGGTGACTCAACGCCTAGTCTACCGCACGGCGGTAGGTTATTAGCGCGTGGAATTAACATTTATTTGGCCGAGCTCTCGGGAAGCTATCACCCAACAGAAGAGTTACTGCAGGCGGTAGCTTGGCAATTAATTTTTCAAAGCGCTCGGGTTTCTACCGCGCTGTGGTAGTAGCTATCACATGGTGGTAGCAGGAGCGGTCATGTCATAACCATCGCTAACTCCCGCGAGGCGCTAACATCCTAATGCCCGATGATGGCAAAGTTGTAATGGCGTAGCCATGTGTCGGCCTGTGATTGGAGGGCCTGGGAGTTTGCGATCAAATCGAGGCATTAATTAATGGTATCGCGCGGCGGTAGTTAGTTACCGCGGCGAAAGCTTTGTTTATAGTACTGGTTCGCCGTTCCACTTCATTTTCCTTTGGAGTTAAGAACTTGGCCGGATCTTTGGAGGAGGAGCAGCAGCGCCGTAAAGGAGATCTCGCCACCGTTTGAGATTCGAAACTCAGATTCACGAAGCAAGTTCGGATCTATGGAGGCAAATCTGCAACGGTCATTTTCATCCGTCTAGAATTTCTCCTATGGTGATGAAGCGGACTTCTAGGGTAATGAACCTATTCCTTGGACATGGGAAGTCCTTCTTTTTGGTATTAGAGGGTAGACACTCCACGAACACGTGGAAGTGGTTCTCCCGACGGGTTGATCCGTGTATCCCCGGCAGTTTTGCATTTCGATCCGGAATCGAAGTATGGAATCAGCATGCTATGTGAAGCCATTCCGGACAGGTTGGTATGGATTGGTGATGTTTGTATGTTTTGTAAGCTGGAGAAGACTCTGTGGTTATCGCGTAGATTTCAGAGTCGCGAGGTGTGCAGATGGCTGTATTGAGAGTATTGGATGTAGACTCCAGGAAAACACCCGATTTGGGGGAAGAATCGATAGTCTATCCCCATACCGTGCGGCAGTAGCTCCCAGTGAGCGTTGTATTGTTTGTTGAGGCCTGTTTCTTGGAAACCTTGTGGTCGTTTGCTGAAGCCTGTCTCTGGGAGACCTTTGGGCTATTTTGTGTGGGCTGTCTTGTGATACCTGGGGGCCATGATGGGCTGTCTCTCGAAGACCTGGGGGCCAGTTTTGTGGAGCGTGAGCTTAAATTGTTCAGCTTCGGTAGACATGAGTGCTAGCCTAGGATCCTTACAATGTTATGGATCATGCGGAAAAGGGAAAGGGGATGCTGACCCACGTCGGGCCTACGTGCCATACGACTTGAGCACATGATATGGCTGAACTGTACCCTACCCTATGCCGGTCAACTTGGAGTGGTCAATGTGTAAAGCACATGACTTGTCGTAGCACTTGGGCATTGTCTCTTGTCTTGGCCCTTATGAGACTGAAAGCTCAAACGTTGTTGACCGTCACAGAGAACGGTGGTGCGAACCTTGTGGTCCTGTGCACAAAAAATGTTCCCTGAGAGCACGGGGCATTGGGCATTTGCGCCAACGCCTGTGGCGAATGGTGCTTAAGTTGCACGTTTTGATAGCCAATATATGTTTTATACTAATGCCTGCAGGGAAGGAGCACTGCCACCCCGAGTGAGTGGTAGGTTCATTATAATTTGGTCTGCTAATGCTGACCGTTGCCATTGTTTTCCACCATACAGTGGAATTTTTCTTACAAGTGCAGCCGAGCTAAGTGGGATTTAGCGGGATGAAGCCCAGGATTGCTAAGCTGGCCCATGAAGGCCAAAGCGAATTACCTGCTTATTTTAATGTTCATTAGTGGCCGACCTACGTGTCAATGTATGCAAGACATTTAATTTTGAGTTGAACAATGTAAGGCCTTAAGGCCAAGACCTTATTTGTGTATTCGTTTTACATTCCTATTTGTGGTAGTGGACATTCATGTTGTAGTTGGGTTCTACTTATAACATCTAAATTACTTCCGCTAGAATATACTCTGGGTTAGGATACGCAATATTAGATTATAGTTTCAATTTAGTAACTCCTTGGTCTATCTGTGGTATATGGCGTCGGGCCCCAGCCGGACCTTCCGTTATATGTTATGTGACGGACGGGGAGGTTATATTGGGTACTTGCTGGAGGAGAGTGCATGTGGGGTGCTTGCTGGAGGATAGCACGCGCAAGAACTCCTGAGTAAAAGGCATGCGCGCGAGCGCGCATGGAAGAAGCGCATGCAGGAGCACGCACGGAAGAAGCGGGCAAGATTGCGCAAGGAAGGGGCCCCCGCGGGAGCCCGCAAGGAAGGGACGTGCACGAGATTATGCAAGGAAGGGGTGCACGCAGGAGCCCGCAAGGAAGGGGTGCGCGCGGGAGCGCACATGAAAGAGGCGCTCGATGAAACACGTAAGGAAGGGAAGCGGTGGAGAGAGAGATTCCTAGGAGGAGTAGAGAGAGAAAATTCATAGGAGGGTTTTCCGGCCGTGGAAAAGATGAAAATGAGAGGGAGAGGGGTTTTTTTGTGATGGCGCACCCCCTCCACCTCTACTTGGAGACGATGCTGACGATGATGAGGTTGACCCGGTTGCTGAGGCGATTCAACTGAAGGACGTGAGGCGTCACGATGATGCTAGCGGAAGGCTACGTTACAACCTCCGTCCGCGGCGCGCAACATTCGCCGCACCGCATTAAAACATTTCCCTTTCATGCTTTATTATTTCTATTTTAGGAATATAAAATTATCCAAGTTTGAAGTGATAATTTTATATTCAATATTGCACTTTTTATTTTTGCATTTGGACAATATTTTTATTTGGTGTGCATTTAACCATTTGGATGGATGAGATTACATCTCCATCATGAATGGTTAAGGCTTGTTTGTAACTCCTATTTAAGGAGGCCATGTTATGAGATCATTAGTGAAAAATTAAAACCCTATTCCTCTCTTTGAGAATTTCGGCCAAGGAGATTGCCTCTCATTGCCGCCGCCCCCCCTCTAGTGGTGTGAAGCCGCCGGCCCCCCTTTGCTCCCTCCATCCGGTTCGGTGCGACTCCGGCGCGGCTTCCACCGGTGCGACTCCGTGGAAGAAGGTTGCAAGCCCTTCGGTGTGACGCCGGTGGATCCATGGAGAGAGTGAATCTCCCACAATTATCTTGTGTGAACGTTCTCCGGTTGGGTAAAATTTCTCATCCCTCCTTGTGTGATTTCTTCTAATTAGTTGTGGTGGATCGCAAATCGTTTTATCCGCTTTGTTAAATCAATCGCTGCACTTTTCATCTCGAAATCGCCGTTGCTAGGCTTTTTATTTCCGGATCGGGTGGATCCTATTTGCCGGAGCGGATCTTGGCCTATAGCCTTGGTTTTGCTCCCAAAAAGGTTGGCAATCTTTATGTTAATTTGGGGAACGATCCGACTCAAATTTTGATCGCTATTTTCGAGTCGACCAATCCTCCTTGTTATTTTTATGCGCTGCGTTTGTGACGAGGAAATATTGTGAGCGATAGGTGCTGTGTAGGTGCGATAGTTCTAAGACGATATTAGGCGAGGAGTGAATTATTTCCGTAGAGATTTCCGATTCCGGACATCCCTACATCAATTTGGTATCAGAGGCGGTCGTTTCAACTCCCAAGTTGCAAACATCCTCTCTGCGTTCTTCGTTGGTTGATATGAACTTTCAAAAATATGAAATTTTCGGGTTGGTCTGCATTTAGTAAATCCTTTGGAATTTTAAAACTTGTCAAAAAAATCTGAAAAAATTTCTGTAGCTTCCTAACCTTATTTCCAGTAACATTAAAACAGAAAATTTTTTGATTCGGCCGCGTTAAGTCTGCCTGCAAATTAGAACATCGTAATTCTGTCCAAATCTGTCCAGTTGGTCTGCAAATAGCAGGCTGAAATTTTTATTTTTTCAGCAAAATTTCAAAAAAAAAAATTTTAACGATCTACGTGTTTCTCACATCACGCTTGTCAAAAAAAAATTTATTTTCTTTCTAGCTACAGCCCTAGGAAAAATTATCTTTCATAATTTTCTGGGTCTTGCATGCGCACAAGACTAGGCACGGAGTATTCGGCACCGTCTACGTCTAGGATGGCTGAGAACGAATACGAAATTCGTAACACTGAAGCGATAGCAGGCCTTCGTAACGATATGGCGGAACTTAGGGCCACCTTAGCACAGATTTTACAAAATCAAGCTAGGCCACCCCCACCTCCCGCTAATGTTGAGTTGCCCCACCGGCGCCAACATATTTCCGATTCGGATTCGGATGGCGACTCCCCACGGGTGCCCCCTCGAGGCAATCGCCACGGGCGAGAGTTTGATATTACAAGGGCCATCAAAATTGATGCCCCCACTTTCGATGGTATGGGAGATCCACAGAATTTCCTCACATGGATAGTGGACATGGAATGCTATTATGATTGGCACCATCTTACGGACCCCCAAAAGGTCCAAGTTGCCAGGATGAAGCTAACCGGTCGCGCCAAAACTTATTGGCTGAATGAAGAGCGTAGGCTAGGGACTGGGGACGGAGACCCGATTATTGGATGGACCGTCATGAAGAATTTGCTGACCGATCAGTACGTCCCCGCGTACCATCGGACACAAATGTTTGACGAGCTCGCCTCCCTGCGGCAAGGCTCCAATTCTGTATCAGAGTACATGGGAGAATTAAAGGACCGGTTGGTGCGTTGTAACCTGAGGGAGATCCCCGAAGTCACCCTTTCTAGGTTTCGTAAGGGGCTTCAACCCGATATTCAGCGGAAGCTCTTGCGTTATGGCCACACTGATTTGAACACCACATTCAATGCCGCCCTCGACATTGAAAAACACTTAGCCTCTAAGGCTCACTCCCGTTATTCTCATGCGAAAGGAAAATCCTCTACCGGAGCATCTTCCTCCACCTATCAAGATAAGGGGAAGTACCGGTCGGCCGAGTCCAAGTCTGTCGTGATCACGGCTAGGAACACCAAGAACCCCGCGAGTGAACGCATTCCAATCGGAAAGGTTAGCAAGACTAACGCCACATGCTATTCTTGCGGAATTCAAGGTCATTATGCCTTCGAATGCCCAACGAAGACTAAAGCCATAGCCCTTTTAGAGTCGACGACCGATCTTGCGGATTATGTTTATGAGGCTGCTGAGGAGAGCGACCCGGAAGGGGTCCCAAGTGACTTAGAGGACGATCACCCCCTTATGGTGATGCGTTGTATCTTGGCCACCCCTCGACCATTAGATGAATGGAAAAGGACGAGCATATTTTCCCTGATTTTTAAGAGTGGCGAGAAACTCTGCAAGCTGATTGTTGATAGTGGTAGCTGTGTGAACGTTGTATCTGAGAACGCCATAGCACGTATGTCCTTGACCACGGAACCACACTCGACCCCATATAAGGTCGCTTGGATCAACAAGATCTCCGTACCTGTTACCAAGCGATGCCTGGTCCCACTCTTATTCAAATCCTACGTTGATGAGGTGTGGTGTGATGTCCTTCCGATGGACGCTTGTCATGTGTTGTTAGGCCGCCCTTGGCTATATGACCGTGATGTTACTCATTTTGGTAGAGCCAACACATATGAATTCAAATTCAATGGCAAAACCGTCACCTTGAGACCGACCATCCCAAAGGAGCCCGTAGTCTTGGCTAAGGACACCACTATCCCGGTAGAACGGAAAGCATTGAATCTAGTTGGTAAGAAAGAGTTTGAGAGAGATCCGTTCCTTGATGGAATTATGTATGCGCTAGTCCTCCTAAGTGCGAAGCCCGATTCTAGCGTTTTGGATGAGTTACCTAGTGAGTTACGGGTACTATTGGAAGAATATAGGGACGTGTACCCGGATGAGCTACCGTCCACGTTGCCCCCGCTTAGAAATATTCAGCATGCGATAGACCTCATCCCGGGGTCTTCCTTGCCAAATCAGCCCCATTATCGACTCCACCCCACAGCTCACCTGGAGTTGCAGTCCCAGATAGAGGGCTTGCTAGAGAAAGGTTTCATTAGGACTAGTATGAGCCCATGCGCGGTACCAGCCCTTCTTGCCCCCAAGAAGGATGGTACGTGGAGGATGTGCGTTGATAGCCGGGCTATCAACAAGATTACCATCAAGTACAGGTTTCCCATTCCCCGCCTAGATGATTTGTTGGATGTCTTGTCTGGGGCCACCGTATTCTCCAAATTAGATCTTCGGAGTGGCTATCACCAGATTAGGATACGAGAGGGCGATGAGTGGAAGACAGCATTTAAGTCGAAGGATGGACTGTACGAATGGCTTGTGATGCCCTTTGGGTTATCCAATGCCCCTAGTACCTTCTCCCGGATGATGACACATGTCTTTCAGCCATTCATGGGGAAGTTCGTTGTCGTCTACTTTGACGATATACTGATTTATAGCACCTCTACTACCGAGCACATCTCCCACATGAGAGTGATCCTTTCCACCCTGCGGAAAGAGACCTTATTTCTCAATCTTAAGAAATGCACTTTCAATGCCTCGGAGGTAGAGTTCTTAGGTTATATAGTCGGGTCACAGGGTATTCGAGTTGATCCGGGTAAGGTTCAGGTCATTAAGGACTGGCCCGTGCCAACCACCCTACGTGAGGTACGTAGTTTCCATGGGTTAGCCACGTTTTATCGTCGTTTCATACGAGACTTCAGTAGTATTATGGCGCCTATCACCGACTGTATGAAGAAGGGAGAGTTTACATGGACGAAGTCTGCCACCTATGCTTTTGAACGAATAAAGGAGCTTATGACTGAGGCACATGTCTTACGTCTACCTGACTTTTCTAAAGTCTTTGAGCTCACATGTGATGCGTCTGGAGTAGGAATTGGAGGTGTCCTGAGCCAGGAGGGCCATCCCGTTAGCTATTTCAGCGAGAAGTTGTCGGGCCCCAAGTTGAATTATTCCAATTACGATAGGGAGTTCTATGCTGTAGTCCGATGTCTACACCATTGGAGGCACTATCTCCTCTCTAAGGAGTTCGTGATCCTCTCCGATCATGAGGCCTTGCGTTTCATTAACGGACAGCATAAAATCAGCCCAAGACACGCTAAGTGGGTAGCATTCCTACAAGGTTATACATTTAACCTCAAACATCTTAAAGGATCTGATAACCGAGTCGCCGACGCCCTTAGTCGTCTTACGCTTTTACTCACTTCTATGGAAGTACATGTTATAGGATTTGAGCGGGTTAAGGATGAGTATGCTACGTGTCCTGACTTCCAAGACGTCTATTTATCAGCCCAGGATAGTTCCCCCACGATGATATCTGCATACGTCATTAAGGACGGTTACCTGTTTAGGCACGGAAAGCTATGTATTCCACAGTCATCGTTGCGTCTACATATCATTTGGGAATTGCATAGCGGAGGGTTGAGTGGTCACTTCGGTAGGGATAAGACGGTTACGTTAGTCGAGGAAAAGTTTTATTGGCCCAAACTTAAGACTATGGTAGGAAGAGTCGTGAGTAGCTGCCGAACGTGTCAGGTTTCTAAGGGTGGTAAAACCAATGTAGGATTATATACACCCTTGCCTATTCCCTCCATGCCTTGGGTGGATGTTAGTATGGACTTTGTATTAGGCCTTCCCCCTACCCAACGCCGTCATGATTCCGTTTTTGTAGTTGTGGATAGATTTTCCAAGATGGCTTATTTCATCCCGTGCAGTAGAACAAACGATGCGTCTCATGTCGCTAAACTATATTTTAAAGAAGTCGTTAGTCACCGCGGAGTGCCAAAGACCATAGTTTCGGATAGAGACGTAAAATTCACTAGTTATTTTTGGAAAATGTTATGGATATTAATGGGAACAAAGTTATTGTTTTCCTCCGCCTATCATCCCCAAACGGATGGGCAGACGGAAGTAGTTAATCGGAGTTTAGGGAATTTGTTAAGATGCCTCGTGAGCAATCATTTAGGCACTTGGGATCTTCTCTTACCCCACGCCCAATTAGCCTACAATAATTCCAAAAATAGGTCTACGGGTATGTCTCCGAATGAGATTGTCCACGGTTATAAAGCTCCTGTGCCGCTTGACTTGGTACCGTTGCCTCCAACGTACAAAGCAAGTCAATTTGCACAATCCTTTGCCCAACACATCCATGATCTACATGCACGTATACGGGCCACTTTGACGTCACAATACGACTCTTATCAGGCGCACGCTAATTTACATAGGAGAGTATCAAACTTTAAAATTGGCGATCTGGTTTTAGTCCGTTTAGTTCCCGAACGCTTGCCAACTGGCACCGTTAAAAAGTTAGCACCAAAGCGCGCCGGCCCTTTTCGGATTATTAAGAAGTTAGGTGACAACGCTTTCGTTTTGGATTTTCCTGCTGATTGGGGTATCTCCCCCATTTTTAACGTTTCGGATTTAACGATATTTGTGTCGCCACCACAAGAGTTGATTTCTTTGTCGTCTTCTTCTCCCACTTTAAATTCTCATGGGTTGGGGAGTGGTAGAACGGATGATCTCTCTCTTACGGTCCCCACAGGTATATCATCGGATGGTACGTTGCCTTCTTTCTTGCCTACTGCTAATATGTTCCCCAGGTTCCCACGGACATTTTCCACTCCAGAGATGATACTTGCTGCTGAGCATGTTACCACTGCTGATGGCGATACCCGCCGCTTCCTCATCTGTTGGCGTGACCGCCCCCCTTCGGATGACTCTTGGGTGCTCGAGTTGGAGCTGCAAAGTTTGGATGCCGATCTTCTTCGCCGCTACCTCTTGGACCACGCAACAGAGATGCGTGATTTTGAGCGGGGGAGGATTGATGGCGCACCCCCTCCACCTCTACTTGGAGACGATGCTGACGATGATGAGGTTGACCCGGTTGCTGAGGCGATTCAACTGAAGGACGTGAGGCGTCACGATGATGCTAGCGGAAGGCTACGTTACAACCTCTGCCCGCGGCGCGCAACATTCGCCGCACCGCATTAAAACATTTCCCTTTCATGCTTTATTATTTCTATTTTAGGAATATAAAATTATCCAAGTTTGAAGTGATAATTTTATATTCAATATTGCACTTTTTATTTTTGCATTTGGACAATATTTTTATTTGGTGTGCATTTAACCATTTGGATGGATGAGATTACATCTCCATCATGAATGGTTAAGGCTTGTTTGTAACTCCTATTTAAGGAGGCCATGTTATGAGATCATTAGTGAAAAATTAAAACCCTATTCCTCTCTTTGAGAATTTTGGCCAAGGAGATTGCCTCTCATTGCCGCCGCCCCCCCTCTAGTGGTGTGAAGCCGCCGGCCCCCCTTTGCTCCCTCCATCCGGTTCGGTGCGACTCCGGCGCGGCTTCCTCCGGTGCGACTCCGTGGAAGAAGGTTGCAAGCCCTTCGGTGTGACGCCGGTGGATCCGTGGAGAGAGTGAATCTCCCACAATTATCTTGTGTGAACGTTCTCCGGTTGGGTAAAATTTCTCATCCCTCCTTGTGTGATTTCTTCTAATTAGTTGTGGTGGATCGCAAATCGTTTTATCCGCTTTGTTAAATCAATCGCTGCACTTTTCATCTCGAAATCGCCGTTGCTAGGCTTTTTATTTCCGGATCGGGTGGATCCTATTTGCCGGAGCGGATCTTGGCCTATAGCCTTGGTTTTGCTCCCAAAAAGGTTGGCAATCTTTATGTTAATTTGGGGAACGATCCGACTCAAATTTTGATCGCTATTTTCGAGTCGACCAATCCTCCTTGTTATTTTTATGCGCTGCGTTTGTGACGAGGAAATATTGTGAGCGATAGGTGCTGTGTAGGTGCGATAGTTCTAAGACGATATTAGGCGAGGAGTGAATTATTTCCGTAGAGATTTCCGATTCCGGACATCCCTACATCAATTTGTAGATTTTATGAGGGACACGCCGGTAATATCTCCACTTAACCATCAGCCAGACGAATAGAATCTCTTCGTTTAGAACACACAGATTATGGATTTTATGAAAATGATAAGATTGTCCCCGTCCAGAAAATATCTGCCCTCGTCAGAAAAATAATCACTTCTCTCGCGAGAGGAGGGGCGGCCCGATGAGGGAGGCGGACGGAGGTGGTTAGCGGGACTAGAGGTCGGGCAAATCCCCTTACCCGGTTGAAAAAGGGGCAGGACGGGCGGAAAAAATTGTTGCCCATCCTGGCCGGCAGTGAAGCCGCCCCAAAGGGGCGGAGGCTGACGGGCGGTAGGAATTGCTGCCCGTCCATGACATCGAAACTGCCAAAAGGGGCGGCAAAATTGCTGCCCGTTCGAGTTCGGATAGAAGCCTCCCCCAAAAGGGGGTGGAGGCTAGACGGGCGGCAGGAATCGCCGCCCATCCAGGGCGTTGAAACCTGCAGGATGGGCGGCAATTTTGCCGCCGTCCTGGCTTGAAGAAAAGCCGCCCCCAAAAGGGGGCGGCGGCTGGACGGGCAGTAAGAAATTGCCGCCCATCCATGGCAGTCGGAAAGCCTCCCTCGACGGGCGCTTAAATTAGCATGACGGGCTGAAATTTTGTCGCCCGTCCTGGTCGGGAGAAAAGCTGCCCCAAAGGGTGCGGCTGCTGGACAGGCGGCAAAAATTGCCGCCCGTCCATGGCAGTCGGTGTTGGGTACATTGGAAAATATGTACCTGATTTGGAGAAGCCTCACTTAGTTCAATGATATACATCAAGGTGTATTTGATGTTATTTTGAGTTTATATGTTCAGGTTAAGTTTTGGCTAAAATGCATAAAAAGTTTCTAAGTCCATGTGTCGACACTTAAGGAAGTCTGTGTCGACACTTGGAAAAGTTGTGTCGACACCTGAAGCATCTATGCCGACACACAGAATTTATTAGTCGGCATCAACTGTGTCGACACCGGGAGGCAGTGTCGACACACAGAATCGTTAGTCGACATTGACTGTGTCGACACTGGGAGGCAGTGTCGACACACAAAAGTTTTAGTCGGCATCAACTGTGTCGACACTAGGAGGCTGTGTCGACACACAGAAGCAGAGTCGACATCATTTGTATCGACACTTGGAGGCAGTGTCGACACACAGAATTCTTAGTCTACATCAACTGTGTTGACATACAGGACTTGTGTCGACACTCAACAGAGTTTCAACAGTGTTGTGTGCTGTGTAGTGAAGAAGTGTCTATGTCGACACAAAGAGGCAGTGTCGACACATTCTGCAGATGCAGTGTCAAGAAGCTATGTCGACACCAAAGGAGTTATGTCGACACCACCAAAGTCTGTGTCGACACCTAAGTCACTTGTGTCGACACATATTGACAGTTTGTCTCGACAAATAATGACAGTCAGTCTCAACGCTTAGCCGATAGAGACAAAGGCTCAAGAACTGTTTCAGTACTTGATAGCTGTGAATTACAACAGGTTTACTGAAGCTGTCAGACTTGTAAGATGTTCGTTAGAAACTGGATCAGCCGGTTACAATGGGTGAAGCCTATATATAGACGGAATGTGTCAAATCAAAAAAGATGAACAACAGATCATACACAAACAACTAACACAACTATTGAGAGATTGATCGTTGATCAAGAAATTGCAAGTCACACAGAAGAAGATCTTTGTTAGAAGATCTAAGAAGGCAATCTGAAGTGATTATCCACTCAGATTTTGTCTAAGGTGAATTCATTCAGAATTCAGAAGGAACTTCAGAAGATTTGGGGAGAGAGAGCTCCAGCTATTTTGAGGTCAAGAAGGAGACAATCACAAGTCTCTTAAGAAGTAGATCCTGAACTAATCTACTAAGTAGATCTATATCTGGAATCCAAGAAGGAAGCTGCCAGTCAGTCAACTTCAAAGGAGATCAACCCTACTAAGTTCAGATTCAAGAAGCTTTGAAGAAAGCTAAGAACATGTTGATTTCAGTCATCAGTTCCATCAAGAAGCTGATCAAGAATTCTCTTATCCTTTCTCTCTCAACAAGGGTAAGAGTCCATCAAATTACTTATCAAATTATGTAGGATCTTTTCAAAGATCTGAGTTGTAAGCCTGTGTTATAAAGGCTGAGTGTAGGAGATTTTGATCTTTGAGTGGTAAGGCTGATTGAGCCTGAGTGTAGGAGAATTTGTTTTCTGAGTTATAGTTCTTGTGGCAAGGCTGAGTGGTAAGGTTGATTGAGCCTGAGCGTAGGAGAATTTGTTCTCTGAGTTGTAGGCCTTGTGGCAAGACTGAGGTAGGGCTGTTAGCTTGAGTTGTAGGAACCTTATAGGGTTCTGAGTTGTAGGAACCTTTCAGGATTTTGAGCTGTAAGATTTGTGGATCTGAGAAGAAGGAAGAAGTTAGGCCGAATCTAGCACACTACTAGATAGGTGAAGGGGGAAAGTGGATGTACCCAGACCTTGGGGAACCACTATAAACCTATGTGCAATCTGTGATGCTTGTGTTATTTTAGATTCTGTGATTTTTATGCTGTGTTAGCTGTAGAGATTTGAGATTTATATTAAAGAACTGAAGCTATATTCTGCCTTAGTTTAAAACAAGGAAAAGAACCTATTCACCCCCCCCCCTCAAGGTGTTTAGGTTGTCTTGAAGTTAAATCTATCAAGTGGTATCAGAGCGAGGTTACTCAAGGAAGGACTTAACAGTCTGAGTTAGATCCCTAAGACAGAATCAAGAATCAAGAAAATGGGTTCTGGAGAAAATCACAAGGAACTAGGTTCTATGAAATTATCCATCTACAGGAAGGAGATATTTGGAATATGGAAAGAAGAAGTCAGGTTGTTTATGGAGGCTTCTGACCCAAGGATCTATATTATAGTAAAAGAAGGTCCTTATATTCCAATGAATGTGTCTGTTCTAGATGCAAATCAAAGAACTCCCAAAGATTTTTCTGAGATGACTAAGGATGAGATCATCCTGGCAACTATGGATAAAAGAGCTCAGAATATCATAGTAAGTGCCATAGATGATTCAACCTTTCAGAATTTGATTCACTGCAAGACATCCAAGGAAATGTGGGACACTTTGATAGTATATATGGAGGGTTCTGAAGAAGTTAGACAAGATAGAAAGTCTATGCTAAATCAGGAATATGAAAGTTTCAGACAAGGGAAGTCAGATAGCATATCTGAGTGCTATAAATAGTTCTATAGAATAGTAAATGAGCTGATGTCTTATGGAAGGGTCTTCAGTACATATGAACTGAATGATAAATTCCTAAGATCCTTGACAAAGGATTGGGACACCAAGATTTGTGCCATTAGGGAAGTGGCCAAACTTGCAGATATTTCACCTCCAACTTTATTTGGAAAGTTGTTGTCTTATGAAATGCAACTAATGACTAGAAAAGAGAAAGAAAGGAATGCAAAAGGGGAGCATAAAGAAAAGTCTGTGGCCTTCAAGGTTGAAGCCACTAGAAAGAATAGAAGGATGTCTCCATCACCTACTAGGGAAGTTGTTGATATTACCTCAGATAATTCTGACAACCAAAATTCAGATAGCAGTGATTCAGATAAAGACTTTGCTTCCTTCACAAGGCAGTTTTAGAGATTCCTGAAGAAGAAGCAGTGGAAGTCAAGGCCCTCCACATCACAGCCAGTTGATGACTATTATCAAAAGAGAAAGTCATCTAGGAAGGACAGAAGCAGGTCTAAGCCTAGCAAATCTACAACATCAAAGATAGTTTGTTATTGCTATAATAGTCCTGGACATGTTGTTGCTGAGTGTCCAGACAAAAGAAAGGAGTCTGCTGATAAAAGAAAGATTCAACAAAAGAGCAAGAAGGAGAAATCCTTTGTTGCTAAGAAGGAGAAAAGCTTGACAGACCAATCAACTTCAGAGTCTGAATCTGAAGCTGAGGCATACATTGGTCTTTATGCAGCTGCTGAAGAAGAAGAGTTTATGCAATTGCTGAACTTTATCTATGAACAAGAAGATCATCAGTGTATGGGACTGATGGCTGTATCAGAAGAAGACAAGTGCCAGGATCAGCCTGGTCCTAGTAAGGTACAATGTATTTCTAGAAATTCAGATTATAGTAATGGTACAGAGTCAGCTTCATCTGCATCAAGTGATGTGGATGGGTCTGAATCTGAAGGTGATATTCATCAGCTGATAGATGAATATGGGGACTTGTTGCAAGCACTAAAGAAAAGCAAGAACCTGGCCAAAACACAGGCTAAGGATATTGCAGATCTTAAGATGGTTGCATCTGACTTAGAGAAAGAGTTAGATCAAAAATTGAATGAGATTGCCAAACTGAAAACTATAACTGTTATTCAGATGGGCACAATCACATACAAAAATGATCTAATTAAAATTCTTGAAGTCAGACTTCAAAAGGAGAAAGATTTGGTGGCTAGTTATTCGAAGCCAAAATCAGTTTTACCCTTAATAGATGAGTTTGTGGCTCAAAAGGGTAAGGATGGAAAAGGCTTTAAGTGTAACACCAGGGCTTTCCAATTCAAGAGAAAGGGCAAAGCCTCAGTCCAGCCACTGAATTTTAAAGTCCCTGTAGTTTCAGAAAAGTACAAGTGCCTTCTAACAAGTATGACCTTGAGAATACTCATGTTCATAGTAAGACTGAAGTTCTGAATGACAAGGGTGGTTATGTAAATAAGGCAACCCATGTTCATAAACCCTATGTTCTTAATAAAAAAAGTGGGTGTAGCTGTAGCAGTACCAGCACAATACAAAAGATTTACTGTCAACCAGGCTTTCAAGAATGTATCTAAAAATAGATACAACAAGTATGAATGTTGGTGCTGTGGCAAGACAGCTCATTATGCCATAGATTGTTGGCACAACACTAGCGTCAGGAAGAACAACAGTCTACCTGTTAGAAGAGTTGCAGGTAGATTTGGTAAGTATGAAGCTAACTTGAACCAATGACCCAAGACTTACTTGGGTTCTAAGGAAAGGTAATTCTTTATTGTATGTGAGTCCAAGTCACCATACCCCTATATGGTACTTGGACAGTGGATGTTCCAGGCACATGACTGGAACAAAGGGATTGCTGGAGGAGTACTTGCCTATCATAAATGGGCCTAAAGTAACCTTTGGTGGCTCTGAAAAATGAATCATCAAAGGGTTTGTTCATGCAGTCCAACAGGATTAAATGAGAGAATGGACAATGTTAACCCAGAATCCGCGACTAGTTCTCCAGTCTTTTCCGTTCGGGCGGCTTGTCATTTCCAGCCGCCGTTCTCAGCTAGCCGGCTTATTGTCAGACAAGCCGGGCGGCCTCTTCGTCAGACCGCCGCCAGTTCCAGTCCATCCATCATCTAAGGGTCGGCCTGTCCTTGCCCAAGCTGCGCGACCTATGTCCCAGGTCACCGTCAGAGGAGGTCCAGACCAGCTCGCCCAGAGGCCGAGTCCTGCAGCTCGGCAGAAGAAGATCGTCAGGCCGCTCGGCCTGTCTCTTGGCTTTTCTTCTTCTTCTCGATTCCCGTCACCGCTGCCCAATTCTCTTGTACCTCGGGCAGCCGGTAATTTTAGCCCTGCCCGTTTGGGCAGGCCCCCAAGCCTATAAATAGGGGCGGGAGTACACCCAAAGCACGTTGACTCGAGACCAAGAGCTCGCTTGTTAAGAGCCGCGGCCTCGATTCTAGTCCTTTGCGGTCTATTGACTGGCCGGCTTCTTCCTTTCTTCTTTCCTTTCTAAGTTTAATCGCTTAATTTCTTATAAAAGGAAAGCCCGCCGCAGGAGAGGCATTCAGGCCGCGACGGGCGAACTCTGGTGTTGCCGCTGGTAGCGGCCCTTTCTCCCTTTTTTTTCTATCCGGTCCTATCTGCCATTCCTGGCCGCTAGTAACCGACTAGCCGACAGTCTTTTCCCAATACCTTCCTCAGTGCTCGAACGGTTAGCTGGTGGTGCCCGTTTTCACCGTCGTATTTCGCGCATCAACAGTTAACACGCGACCTTCAGATCTCGGTTAGCCGGTGAAATCCGCGGCTAGATATTGTCAGACCGCTCGGCCGCTAGTGCTTAGCGGCTAGTCGAGCAAGCAGCGACAAGGGAGGTTAACCTGCTCAGTAACCGCTGGCCATTCTGTCCGCTCGGTCAGACTGTAACTGTCCGGCGGTCTCTAAGTTCGTGTTGGTTGTTATCTATCATTTGCAATGAATCTCCCGAGGAATTACAGAAATTTCTTATCATCTATGCGGGATTCCTTAACGAGGCAAGATGGTTCTCATCCCGAGAATGTAGCTAAGGATGCATTTCAGGCTTGCATGAAGCAGACACCTCTCTACAGAGAAGAAGAAGTTTCTTTTCCGTTCGTTGATCAAATTCGCTGGGATACCGTTGCTGATGATTTTAGAGAGCCTCGCTTGCCATGTTATTCTGGGATTAGTGATCCAGTTTCACATCTACAAGCATTTGAAGCGGCTGCTTTTCTAAAAGCCATGTCAGATGGAATCAAATGCAAGCTTTTTCTAATGACCTTTGATGGTCTTGCTCAGGAATGGTTTCATGGTTTACCTTCTCGGTCCATCACTTGCTTTGGGGATTTTCAAAAACAGTTCCTTTTGAGATTTGATACTTTCAGGAAGCGGAAGAGAAACCCAGTAGCTCTCTTCCAAATCAAGCAAGAAGTTGATGAGTCTACCGCTCATTTCGTTGATCGGTTTCAAAAGGAAACGCTCGATATCGTTAACGTTCCTCCAGACTTTTACAAATATGCCTTGATAAGTGGACTTCGAGAAGGTCCTCTCAAATTTAAAGTTAGCAAAAAGGAGCCAAAGACCTATGGAGATCTTATTAAAATAGCTAATCAGTTCATAATGGGTGAAGCAGCAAATGCCAACTATATATCCTTCTTAAATCAAATGGCGAAGGAATATCAGAAAGATTCTTATCATCAACAGCCCAGTTCTTCCCGAAATGCTTCAGAACCTCCGCAACAGGATAAATCATCAGAGTGTATAGAAGTTTGCCCTATCATGTCTTTTGATCCTAAAACACTCAAGTATGAAAGGTACTCGGACAGGTATGTCAAGTTCAAAATTTCTATGGAAGACCTTATGCCAATTCTTGCTAGTATGAAAGAATTTAAAAAGCCTCGACGTATGAAATCAAAGATTGAACATCGACATGAAGAACTTTTTTGTAAATATCATAAGGATATTGGTCACAACACAGAAGATTGTCGGGCTCTCCGGAAACTAGCAGATCAATTTGCAAGGGCAGGGAAATTACAAGACTATGTTGTCCTATGATCCTCCAGCACATTTTCCACTGATAAAGCAGGTGTTGCAAATGAAGATTCTGTTGTTAGATAGTGGAAGTGTTTGAAGCGATAATATCTTGTTTGTCTTTCGTTTAAATATTTCTTGTATCTCCCATGTGTTCGGAGTTTCTTGCATTTGTTTCTTTTGATAATGACAGTTGTAATAGATATAGCCGCAAACCAGTCCTCACCAGCATCCAGCTTCACAAATATCTCTCAACGATCATCGACAATTGGGTTCAATCAGGCTTCAAGCCCATATCCTTTTACTAAGCTTTCCTCTAGAAATAAGCATTCATATGCCCTCTAAATTCTGCTTCTTAGCTTTACACTTAACATTGACATACGTATGTGGACATTTACTTATAACAAAAATAATATTACTTTTTTGGCCCTCCACATCCCGCACGACATCAGTCACAGATGTGTAGTGGCAATCCCGCACGACATCAGTCCCAGATGTGTAGTGTAAATCCCGCACGACATCAGTCACAGATGTAAACCCCGCTCGAATCATCCGCAGATGAGTTGAAATGAGATCTTCTTTAGAAGAGTAATGATTCTCAGTTTATGTTGTAAGACAGTGCAGGCAGAGTTTTTGTTATCTTTTCAACCTGCAAGTTACGGTGGTAGATAAATTATGGTTTTCACATATTATTATCGATATGCTGGTAAGTTCGTAGACCTCGCAATTATCCGTTCCAGCTTATCCACCGTCTCACGATCTTACAACCTAGCCGATTTATATTGCACAGTCCGCAGACCGCACGGTTACATATTTCGGTTAATTCTATTCGGCTATGAAATCTCTCACGGATTATTATTAATATATTCTGGAATTCGGCCGACTTGATCCTGTCAACTAATTCTAGTCCGCCGGCTTATGGTATTCATTCAAATCAATTCGCGGCATGCTATGTAAAGAAGCCGCCACAATCAGCTTGGTTTTTACAATATCTATCCGGTTTATCCCCTTAGCCGAGCGGCTTGTCGATCGTCATGTATCTTCTTCATCTCCAATAAAATTGCGGCCTATACATTAATCGTGGGACTTCGTGGTTGAATATGAACCTTCAACAGTTGAACTGCCTTATCTTATTGGCGAATAATCTCCTGACCGCCCGGCTTATTGCTCTATATACGCTCAAGGATGATCGGATTGTTATAATTTCGCAGACGACTAATATATCTGGTTACCGGTATTCTACTTGAGTTTAACCGGAGCAAAGGTAGTTGTTATTCGGTGGAGTCATCGATGAGATTTCTTAAGCCGGAAACGAGTAAGAAAGATTAAGCCGCATAAACAAACAAGTAAGTAAAATTATAATAGATTCTCACTAAAGGTAAAATATTTTAATTTCTAATGTCAAGTATAAAAGGTAGACCGCACGGTTTACAAAATCTTACCGGCGGTCTCAAAAAATGTAAAAACTATTACAAGTAATCTATCCTAGCTATTCGGCTTCAGTCTTTTGGACGCAGGAGTGCCGGAGTCCGTTTCACCGTCGATGTCGATCTCAGAAGGCGAGTAGTCGCCGCTGTCAGACGAGGATGAACGCGAACTGCCAGTGCCCCTGGTCTCTGACCTAGCGGCATCAACCCGCGCGGTCTCAGACGCTTGATCGCCGGTTCTTGAAGAAGCGGTCTCTCTCCCGCTTCCTTCGCTGTGCTCCTCTTCATCTTCTGCCTTGCCCTCGCCCTCTCCATCAACCTTCTCCTTGCCCTTTAGAGCTCGGTAAACCGCGGCCACCCTTTTCTTCAAGGGTGGATACAGGTCGGCGCAGGTGAAGTCGGTGAATCCCGGGGCGAGGCCGCCGCGATCTCGAAGGCGTTTCAGCGCTCCGTAGATACCTTGGACAAGCTGCGGAAAGACCGCGTACTGAAAGGCCGAGTTGGCCGGATCATACATTTTCTGCAAAGGAAGGAAGAAGGTCAGTCCGAGCGGCTTGTTAAATGAGGTCGCATAAATCAGGTAATATCTTACCGCATTGAGCTCCTTCAAGCGTGCGTTTTCTTCCTCCTTTTCGGCGAGTTGCCGCTTCAGGTTGCCTTCACTTGCGACTAACCGCCTATGGGCCAGGCCCATATAGTGGTTAGCCACGAAGCTTCTCGCGCCGACCTGCGCGGCAAACCGCGAGAAGTCCTCTGCCGGTATCTTTTTCAGCGCTTTTAGGTTGCGCCTACCATAAAAAGCCGCACAAGCCGCGGAGGCGTGGCGGCTTATCGTTTCCATCCCCCAGTTAGGGAGGGCAGTGGAAACTTGGACTGATTTGTCGTCGGCACTCCACTGCATGGTGGGGTTGCCGCGGAGATCCTTCAAGCGGCTGCCCATACCATGCAGCGTGAAGTCGCTCGAGGTGTCCGATGCTCCTTCCTCTTCAGCCCGCTCCGGCCTGGCCCTCTTGGCCATGTTCTCCCATTGTGTAAGGGTTAGTCCGCCAGGAGTTAGCGGCTTGTTCAGCGGGACCACGACGGCAGCTGCAAGGCAAAGTTAACAAGTCAGTTGGTAAGCCGCGCGGCTAGCAGAGCAATTCGGCTTGGTGATACTTACTGTCCTGCGCATGGACATCCTCCAATGTCGGGAGCAGTGGGAGGTAGTGGGTGACGTCGAGCCGCTCGCCCTTGAAGAAGTCGAAGATCTCCTTCTCCACGCCGTCCAGTCCGCTGCTGCCAAAAGCGGCTTCGTCGCAAACTTGCGGATGGACTGGCAGGAGTCCGAGTTGACCCTGGAAGATCAGGTATCTTTCTGACCAATTCGGAATTTTGTTCGCCAGGTTGACGACCTTTAGCCCTCGGCAGCCAAAGTACAGATGCCTTCTGAAGATCTTTGTCCCAGAGTCCGGAATAGACCAGACCGAAAAGCATTCTCTGAACAGCTTCATTGACAAGCGAACTCTCTCCGACCTGAGGTAGGAGATGAAGCTGTAAATCGCCGCAATAGAGTTCGGCGGCAACTGTACTGGCACCACTCCGTAGTGGTCGAAGACCGCAACGGCTTCCATTAGCACAGGGAAGCTGAAGCCGCAGTCAAAGAGATCGATTGGGATAGCGATCTGGTTGGCTGCGGAGGTGTTAATCTGCTCGTGAGGAAGCAGAAGCCGCGCAAGGAGCGGGCTGTCTTTCATATACTTCTCTACAAAGCTGTCGAGCTCGGCTTGGGTAAGTCGGCCTTCCTTATGATCCGCCGAATGGAATGCAGAAGCCGCGTCAGTCCTAACGGCTGGAGCTTTGTCAGACCGCATCGCCATTGCTTTAGCTCGCATTTTGATCTTCTGTGCCGAATGTAACGCCCCGTTTTTTCAGCGATCATTTTTATTCTCGTCTGGCGTTACGATGACGCGTTTCCGTGGCTTGTGCCATGTGTGGAGTACGGTTTAGCTCCTTAGAACTGAGTGCCCTGTTTGGTAGCCTGTTGGCAAGATCTCCCTAGCAAACCGAGTCGTTTTGGTGACCCGGTGTGGCCTCTCGGGGGGATGTTTGTGTTTGGTTTTGTTTGGGTATAACTCGAGTTCTGTTTGTCGAAAGTTAATTTCGACTTCGCCGTTGCGTTCGTAGCGTGGGTATTTAGCTACGGTGCGAATTTCGTCGAATTCCGAGATAGTTCGGTTTTCGCGTCGATTTGGTGCTTTATGTAATTTTGTAATTAATAATATAATTATATAATTATATATATATATATATATTGTATTAGAAAAGCCATCATCTTCTTCCCCGATAGAAAACCGCCGGCCCCTTGTACGAGAGAAACGGAGTAACCGCCTACCTTCCCTTCGGACGCCGATTCCCGGAGCGTTTGTGGACGGAATTCGATTCCGAGAGTGGATTCGGATTGCTCTCGTCGAGACCTTCATTCCTGCGGTAAGAAATTCGATTTTCGTGGAGTTTTGGAAGGATTGGAATTTTCGGTTTTGGAAGTTTTCCGGCATTAATGGCCGAGTCTTTGTTCTAGGTGTTGCGGCCGTTTTGATCCGTGCGAAGAGGAGGAAAGCAGTCCAAAGCTTCGCTGAGATTTGAGGCAAGTGGTATTCTTGCCCTTGCCAAGTGTTTTCTTTGATTTTATTTGCTGAAATTGAAATCCCGGTTAGCCCAGGTTAAAGGCCTTGTTGTTCTCATTTTCTTGCTAACTATAGGGCTTAGTTCTTCCTACTGAAACCCCCCTATGTTGTGATATTTGGAATCCAAATTATCGGCGTGGAGCCGTTGTTTTCCTTTATTTTTGATTGTTGCTCTGGTTCGGGTGTAGCCGAGAGGGAGAGTTAGGAGGGGGGTGTGGTTGCCAATTTCCTTCGTTAAGATATTATTCGAATGGTTAGGCATAGTTTGAATGGTAGTAGCGTGCGACGTGATAGTTGTCTACTGCTACTGCAGTGGCGTGAGTCATGTGCGCGTTTCGGTGTCGTTCGGGAAATTCCAAACGGTGCAGGTTGACCGCGCACGGTCATCAACCTTTAGGGCGCACGACCACTGGTCGTGTGCCTCTGTTCGTGCGCGTATAAATTTCAGTTTCCAAAGTTCTGTCTCGGGCAATCGCACGAGCGCTGGCAACAGTGCGCACGACCACTGATCGTGCGACGCTGATCGTGCGCAGTTGCTAGATTTTCTGTCAGGTTTTCCAGGTTCGTTTCGCACGATCATCAGCCGATGAGTGCGCACGACCACTGATCGTGCGTCACTGATCGTGCGCTTTGTATATTTTCTTTTGATAGGCGAATTTAGATGGTTTCGAGTGCGGGAGTTTAGATACTCAAGTGGCAGGCAACTACTCGAGTTTTGGATCTTCTGCCTTGGTCGTTCGACTGTCGTCGAGCTCCGTATTCTTTAGTGGGTTTGTGGGTAGTACCATTATTTTGGCGGCGAGTGAGGCTAGCTCACTCAACGCCAAAGTTTAGGTAGGCACTGAGTGCGTTTCACTCAACGCCTAGTCGTGTTGATTTATTTCAACACTCTTCCTTTACCTTGTATTTCGTTTCCGAGTGGATTTCCAGTTGTATTTCTGGGTTTTCCTTGTCGGCCGTTTTCTTTATTTTCCTAAAGGCCGAATCGTGGGTCGTGGATAGTAGTGGTGGTTGTAGCTCTTTATGGGGGTGGAGTTGTGTGATATAGCCAAGGCCACCCATGGATTTCTTGCTCCAGGTACGGGCTGGGCATGTCGGGTGGAAGGTCCCTTGTGTTCTCACGTGTTGACCCTCGAGCTTTTGACTTGGACATGGGGGATTGGGGGACTGCGTTTGCCTTCGATCCGGTTCCTCGTTGTTGTTTTTGCTACTATCACTTCCCGTAGTTTAGGGTGTTAGAAGTCTCTTCTTTGGTAGTTTGCAGCGTTCTGGCTCTTGGTAGCCTAGTAGGCCCTGCAGGATGTGGTTCCTGGGCTGGGTCGTTGCTGTTTCTTTGCACGTTGTGCATTTCTTGTGGTCCTGTTGTGGACAGTTGTGACTCTTTCTACTGCATGTTTCCTGTTATTTTGTCCTTTTGGTTGACTCTTTCATGCAGTTTTTCTTTGTTTAGCTTGCTGAGGTATTCTGTTTTCTTTTGGAATGCCTCAGGTTCTGAGCTGTAGCCAGTCTGGTGGCTAGTTGGAGGTGGTGTTGTTGGTGGACTTCCGGACCTTGGAGTTCTGTTTACCTTGTTAGTGAGGTTGTTTTCAGTACTTTCTTACAGACATATATGTGTGCTGGTGGGTTCGTGTCAGGTTGTTGGCGCCCACTAGTAGTTTTTACCTTGTACTAGATATACACTATTGCTGCTACCATTTATTTTTCTGGAGATAGTCTACTTGCTTTGAGAAGGTTTTATGCTAGGTTGCTAGTTATTTTTAAACTATAATTATTATTATAAATGAAGCTCATGATCAGCATGTTTTGTAAACTTAATCACTATTTTCCAAATCACGTACGAAAACCGTTTTCTTATATATACTATATAAACTAAGTGTAGTGTCTTGCATAGCATGAGTGGTTCTCTTGGGACCCTTATGCGCTCTTTAGGGTGTAAAACCTAATTAAAGTATTTTTCCGCAGCGTTTAAATATAGTTTTCTTTTGTGGACTAGATGATCCACTGAGCCGAGGGATACGGACTCTAAACATAACTGATTTTCTATTCATTAAGCACATGATTTTCTTGCATAAAGATTGTAGTTGGATTTGCCTGAGCGTCAGCAGTTATCCCCTGCTTGACGTGGCATCATGACGCGTGTTTTCTCTTACTCTGATAATTCTTAATTCGGAGAAAATGCGGGTTGTGACAGTTGGTATCAGAGGGAGGTTGCTTGACAAGTTAGTTGGGCAACCTTCCTTGATGCTTTTAGTAGTTCAGCACCATATCATTCACACACCGATATGTCATCAGCACGTCTTGGCAAAAGCACGAACACTACACTCATAGCATAACATGAAGTATACGGGGCATATTATGTAGTATGGGATGCATAATATGTGTTCGTATATGGATCCACCATAGGGGCTACATGTGAGGGTTATGTAGTATGGGATGCATAACCTCACCACATGACTGCGACTAGCACGTTTCTTTTTCGTTGCATGGAAATGTTATGTAGTATGGGATGCATAACATTTTCATGTGTACGCCGCTCATATCATGCATTAGGGCCTTTTTTTTAGAATGCATAGCACAATCATGCATATCATAACATTGCATAAGCACAACGCGCCGAGCTAAAGATTTGCAGGATGACATATGTACACACATAAGTTTTCAAACTAACATAAGTTCATGCATCCGATTTAGGCACAAGAGTTAGTGAGGTGGTGGTTAACCATCCTAGGTTAGGGCATATCATCTAATTATTGTGAAGAAGATAAACTCTCAGAGCAAGTTTAGCAACTTTAAGTCTATATCTACATATGTATTGTCTGTACTGGTAGTCGGTTCTAGTCGTGGGATTTGGATCTGATTTGCGTTGTATTGATTTTTAGGATGGCTAGGCGTCCTGCGACTCGATCGACTCCCCTGTCTGAGGGTGAATCTTCTGGAGCTCAGAACGATGCGGTGATCGAGGGTCTGCATCAGAGTAGCGAAGCTATGGGTAGGCAGTTGGAGGAGGTGCAAGCCCAGATTCAGTCTTTGGTGGCAGTTGTGGCAGGGCAGGCTCAGGGTGCGCAAGTTCCTGCAGGGGGGTTAGCTGTTCCTCCTCCTCCTGCACCCTTGAGGCCTCCAGTGGTGGTGCCAGCAGAGATGGCCTTCATCTCGCAGTTTCAGAGGCTGAGCCCTCCCACTTATGATGGGAAGGCAGATTTCATGGTGATAGACGACTGGCTGATCTCCATGGAGGAGATGTTCTCGTACTCAGGGATTTCAGATGATCAGAGGGTGATGATAGCCGCCTATCAGCTTAAAGGTTTGGCTAAGAGTTGGTGGCTGAGAGAGAAGGAGAGCCTGGTAGCCGGATGCTCTTGGGAAGTGTTCAAGGAGATGCTGTTGAGGAAGTTCTTACCCTCGGTCGAGCGTGACCGCCTCATGAATGATTTCCTCTGTCTGAAGCAAAGGCAGCTCACGGTGGGTGAATATGAGATAGAGTTTAGTAAGTTGAGCCGTTTTGCCCCTGGATTGGTCAGCGTTGAGGCTGATCGAGTTAAGCGATTCCTCGGTGGTTTGAGGAGTGAGGTGCAGCAGTTGGCCAGTGCTTATGGGTCAGTGACTTATGCTGGAGTTGTAGAGGCTGCTCTTAAGGTTGAGGCCATTGAGACGGCAAAGAGCAGAGGCCAGCAGTTGAGGAAGGATAAGAGGAAGTTGGTAGAGGAGAAGAAACCCCTGGTACCCGATGCTGTTCCGGGAAAGAGGAGCAGGGTGGTGTGCAGTTTTTGTGGCCGGTCAGGCCATCCTGTTGAGAGGTGTTTCAAGAAGGCGGCAGCTCAGAAGAAGGAGCAGGTTCATGCTATTCAGGGTGCTCCTAGGAGAGATGTCTCTTGTTCAGTTTGCAAGCGATCCGGGCATGATGCAGCCCAGTGTTGGTCCAGGGATAGAGTCTGCTATCAGTGTGGGCAGAAGGGTCACGTTAAGTCGAGGTGTCCTCAGGTCCAGTCAGCTCTTCCTGCAGTTCCATTGCAGGCATTACCTCCACCTCAGCGTGTGGACAAGGGAAAAGGGAAGCTGAACGTGATTTCTTCCGAGGAGGCTCAGACTTCGACCCAGGTGATCTCAGGTTAGTAGTTTGTTGTTTTCTTTCTAGCCTGGTAGTTTAGTTGCTAGATTATTTGCGGTACTGTTGTGCTAGTTCCTTAGCTTTGTGCGTTCCTATAGGGAAATTTAAGGTGAAGAACCGATGGGCGCGTGTTCTGTTTGACTCCGGCGCTACCCACTCGTTCGTGGCTAGAGCCTTTGTGGAGCGTCATCGGTTGTCTCTAGATCGTGTTCGGGATTCCTTCCGTGTCAAGTTTCCCTCTGGTGAATCTGTGTTGTCAGATTTGGGTATTTTGGATTGCCCAGTTTTGTTGGGGGATTTTCTTGCGAAGGCGGATCTGAAGATGATTGATCTAGAGGACTTCGATGTCATTTTGGGCATGGACTGGCTCTCTCGGTATGATGCGGTCATTCAGTGCAAGGGTAAGCGCTTGGACTTCATCAGGGACGACGGTCAGCCCGGCAGCGTGTATGCTGATCCGTGTCAGGATCCTCCTGTTCTCTCTGCGGTATGTGTTCAGAGATTGTTTCTTTCTGATTGTTGTGTTTGTTTAGTCTCGGCGGTTGGAACCGTTGATAGCGTGCCACGCTTGGAGGAGATTCCTATTGTTCGTGGTTTCGCCGATGTTTTTCCTGATGATCTTCCTGGTATCCCTCCTGAGCGGGATGTGGAGTTTGTTATTGATTTGGAGCCGGGTACGCGTCCTATTGCTAAGGCGCCGTACCGGATGGCCCCTCGTGAGTTAGAGGAGTTGCGAATTCAGTTAGATGAGTTGTTGGCTAAAGGTTTTATCAGGTAGAGTTCGTCGCCTTGGGGTGCTCCTGTTTTGTTCGTAAAGAAGAAAGATGGGTCGATGTGGCTTTGCATCGACTATAGAGAGTTGAACAAGGTCACTATCAAGAACAGGTACCCTCTACCGAGGATCGATGATTTATTTGACCAGTTGCGTGGTAGCACGGTGTTCTCCAAGATCGATCTTCGTTCAGGCTATCATCAGCTAAGGATCCGTGAGGCAGATATTCCACGGACTGCGTTTAGGTCGAGGCATGGGCACTTTGAGTTTTTGGTGATGTCGTTTGGTCTGACCAACGCACCATCAGCCTTCATGGATATGATGAACAGGGTGTTCAAGGATTTCCTAGACAAGTTCGTTGTGGTCTTCATTGATGACGTGTTGGTTTATTCTCGCAGTGCTGAGGAGCACGAGCAGCATTTGCGTTTGGTCCTATCAGAGTTGAGGAACCACAAGTTATTCGCCAAGTTGAGCAAGTGCGAATTTTGGTTGCCTCAGGTTTCTTTTCTAGGCCACGTGGTGAACAAGGATGGGATCTCGGTTGACCCAGAAAAGATTGCAGCAGTGACGGATTGGAGTAGGCCGAATACTCCTAAGGAGATCAGAAGTTTCTTAGGGTTGGCTGGCTATTACAGGTGATTCGTGGAGGGTTTCTCTTCTCTAGCCGCACCGTTGACCAAGCTGACTCAGAAGAATGTGGCTTTTGTTTGGAGCGAGAAGTGCGAAGAAGCTTTTCAGGAGTTAAAGAGGAGATTGTGTACTGCTCCCGTTCTGACCCTTCCTACTGAGGGCATGGATTATGATGTATATGTGGATGCTTCGCATATAGGACTGGGATGCGTATTAATGCAGGATGGAAAAGTAATCGCTTATGGGTCAAGGCAGCTGAAGACTCATGAGAAGAATTATCCAACGCATGACCTTGAGTTTGCAGCGGTTATCTATGCATTGAAGTTGTGGAGGCACTTACTTTATGGGGCTCAGTGCAAGATTTTTACTGACCATAAGAGCCTGAAGTACGTGTTCACGCAGAAGGAGTTGAATCTGCGTCAGCGGCGGTGGCTTGAGTATGTGGCGGATTATGACGTAGAAATCCAGTATCATCCGGGCAAGGCCAATGTGGTGGCCGACGCCCTGAGCCGAAAGACGGGAAAGATCTTTAACCTCTCCGCCGATCGATTAGTTGAGGAGTTCCTCCTTATGGATATTTCAGTGGGATGCTGTAGTTTGCAGAGTAGCTTATCTGTGGCAGAGCCGTCCTGGATTTCTTTGACTAGACTGCATCAGAAGGACGATCCGGATATGTTGCACCTTTTTACCAGGACAGAGAAGGGAGAGTTGCCAGATTTTTCTATTGATGATGCGGGTACTTTGAAGTACTGCGGCAGGTTTTGCGTTCCCGCTGTTGGGGACATTAGGAGTATGATTTGCAGTGAGGCTCATGGTTCCAGCGTTGCCTACCATCCAGGATCTACGAAGATGTACCGTGACTTAAGGCAAATTGCTTGGTGGTATGGTATGAAAGGAGATATAGCCCGATATGTTGCTGAGTGTCACACTTGCAAGCGTATGAAGGCCGATCATGGAAGGCCTGGTGGTAAGTTGACTCTGCTAGAGATCCCGACTTGGAAGTGGGAGAGTATATCTATGGACTTCATTACGGGTTTGCCAAAATCCCCGAGAGGATTTGATTCTGTTTGGGTTATAGTTGATAGATTGACGAAGTGTGCTCACTTCGTGCCTTATAAGATTGATTACCCGATGAAGAAGATAGCGGAGTTGTACTTGAATGAAGTCATCCGACTCCACGGTGTGCCGGTTAGCATCATTTCTGATCGAGACTCCCGGTTTACTTCTCGTTTTTGGCAGAGTCTGCAGGAGGGTTTGGGTACGGATCTGAGGTATTCTACTGCGTACCACCCTCAGACCAATGGGCAGACGGAGCGGGTCAATCAGATTGTTGAGGATATGATCCGGTGCTATATTTTAGACCACAGTGGAGCGTGGGATGAGCGTCTGCGACTCATGGAATTTGCTTATAATAACAGTTATCAGGAAAGCTTGCAGATGGCTCCGTTCGAAGCTTTGTATGGGAGGCGCTGTAGGACTCCGTTGTTTTGGGCTGAGGCTGGTGAGAAGCCTTTGTTGGGTCCTGATGCTCTGGAAGAGATGGAAGTCGCCGTGAAGCTTATTCGGGAGAAGCTTCGGTTAGCTCAGGAGAGGTATGAAAAGAACGCCAATCGGCGTAGGTCTGCCTTGGAGTTTTTAGTAGGGGATCATGTATACCTCAAGGTTTCTCCAATGGTTGGTGTAAAGAGATTTGGTAAAAATCGGAAATTGGACCCAAGGTATGTGGACCCGTTCGAGGTCTTGGAGCGGATTGGTGTGTCTGCATATAGATTGGATTTGCCAGCGAACTTCCCTGGTGTTCATAATGTTTTTCATGTTATCCAATTGCGGAAGTGTGTGCGCAGCAGTGGGCAACTCTTGGATGTTGTGCCCCAGTTAGAGCCCAACCTCTCTTTTGTTGAGGTGCCAGTTCGTATTTTGGATACTCAGGAGCGTGTGCTGCGAAAGAAGTCCATGTAAGACCCCCCTCCCGGAACACAACACACGGCACGAGGGGAGTCTTATGCCCGAAATAGCCGCCTTGCGGTAGCACTAACACACGGGTTAGCCTTTACCACAAGACGCCTATTCCGCCGGCTACAATCCATATCACAACAATTATGCCAACCCAACCATAACAGAAAAGTAAAGCTAAAAGCAGTTCAGTTCACAGCTAAGTTAAAGTCCAAAAGTAGCGGAAGATAACAAGCACAACAGGCTTGTACAAAAGAAACAAGAGTCTAGAAATGTTTTGCCAAACGGCTACATGGAAACACTCACTACTGTCACTGACGGTGCCGATGGCACCACCACCTCAGGTCCTATCATCTGGGCCTGGCTGTCCTGCTGCATAGTCCGTTGCCGCTCTACCTGCGGGGTTTCCTCCTAAAAAGGAAGACGTAGCAACCGTTAGTCATAAGACTAAGTGGCTTCACATCCGCTCCCCCGGCGACTCCTCGGCACCGGGCGGAGAAAGGAACACAGGTACAATATATATACATAAGCAAGTAAACAAGCAGGTGACAGTAAGTATGGTGAAGTATAAACTACGCTACACAACTAGCAGTTCTACGAATATCAATAATATATATAAATGACAGCAGGTATAATTAATCAGAATAGTAACTTAACTTATAAGAGTGCCCATACAAACTTATAAGTTAAGGATCGGCTTAACAGTATAGTAACTCATCGTATAAGAGTGCCCATACAAACTTATACGATGAGGATCTTGTGTATGCAATGAATGACATGTTATGAATGTTATGGTATGACCGAATCATGCGCACGCACATGCAAGTTGCTATGTCGACACAGACTAGAAGTTCCCACTTTTCGAGCAGGTAGCTAACCTCTCAGGCGTCGTCCGTCGTGGCCAGACGGCGACAGTGGAGCGGGCGTCTCCACTACTAGGTGATATCACACTACCTATCCTAGGCCCCCGTACGCCTCAACGCTAAGAACACAACAGCGGAGCTCACATGCGTACTACGGCTCAGAAGGGGTCTTGGGTAAATGTGCACCAAGAACACAGCCCAACCTGGCCTTTGATTTCGAACCGGATGGAACCTCGGAAACGCACGAGGTGCAAGCCCAACTGTTCTCATGGCACGGAGGAGATCTCGGGTTATGGACACCAAGTATCTAACCCTACCGCCCAAGGTCTACCCATTGGCTCCCATCGGTGTGACGACTGGCGAACCCGTAGACCTGCCACAATCATTCTCCCAACATCGCGACACGATGAATAATCGCACATCACATGCCCCAAAACAACTCACTCGATGCTACCCGTAGGGAGACTTTAACTCTAAGCATCGGTTGTTAATAAACCCCTTGGGCTCGGATTACAGTTACAAAATACTCTTCACGTAGTGTTCATCATGTTCACGCCCACCTATTCAATGAATTCACCTCAACACTACGCATAATAGATAGGTTCAACACCAAATTGTATAAATATATCCTTTACCAATATCAACTCCTAATATCTAGCCTTCCCATCCAATCCATTTCTCTACCATTGCATGGTTATCCCTTATTACACAACCAAATGAGTAACCATACTAAATTATAGTAACAACGACATTATAGATATATGGGAGCAAGATATCGCATGAGCAAATCACAATCATTGCAAGAGTGCTAACATTATAAATTAACAAGTGCATTAACATAGGATAGTCCAATACTAAAACTGGGATTCCCGGAGCTATAGGAATCCGATCACAATGCACAACCCCTCGTTGGAAAGGTATTCGCGAGGGCTACGACTTTCGTGTTGAGTCGATCGCCCAGATCTGGTCGCAGCATACCAGAAATTCAACTCGAATACGTACAGGAAACAGTTTCCTGTACAGGAATTTTCCCGAACGCAGCGGACTCGAACCAGCTTTCCCGTGGCTACAGGTATCGCATGGAAACGAGCAACCACTCGTTGGAAAGGTAATTTCAAGGGCTACGACTTTCGTGTTGAGTCGTTCACCCAGATCTGGCCAGAACACCACCGAAATTGGCCACGAAGGTCGCCGCGTGCAGAAATCAGATTTCTGCACGCATCTTAAGGCGAGATGAACGGCATCCGTTCATCTTCTTCCTTGCAACGACCTCGCATAAACTTCTCCAGAAATCACACCCAACCTTATTTCTCCTTTCAAAGCCAAACCCCCAACGAAAACCCCTCTCATCTCCACTTTGAATGATGAGAAGGTTGAGGGAGACTAAGCCTAAAACCTAGGCATGGCTTATCCTAAGAACTCTCCTCCTCACCATCAAGACTCTATGGAGTCGATGTCTCTCCTAAAATAACTATAGATCTAGCACCAAGGGAGAGGGGAGGAAGCTCACCTCAAGTCCAGCGGTACCACCATGGCCGGCCATGAGCCTCGCACTCCTTCGCGGCGGCATTGTTTTTCCCTTGACGGTGGCGGCGTTTTGATTCCTCCAAAGATGGCTCCGGCAAGCTCTTCCTCCTCCTCCAGCCAAGAACTCTCTCAGGAATTTCGGGGCAGAAGAAAGGGGAATGAATGCTAGGGTTTCCAACTTTTTTCCTTTTTATACATCGCAGACACGGGTAGGCACACGGCCGTGTTCCTACCCGTGTTCAGGTGACACGGCCGTGTGGCCTGCCGTGTCTAGGGCCGTGTTCATCCCAGAACCACTTTCTGCCGGGTCAGGGTTGCGGCACATGGGTAGAGACACGGCCGTGTCCCGACCCGTGTCCTTGGCACACGGCTAGGGACACGCCCGTGTCCCAATACCCGTGTACCTCTCTGACTGGTAAGCCTATTTTTATGAGGCACACGGGTATGGACACGGCCGTGTCCATACCCGTGTCAGCCAGAAAGGCCATTTTGCCTTGTTTTCCTCATTTCCCGTACGCCCGCACCTGTTCACCCACACCCCCATTGGGCTCACCACAGCCCCCCTTTGACTCAAATACGCAATCAAGGGGCCTAGCGCGAATTTGGACGTTACAAATCTTATAAACAAAATAAAAGATTTCGTCCCCGAAATCAGGGTAAAGCTATGGGAGTGAAACACATAAAAGGGAACTATGCTTTCAAATAAAAAATTTTTACCTGGAGTAAATAATTCCGGGTAGCGCCCTTGCATCAAATCCCTTGGCTCCCATGTGAACTCCTCCTTCCCATGATTAGACCATAGCACTTTCACCAAGGGAACACTTTTGCGGTGCAAGGTTCTTGTCTCGTTATCAACGATCCGCACCGGCTCCAGTCGCACAGACCTATCAGACACCACGGCACCATCCGCCGTGGGGATATGCTGTTCAGGCCGCAGGAAAGCCTTCCGAAGCGACGATACATGGAACACGTCGTGAAGGTTCTCCAGCTCCGGTGGTAACTCCAATCGATAGGCCAGAGGGCCAATCCTTTCCACTACGACATAGGGCCCAATATACCTTGGGCTGAGCTTCTTGACTCCACGTACCCGCGACACTCCGTGCATCGGTCGAATCTTCAGGAATACCTTATCACCCACTTGAAACTCCACCATACGGTGCCTTGCGTTGTAATATTTCGCCTGTCGGCTTTGTGCCTCTAGCATTCGATCCCGGATCAACCTAACCACCGCGTCCGTGTCATCAATATACTCATTTCCCAATGTCTTCGGATCTTTGTCTTGCACCCAGGACAAGGGTGTTCTACACCTCCTTCCATACAAAGCTTCATGAGGTGCCATTCCAATACTGGCTTGATGACTGTTATTATAAGAGAACTCCACGAGAGGTAAGAGTCTCTCCCATGGTTCTCCTTTATCTAGCAGACACAACCTCAGAAGGTCCTCCAATGTTCGGATGGTTCGTTCAGACTGCCCGTCCGTTTGTGGGTGAAAGGCTGTGCTAAAGGCGAGGCGCGAGCCCAAATAAGCCTGTACATCCCTCCATTCTCTTGAAGTGAACCGACCATCCCGATCAGAGACGATCGTCTTCGGCACACCATGGTACCGCACAAATTGTTCCACAAAGAGACGCACTAAGACGCCCACCTGCGCCTCCTTCTTCATTGGGATAAATCGGGCTACCTTGGTCAACCGGTCAACTATCACCCACACAGAATCATTCCCCGAGCGCGAGCGAGGTAACCCGTGGACGAAGTCCATGGAGATGTCCTCAAATTTCCATTCGGGGATGGGCAACGACTGTAGCATTCCACCGGGGCTTCTACACTCCGCCTTCACTATTTGGCAGGCCACACAATGAGTAACAAAGTACTTGACATCCCTCTTCATGCCCAGCCAACACATCGTCTTTCTCAAATCGGTGTACATCTTCGCGATCCCCGGGTGCACCGAGTACTTGGAGCAATGGGCCTCCTTTAGAATATCCTCCCGAATGTTGTCACCTTCGGGGATGTAAAGCCGGCCACGAAAATGGACGAGGCCGTCTTTTAGGGAATATTCTTCCGTAGTCCCATCCCCCATTGACTTGAAAGCCGGGGTTAAAGCCGCATCCTTCTTTTGTTCCGTCCGTATTCGGTCTCGTATGTTGCAAACTATACTCATCGCGGCCAAATATTCGGTATACTCTTCCGGTTGATTCTTAAAGACCAAAGTGATTTCCATCTCTTGCAGCGTCCGGATTAACTCCATCCTCATCAAGCGGGATTCCGTGCTCGTTCCCGGTGCCTTTCGGCTCAAGGCATCAGCTACGGAATTAACCTTCCAGGGGTGGTAATTCAAGGTGAATTCGTAATCGCACAAGAACTCCAACCACCGCCGCTGTCTCAAGTTTAACTCCTTTTGGGTGTGAACGTACTTCAGATTTTTGTGATCCGAGTAGATCTCGCAGTGGACGCCGTATAAATAATGCCTCCACATCTTCAAGGCGAATACCACCGCTCCCAACTCTAGATCATGCACCGGGTAGTTGGCTTCATGCTTCTTCAACTGTCTTGAAGCATAAGCGATCACATGCCCATTCTGCATCAACACAGCTCCCATCCCTTGATACGACGCATCCGTGTAAACTTGAAAGCCCTCCTTCCCAGATGGAAGAGCTAGGATGGGTGCAGTCGTCAATCTGTCCTTCAATTCTTGGAATGCAGCTTCGCACTGGGGTGTCCATTCAAACGGCACACCCTTCTTGGTCAGCGTAGTAAGGGGAAGGGCGATCTTCGAGAAGCCTTTCACGAACTTGCGATAGTACCCGGCAAGTCCAAGAAAGCTTCGTATGTCGGCCGTTGACTTCAATGGCGACCACTCCTTCACGGCCCGCACCTTGGCCGGATCTACTGCTAGCCCCGCCCCACTAATCACATGGCCCAAGAACGCGACCTCTCGAAGCCAAAACTCACATTTGCTGAACTTGGCAAACAAAGTGTGCTCCTTTAGTTTCCTCAGCACTAAAGTTAGATGTTCGGCGTATTCTGCTTCAGTCTTGGAGTAGACCAGGATATCGTCGATGAACACGATGACAAAGATGTCCAAATAAGGGCTGAACACCTTGTTCATCAAGCTCATAAAGGCGGAAGGGGCGTTTGTGAGCCCAAACGGCATCACGGTGAATTCATACAAACCATATCTCGAACTGAACGCCGTCTTCTGAATGTCATCTTCTTATATCCTCAGCTGATAATATCCCGAACGCAGATCTAACTTGGAGAACCAATACGATCCCACCAATTGATCGAATAATTCATCAATGCGCGGTAGGGGATAGGTGTTCCGCACCGTTAACCGGTTCAACTCTCGATAATCAATACATAACCGTAAGGTGCCATCCTTCTTTTTGACGAACAAAACGGGCGCTCCCCAAGGCGACGAGCTTGGGCGAACGAACCCTGCTTCCACCAATTCCTGAAGCTGGACTCTAAACTCTGCAAGTTCCTTCGGAGCCATTCGGTATGGAGCTCGCGAGACGGGCTTGGCACCCGGAATTAGCTTGATTTGGAAGTCCACTTCCCTATGCGGGGGTAGTCCCGGCAATTTCTCGGGAAATACCTCGGAAAATTCTCGCACCACCCGCACATCCTTGACTTCTAGTGTCAATTTCCTCAACTCGAAGCAAATTACATAGACCTCGTCCCCTTCCATATGAGATTTCATAACTTGGATTGAAGACAATAATTTACGGGGTGCGAATTTAATACCTTGGAAGATGACTTCCGAGTCACCATGCCTCAACATAACTTGCTTCTCCGCACAATTGATCCTGGCGTGGTGCCAGTTCAACCACCTCATGCCCAGGATGAGATCGAACTCCGGGATTCTTAACACTGTAGCCGGAGTTTCAAAGAACTTTCCTCCAATAAGGGTGTCGAAGTCGCAACTTGCTGACGACGTCATCTCAGAGCCGTCCGGAAGGCGCACCCTTTGAGTGGTGCCTGTGAAGTGTTGCACTCCCTCCAAGTCCTTCACGAAGTCCGCCGAAATGAACGAGTGAGATGCACCCGTGTCAAATAACGTATAGGCGGGCCTCCCGCTAACCATGACGGTGCCTAGGTTCCAAAAAGGTAATCACCGTTCAAAATTGCGCGTAACATTTGTATCGTAAATCTAACAAGTCATATAGTATTAATAACTTTTTGCACGTACCGGTGATGACTTCCTGCGGATTTCTCTCCTGAGTCATATCCAATGCGAATACATGCTCTCGTGCATGTCCTTGATTTCTCCCTGGTGGTCCTCTTCCTCGGCCACGCATGTGCCCTCGCCCCCGTGGAGCTACTGGAGGGGGAGCAATAGGAGCATCCCCGATCAGTCGCGGGCAAACTCGACGGACATGCCCCGGTTGGTTGCACTCAAAACATATCACCTCACGTCGGCCCCCAGGTTGTTGATAATATTGCTGCTGCGGTGGTGGTGGTAAAGGTAGTGGTTGCGGAATTGGGTACTCCACCCGATAGTTCCGGTTGACCCACCGACCGCCTCTGTGGTTTCCCCTTCCTCTGCCATGATCATTCCGCCTTCTATTACTAGGGCCGACTTCAATTACTCCTTCCGCAGGTCTCTTGCCACATCCCTTGTGGTCCGCCTCCAGTCTCTTTGCCATGTCAATGATTTCTGCCAGGCTTCCATCGGCTATAAACAAAAGGGCCTGCCTCAGGGGGTCCCTTAACCCTTTGTAGAAGCGCTTCGCATAGCCTCTATCGTCCAAATCATAGGAATCAGCAAACCTAGCGAGGTGTTGGAACTCCCTCTGGTACTCCGTTACTGATTTCGATCCCTGCTTCAGCTGCAGAAATCTTTCTTCAAGTTCATCCCGAGCAGAAGAAGGAATGAAGTGATCCAGAAAAGCCTCGGTGAACTCGTTCCAACTGATGTCCGTGTACAACCGCCCTTGGAAGTTGGAGCCCATGAGGGACTTCCACCACCTTTTGGCGTGTAGCTCTAGCAGCGTCACTACCAATGTCACCGCCATGTTGTTCGGACATCTTATGCCAGCCATCAATTCCTGCACGGTATCAAGCCATTCCTCGGTGCGCACCGGCGATTCTGTCCCAAGATAGGCAGGAGGGGACAGGGCACGGAAGGTGCTCACCCAGTTGGAGCCTGGCGCTTGTTGTTGCACCGGAGCTTGCTGGGCTTTAAATGCATCCAATATGGCTGACAGCGTTTGTCCCAGTTCCGACTGCTGGAATTGTGAAGGGACGGAAGGGGTAGGAGTGCCCCCAACCGGCTCCACCTGCGCTGGGACCTATACGCAAGGTACAAACTAGGGTCAGGTTGGCTAAAACTAATGTCAAAGTTGGACAACTTAGTGTGAATTACATATGGGCACACCACTGCTTCCGCTAAGTCGGTTTGTCCCCAAATCGACTAATCGAACGGGAGTGGCCCATTGTTACCTGACTGCTGTAGGTGAAGATCGGCTTAGTCTGATACCATTTGTAAGACCCCCCTCCCGGAACACAACACACGGCACGAGGGGAGTCTTATGCCCGAAATAGCCGCCTTGCGGTAGCACTAACACACGGGTTAGCCTTTACCACAAGACGCCTATTCCGCCGGCTACAATCCATATCACAACAATTATGCCAACCCAACCATAACAGAAAAGCAAAGCTAAAAGCAGTTCAGTTCACAGCTAAGTTAAAGTCCAAAAGTAGCGGAAGATAACAAGCACAACAGGCTTGTATAAAAGAAACAAGAGTCTAGAAATGTTTTGCCAAACGGCTACATGGAAACACTCACTACTGTCACTGACGGTGCCGATGGCACCACCACCTCAGGTCCTATCATCCGGGCCTGGCTGTCCTGCTGCATAGTCCGTTGCCGCTCTACCTGCGGGGTTTCCTCCTAAAAAGGAAGACGTAGCAACCGTTAGTCATAAGACTAAGTGGCTTCACATCCGCTCCCCCGGCGACTCCTCAGCACCGGGCGGAGAAAGGAACACAGGTACAATATATATACATAAGCAAGTAAACAAGCAGGTGACAGTAAATATGGTGAAGTATAAACTACGCTACACAACTAGCAGTTCTACGAATATCAATAATATATATAAATGACAGCAGGTATAATTAATCAGAATAGTAACTTAACTTATAAGAGTGCCCATACAAACTTATAAGTTAAGGATCGGCTTAACAGTATAGTAACTCATCGTATAAGAGTGCCCATACAAACTTATACGATGAGGATCTTGTGTATGCAATGAATGACATGTTATGAATGTTATGGTATGACCGAATCATGCGCACGCACATGCAAGTTGCTATGTCGACACAGACTAGAAGTTCCCACTTTTCGAGCAGGTAGCTAACCTCTCAGGCGTCGTCCGTCGTGGCCAGACGGCGACAGTGGAGCGGGCGTCTCCACTACTAGGTGGTATCACACTACCTATCCTAGGCCCCCGTACGCCTCAACGCTAAGAACACAACAGCGGAGCTCACATGCGTACTACGGCTCAGAAGGGGTCTTGGGTAAATGTGCACCAAGAACACAGCCCAACCTGGCCTTTGATTTCGAACCGGATGGAACCTCGGAAACGCACGAGGTGCAAGCCCAACCGTTCTCATGGCACGGAGGAGATCTCGGGTTATGGACACCAAGTATCTAACCCTACCGCCCAAGGTCTACCCATTGGCTCACATCGGTGTGACGACTGGCGAACCCGTAGACCTGCCACAATCATTCTCCCAACATCGCGACACGATGAATCGTCGCACATCACATGCCCCAAAACAACTCACTCGATGCTACCCGTAGGGAGACTTCAACTCTAAGCATCGGTTGTTAATAAACCCCTTGGGCTCGGATTACAGTTACAAAATACTCTTCACATAGTGTTCATCAAGTTCACGCCCACCTATTCAATGAATTCACCTCAACACTACGCATAATAGATAGGTTCAACACCAAATTGTATAAATATATCTTTTACCAATATCAACTCCTAATATCTAGCCTTCCCATCCAATCCATTTCTCTACCATTGCATGGTTATCCCTTATTACACAACCAAATGAGTAACCATACTAAATTATAGTAACAACGACATTATAGATATATGGGAGCAAGATATCGCATGAGCAAATCACAATCATTGCAAGAGTGCTAACATTATAAATTAACAAGTGCATTAACATAGGATAGTCCAATACTAAAACTGGGATTCCCGGAGCTACAGGAATCCGATCACAATGCACAACCCCTCGTTGGAAAGGTATTCGCGAGGGCTACGACTTTCGTGTTGAGTCGATCGCCCAGATCTGGTCGCAGCATACCAGAAATTCAACTCGAATACGTACAGGAAACAGTTTCCTGTACAGGAATTTTCCCGAACGTAGCGGACTCGAACCAGCTTTCCCGTGGCTATAGGTATCGCATGGAAACGAACAACCACTCGTTGGAAAGGTAATTTCAAGGGCTACGACTTTCGTGTTGAGTCGTTCACCCAGATCTGGCCAGAACACCACCGAAATTGGCCACGAAGGTCGCCGCGTGCAGAAATCAGATTTCTGCACGCATCTTAAGGCGAGATGAACGGCATCCGTTCATCTTCTTCCTTGCAACGACCTCGCATAAACTTCTCCAGAAATCACACCCAACCTTATTTCTCCTTTCAAAGCCAAACCCCCAACGAAAACCCCTCTCATCTCCACTTTGAATGATGAGAAGGTTGAGGGAGACTAAGCCTAAAACGTAGGCATGGCTTATCCTAAGAACTCTCCTCCTCACCATCAAGACTCTATGGAGTCGATGTCTCTCCTAAAATAACTATAGATCTAGCACCAAGGGAGAGGGGAGGAAGCTCACCTCAAGTCCAGCGGTACCACCATGGCCGGCCATGAGCCTCGCACTCCTTCGCGGCGGCATTGTTTTTCCCTTGACGGTGGCGGCGTTTTGATTCCTCCAAAGATGGCTCCGGCAAGCTCTTCCTCCTCCTCCAGCCAAGAACTCTCTCAGGAATTTCGGGGCAGAAGAAAGGGGAATGAATGCTAGGGTTTCCAACTTTTTTCCTTTTTATACATCGCAGACACGGGTAGGCACACGGCCGTGTTCCTACCCGTGTTCAGGTGACACGGCCGTGTGGCCTGCCGTGTCTAGGGTCGTGTTCATCCCAGAACCACTTTCTGCCGGGTCAGGGTTGCGGCACACGGGTAGAGACACGGCTGTGTCCCGACCCGTGTCCTTGGCACACGGCTAGGGACACGCCCGTGTCCCAATACCCGTGTACCTCTCTGACTGGTAAGCCTATTTTTATGAGGCACACGGGTATGGACACGGCCGTGTCCATACCCGTGTCAGCCAGAAAGGCCATTTTGCCTTGTTTTCCTCATTTCCCGTACGCCCGCACCTATTCACCCACACCCCCATTGGGCTCACCACAGCCCCCATTTGACTCAAATACGCAATCAAGGGGCCTAGCGCGAATTGGGACGTTACAGTCCATACCGATGGTGAAAATTCTATGGAAAAATCAGGATTTGGAGAGCGCGACTTGGGAGCTAGAGTCGGCCATGAGGAGGGCGTACCCTCACCTGTTTCTCTGATTTGATCGGTATGTTTCCCTTTGTAACTTCTGTTTGTTACTTTTCCTTCTTTTGTAGGAGGGTTGTGCGTAAAGTTTCGGGACGAAACTTTCTTTTAGGGGGAGTGACTGTAACGCCCCGTTTTTTCAGCGATCATTTTTATTCTCGTCTGGCGTTACGATGACGCGTTTCCGTGGCTTGTGCCATGTGTGGAGTACGGTTTAGCTCCTTAGAACTGAGTGCCCTGTTTGGTAGCCTGTTGGCAAGATCTCCCTAGCAAACCGAGTCATTTTGGTGACCCGGTGTGGCCTCTCGGGGGGATGTTTGTGTTTGGCTTTGTTTGGGTTTAACTCGAGTTCTGTTCGTCGAAAGTTAATTTCGACTTCGCCGTTGCGTTCGTAGCGTGGGTATTTAGCTACGGTGCGAATTTCGTCGAATTCCAAGATAGTTCGGTTTTCGCGTCGATTTGGTGCTTTATGTAATTTTGTAATTAATAATATAATTATATAATTATATAATTATATATATATATATATATTGTATTAGAAAAGCCATCATCTTCTTCCCCGATAGAAAACCGACGGCCCCTTGTACGAGAGAAACGGAGTAACCGCCTACCTTCCCTTCGGACGCCGATTCCCGGAGCGTTTGTGGACGGAATTCGATTCCGAGAGTGGATTCGGATTGCTCTCGTCGAGACCTTCATTCCTGCGGTAAGAAATTCGATTTTCGTGGAGTTTTGGAAGGATTGGAATTTTCGGTTTTGGAAGTTTTCCGCCATTAATGGCCGAGTCTTTGTTCTAGGCGTTGCGGCCGTTTTGATCCGTGCGAAGAGGAGGAAAGCAGTCCAAAGCTTCGCTGAGATTTGAGGCAAGTGGTATTCTTGCCCTTGCCAAGTCTTTTCTTTGATTTTATTTGTTGAAATTGAAATCCCGGTTAGCCCAGGTTAGAGGCCTTGTTGTTCTCATTTTCTTGCTAACTATAGGGCTTAGTTCTTCCTACTGAAACCCCCCCTATGTTGTGATGTTTGGAATCCAAATTGTCGGCGTGGAGCCGTTGTTTTCCTTTATTTTTGATTGTTGCTCTGGTTCGGGTGTAGCCGAGAGGGAGATTTAGGAGGGGGGTGTGGTTGCCAATTTCCTTCGTTAAGATATTATTCGAATGGTTAGGCATAGTTTGAATGGTAGTAGCGTGCGACGTGATAGTTGTCTACTGCTACTGCAGTGGCGTGAGTCATGTGCGCGTTACGGTGTCGTTCGGGAAATTCCAAACGGTGCAGGTTGACCGCGCACGGTCATCAACCTTTAGGGCGCACGACCACTGGTCGTGTGCCTCTGTCGTGCGCGTATAAATTTCAGTTTCCAAAGTTCTGTCTCGGGCAATCGCACGAGCGCTGGCAACAGTGCGCACGACCACTGATCGTGCGACGCTGATCGTGCGTAGTTGCTAGATTTTCTGTCAGGTTTTCCAAGTTCGTTTCGCACGATCATCAGCCGATGAGTGCGCACGACCACTGATCGTGTGTCACTGATCGTGCGCTTTGTATATTTTCTTTTGATAGGCGAATTTAGATGGTTTCGAGTGCGGGAGTTTAGATACTCAAGTGGCAGGCAACTACTCGAGTTTTGGATCTTCTGCCTTGGTCGTTCGACTGTCGTCGAGCTCCGTATTCTTTAGTGGGTTTGTGGGTAGTACCATTATTTTGGCGGCGAGTGAGGCTAGCTCACTCAACGCCAAAGTTTAGGTAGGCACTGAGTGCGTTTCACTCAACGCCTAGTCGTGTTGATTTATTTCAACACTCTTCCTTTACCTTGTATTTCGTTTCCGAGTGGATTTCCAGTTGTATTTCTGGGTTTTCCTTGTCGGCCGTTTTCTTTATTTTTCCTAAAGGCCGAATCGTGGGTCGTGGATAGTAGTGGTGGTTGTAGCTCTTTATGGGGGTGGAGTTGTGTGATATAGCCAAGGCCACCCATGGATTTCTTGCTCCAGGTACGGGCTGGGCATGTCGGGTGGAAGGTCCCTTGTGTTCTCACGTGTTGACCCTCGAGCTTTTGACTTGGACATGGTGGATTGGGGGACTGCGTTTGCCTTCGATCCGGTTCCTCGTTGTTGTTTTTGCTACTATCACTTCCCGCAGTTTAGGGTGTTAGAAGTCTCTTCTTTGGTAGTTTGCAGCGTTCTGGCTCTTGGTAGCCTAGTAGGCCCTGCAGGATGTGGTTCCTGGGCTGGGTCGTTGCTGTTTCTTTGCACGTTGTGCATTTCTTGTGGTCCTGTTGTGGACAGTTGTGACTCTTTCTACTGCATGTTTCCTGTTATTTTGTCCTTTTGGTTGACTCTTTCATGCAGTTTTTCTTTGTTTAGCTTGCTGAGGTATTCTGTTTTCTTTTGGAATGCCTCAGGTTCTGAGCTGTAGCCAGTCTGGTGGCTAGTTGGAGGTGGTGTTGTTGGTGGACTTTCGGACCTTGGAGTTCTGTTTACCTTGTTAGTGAGGTTGTTTTCAGTACTTTCTTACAGACATATATGTGTGCTGGTGGGTTCGTGTCAGGTTGTTGGCGCCCACTAGTAGTTTTTACCTTGTACTAGATATACACTATTGCTGCTACCATTTATTTTTCTGGAGATAGTCTACTTGCTTTGAGAAGGTTTTATGCTAGGTTGCTAGTTATTTTTAAACTATAATTATTATTATAAATGAAGCTCATGATCAGCATGTTTTGTAAACTTAATCACTATTTTCCAAATCACGTACGAAAACCGTTTTCTTATATATACTATATAAACTAAGTGTAGTGTCTTGCATAGCATGAGTGGTTCTCTTGGGACCCTTATGCGCTCTTTAGGGTGTAAAACCTAATTAAAGTATTTTTCCGCAGCGTTTAAATATAGTTTTCTTTTGTGGACTAGATGATCCACTGAGCCGAGGGATACGGACTCTAAACATAACTGATTTTCTATTCATTAAGCACATGATTTTCTTGCATAAAGATTGTAGTTGGATTTGCCTGAGCGTTAGCAGTTATCCCCTGCTTGACGTGGCATCATGACGCGTGTTTTCTCTTACTCTGATAATTCTTAATTCGGAGAAAATGCGGGTTGTGACACCGAAGACTCCGGGATCATCTCAATTTATAGATTTCCTACGTAGCTACAGTAGTGGTTGTCAAATCGCGGTTAGATATCAGGCCGCACGGCTCAACCTGCAAGGTAAAGTATTCTAACCGCATTCTAGTTCGGCAGTTCGAGCAACTAAAATTCCAGTACTTGGCAATATTTCCAAAGAAGAAAAGACAGCGACTAGAAAGTATTCAAACCGCACAAAGCCACAAGCGATTCGCACTAATATACAAACAGACAATAACAATTGTCCACAGTAATGAAACTGTCCAGCATCACGAGTTGATGCTTATTACAAAGCCAAATTAAAGTTCTCGTAATTATCTCTCTCCACTCTCTGGAGCGTCTCGCCCAACCCGTGTGACTTGGTCGCCAGCCTGTACCAGCTGGACATACACTTGACTGACAAGGTTGTGGATAGAGTGCAGCGTCCGATGAACTCGCGAGGTATCACGCTCTACGCGGGCAAATGGAACCAGCGGTAGAGCGCGATCTCCCGGGTCGCCAGAAGCAGCGACCTGCCTAACCGCCGCGACTACTGGTGAATCCGAAGTCTCTCCGGAAGCCGGGCGATTTGGTAGTTGCTGCTGTTCAGCAATCGTCCCAGCAGGTCGCAAGCCTCTGCCGGCCTCCTCTGGTCGATCCTTATCCCTTTCCTCGTCAAGTCGAGCAGTGTCCGCCCTTTCCCTCTCAATCCGGCCAAGCATCAGCACTAAAGCCTGCAGTTCAAGTTTCTCTGTCTTCTCCTGCTCTAGGTGGGCCAGCGCCTCCAGTGTTCTTTGCTCAGCGGCCTCAAGCGCAGTCCGCATCGTTGTCTTCTCCTCCTCCCAGCTGGCTAGGGACTCCTGCATCCTTTTGTCAGCGGCCTCCAGCGCAATCCGCTTTGCCGTTTTCTCCATGTCCGCGCTGGCCAGTGCCTCCTGCACCCTTTTATTAGCGGTCTCTTGCGTAATCCGCATCGTCGTTCTCTCCAACTTCAAGCTGACCAGGGCCTCCTGCGTCCTTTTCTCAGCGGCCTCCAATTCAGACCGCATCGTTCCTCTCTCCAGCTCCAAGTCTTCCAGCACTTCCTTTGTTCTCTTTTCAGCGGCCTCCAGCATAAACCGTTGATCTTCTTCTTGAAGTCGCCACTCTTCTTCCCTGGCTCGAAGGGCCTCGGCGTGCTCCCTTATCCTAGCCTGCAAGGCAGCGACTTCACACTGGAATTCGACTGTCCTTTGATCGCGGATATTTGGAGGTAACGGTGGTATCAGTGGAAGTAGGCAGGTGGTCAGATCGCCCGGCTTGATGGCAGTTTCAGGTGCACCTGCAGCGAACAAACACGCGGTTAGATTCAGTAACATGACCGAAACCTTTTAAAAGATCTCGTTTGAACGAGACCGCAGCCCGTGATTATCTCTCCTTCAAAAGCCGCAGTACAAAGTCTAGCCGCTGGTCCCCTAAACCTTTCGGAGCCTATTCGCTTCAGCTTTTCTTTCCATAGCCACGCGGTCTCTTTAGCTTTACTTTTCAGTTGTGTCGTGGTCAGGAAGAAGCTCGCCGGCGGGTTAAATATTGTGTCCGCTCCCTTCTTCCGTGACCGCGGCTTGTAGAATTTTACAATACGCTTAACTTCTTCGTGTTTACCTTGCAGGGCAGGAAATGTAGTCGCCACCTGCTTCTCGTTGATTAATTTATTCATCTCCTCTATCTTCTCTCTGAGTTTTAGTTTTTCAGCTCCTTCTGAAACCGCAGGAGCCGGTTCGCCAAGCTTCTCTCCTGTAACTTCGACATCAGTGTTGGCGACCTCCGCAGAAGCCGGCGGAGTTGCCAGTAACTTGTCCTGCTGCTGGAATTTCTCCATGCCCTTCAGGATATCGCTCAGAGATTCGCTAACCGCAGGCGTGCTCTCTGGCTCGTCCGGCTTGGAAGATGGAGTCGACGGACCCTCAGATACTTCTTTCTCTCGCGGCTTATGTTGGAGACTAGCCGCTCCGGTCTTCACAGAAACATTACGGTTATCAACCCGCATCTTCCGCGCCTTCCTCTCCATCCTTTCCTCAAGGGTCTTGACCTTTTTCTTACGTCGCTTCAAGTGGCCGACGATTGTCTCTGTCCGCCTCCTCTTCTCGATTAGAGACCGCTCGGCCTCCAGTAGCTTCTCCGAGTCGTCCTCTTCAACAATGATCAAGTCAGTAGATGCGGGAAACTCACGCGGTTTGGAAGAGTCGACACTCTTTTCCTCCTCCCCGGCGATCTTCAAGAGGGGTTCACCTGATGGCGAGTAAGTAATGTCGAAGGATTTGGTGGTTTCGGTTTGCGGGAGAGCAGATTTGGAAACCGCTTTGACTTTGATCGCGGCCTGCGAGGATTTCGCGACGGCTTCCATCGGTTTCTTTCCAGAAGAAGAAGCCGCCGGTGTGATCGGCTTCTCAGCTTTCTTCTCGGGATGTTGGTCAGAACTGTCCGCTCTGCTGCTCCTCCTTTTCGACCCAGACGACTTCTTTTCGCGATCTAGCATCGAGGACATGACATCCATCTTGTAGAAGTCTCTGTCGGCTTGGAGGATTCTAACCGCGAGTGGTGAATAGTGACCCGTGGCTTGGCAGAAATCTTGACGAAATGGCAGGGCCCTCAGCATTTTATAGACGCAGGAGCATTAATGGCAGTCGCGGTCTCCGGCTTAGTTCTACATTTTCGAAGTTTTTCAGAAACTTAAAAATGTGCGGGGATTATGTTAACCCAGAATCCGCGACTAGTTCTCCAGTCTTTTCAATTCGGGCGGCTTGTCATTTCCAGCCGCCGTTCTCAGCTAGCCGGCTTATTGTTAGATAAGCCAGGCGGCCTCTTCGTCAGACCATCGCCAGTTCCAGTCCAGCCATCATCTAAGGGTCGGCCTGTCCTTGCCCAAGCTGCGCGACCTATGTCCCAGGTCGCCGTCAGAGGAGGTCCAGACCAGCCCGCCCAGAGGCCGAGTCCTGCAGCTTGGCAGAAGAAGATCGCCAGGCCGCTCGGCCTGTCTCTTGGCTTTTCTTCTTCTTCTCGATTCCCGTCACCACTGCCCGATTCTCTTGTACCTCGGGCGGCCGGTAATTTTAGCCCTGCCCGTTTGGGCAGGCCCCCAAGCCTATAAATAGGGGGCGGGAGTACACCCAAAGCACGTTGACTCGAGTCCAAGAGCTCGCTTGTTAAGAGCCGCGGCCTCGATTCTAGTCCTGTGCGGTCTATTGTCCGGCCGGCTTCTTCCTTTCTTCTTTCCTTTCTAAGTGTAATCGCTTAATTTCTTATAAAAGGAAAGACCGCCGCAGGAGAGGCATTCAAGCCGCGGCGGGCGAACTCTGGTGTTGCTGCTGGTAGCGGCCCTTTCTCCCTTTTTTTTCTATCCGGTCCTATCCGCCATTCCTGGCCGCTAGTAACCGACTAGCCGACAGTCTTTTCCCAATACCTTCCCCAGTGCTCGAACGGTTAGCTGGTGGTGCCCGTTTTCCCCGTCGCATTTCGCGCATCAACAAACAAGCTTTCCATTGTAGAAGATTCAACTGCAGATCAAGAAATGGAAAATGGTGGCTACTGTCCAGTGGGAGTACAGGACTCTCTAGAAGCTGAAGAAAACAAAGAGGTGCAACACGTTGAAGAAACTGGAGGTATTCAGCCTTAAGAAAGACTACCTCCAGCTGTTAGACACTTAAAAGATCATCCAGTAAATCTATCAAGTGATATCCAGTAAATCAGATAATTGGTGATCCAAGACATGGAGTGCAAACCAGAAGCAGGAATTTGAACACAGTCATGTAATCAAGCTTTCTATCTCAATTAGAGCCAAAGAAATTTGAAGAAGCTATCCTAGACCCACATTGGATTAATGCCATGCAAGAGGAGCTAAATCAGTTCAGAAGGTGTAAGGTCTGGGAGTTAGTTCCTAAACCAAAATACCACAATATCATTGGAACAAAGTGGATCTTTAGGAACAAATTGGATGAGAGTGGAATTATTGTGAAGAATAAAGCAAGACTTGTTGCAAAAGGGTACAGGCAGGAAGAAGGAATAGACTTTGATCAAACCTTTGCCCCAGTAGCAAGACTGGAAGCCATTAGAATGTTCCTTGCCTATGCTGCACATCAAGGATTCAAGGTATTCCAAATGGATGTAAAATCAGCATTCCTGAATGGAAATCTAAAAGAAGAAGTCTATGTAGAGCAGCCTTCGGGTTTTGTAGATTCTCTCAAACCTAATTATGTTTATAGACTTAGGAAAGCTTTGTATGGGTTAAAGCAAGCCCCAAGGGCTTGGTATGAAACCCTATCTACTTTCCTTATTGAGAACAAATTCTCAAAAGGGAAAATAGACAAAACTCTATTCCTAAGGGAATCCAAAGGTAAGATAATCTTAGTCCAGATTTATGTAGATGACATAATATTTGGGTCTACAGAAAATAACCTTTGCAAGAAGTTTGCTAAACTTATGCAAGGGAAGTTTGAAATGAGCAGTATGGGGGAACTTAAGTTCTTCTTGGGACTCCAAGTAAGACAGACTGATGATGGCTTTTCCATATCCCAGTCTAAGTTCACTTAGGAGTTAATTAAGAAGTATGGTATGGAATCATCCTCCACCATGAGAACTCCTATGAGAACAAGTATGCCTATATGCAAAGATGATGCAGGTAAACCTATAGATGAGTCTTTGTATAGATGAATAATTGGCTCTCTACTATATCTCACTGCTAGTAGACCAAACATTATGTATGCAACATGTGTCTGTACTAGGTACCAATCATGCCCAAAAGAATCTCATTACACTGCAGTAAAGAGAATTTTGAGATATCTAAAGGGCACACCTAATCTAGGCCTTTGGTACCCTTGGAATTGAGATTTTCTACTAACAGGCTATTCAGATGCAGACTTTGCAGGTTGCAAAGAAGATAGAAAAAGTACTATAGGCACCTGTCAATTTCTAGGAGGAAGATTGGTGTCTTGGAGCAGTAAGAAGCAGACTAGTGTGGCAATTTCCATAGCTGAGTCTGAGTATGTGGCAGCAGGAAGTTGTTGTGCACAGCTGTTGTGGATTCAGCACTAGCTAGAAGACTATGGTATTCAGGTAAGTAGAATACCTTTGTTTTGTGATTCTACTAGTGCTATTTCTATTGCTAATAATCCTGTTTCACATAGTAGGACTAAGCATATAGAAATAAGATACCATTTTCTTAGAGAACTTGTAGAGAAAGAGGACATCTCACTAGAATTTGTTAAGACAGATTATCAAATTGCAGATGTATTTACTAAGCCTCTAGATGAAACTAAATTCTATAGATTTAAAATTGAATTAGGAATGTTGACCATATGTTTGATTAACATAAGTGGCTAAGTAAAATTATGTTGACACATTCAGTAATAATGTGTCGACACAGAGGATTTGTGTCGACAATTCAGGGAAATTCTGTCGACATAGTATTGTAGTGTCGACACCTAAGGGACAAAGTGTCGACACATCCAGAAAAGTAGTGTCGACACAACCAGAGTAATGGTGTCGACACTTCAAGAAATTGTGTCGATACTTGCAATAAGAGTCGACACAGAATTTCTGATGAACTACTAAGTATGTCCAGTATCGACATATCATCAATTGGTGTCGACAAATAGTAGTCAGCGCCGTGGTCGAGACAATAGAAGTATGTGTCGACACTTTTCAACAGTGTCAACATTTTTAGATATTTTTGCCCGCCTTTTGACCTTCTTTATTTAAAAGGGAATAAATAGGTCAAGAACATATTCTGTCGACACGCTCACCAGATTTTCGAAACTAAACCCTTGTGTTGACAAACTCTCTTCTCTCAATTCAAGATTTCCCTCCATTCCAATAGCGCCAAAGATTGAAGATAACATTAACGAAGGCTACGAGCTAGTGCGCAATGCTTTTGATGATGCGGCGACAGAGATTAAAGGGGTCATTACCCTTGTTACTGATAATGGATTAGAGTTTCTTGTATCTGAACCTACTACGATCTGGAAAATAGAAGTGTTTGAGTTCTATGCTGCTGCAACAGTGGACTCCACTGGACTCAGGATTAAATCGTCAGTTCATGGAAATAGAGTGAAACTTACTCTGAAAAGTTTAAGAAAGATTCTTCATCTTCCTAGAATTCAGGATAAAGAAGAGGTCCCAACCTCAAAGATAAGAGAAGCACTTCAGTGGTGTGGATTGGATCCAACAATGAAGATTGGAGCAGCAAACAACAGAAAAGGGATGAATCAATAAGGAAAATTTCTATCTAAAGTGGTAGGGAAGGAGATTTTGTGTAAACCAGGAGGACATTATAAGCTCTCTACCTTTATGTTCAGTCTGATGACAAGGATAATCGATAAGATTAACACAGATTGGTCTACAGTTCTGTTTGAGAAGATAAAGGAAGCAATCAAAAAGCCTAATTTGGCTAGATTAATGAGTTTATACCTGGCTGGAGAAATTCCAGAGATGATGCAACAGATTCTAGGATCTAAAATAAATCATATGAGAAGGATGGACATCAGAATAATATCCAGATGGGATAGAGTCCTCTCAAAGGACATACCTGATTTGGAGACTGCAGCAAAATCACCAGTACTTGACATTACTGAGCATGACCATGTGTAGGAGGATACAATAAGTGCACAAGTACAGGGGGAGCAAGTTAGGGAACAGGTCCAGGACCTGACTAAGAATGCCCAAGTCCATGAGGAGCCAATTACTGCACAGTTGCAGGGGGAGCAACATTCTGCACAGGTGCAGGAGGAAGATAAAATCAACTTATCAGCAGAAATAGATTCACAAACAGATCTTAATACTTCTGGAGTTACTGATGGTGCTGAGAAAGAACTATCACCTGCTCACACTCAACAGGAATTCACTCTGGAAGAGTTGTTTCCTGAGATTGAGGGAGCAGTAGATAAGGAGGAGCATATCAGGGTTGAGGAGGAATAGAAGAGGTTTGAGGAGGAGCTGACTAATCTTGAGGGGGAGCTGGCTAATCTTGAGGGGGAGCAGATTGGCACTGACAAAGATACACCCTCTACTCCACCAGAAAGGGTTGAGATAGCCAGTTCTTCTGATTCAGAGAATAAAGAACTCAGGAATACCAAGAAAAGAACAAAAGGAGAAGCCAGAGCTATAAGAAAGCTTTGCAAGCTACTACTCCACAACCTGCTCCTGAGACTGATTACAACAAATTTTTGGTAGATTTACACGTGAAATTGGATGAGCAGAGATTGGTTTTGGAAAAATATGTGGATGAAAGCCATAAGGCCCTCTAATTTAATCTAGCACAAGATATAAAATCAATCAGATTTGAGGTCAATCAGAATAAGAAAGAAATGACAGATTGCTTCAACAAGGGGGCCATGCTGTGGTATTTCTAGCACAACAGCAGGTAGATATCAAGCAACAAGTGGATGATATTGCCATCAAACAAGGCTATGTCCTTGAAAACCAGCTGAGGATGAATGAGAATCTGACAGATTCTCACAATATAATCTTAACTGAGTTAAAAATACTGTTACTGGATTGACTGCTGCAAGGGCTAAAGAAATGGAAGACTATGATAAGAAGCTACAGGCTGCCCTAGATTTAGTTAAAACTGCCATCACTTCATCTGAGAAGTTAATTAATTACAAGCTTCAAAAGTTAAAGCCATTCTTTAAAGATGGTATCAATTACCTGGATGGGCAAATCAGATTTCAAAAAGATGATTTGAGAGATCATGTGGCCAGAAAAGTCATAAAGGGGGAGAGGGTGTTAGTATATGCAGGCTTTGATCATGCCAAATGGATAACCAACAGTATTAGAGCCACTCTAGGATATCCACCCTTATGTGATGATGATAATGTGGCTGAGTCAGGTGTGCAACTAGCTCTACTTGAAGGTGATCAACCTGAGGTTGCCCAAGTTATTTACCCCCTGCAGATTTTGAAATAATACATCAACAAGTTCAGTCTATGTACAGCCCTCCAAAATAAGTTACTAATGTTGTTATTGAAAAGGTAGATATGCCAGAAGCTGGTCTGAAAGCTCAGCAAGATGCTCAATTATCAAAGAAGAGATTCAGAGAGCAGGCAGAGTTAAAACCTAATTTTGAGCAATGGAGCCCCACTTCTAGAAATATCATATTAACTGCCTGGAAAGCTGTAAAAGACCAAGTTCATGAAAGGGGAAATGGTATAATGAGCAGGAATGGCAGAAGTATGAGGCAAGGCAGGAAGCCATAGTTCAATACAGAAGAAAGGCTAAGAGTGGGAAGCTACCTCCTGATGCTTAGGAGCCTAGCAAGTATTTCCCTAAGCCTTTTCATTATTTTGAAAGGCAAAGGATTAAGGCTGAAGCACAAAAAAAGGCTGAGTTAAAAGGCAAGAAGCCCATTGAAGATACAAAACCTTCTGTGCAGGCTCAGATTAAATCAGGGAAAGGAATAGTAATCAAGGAGTCAGTCTAGCCTTAGTTTAGTTTTACTAGCTTTTTTCAAGAACTATGTAATTCTTAGTTTTTAAAGAAGTCTATGTAAACAGTGTTAAGAAACTTCTTGATATGATAAACAAATCAATGTTCCATGTTCATTTAATTTGCATCCTTATTCTGTGATGTGATTTTGATATATGTTTTGTTTATAAGTTGCCCTGTCATATACTGCTTATATACATCATAGTATTTGTTTATTATAAGAGGTGTATATCATTTACTAAAGGGTTATGACTTCTCCAAATAGGGGGAGATTGTTGGGTACATTGGAAAATGTGTACCTGATTTGGAGAAGCCTCACTTAGCTCAATGATGTACATCAAGGTGTATTTGATGTTATTTTGAGTTTATATGTGTAGGTTATGTTTTGGCTAAAATGCAGAAAAAGTTTCTAAGTCCATGTGTCGACACTTAAGGAAGTCTGTGTCGACACTTGGAAAAGTTGTGTCGACACCTGAAGCAACTGTGTCGACACACAGAATTTATTAGTTGACATCAACTGTGTCGACACCGGGAGGCAGTGTCGACACACAGAATCGTTAGTCGACATCGACTGTGTCGACACCGGGAGGCAGTGTCGACACACAGAAGTTTTAGTCGACATCAACTGTGTCGACACCAGGAGGCTGTGTCGACACACAGAAGCAGAGTCGACATCAACTGTGTCGACACCTGGAGGCAGTGTCGACACACAGAATTCTTAGTCTACATTAACTGTGTCGACACACAGGACTTGTGTCGACACTCAACAGAGTTTCAATAATATTGTGTGTTGTGTAGTGAAGAAGTGTCTATGTCGACATAAAGAGGAAGTGTCGACACATTCTGCATATGCAGTGTCAAGAAGCTATGTCGACACTAAAGGAGTTATGTCGACACCACCAAAGTTTGTGTCGACACTTAAGTCACTTGTGTCGATACATATTGACAGTTTGTCTCGACACGTAATGACAGTCAGTCTCGACGCTTAGCCGATAGAGACAAAGGCTCAAGAACTATTTGAGGACTTGACAACTGTGAATTATAACAGGTTTACTGAAGCTGTCAGACTTGTCAGAAGTTCGTTAGAAACCGGATCAGCCGGTTACAATGGGTGAAGCCTATATATAGACGGACTGTGTCAAATCAAAAAAGATGAACAACAAATCATACACACACAACTAACATAACTATTGAGAGATTGATCGTTGATCAAGAAAGTGCAAGTCACATAGAAGAAGATCTTCGTAAGAAGATCTAAGAAGACAATCTGAAGTGATTATCCACTCAGATTTTGCCTAAGGTGAATTCATTCAGAATTCAGAAGGAACTTCAAAAGATTTTGGGAGAGAGAGCTCCAGCTGTTTTGAGGTCAAGAAGGAGACAATCACAAGTCTCTTAAGAAGTAGATCCTGAACTAATCTACTAAATAGATCCAGATCCATATCTGGAATCCAAGAAGGAAGCTGTCAGTCAGTCAACTTCAAAGGAGATCAACCCTACTAAGTTAAGATTATAGAAGCATTGAAGAAAGCTAAGAACAGATTGATTTAAGCCATCAGTTCCATCAAGAAGCTGATCAAGAATTCTCTTATCCTTTCTCTCTCAACAAGGGTAAGAGTCCATCAAATTACTTATCAAATTCTGTAGGATCTTTTCAAAGATCTGAGTTGTAAGCCTGTGTTATAAAGATTGAGTGTAGGAGATTTTGATCTCTGAGTGGTAAGGCTGATTGAGCCTGAGTGTAGGAGAATTTTTTTCTCTGAGTTATAGGCCTTGTGGCAAGGCTGAGTGGTAAGGCTGATTGAGCCTGAGTGTAGGAAAATTTGTTCTCTGAGTTGTAGGCCTTGTGGCAAGGCTGAGGTAGGGCTGTTAGCCTGAGTTGTAGGAACCTTATGGGGTTCTGAGTTGTAAGAACCTTTCAGGGTTCTGAGTTGTAAGATCTGTGGATCTGAGAAGAAGGAAGAAGTTAGGCCGAATCTAGCCCACTGCTAGATTAGTGAAGGGAAAAGTGGATGTACCCAGACCTTGGGGAACCACTATAAACCTATGTGGAATCTGTGATGCTTGTGTTATTTTAGATTCTGTGATTGTATATGCTGTGTTAGCTGTAGAGATTTGAGAATGATATTAAAGAACTGAAGCTATATTCTGTCTTAGTTTAAAACAAGGAAAAGAACCTATTCACCCACCCCCCTATAGGTGTTTAGGTTGTCTTGAAGTTAAATCTATCAGTCGGAAAGCCTCCCTCGACGGGGGAGGCATGTGGATGGGAGGCTACCTGCCTCTGGGGTGGCGGCGGAGGGCCAATCCCCCTGCCGACACGCCTTGAGCGGCTACGCCCTCAACAAGTACGCCGCGCCGGCGGCTGGAGCAGCAATTAGCACAGTTACGATGACAACATCGGTTGACACACCGATTGGCGTGACGATAACACCTCAAGGGTTTGCGTGCGGTTCTATGGTTCAGCTGAACCGGCTTTGGGGAACCCCATCAAGAAGTAATCTCACTAATAAATTGCATACAAAGGATTGTCTTTATGGAAACATTTTGGGAGTCCTAAGATGTGAGTTATTGACTGATTCACTGCATTGTCCTACTATTCCCGCACCTTTAGAGAATTGGATGTCCATGTCAAGAATATGGGATTGATTATCGCATCATGCTACAATGTTAGAGTAGTTCTTGTATCGAAGATTCCAAGTATAACTTTCTTTCATTGGATTTAACGACACCTTCCATTCATAATCTAATTTTCATCGGATTTATAAATAATAAACACTATTTGGGGTTACGAATGAAAGATTGGTGTCCATTACCTCAAATCTATTCTACTTAGAGGAAATTGAATCATCTTCTTGCAAGTTCTTGGAAAAGTGCCTACGTTTCACTTCTACAATGCTAAAGACAAAAAAAGTGAGTCTTAGGCTCCATTTGGGGGGGACTTATCTTTATCGGTCAAGCGGTTACGACCGCATGAACTAGATCTTAATTAAGGTCCTTTTCATGCGGTTGTAATCGCTTAACCGATGAAAATAAGTCCCCCAAGTAGAGGCTTAGTCTCTTATTTGCACTTTTTGAATTTTAATTGGGACATGTTCACAATGTTTCTATTTTTTTATTCATAATAGTATAGCATTATTTTGAAGAGATTGAAGACTTTCACTTCAATAAAGTGGAAAAGCTCCCCAATTAATTCCAAATATCGAGTCTTTAGCTCATATTTAAAATTTTAATGACATGTGCATAATGTTCTAATGATATTTTATTTTATTTCAGAATATAGACCTATTTTGAGAGGAAAAAGATTTTTGAAACAGATGGAAAAGCTCCTTAAATCATTCATCATTTTTGAAGTTTTGTAATATTTTGATGAAAAAATATTAAAAAGTATTAAATTTAGTGAGTCTTACTTTTGGTAGAATTGTTTTGAATTTGTTTTGCATGGCTTGATAATATTAAAAATGTCTGCTAAAAGAAGTTGGCAAAAATGAAGATTTACTAATAATCAAAGTTTGCTAGTAGTCAAATCCAATTTGCTTATAATAACGCCCTTATTTTAAATAAGTGTAAAATCAATATTGTTTGAAAATGCAAAAAAAAAATTAATAATAAAATTTTTGAAAAGCTATTTACGAGTGATCGGTAAAAAAGAAAAGTCACTACGTATATTTCAAAAGAAAAATAGCCACTATTTATTTAGATTGCACAAAACATAAAAATAGTTTGACATTGAATTTTGATATGATTGTAGATCGCTCAAGGCTCCTAGTAGATCAGATTAAATTGAACTGTCTTAACCTGAGAGCGTCGAGCTTGTAAACAGTCACAAAAAAAGAAAATGAAATAAGACAATTTTTTTAACGTGGAAAACCCGTCAACTGGGTGAAAAACTATACGGACAGAGCTGCGCCGACCAAACCTCCGCTATTTGTTGGTTGCTGTAGAAGGTTTTTTGAAGAACTCGAGGGCGACAGACTGCCTATCGTTACAGATCTTAGAAGAGAAAGAGAAGGGCTCAGAGGGTGACAGGTCACCACTCACGGGAGTAATTGTTTCTTCGTGAGCTGTGGGGAGTGATTCCCTTACTGCGTTTTGAGGTCCTCTATCGGTGCTGAGAAGTCGTCCTGATGTCTGTAGCTTGGAAGCTTGAGTGGCGCATTCAACGCGCCTTATCCTTTGTGTCTTGTCTCTTGTTGTGCTTATAGGAGTCGGGAATGGTTGACTTGTCGTCAACTAGTAAGCTTGTTGCTTTGTTGAGGGCGCTGAAAATACTAAGTGTTCTGCGCACCTAAATGTAGTTAAGCGGTCATTTGCGAGCTTTGAAGGTGGTATTGTCAACTGCTGGCGGTGCGGGACACATATACTTTGGGAGATCTGGCGACCTTGGTCTACCGACACTAAGGAGGCTTGCGATGAGCTCGGTCGCCGCGCGGACGACTGACTACAGAAGGCAATAATCGGACCTCCTGCGATCTTCAAAGTTCTTGTTGAATCTTGCGGGTGACGTCTGCTATCAAGACAGACTTCGACGGTCTTGATAGAACTCAGCGGTCTTGACGGTCTTTGGCAGTCTTGACGGACTTCGGCGGACTATACATTGTTTAGCAGTCTAGACGGACATCGGCGGTCTAGACGGGCATCAGGGGTCTAGACGGACTTCAACAGTCTAGACGGTCTTTGGTCGTCAAGAAGGAGTGCGTATAGGAGCGGTATGGAAAGCAGAGCGCACGGAAGCACACTGGATACGTGCCCAAGAACACGCCAGGAAGGGACGCACGCGCAAGAATGCGTAGGGAAGAGGCGCTCTCAAGAGCATGCAAGGAAGCGACACATGTAAGGAAGCGGCACATATAAGGAAGCGGCGGGCGCAAGAGCGCGCAAAAAAGGTGTTGAGTTTTTCTTCACGACACAACAGATTGTGCGCAGCGGAAATAATGAACAAGAAAATCCCAAAGAATTCAGATCTGGCAATATACATGAATCAAGAAGTAAAATTTGTTGTAAATAAAAATACCTTTGTGGGATTGAGTCTATACTCAACCTAGATGCTCCAGAAAAATCAGCCGGCCACTTAGTGGCTCGAGTCCTGAGCACAGAAAGTATATTCACGCCTCTACAGGAAATCCTCATGATCGGGAGAACCCGCAACCACTTGTCGAACAAGCACTAGGTCGGGAGAGGAAACTCAGCGTCTCCACAGACTGCTAGATTTGTTATAAGAGAGGCGGCGACGACACTCGTCGGGATCGGGATCAGCGACAATGACGGCAAACGGCGTAACAGCTTCTGTCGGGATTCTAGGGCTTCTGTCTTTTCGCACAGTACAGCTCGTGTGTTTAGACAGAATGAACGCTTAGTATAGAAACCCAAAAACTTCCTATTTATACCCAAGGAATAAACAGAACAGTTCCCGTCGCTATTGGCTGACCAAAGACTTAGAGTACAAAACTTCTGCCAGACAACCCTTGCCTCGACGAATAATCGAGTATCCATGGAATATACGACGAATCGTCGAGTATCATCACATACTCGACGAATCGTCGAGTATCCATAGGATACACGACGAACTCAATGCCATCCTCAGCTGAGTCAATGCTTGACTCTGCGAAGGCGTTGAGTGGACCCAACTCTGTCAACCCTTGCTGTGCCATACTAGACGAATTGTCGAGTATCATTCATACTCGACAAACGGAGTTGAGTGCACAACGCACTCAATACAAAAAGCTAGATTCGTCGAATGGCGTTGAGTGAACACAATACACTCAACGCCTAAGTGCCAGATTCGTCAAGTAAACCCTTTACTCGACGAAGCCGTTGACTGAATTCAACACACTCAATGCCTGAGACCCAGACTCATCGAATCAACACCTTGACTCAACGAATCGATGAGTATAGTCAACACACTCAATGTTTAAGTGTCATACTTATCGAATCAACACTTTGACTCGACTAACCGTTGAATATACTCAACACACTCAATGCCACCATTCGACGAGTTAACGCTTAACACTATGAAGGCATTGACTGGTCTCAACGCACTCGACGCCATTAAGCTAGGTTTAACTAAGTCTTATCAACTCATCATATGAGCTTACCCATACAAATCCAATCTCCCAATTTCTCAACAATATTATGTGCAACCCTGATAGGCTCATCCTGAGTTGGCAGTGAGGCCACATGCTTGATCACTTCCAGATCATAATGGTAACACCAACTGTATCCCACTTGATCTTAAGAGTATCATACAAAAGCTTCACAAACAATGAGCGGCACCTAGCAATACATCATTTCTCCTCAAAAAGTAAGAGTTTATAAACTCAAAAGACATTGTGACCAATGTTACAGTGCTGTCATGTCCCTTCATCCCTTATATCCGGATAGAACTAGAGTTATAGACCGTGTCACCCTCATAATTGTTCAATCTCAGTTTCCTAATCTAGAATGGACTTCCAGAAATTGGTGAGCCCAATATCATATATTGACTCAACTAAGCATGGCCATGCATTTTTCAATCCCATTCCAACAAGGGGCCCATGGATGCAACTCCTGTCATAAAGGAGGACAAATCCCATCTCTGCTCATACATAAGCACCCAAATGATTCGTAACATACCTAATAACCACCTTTATCATCCAACTTTCTCAAGACTGGAATTTTGATGGCATCAAAGCATGCTCTTCCTCACTCGATAAATGTTGTGACTTCAGGTCAAAGGACCACAAACACCATTGTCACTTGAGCCATACTTGTGACATGTTTATATAACAATCCACAAAGTATTCTCATGGTTGGTCTGTCCAGTACAACTTATTCATAACAAGTACCCATGTGATGACTTGATATCATAATATCAAGACCTGTGAGGACGGGTCATCAGTCAATGCACATGCAATTCTTAAATGTATCATCATCGCCCTTAGCTTTTAGGATGATACAATAACCAGGGACCACTTAAGAATGAAGCTTCTAAGATCATAGGCTCTCACTTTCAAGTCACTACTTGACTCCTATGGAAGCAAACATTCTAAGGGCATTTATATAGTTAACTACTCTATCATAATAAAAATAATAACACAATAAAAGAACTTGCAAAAATATATAAATGAAATGCATACAATACTTTATTCATCAAATGAAATATTACAGCCAACAAACATACAATCCATAAGACTCCAACTATAGTTGATCATTTAGGTATTGTATACCCATAGATCTAACATGACCATCATGCTTTCTCTGTGCGAGAGGCTTTGTCAGTGGATCCGCATTATTCTCCTCAGTCGGCACTCTGTAAATGCTCACATCTCCTCGATCGACAATCTCTCAAATTAGATGGAACCGCCGAAGTATGTGCTTGGAGCTCTGATGAGATCTATGTTCCAAAGCAAGTGCAATTGCACCGTTATTGTCAAAGTAGAGATCTACGGGACGAACAATGCTAGGAACTACATCTAACTCGCTGATGAATTTCCTAATCCATACAGTCTCCTTCGCTGTATTTGTAGCGGCGATATACTCAGCCTTAGTTGTTGAATAGGCAACTATCTCTTGCTTGGAACTTTTCCAGCTAACAACACCTCCATTAAGGCAAAATGCAAACCCTGACTGAGACTTTGAGTCGTCCCTATAAATTTTGAAGCTAGAATCTGTGTAACCCCTTACAATGAGCTCTTCCTCTCCGCCAAATACCAAGAACATATCCTTAGTCCTTCTCAAGTAATTCAGGATGTTCTTGACGGCTATCTAGTGACTTTCACTTGGATCAGACTGATACCTGCTAGTCATGCTCAATGCATAAGAGACATTAGTTCTAGTACATATCATTGCATACATGATTGACCCAATTATCGAAGCATATAGAATCAACTTCATGTGTTCCTTATCTTCACAATACTTAAGACACTGGTCCTTAGAGAGACTCACACCATGAGACATGGGTAAAAATCCTTTATTGGACTCAAGCATGCTGAACCGTTTCAACCCCTTGTTAATATACGTACTTTGGGTCAAACCCAACAACTTCTTCAATCTATCTCTATAGATCTTAATACCAACTATATAAGTCGCTTCACCCATGTACTTCATTAAAAAGCAACCCCATAGGTTGTTCTTAACAACTTGCAGGGTCGGTTTATCATTCCTGATCAGTAGTATGTCATCTATATATAATATCAGAAAGACAACAATGCTCCCACTAATCCTCTTGTAAACACACGGTTCATCCTCATTCTTGATAAAACTAAACTCTTTGATCTTTTCATCAAAACAAAGATTCCAACTTCGAGAAGCCTATTTTAATCCATAAATGGATTTCTGCAGCTTGCATATTTTAGTTGCTTCTCCTGGAGATACAAAACCCTCGGGTTGTGTCATATACACTTCCTCAAGGAGGTTTCCATTTAGGAAAGTTGTTTTTAACATCCATCTGCCTGATCTCGTAGTCATAATACTCAGCAATAGCAAGCAGAATTCTAATGAACTTAACCATGGAAATAAGGGAAAAGGTCTCATCATAGTCAATACCATGAATTTGCTTGAAACCCTTAGCCACCAGTCGCCCTTTGAATGTCTGTACATTACCATCCATGTAGGTCTTCTTCTTGAAGACCCACTTGTACCCTATGGGTCATACCCCTTCAGGTGGTTCCACCAAGGTCCAAACTTATTTTTTATACATGGAGTCCATTTCAAATTTCATGGCCTCAAGCCACTTCTCAGAGTCTGATCCACTCATATCCTCTTAGTAGGTTGCAGGCTCATATATGATCCATAAGCAACACATTACCTATTTGAGACACCAGAAATCCATATCTCTCAGGCACAAACCTTGGTCTATTAGATCTACATAGAACTTGTGTTTCCTGAGTAGGCTCTCTAGCTACAATAACTTGTAGTCTTGGCTCAGGTTCTAATTCTAGTTTATTCACTATTTGTGGTTCTTGAACTTCTTCAAGTTCTACCCTGGTAGTCTTTCTACTTAAGAACTCTTTCTCAAGAAAGACACTAGTACTCGCGATAAACACTTTGCCCTCAGATGATAGGCAGAAATAATACCATTTAGTTTCCTTAGGTTACCCCACAAGATAACACTTATCTTATTTAGGTTCCAACTTGTCAGGCATTTTACATCGCATTTATGCCTCACAGCCCCAAACCACAATGAACGACATACTAGGACACTTCCCAGTCCATATATCATATGGTGTCTTTAGAACCGCTTTTGTTGGAGCACGATTTAGTGTAATAGCATCAGTTTTTAGAGCAAAACCCCAAAAGGAAATAGGCAGATCTGCATGAATCATCATTGACCATACCATGTCTAATAGAGTATGATTCCTCCGCTTAGACACACCATTATACTATGGTGTTCTAGGTGGAGTGAGCTGTGATACAATACCACTTTAAGATGATCACGAAACTCATGACTTAGGTATTCGCCACCTCGATCAGATCAGAGTTCTTTAACCTTCTTACCCAATTGGTTCTCTACTTCATTCTTAAACTCTTTGAACTTTTCAAAGGTTTCGAATTTGCACTTCACAAGATACACGTATCCGTATCTACTGAAATCATCAGTAAATGTAACAAAGTAGAAGTACCCACCTCTAGCCATTGAACTTATGGGCCCACATACATCACTATGTACTATACCTAAGAGATCATCAGCCCTCTCATTGTTTCCAGTGAAAGGGACCTTAGTCATCTTGCCTAACAAACAAGATTCACATCTCTCAATTATTCATAATCAAATGAGTCCAATAGTCCATCTCTATGGAGCTTGGATATACGTTTCTCATTTATATGGCCCAAACAATAATGTCAAAGATATGTATGGTTTGAGTCATTAGTTTTTATTCTCTTAGTATTTTCTATATTATAGATCTGATGGTCTAAGTTCAAAACATATAAACCATCAAACATTGGGGCAATACCATAACAAACATTATTCTTAAATATTGAACAATAATTGTTCTTAATAATGAAAGAATATCCAATCGTGTTCAAACACAAAATAGATATAATGTTTCCAGTTATGGATGAAACAAAATAACAGTTATCTAGTTCTATTACAAGCCCACTGGGAAAAGAAAGACGGTAAACACCTACGGTGATAGCAACAACTCTTGCTTCATTGCTGACACGTAGGTCCACCTCTCCTTTACTCAGCATTCTTCTCCTTCCTAGTTCTTGTATATTAATACAAATATGAGAACCGCATCTGGTATCTAATACCCAGGATGAAGGAGCAGAAAGGTTTATATCTATAATATAGATACTTGAAGCAGAATTCATACCTCCCTTCATCTTGTGCAGGCCCTCAATATATGAAGGTCAGTTCCTCCTCCAATTACCAGCCTTGCCACAGTGGCGGCACTTTCCCTCTTTCACCAAGCCTTTCTTCTTTAGTGTTGAAGACTTGGGCTCCAAAGCATACTTAGGTCCTACCTTCATCTTATTGAAGCCCTTGGCCTTGCCCTTACCTTTATGCACCATCAATATGGGTCAAGCAGGCTTGGCCTTCTTCATATTGATCTTGATAGTTTACAACATGCCTAAGAGCTTAGGTAGTGTATTATTCATTTCATTTATGTTATAGTTTAATACAAACTGCTCATAACTGTCCGACAAGAATCGCAGGATCATATATGTGGCCAACTCTTGGCCTAAAGGTAAGCCTAGTTTCTCAAGGTTCTCTATATACCCAATCATCTTGAGTACGTGAGTCCCTACTAGGCCCCGAGCTCCCATCTTACACTGAAACAATGCCTTAGTGACGTCAAATCTCTCTTGATGAGCTTGCCCTTGAAACATTTTTTTGAGATGCTTGTCAATTTCCTTGCAACCAATGTTCTCATATTTCTTTTGGAGCTCAGAGTTCATGGTTGCTAGCATGAGACATTCAACATCTAAGGAGTCATCAAGATACTTCTTATAAGAATCCTTATCAGCACGGGATGCATTCCCAGCAGGCTCTTCAAGGGATTCCTCTTCCAAAACATAGAGCTTTCGCTCTTGCCTGAGAACAATTCTCAAACTCCTATACTAGTCCAAATAATTAGTACCACTAAGCTTCTCCTTCTCAAGGATGGCTCTGAGGGATAGGGTGGAGTGTGAACCACTTATCATGGAAATTCAATAATGATCAAGTAAAGAAAATTGGTACTGCAATTCAAAAATATAATTTATCTTTCAATTAGGACTTTAATCAAAATAACTCCTACTATTTTTATCAAACTGATAACCCTCGATATAAATTCGAAGAGTTTAAGCGAGTGTTACAGTATGGAGACCAGGCAGTCTGGCGGGTTGTGTCTGGCAGTTTGGAGACTGGGCGATCTCACGGTTTCACACTGGCGGCTTGGTAGTCAGGCGGTCTAGCGGCTTCTCTCCAGCGTCTTGGTAGCCGAGAGGTTGCTGATTGGAGATCGGGTGGTTTGGCGGTTTGATGTAGACGACTTGATGACCGGCGGTCTAGCGGTCACTCCTAGTGGCTTCACTTTTCTTTATAGTAGTAGCCGGGTTGATAGCCAATTTGTCTAACTGCACGGCATGTGCGGTCTGATTTTATGTATAGCTGGTTGTAACATTGTTTATTTGTCCCACATTTCTTGTTTGTAATCTCTTCCCTCTCCTCCATTCTATAAAAGGGAGGCTATACCTTTGTAATACATACTTTTTTGGATAATAAAAATTTCATTACTCCAAATTTCGGTCTTTTTCTTTCTAGTTCGCACATGGTATCAGAGGACTCGATCTTTTCCTCCTGATTGCGTTCGCGCGACCTGTCTCCTCTTTGTTCGTGCAGCCTATCTCTGTTCGCGTGACCTGTATTCGCGCGATCTGACTTCGAGCGGTCTTTTCTCTTCTATTCGCGTGGCTTATCTGTGCGCGATCTATCTTAGCACGGCCTGTATTCTATTCGCTCGGTCTCTTTTATTCTTATGGTCTCTTCTATTCACGCAGTCTCTTCTCCTTGATCTCTTTGTTTGCACGGCATGTCTTCTATTCTTGCGGTCTCTTCTTCTTGCTCAGGCAACCGATCTTTGCGGCCTTATTTCTTCTCTCCTCTCTTTTATAGCCCTCTCTGATACCCGCTTTCTCTACTCTCACTATGGTCACACCGACCAATGTTGGATGAAACATCCACATCTTCTCCCCTCTGGGAATGCTTCCACCTCCTTTTCAAAGTAGTCTGCCTCCGTGGTCACGTCTTCAGGTAGTACCCACGTCATTACTCAAGGTAAATTATTGATCGACTCTAGCGCTACCAATCATATGACCGGCAATCCTCAGTGTTTTTCTCTCCTAGAAACACATGATCGGTTTCCCCCTAGCTCTCCCTCACCGGTCAATGGGACGGGAGTGGTTCAAGTCACTCCGTCTCTTTGCTTAGCGGATACTCTCTATGTTCCAAAGTTTCTATACAATTTATTATCTGTAACTTCTCTTCGTAAGCAACTACAGTGTTCCGTCACATTAACTCCTAATTTGTGTTCTTTTCAGGATATGGGCTCTCAACGGACGATTACTACTGGGAATAAGAGCGGCGACCTCTACTTCCTCGACAATTTTTCCGCTATGTCTGCCTACTCCTCCTCTTCTACAGACTTCTGCAATGGCATCTTCGCCTTGGTTATCCTCCTCCACGGCTTCTTTGTCAGCTTCTGCCCCACCTCCCTCCGCACAGTCCTCCTCTCAACTGTGATGCATGTTAGCTTGGCAAGCATCACTGCTCCTCCTTCCCACCAAAGAAAGGTCGTGGATCTTCCCGTTCGTTTGACCTTGTTCACTGCGATGTCTTGTGTCCTGCTCCTACCCTCACCATAGGTCGGGGTAGTTTATATTTTGTAACTTTAATTGATGATGTCTCACGATGCATGTGGGTGTACCTTTTAAAAGACCACTACGAATTATTCTCTGTATGAACATCTTTTTATTTTATGATTGAAACTCAGTTTGATGTCTCTATTAAAATCTTCCACTCCGATAATGCCAAAGAATATCTTAGTCGTGATTTTTCTTCATTCTGTATGCAAAATAGGATTGTTCATCAAACTAGTTTTGTTTATACCTCATAACAAAATAGTGTGGCGGAACGCAAAAACCGTCACCTCTTTGATGTCACTCACACTCTGATGACACAAATGTAGGTTCCTCGCTTCTATTGGGGCTGAAAGTCAAGCCTATGAGTAGATAGTCACCTAAAGGGGGGTGAACAGGTGGCCTCTTTTTTTAAGATTCCTTGCAATACTATGTCTCTAATTAAATAGCAATAACATCATCACAGATTATAGCACACACAATAAAAATAAAGAACAGTACACACAGAATTTATAGTGGTTCCCCTATCTAGGGTACATCCACTTCCCCCTCCTTCCTCACTAACAATATGCTAGATAATGTTATAACTCCTCCTTTTCAACTCAGACCCAAAGATCCTATAGGCTCAGTTTCTGTCAAGAAACCTACACTCAAACCAGCTGGTCTGACCTCAGAGATTCCCTTAATCTCCTACCTCGGGCCCTCTCAAGAAACCTATCTAAGCCTTTATAGAATAGGCCTACAACTCAGTGATTTACCCCAAACCACCAACCTCAGGTCTCTCAAGAACCCTACCTCAGTCTTTATAAATTAGGCTTACAATCTCAGAGAAAAGATTCTCCTATCCACTCAAATCTCTAGGAGATCTTACAATATAAAGTGATTATAAAAATTCAGATAATAGAAAACCTGTAATCTATTATATCTGTTTACACAGATTCTTCAAATCAGCTGCAAGTGGATTTCTTCTTGATAGATCTGCAGACTAAAAAATTCCTTCTCTGTATCAGCAATCTTCTTGATGTTGATCAGCGTGGATACCTTGAAGATGTTGTTGATCAAATACTATTAGATCTTCAGATCAACCTAGTAAAAAGAGATCTGAAGATCTTCTTGAAGACCTTTGTCTTCTTCCTCTTTCTCAAAAATGTCATCTGGTTAGGACTTTAAGAAATTAGAACGAGAAATTCTGATTGCTTGATTTTATCCGTCAGTTATTCCTGTGTGAATTTGATTCTGTTTATCTCTCTTTTTTGAGAAGGCAGGACCTTCTATTTATAGACTTCACAGATGAATGGATTCTGTTTGATGACGTCAGCAATATACATCAGATTCTTCCTTGACCAATTTCTATTGAAGTATGAGTTTTCTGCAATCAGTTCTGACTTGTCTTGACATTTCTAGTGTTGACTCAGCATATTTTGAAACATAAGTGTCGAGTTGTATCAGATGTCTCAACACATGTGTGGAGATATCCTAGTAGTCTCAACACATTCAAACTTGGAATAATTTTCATCAGAAGGTGAAAGTGTCGAGACATTTGACTTGTCTCAACACACCCGTAATCTGTGTCGACAACTCTAAATACTGCCTTGTATCGAGATAATAAGATTGTCTCGACACAACTGTCTGATGTGTCGACACGGGTCCGGGGGGAGTGCTGTGCACACGCCGCACAGCACGGTGCTGTGCGGCATCCAACGGTGGGCGTTGAGTTCGAGTGCGCTGAGATGCGTGCACATCACAGCACAAATCTCGACGCTTGCACTCGATCTCAACGCCACCGTTGGATGCTGTGCACAGCACCGTGCTGTGCGGCGTGTGCACAGCACTCCCCCCGGACCCATGTCGACACCTTCTGATTTTGCCTTATGTTGACAACTATTAATTCTTCCTTATGTCGACAACTATAAATTCTGCCTTTTGTCGACATAGTGAGATTGTCTCGACATAATCTTTCTGCTATGTCGACAACTTCTTATTCTACCTTATGTCGACATTGAGATTGTCTCGACACAATCTGTCTGCTGTGTTGATAACTTCTGATTCTGCCTTATGTCGACAATGAGATTGTCTCGACACAATCTGTCTTTGATGTGTCGACATAATTAAACTGTGTCGACACAAATATTCTTAGACAATTTCTTCACTTTAAATCCTGCACATGTAAACTTAATATGCATCAAATACAACTTTGTGTATATCATTGAGTTGATAAGGGACTTCTCCAAATCATGTACACAATTCCCAATGTACCCAACAATCTCCCCCTATTTGAAAAAGTCATAACCTCAATTCTATGATATACAACACAATACCAAAATATGATGTAAAAGATTTAGCATAACAATAGATTTATACTAAGATAACAAAATCAAATAAAAATAAATGAACACTTTCATTCCATTTAACAAAAATTAATAATTCCAAATATTATAAAATGTTATAACAGATTTACATAATTTCTAGACAATACAATATAATCTAAGATTGATCTGGCTCCTTAATGGTAATGTCTTTTGCCTGATTGAATGTTGGCTTTTACTTCTGGCATACTGTCATCAGTTACCTTCTTGCCTTTTTTGTCCTTGATAATGGTAAGTTGTTCAGCCTTAAGCCTTTGTCTTTCAAAGTAATGGAAGGGCTTAAGGAAATATTTGCTTGGTTCAACAGCAGTGGCTGGAATCACCCCAATCTTCTGATCTCTTCTGAACTTATAGATAACCTCTTGTTGCTTGAGGTGTTTACTCCATTCCTGCTCAGAGTACCACTTTCCCCTGTCATGTCTATTATTTTTAATAGCTTGCCAAGCAGTGAGTATAAAATTTCTAGAGGTTGGACTCCACTGCTCAAAATCAGGTTTAGCCTCTGCATATTCTCTAAATCTTTTCTTAGACAATTGGACTTATTTTTCTTTCTACAGGGCAGCATAAGTCATCTCCACCTCTTCACAAACAACATTCCGAGCATTAGGTGGAGTACTGTACATGGTCTGAACTGCACTTTGAATATCCTGAAAATTTGGAGGAGAATATATTATCTGGTTTGCTACTGGAGGAATCCCTTCCAACTAAGCAGGTTGGCAGCCAGACTCAGCTGTCTTATTATCATCACATAGAGGAGGGTAGCCAAGATTAGCTCTGACATTATTGGAAGTCCACTTAGCATAGTCAGAATTGGCTTTTATCATAACCCTCCCCTTTATGACTTCTTTTATAATGTGATCTCTTAAATCATCCTTTTGAAATCTCACTTGATCAACCACATGATGAGTCCCTGTAGTGTAATGATTTTTAAATTCTTAATCTCATCAATTATACCTTCTTCTGAATCCTTTATGACTGTACTGAGAGAAGCTAATTCAACTGAGAGTTTGGTTTCAGTAGCAGCTGATGTAGACATAATTTTGTTTTCCAAAGCTGTTATTTGTTCAGCAAGCTTTGTCAGAGAAATTTCATGCATGTCTATGAGATTGTCATTCAATCTCTTCTGATTTTCCAGAACAAAGCCTTATTGTACAACAGTGTCTCCTAAAATCTTCTTGGACTCTACTTGCTATTTTGCAAGATAAACCACAACATTTGCACCTTTTTCAAAAAAGTTTAACATGTCTTGTTTCAGTAAATTCACTTCAAATCTTATGGATTTTATATCTTGGGTCAGCTAAAACTGTAAATCCGTTTTACTTTTATCCACACATTTTTTGAGATATGTACTTTATTTATCTAACATTACTTATAACTGAACCAATAGTGAACTATAATCCTCAGTAGGAGATGAAGATGATTTTCTTGACTATAATGTCTTCTTATAGCTTTGACTTCTCCGTTTTAGTTCAGTTATTTTTCTTTGCTGTAGCTGAGATTCTTCTTCCTCATCTGACTCAGATGAGCTAACAATTGCAAAAGATTGTTGCTTTTCTACACTTCCAGACCTAGGGGACTTGTCTTCTTGCTCCCCCTTAACTCTTGCATCATTTTGATCAAGGGATTGATCTACTAAGGTAGTCTCATTTTGTTGATTCTCAACATTAGTAACATAGTTCTTAGGAGAAGCAGTTATCTCCCCCTGAATGGTAGCTTCCTCTCCCAGTGAAATTTCTTCCACAGTCTCCTTAGAAACTACTACCTCTATGTCTGGCATATTCTCATCTTGGTCCTCATTCACATAGTGTATCACATCTGTATCTAGTTCATGAAGAGCATCCTCTACTATGTCATTGATAATTTCACTGTCTAAGATTGTAGGTTCTTTTAGGTTTGTCTTAGCAGTTTTGACTACAGAGTGTTCAATCTCTTCTTGCACCTCATGCCTTATTTTAAGTGATCTCCTTTGAGGAATGTTTGTATCTGGTGCATCACTATGATCTGTACTGAAACTTCCTTGTATTTCAGAATCACTAGAGGACATGTCTTCCTCCACCACCACCTGTTTCTTCTTCTTTTTTTTCTTTTCTACTACTGAAGGTTATCTGGACAGAACTCTATCCAATCTGGACAAAATATTCATATCCATTTTTCTCATATGATTTATCTTTGTGCCTAGTTTTTGATTTAGGTCAGTAGGAATGGCTTTTACTAAATATAGACTTAATATTCTACCCATATTGGGCTTCTTGATACTCTCAGAGATCTTGTCAAATACCAATCTACTCTAGTTAGTTTTGATTTTGAAGATTATTCTTGTCATTATCTCAAACATGGAAGCAGAAATTTTTTCATGTGCGCCTGTCTTACACAGCAGCACTTGTCCAACTATTTCTGACAGAAATTTTCCTTGAGCATTCATTACCTTTCGATTTAGAGAACTCCTTATCTTTTTTACTGAACCCAATCCACACCAATTTAGTCCTACAGAAGTTTGGGTTGAATCTACAGCATCCTCTTGATTGATTCAAGGTATATGAAATACCTTAGCTAGTCTTTTCTTGGTTATTTTAACCTTTGCCCCATTCATTGTGGATTTAATCTTTCTTGCACTAGAGTCTAATGTTGCATTGTTGAAGAATTCCAGTACCTCCCGTTTCCAGATACTTGTAGGTTCTGATAGTATATATTCATGACCAGCTTCTTGGATTAGGACAATGACATTCCTAATTTCTTCGTTTACAGAGGAGAATCCATTTCGCACAAGTTCATATCCTTCATTGATATTTTCATCATTCTTTGGAGCCATTGATGTTGTTAATCTTGATTTCGTCGAGTGGAAGAAGTTTTGAATCGACTAATAGGAATTTGAGGACTAGACACTTAGTAAGAACTAAAGAAGTTATAGTTGATTCCTACACTCAACTCTCTTTATATAGTCAATTCTTCCTGGAATGCGAAAGGGCGCGCTGTATATAGGCTTATTCTATATAGTGGAAAATACCTAGAGTCAACACACGGAAATTTTCGGCTGACAAGATGTGTCGATATGAGTCGGCTCACCTACATGTGTCTCGACATTGCAGTGTCGACACTCTTTCCTGAGTCTCAACATGTAGTGTCGACACTCTTTCCTGAGGCTCGACACAAGACTATATATAGTGTCGACACTCTTTCCTGAGACTTGACACAAGACTATATATGGTGTCAACACTTTTTCCTGAGTGTCGACACAAGATTTTTATTTAGTCAAAATCTTATTTACTGAACTATTACACTTTGATATTTGAGATGTCTATATCTAATAGTGTAAGCTGAATTGTTAACCCCTTATTTTAGCTTATTCAAGATTTAACATCCCAAGTTCAAATTTAAAGAAATTGAACTTCTCTTCTTCTAGTAGTTTGGTAAAGATGTTAGCAATTTGCTTATCTGTAGGAACAAATTCAAGGCTAATATCTTTATTTTCTACATGCTCCCTAATGAAGTGATATCTAATTTCTATATGCTTTATTCTATTGTGAGACATAGGATTGTGGGCAATAGAAATAGCACTTGTAGAATCTCAAAACAAGGGAGTTTCACTTAGCTGTAACTTATAATCTTGTAGCTAATGCTGAATCCAAAGCAGTTGAGCACAACAACTTCCAGCTGAAATGTATTCAGATTCAGCTGTTGATATTGCCACACTTGTCTGCTTTTTGCTACTCCATGAAACCAGCCTTCTTCCAAGAAATTGGCATGACCCTGATGTGCTTTTCCTGTCTTCTTTGCATCCTGCATAATCTGCATCTGAAAAACCAATCAGTTCAAAATCACTATTCCTTGGATACCAAAGGCCAAGATTAGGCGCGCCCTTTAGATATCTCAATATCCTTTTGACTGTTATATAATGAGATTCTTTAGGGCATGCTTGATATCTGGCACAGATGCAAGTAGAATACATTATATTTGGTCTACTTGTTGTTAGATAAAACAGTGATACAACTATCCCCATATACAAGGTTATATCAACTGGCTTGCCAGCAACATCCTTGTCTAAAGATATAGTGGATCCCATAGGAGTTCTTATTGAAGTGGTTGTTTCCATGCCATACTTCTTGATTAACTCCTTGGTGAACTTAGACTAACTAATGAAAAGTCCATCTATAGTTTGTTTAACTTGGATACCCAAGAAAAACTTGAGTTCACCAATGCTACTCATCTCAAACTTACTTTGCATTAATTTGGCAAACTTAGTGCAAAGTGACTCATCAGTAGAACCAAATATAATATCATCTACATATATTTTTACCAGGATGGTCTTGCCTTTGACTTCCCTTAGGAATAATATATTGTCTATTTTCCCTCTTGAGAACTTATTCTCTAGAAGGAACTCAGACAGAGTCTCATACCAATCCCTTGGGGCTTATTTTAAACCATAGAGAGACTTTGAAAGCAAATAAACATGAGTAGGTTTAGTTGAATCAACAAAACCTGATGGTTTCTCTACATAGACTCTTTCTTTGAAATTGCCATTTAGGAAGGCTTACTTAACATCCATTTAGTAAACTTTGAAACTCTTGTAGGTTGCAAATGCTAGGAAGATTCTTATAGCTTCCAACCTAGCCACGGGTGCAAAGGTTTGATCAAAGTCTATTCCTTCTTCTTGTTTATATCCCTTTGCAACCAGTCTAACTTTGTTTCTTATTATTACACCATTCTAATCTAGTTTGTTTCTATAAATCCATTTGGTTCCTATGATGTTGCAATCTTCTAGTCTTGGAACCAGCTTCCAGACCTTGTATCTTTTGAACTGGTTCAAATCTTCCTGTATTGCTCCTATCCAAAATGGATCCACATTAGTTTCTTCAAACTTCTTTGGTTCTATCTATGACAGAAAACTTGAATACATCACAATATTGTGATGTTTGCTTCTTATGGTCACTCCCTGAGTAGCATCTCCTATGATAAATTCCCTTGGATGATCCCTTATATGCCTAATAGCTATAAGTAGTGTGATTTCATCTCCTGGACCATCTTGATCAATGTGCTTAGTTGCTTCTCCTGGCTCTTCCTGTGCAAGCACTTCCTCAACAATGTTGATTTCTTCTTGCATATTCTGCTTTGTTATAACTGTATCTTCTATAGACAGCTCCTTTATCTTCAAAGCCACACATGTTCTGCTTGATGTGCCTGACTCATTATTATAAAACATAGAACTTTCATCAACAGACTCCTCTATAACTTGGTCCTTCAAGTTGTAGACCCTATAGGCCTTACTGTGGTTACTATAAGAAAGAAATATCCCATCATATGACTTTTCAGCAAACTTGGTTATGTATATTTTTCCATTATTTAGGACATAACATCTACAACCAAAAATTCTGAAATAGGCTATGTTTGGTTTTCTTCCCTTCATTAGTTCATAAGGAGTTTTATTTAGTCTTTTGTTGATTGAAGCTCTGTTCAGAACATGACATGCAGTGTTAATTGCCTTAGCCCAAAAATATTCTGGGAGTGAAGAATCACTTAGCATGGTTCTTTAGGCTTCAATGAGAGTCTTGTTCTTCCTCTCAGCAACTCCATTTTGCTAGGGTGTTCTTGGTGAAGAAAATTCTTGCTGAATACCCAGTTCTTAACAAAACTTTTTCATATAATCAGATTGAAATTCAATTCCATGTCACTTCTAATTCTGACCACAGAACTGTTAAATTCATTCTGAATTTGTTTGACAAAAGTTTTGAAGACATAAGGAGTTTCAGACTTTTTACTTAAGAAGAAAACCCAAGTGTATCTGGAATAATCATCAACAATTACAAAAGTGTAGACTCTCCTTCCTAAACTATGAACTGGCATAGGACCAAACAATTCCATATGCAGTAGGTATAAACACCTCACTGAGTCTTTGGATTCAAAACCCTTGAAAGATGCTTTAGTCTGCTTGCCTTTTTGGCATGCTGAGCGGATGCTCTCCTTAGAGAATTTAAGGTTAGGACCATTCCTAACCAACTTTTTGCTGTAAAGTTTGTCTATGACCATATAGTTCAAGTGAGCTAGCCTCTTGTGTCATTTGACACAATGTTAGGCTCTTTCACTTACAACTAGACATAAGGGAGAGTCTGAATTTATACATAGAAAATTTAGACAGTGCACATTCCCACATCTAGTGCCTGTCAAGATGACCTCATGGTCACTTGACCTTTTTATTAGGCACTCCTCTTTGTGAAAAGTTATGATAGAGCCCAGATCACAAAGTTCGCTTATGCTTATAAGATTGTGTTGTAATCCTTCTACATAAGCTACTTTAGTCAGTGTGACTAAGCCATTTGTGATCTTACCATAACCTTTGGTTATGCCTTTGTCAGCTCCTCCAAAGATCACTTTTATTTCATCCTCTAGAGGGATGTATTCCCTCAGATTTCCTCTTATTCTAGTCATATGTCTGGAGCATCCACTATCTAAGTACAAGATTGGTCTCACTCTAGAACTTGGACATTCCTGCAAAATAAGAATTTACTTTTCCTTAGGAACCCAAATTGTTTTGGGTCCTAGGTTTTTGTTAGTTGTGACTCTATCAAAGCCACTAGTAAAATTCTTGACTAGATATCTTTTCTGAATATGAGACACTGAGTAATTGTACCAGCAATCTAAGGCAAAGTATCATATCTTTAGACAAAACCAACATTCTTATCTGTTATACCTCCTCTTTGAAGAAACATAAGGATCTTTGTGCTGACATTCCTTTGGGCAGGAGTCAGCAAACTTAATAGTTTTATCTTGATTGGGAGCACAATACTTATTTTATCTCTCAGCAGTAAGATTCTTACTTGGAGCCTTAGACTGGAACACTGGTTGTGGAATGACTAGACTATTTGGTACTTTTGGTTTTTTGCCCCTTTTTCTTTTGGGTATTACAAACCCAAGACCACTTCAAGGTGTTCCTGAGAAGGTGTCTATTATGGGCAGTACAGTTTTGGGTTTTGAAAATTACTGTACTAGGCTTCTCTCATTTAGAAGTTTCAATTCCAGCTCCTGAATGGTTGCATCCTTTTTCTTAATTATTATTATTTGGTCATCAATGATCTTAGTCAGTTTTTTCAACTTGGAATTTTGAATACCAATCTTTTGAGTATCCATTTTGTGATGATACTCATAACTTTTTAGAGATGCAATTTCTATAGCTTGTTCTTTAATAAGCTTCTTGCTGTTAACTAAAGCTACCAACAACTTACCAAATTTCACTGTGAGATGTTGTAATTCTGTTGCAGAGTTAATCTCATGTGAATCAATCACTGAGTCACAGGAGTTTAGCTCACCTTCAGTCTTATACACAGAAGTCTTAGAGTAGGAAGAGTTGTCATAGATTACCTGTGTACTTTTATAGTCATGTACTTCTGTTTCTGGTTCATCAGATATTGCCATCAAGTTGAACTCCGTGTCTTCTTCAGAATCACCATAGTTTGATGAAGTTTTGGAGTATTTCCCTTTGTATATATACCTTCTGATAAACTCTTCTTCTTAGGAGAACAATCCTACAGGTTCTACTTCTGATTCAGTTGAACCAGTTTCACTATCAGACAAAGTCTTTAACTTCTTTGCCATCAGACCCTTCTCTAATTTCTTGTCCTTATTAAACTTCTTTTCTTTTGACTTCCTGTTCTCCTTTCTTTTTATTGGCCAGTCAGCAATGACATGCTCAGGCCTATTACAGCAAAAACAAATAATGTCAGTCTTAAATTGTTTGTTCTGTTGTGAATCATACCTGACCACAGATTTGCCTCTGTGCTTGTCTTTGCTTTTATTTGAGCTTGATCCAGAAGGTTTCCTATTGCTCCACTACTTCCTCCTTCTTAACATTTTCTTAAATTTCCTAGTGAACAATGTCAGTTCATCATCTAATATTTCTTCTAAAGAAGAACATGCTCTAGTGCTGTTTGTATCTTCATCCCTTCTTGGTGATGATGGGATTTCTATTCTAGCTTTCTTAGAAGTATCTGCTTTGAAAGCCATAGATTTAGGCTGAATTGAGTGTCTAGCAGATTCAGCTTCAGCTTTCCTAGAATTTAGCTGAAGTTCATGTGACATTAACTTCCTATATAAGTCTTGGGGTAACATATTTCTTAAATTTCTCATCTCTCTTACAACACAAATCTTGATGTCCCATTCTTTATTCAGGTATCTCAGAAATTTGTCATTTAATTCATAATTTGAGAAGTTTCTGTCATAGTTTCTCAAATCATTAACTATTCTAAAGAACTTTTCATAGCATTGTTCAATAAAATCAGTTTTTCCTTGTCTAAAGGCTTCATACTGCTGGTTGAGGAGAGATTTCATGTCATCTCTTACCTCTTCTGTGCCTTCCATGTAAACTATGAGGGTATCCCACATCTCCTTGGATGTACTACAATGCACCAAATTCTGAAAGGTTGAGTTGTCAATTGCACTAACTATTATATTATGTGACATCTTGTCAATAGTAGCAAGTATCACCTCTTCCTTTGTCATTTCTGATAATTTCCTCGAGGTTTGATCATTAGCATCCAAAACTGATATTTTCATGGGTACATATGGTCCTTATTGTACTGTGACAAAGATTCTTGGATCTGAGGCTTCCATGAACAGTATCACTCTTTTTTTCCATATTGCAAAGTTATCCTTAGTACATATTGGCAATTTCATATAACTGAGTTCTCTGTGAGATTCAGAAGACATATATCAGATAATCTTAAGTGGGGAGAATAGGTGGCCTCTTTTTTAAAGATTCCTTACAATACTATGTCTCTAATTTAATAGCAATAACATCGTCATAGATTATAGCACACACAACACAAATAAAGAACAGTACACAGTACACAAAGAATTTATAGTGATTCCCCTATCTAGGATACATTCACTTTCCCTTTCCTTTCTCACTAGCAATGTGCTAGATAAATTTATAGCTCCTCCTTTTCAACTCAGATCCAAAGATCCTAGATTCTCAATTTCTGTCAAGAAACCTACACTCAGACCAGTTGGTCCTACCTCAGAGATTCCCTCAATCTCCTACCTAAGGCCCTCTCAAGAACCCTACCTCAGCCATTATAGAATATGCATATAACTCAGTGATTTACCCCAAACCACCTACCTGGTGTCTACTAATCGTGAAGAGAATAAAATTAAAACTAGCAATCCAACATGGCAAGTATACCTATCGAACAATAGCTAGGGGACACAAGTGTCATATTGAAATATGGGAACTGTTGAGTAAACCTACTCACATGAAAACTATTATTTTATCGACAGAAAATCTTTAGGGTTAAAGAGAAAATTAAACGCACTTAATAAAATGAAAAATAGCTAAAGCAGAACTAATTGAAGTTAAGTAGAAAGCATAAAAGAAGCGATTGCGATAAAGGATTAGAACGATGAAATGGAAATGCACTCGATTGAGAATCACCTCGGCTAAAGTCGATTAAAAACATGATAAATAAACCTAAACTTAATAGGGTAAAGGTACTTGACCGTGGAGGTTCCTAAAGCTTAAACACGCTTCTCTCCAAGTCATGCCCAACTGAGTTTAGGAAGGTCCGACTGACTCTCATCTAAATCGGAGGCCTAAAGCTCGCTTTATGCAGTGAACCCCGCTATTGGATTTTACTCCAATCCGGGAGATTTGGACGTCTGCCTCTCTCGAGGGGTGCGTTCAACTCTCTTTACTCTTGAGTGCTCACTTCAAACTATCGGCCTCTCGGCTAGCCAAGAATGAAAGCTAAGATGGAAAATATATATCAATGATATATCTCCAAGCAAAGGTTAATCAAGAGTAATCCAAGGTCTAAAACCCTAAAAAGAAAAGATAAATTCAAAGCATCATAACTTAATCACTCGAACCTCGAATAATCAAGATCGAGTACAAAGAGGATTAGTTAATCATAGTGAAGTGGAGGGGGGATGAGTAGTAAAGCATTAAGAACAGAAGGTAATAAAGAGCACTTATATTAATAATCAAAGAGAGCTTCACTTGAAATGGAAATTATAATTCCGATGAAAATTAAAAACCTATTCTAGCCCTACCATTAGCAACTAGAGCAAGTGCAAAAATTACAACAAAAGCTAAAACAAACTAAGCACTAAGCTAGGGTTAAGTAAAAACACAAAATGAGAGAGAGAGAGAGGGAAGAACACTAAAAAGGACAAGAAACAAAGGGGCAGCACCTCCCCTCTCAGCCCAAACTTGTTCTGGACACTAGGGGGACCTCTTGATTTATAAAATTTTCACGGCTTGTTCATGCCCTAGGTCACGCCCGGGGAGGGCGTGTTAGGGGGCTTGATGCGTACGGGGTTGACCTCGGGGTCTGGATTCTGGCGGGAAGGATGATTGCTTCTGTACGATGGTTGACACGCCCTATTTCACGCCCGTGTAGGGGGTGTGACACGTACGTCACGTCGAAATCATTGATCGGAAATCTGTCAGTCTTGGAAAAGGGGGCGAACACGCCCTGGGTCACGCCTGTGTAGGGGGGCGTGTTCGTACTATTGACATGCTGAGGTGAAAAAGCATTTAATGCGGCGGCAGGATTCGGGCAGAGGGCGACATGCCCCATGTCACGCCTTGGGACATGCCCGGGGAGGGCGTGTCAGGGGAGCGTGACAGCCATTTTTCCTGTTATTTGTTCTCTGTCAGCAAGCTTCCTCGGGAAAGGGTCACACGCCCAGGGAGGGCATGACAGGGGGGCGTGTCAGGTCATTTTTGGCCAAAATTTTGAAAACTTGCAAAACGATAAGAAAATATTAGTGGCAATAATATTTACATAAGAAAGATAAAAATTAAGCTAATAAGACAAGATTAGCGCCTTCAAAACTAGAAAATACCCTAATAGTTTAAACTGCAAAACGTACTATCAAATTCCCCCAAGCTTAAGCTTTGCTTGTCCCCATGCAAAAATATAAAAACTAGATAACCATAAAATAAGACTAATCAAAAAGTTCTAATTATGCCTAAATAAGTACTATGCGAAATTCTAAGTAGGGAGAAGGTAAAACGCAAATCTAAAACAATTATTTAGGTATGGTTTAACTTTTATAGACTTTACTTAACGAAAATAAATCATCAAAAATTTTAACAAATTTCTTTAAATAGATTTAAGCAAATCAACAAAAATGAAAAACGCATTGAGTTGTTACTAGATCCAAGCAACACATTATAATTATATCAATTAAATAACAAAAATCTAACTTTAAATCCAAAACTAATACTGATTTACTTTTCTTCTTTTCTTAGTTATTAAATAAAATTCAAAAACATGAATCAAAAGGACTTAATAGGACCGAAGCATTTGGTTTAGGATTATGATTAGGAGTGGAATTCAAAGATAAACAGGAAGGCTCAAAAATCACACTAAACCAAAACAAAGAGTTTCAAAATTTTCATTTTAAATAAAATATATATTTTTTATTTTCTTTCTTTTTTCTTTTCCATTTTTTTTCTTTTTCTTTTTCAAAACAAAGGCCATAAATATTTTTATTTTCATTTTGAATTGGCCAAACAAAAGCAAACATTTCTTTTGAGCATACTTTTTTCAAAAAAATTTCCCAAAAATATCACAAAATAACCTATCATAATCATGGAAAAAAAATTTATGAAACTCAAAAAGGTTAGTGTGATTAGATAGGTTGGAAATTTTATCTTTGGTGAAAATGATATGAAAAGAGGAGCTATCAAATAAAATTCGAAAAAGGCTCAAAAGCGGCTAACTAGTGGTGAAAGTTTTTAGGTTTGCAAGAAAGCTCAAACGAAAACAAAAACAGCCTAAATAATTTTCATGCTTTTAAATTTATTTAAAACATAGATTTCAAAAATTTCAAAAAGCAAGTCCTAGATCATAAAAGAAGATTTATGAAATTATCTTGAAAATAGAAATAATAGGTTACTTGGATCGTTCACATCTACTACGCTATTCAAAAGTTGACCTTATAAAAATTATCCAAAAATGAAAAGAAAAATAGTGGATGATGAATTTTTGAGAAAGTAAAGAAAATAAAGAATGAAAACCATAGTGGAAATGCGAGTTTTAGAAAAAACATTTTACGTTAACATGCTACCGCGAATTAGAAACACAGCATGAACAACATTTTACTTGTGAAATATAATTAAAAAAAGCGATTAGAAATATTATAATTAATTAAGTTGTTCATATGAAATTTTGAGAAGAAATAAAACAAAAACAAGGGGTACTATTGAATACATAAATGTATAAACTATTAAAGTAATGATAAAAAACATATATATTTTTTTCATTTTGAAATATTTTCTATTTTTTTGGATTTTTAAGATATTCATTTTTCTTTGGATTTTTAAAAAAAATTTACAAAAAGCAAAATATTCACACATAACAAAAAGAGGAAATCCTCCCCCAAGCTTAAAATAGACATTGTCCTCAATGGAGAAAGGAGGTTAGAGAAGGAGTGAAACTGAAATTACAGAATTTAAAAACAGGTACTGTAACGCCCCCGATTTTTCTGCGATTATTTTAATCCTCGTTTGGCGTTACGTCGACGCGTTTTCTTGGCGTGTGCCATCTGTGGAGTGTGGTCTTAACTCCTTAGAACTGGGTGCCCTATTTTGTAGCTTATTGGCAAGACCTCCCTAGCAAGCCGAGTCATTTTGGGTGACCAGGTGTGGCCTCTCGGGGGATGCTTGTGTTTTGGCTTCGGAAGGGTATAACTCGAGTTCTGTTCGTCGAAAGTTAATTTCGACTTCGTCGTTGTGTCCGTAGCGTGGATATTTAGCTACGGTGCGAATTTCATCGAATTCCGAGGTAGTTCGGTGTTCGTGTTGTTTTGGGTGTGCCATTAGTAAAATCTAATTAGAAACCCTTTTAAATTATGTGAACCGGTGGCTTGGGAGGCAGTTAGGCTGAATCGTCATGGCTAAGCTTATATAAAAGCCTTATTAAGAAGTGGCGGGCCCACTTCTCCTTCCTCCTTCTTCCCGAGACCAGAAGAAACCGCTGTTCCTGTTCACGGAAAACAAAGGAGAACCGCCGATCCTGCTTCTCTTTCGGACGGCGATTCCGGGAGTGTTCGTGGACGGATTTCGATTCCGAAAGCGGCGTTGTCTTTCTCTCGCTCAGATCTTCGTTCTGTCGGTAAGAGGTTTGATTTTCGTGGAGTTTTAGCAGACTTGGATTTTCGGTTCTTGTGCTTTTCCGCCATTAAAGTGCGGGTTTGATTGTTAGGTGCTGCTCCTTTGAGTGCATAGCGAAGAGGAGGGAAGGCCGACCAAGCTTCGCCGGAAATCGAGGCAAGTGGTATTCTTGCCCTTGCCATTGTTGTTCTTTTGATATTCTAGAATGTTTCCTGGTTAGCCCTAGGGTAGAAACCAAGCATATTCTCTTTTATCTTGCTGAATTTAGGGCTTAGATTCGCCTATGAGCCCCCTCCTTGTGCTGTTTTGCTCAACCCGATGGCTATTTTAACCATTTAGACTCCAGATTTGTAGTTCTAGTTGGGTGTTTTTGCGGGTGGAGCCAAGAGAGAGAGTGAGGGAGGTTGTTGTGGTAGGGCTCTGGTTAGAACCAGTCTTGGTAGACTCTCGGGTTTTGGTGTCGAGTGTGGTGCACACACTCAAAGCCAAAAGCCGCACGGACTTGGCGTTGAGTGTGGTGGACACACTCAAAGCCATAGTTCGGTTTGTTCTTTGCGGCTGAGTGGTGGGGTGATTGAGTGAGAATTTTCGTCTAAGTCAAAATCGACGAGAATCATCCTTGATTCCCGTCGATTTCGACGTGATCCCCGCCGATTCGGCGAGAATCATCCTTGATTCCTGCCGATTCGGCAAGAATCATCTGTGATTCCCACCGATCGGCGAGAATCATCCTTGATTCCCGCCGATTCGGCGAGAATCATCCTTGATTCCCGCCGATCGTCGAGAATCATTCTGGATTCTCGCCGATTCGGCGAGAATCATCCTGCATTCCCGCTGATTCGGCGAGAATCAGTCGGAATTCCCGCCGACCTCCTCTTGTTGGCGTTGGCTTAGTGTTTTCCTACGGAAATGAACTTTGGCGTAGAGTGAGTTGACCTCACTCAACGCTAAAGCTGCTTTGGCGTTGAGGGAGGTAGACTCACTCAACGCCACTGTTGGGATTTGTGGTTTTGGCTGAAGGCATTGAGGGAGTGGACCTCACTCAACGCCATAGCTATTTTGGCGTTGAGTGAGGTTAGCTCACTCAACGCCGCTGCCTCTTTTGCTGAAGGCGTTTAGGGAGTGGACCTCACTCAACGCCATGGCTGTTTTAGCGTTGAGTGAGGATAGCTCACTAAACACCAGAGCTGTTCTTGCGAAGGGCGTTGAGTGAGTGACTCTCACTCAACGCCATGGCTGTTCTAGGCGCTGACTGAGGCTAACTCACTCAACGCCAAGGTCTGGTTAGGCGCTGAGTGGGTTCTACTCAATGCCGAGCCGTGTTGAGTAACTTCAACACTTTTTCTCTTTCCTTGATTTACGTTCTCGAGTGAATTCCTTGATTATATTTGTAGTTTCCTTGTCGGCCATGTTTTTTTTTCCTAATGGCCGAATCGGTGGTCGTGGTTAGTAGTGGTGGTTTGAAGCTCTTCATGGGGGAGGTGTTGTGTAATTTAGCCAAGGCCACCCTTATTCTTCTATTTTTCTCCAGGTACGGGCTGTGCAAGGGGGTGGAAGGTCCCTTGTGCTTTCACATGTAGACCCTTGAGCTTGTTGGCTTGGAAATGGTGGTTGGGGGACTGAGTTTGCCTCCAACCCGAATCCATGCTATTTGTTTTTGCTACTACCATCTCCCACAGCTTAGGGTGTTAGAAGTTTCTTCCTTGGTAGATTGCAGCACTTTGGGCTCTTTGTAGCCTAGTAGACCCTGCAGAATGTAGTTTCTGGGTAGGGTTGGTGCTGTTTCCTCGCACGTAGTGCATTCCTTGTTGTCTTGCCTTGGGCAGTTGTGACTTTTTCTGTTGTGTGTTTTCCTCTTTTATTTATTCCCTGGTTGACACTTCCATGAAGTTTTTCCTTGTTTTGCTTGCTGAGGTATTCTTTCTTCTTTCTAATGCCTCAGGTTCTGAGTAGTAGCCAGTTTGGTGGCTAGGTTGCGGTGGTGTTGCTGGTGGTCTCTTGGACTTTGGAGATCCTGTTGCTTTGTTAGTGAGGTAGTTTTTTAGTACTTTTCTTACAGACAAACATATTTTCCCGTTAGTTCGTGTCAGGTTGTTGGCACCCACTGGTAGTTTTTACCTTTGTACTAGATATATTACTTTGGCTGCTACCATTTTCTGGAGATAGTCTACTTGCTCTGTGGAGGATTTATGCTAGGTTGCTAGTTATTTTAAAAGTACAACTATTATTATTATAAGCACATCGCATGATCAGCATGTTTTATAAAAGTAAATCATTATTTTCCAAATAACGTATAAAGATAGTTTTCTTATATATAATGTAAATTAAATGTAGAGTCTTGCATAGCATAAGTGGTCCTCTTAGGGCTCTTATGCACCTCTTAGGATGTCAAACCTGAATAAAGTATTTTTCCGTAGCGCTTAAGTTTAGTTTTTAACTGTGGACTAAGTGATCCACTGAGCCGAGGGATACGGCCTCTAATGTATTACTGATTTTCTAATCATTAAACTCATGAATTTCTTTCATAAAGTGTAGTAGATGGTTTTGCCTGAGCGTCAGCAGTTATCCCCTGCTTGACGTGGCATCATGACGTGCGTCTTCTAATACTCTGATAATTCTTTAATTCGGAGAAAATGCGGGTTGTGACAGTTGGTATCAGAGGGAGGTTGCTTAACAAGTTAGTCGGGCAACCTTCCTTTGATTTCTTTAGTAGTTCAGCATCATGTCATTCACACACCAATATGTCATCAGCACATCTTGGCAAAAGCACGAACACTACACTCATAGCATAACATAAAGTATACGGGGCATATTATGTAGTATGGGATGCATAATATGTGTTCGTATATGGATCCACCATAGGGTCAACATGTGAGGGTTATGTAGTATGGGATGCATAACCTCATCACATGGCTGCGACTAGCACGTTTTCTTTTTTTCGTTGCATGTGAATGTTATGTAGTATGGGATGCATAACATTTTCATGCGTACACCGCTCATAACATGCATTAGGGCCTTTTTAGAATGCATAACACAAACATGCATAGCATAACATTGCATAAGCACAACGTGCCAAACTAAAGACTGGCAGGATGACATATGTACACACATAAGTTTTCGAGTCAGAAATAATATAAAATCATGCATTCCCGATTTAGGCACAAGAATTAGTATGGTGGTGGTTAACCATCCTAGGTTAGGGCATAACATCAATTTTTGTAAAAAGATAAACTCCCAGAGTAAGTTTAGCAGCTTTAAGTTCATATCTATATATGTATTGTCTGTACTAGTAGTTGGGTCTAGCCGTTGTACTAGGATCTAACTAGGGTTACTATGACATTAGGATGGCGAGACGTCCTTCAACTAGATCCACTCCCCTGTCTGAGGGTGAGTCATCTGGAGCTCAGAATGATGCGGTAATCGAAAGCTTGCGGCAGAGTAGCGATTCCTTGAGCAGGCAGTTGGTGGAGGTGCGAGCCCAGTTTCAGTCTTTGGTAGCAGTTGTGGCAAGTCATACCCAGGGAGTGCAAGGCCCTGCAGGGGGGATTGTTGTTCCTCCCCCTCCTGTACCCTTAAGACCTCCAGGGGTGGTGCCAGCAGAGATGTCCTTCTTCTCGCAGTTTCAGCGGCTGAGCCCTCCCACTTATGACGGGAAGGCAGATTTCATGGTGTTAGACGGCTAGCTGATCTCCATGGAGGAGATGTTCTCGTACTCAGGGATTGCAGACGATCAGAGGGTGATGATAGCCGCCTATCAGCTTAAAGGTTTGGCTAAGAGTTGGTGGCTGAGAGAGAAGGAGAGCTTGGTATCTGGATGCTCTTGGGAGGTGTTCAAGGAGATGCTATTGAGGAAGTTCTTACCCTCGGTCGAGCGTGACCGCCTCATGAACGACTTCCTCCATCTGAAGCAAAGGCAACTCACGGTGGGTGAGTATGAGATTGAGTTCAGCAAGCTGAGCCGTTTTGCCCAAGGATTGGTCAGCATTGAGGTTGATCGAGTTAAGCGATTTCTCGGTGGTTTGAGGAGTGAGGTGTAGCAGTTGACCAGTGCTTATGGGTCAGAGACTTATGTAGGAGTAGTGGAGGCTTCTTTGAAGGTGGAGGCTATTGAGACCGTGAAGAGCAGAGGATAGCAAAGTAGGAAGGATAAGAGGAAGTCTGTGGATGAAAAGAAACCCCAGGTACCCGGTACAATTCCTGGAAAGAAGAGCAAAGTGGCGTGCAGTTTCTATGGCTGGTCAGGCCACCCTGTCGAGAGATGTTTCAAGAGGGCAGCAGCTCAGAGGAAGGAGCAGGTTCATGCGATTCAGGGTGCTCTAAGGAGAGATGTCTCCTGTTCTATTTGCAAGCAACCCGGGCTTGATGCTGCCCAGTGCTGGTCCAAGGATAAGGTCTGTTTTCAGTGTGGGCAGAAGGGACACATCAAGTCTAGGTGTCCTCAAGTTCAGCCTGCCCTTCATGCAGTGCCTCTTCAGGCATTACCTCCACCTCAGCGTGTGGACAAAGGAAAGGGAAAGTTGAATGTGATCTCTTCTGAGGAGGCTGAATCTTCAACTCAGGTCATCTCAGGTTAGTTGTCTTTCCAGCCTGAATGTTTTGTTATTGTCTTGCTAGAATGTTTGTAGTATTGTTGTGGTAGTTCCTTAGTTTTATATGTTCCTATAGGGAAGTTTAAGGTGAAGAACCGCTGGGCGTGTGTTCTGTTTGACTCTGGCGCTACCCACTCGTTCGTGGCTAGAGGCTTTGTAGAACGACATCGGTTGACTTAAGATTGAGTTCGGTATACCTTTCGTGTCAAGTTCCCCTCTGGTGAATCTGTGTTGTAAGATTTGGGCGTGTTAGATTGCCCTGTTTTGTTGGGGGACTTCCTTGCGAAGGTAGACCTGAAGATGATTGATCTGGAGGACTTCGATGTTATTTTGGGCATGGACTGGCTGTCTAGGTATGATGCAGTCATTCAGTGCAAAGGGAAGCACTTGGACTTCATCAGGGACGATGGTCAGCCCGGAAGCGTGTATGCAAATCTGATCCAGGATTCTCCTGTCATCTATGCGGTATGTGCTTAGAATCTTTTTCTTTCGGACTGTTTTGCTTGTTTGGTCTCGGTGGTTGGGACCGCTGTTAGTGTACGCGCTTAGAGGAGATTCCAGTTGTTCGTGATTTCGCTGATGTTTTTCCTGATGACCTTCCTGGTCTTCCTTCCGAGCGGGATGTTGAGTTTGTGATCGATTTGGAGCCGGGTACGCGTCCTATTGCTAAGGCGCCGTACTGAATGGCCCCTCGAGAGCTAGAGGAGTTACGAGTCCAGTTAGATGAGTTGTTGGCGAAAGGGTTTATCAGGCAGAGTTCGTCGCCTTGGGGTGCTCCTGTTCTATTTGTGAAGAAGAAAGATGGGTCAATGCGGCTTTGCATCGACTATAGGGAGCTGAACAAAGTCACAATTAAGAACAGGTACCCTCTGCCGAGGATCGATGATTTATTTGACCAGTTGCGCGGTAGCACGGTCTTCTCCAAGATTGACTTTCGTTTAGGCTATCATCAGCTTAGGATCCGTGAGGTAGATATTCTACGGACTGCGTTTAGATCGAGGCATGGACATTTTGAGTTCTTAGTGATGTCGTTTGGATTGACCAACGCTCCATCAGCGTTCATGGATATGATGAACCGGGTGTTCAAGGATTCCCTAGATAAATTCGTGGTGGTCTTCATCGATGACGTGTTGGTTTACTTTCGCAGTGCTGAGGAGCATGAGCAGCATCTGCGCTTAATTTTATCAGAGTTGAGGAACCATAAGTTATTCGCCAAGTTGAGCAAGTGCGAATTTTGGTTGCCTCAGGTCTCGTTTCTGGGCCCCGTGGTGAATGAGGATGGGATCTCGATTGACCCGGAAAAGATCACAGCAGTGATGGATTGGAGTAGGTCGGGCACGCCCAAGGAGATCAGGAGCTTCCTAGGGTTGGCCGGCTACTACAGGAGGTTTGTGGAGGGTTTCTCTACCCTAGCTGCACCTTTGACTAAGCTGACTCAGAAGAATGTGGCTTTTGTTTGGAGCGAGAAGTGCGAAGAAGCCTTCCTGGAGTTAAAGAGGAGATTGTGCACTGCTCCCGTTCTGACCCTACCTACCGAGGGCGTGGATTATGATGTATACGTGGATGCTTCGCATGTGGGTCTGGGATGCGTATTAATGCAGTTTGGTAAGGTGATTGCTTATGGGTCAAGGCAACTGAAGACTCATGATAAGAATTATCCTACGCATGACCTCGAGTTCGCAGCGGTTATTTATGCGTTGAAGTTGTGGAGACACCTACTTTATGGGGCTCAGTGCAAGATCTTCACCGACCATAAGAGCCTGAAGTACGTGTTCACGCAGAAGGAGTTAAATCTGCGCCAGCGTCGGTTGCTAGAGTATGTGGCCGATTATGATGTAGAGATCCAGTATCATCAAGGCAAGGCCAATGTGGTGGCCGACGCCCTGAGTCGGAAGACGGGGAAAATCTTTAATCTCTCCGCCGACCGTTTAGTGGAAGAGTTCCTCCTTATGGATATATTAGTGGGATGTTGTGGCCTGCAGAGTAGTTTGTCAGTGGCAGAGCCGTCTTGGATTTCTTTGACCAGACTTCACCAGAAGGACGACCCGGATCTTCTACACTTATTCATCAGGACTGAGAGAGGAGAGTTGTCGGATTATTCCATCGATGATGCGGGAACTTTGAAGTACCGCGGCAGATTTTGCATCCCCGCGGTTGGGGACATTAGGGGTATGGTTTGCAGAGAGGCTCATGTATCCAGCGTTGCCTACCATCCAGGATCTACAAAGATGTATCGGGACTTTAAGCAAATTGCCTGGTGGTATGGAATGAAAGGAGATATAGCCTGATTTGTTGCGGAGTGCCACACTTGCAAGCGGGTGAAGGCCGATCATGGAAGGCCTTGTGGCAAGTTGACTCCGTTAGAGATCCCGACTTGGAAGTGGGAAAGTATATCTATGGATTTCATCACGGGCTTACCGAAATCCCCGAGGGGATTTGATTCTGTTTGGGTCATAGTGGATAGACTGACGAAGTGTGCTCACTTCGTGCCATATAAGATATATTGCCCTATGAAGAAGATAGCAGAGTTGTACTTGAATGAAGTCATCCGACTGCACGGTGTGCCGGTTAGCATCATTTCTGATCGAGACTCTCGGTTTACTTCTCGTTTTTGGCAGAGTCTGCAGGAGGGTTTGGGCACTGATCTGAGGTATTCTACTGCGTACCACCCACAGACTAATGGGCAGACGGAGCAGGTGAATCAGATAGTTGAGGATATGATCCTATGCTACATTTTAGACCACGGTGGAGCGTGGGACGAGCGGCTGCGACTTATGGAATTTGCATACAATAATAGTTATTAGGAGAGCTTGCAGATGGCTCCGTTCGAAGCCTTGTATGGGAGGTGCTGCAGAACTCCGTTGTTTTGGGCTGAGGCTGGTGAGAGGCCATTGTTGGGTCCTGATGCGCTCGAAGAAATGGAAGTCGCAGTGAAGCTTGTTCGAGAGAAGCTTTGTATAGCTCAGGAGAGGTGCAAGAAGAACGCCAATCGACGTAGGTCTGCCTTGGAGTTTTCTGTGGGGGACCTTGTATTTCTTAAGGTTTCCCCGATGGTGGGTGTAAAGAGGTTTGGTAAGAATCGGAAATTGGACCCGAGGTATGTGGGCTCGTTTAAGGTTTTGGAGCGGATTGGCGTGTCAGCTTATAGGTTGGATTTGCCAGCAAACTTCCCAGGTGTTCATAATGTTTTCCATGTTAGCTAATTGCGAAAGTGCGTGCGCAGCAGTGGGCAAGTCTTGGATGTTGTGCCCCTGTTGGAGCCCAACCTCTCTTTTGTTGAAGTGCCAGTCCGTATTTTGGATACTCAGGAGCAGGTGCTGCGAAAGAAGTCTATTCCGATGGTGAAAGTTCTTTGGAGGAATCAGGATTTGGAGAGCGCGACTTGGGAGTTAGAGTCGGCTATGAGGGAGGCTTACCCTCAGCTATTTCCCTGATTAGTATGGTTTGTTTTTCTTCTTGTAATGTTTGGATTATTACTTTCCTTCTGTAGTAGAAGTGTTGTGCGTAAAGTTTCGGGACGAAACTTTCTTTTAGGGGGAGTGACTGTAATGCCCCCGATTTTTCTGCGATTATTTTAATCCTCGTTTGGCGTTACGTCGACGCGTTTTCTTGGCTTGTGCCATCTATGGAGTGTGGTCCTAACTCCTTAGAACTGGGTGCCCTATTTTGTAGCCTGTTGGCAAGACCTCCCTAACAAGCTGAGTCGTTTTTGGTGACCCGGTGTGGCCTCTCGGGGGATGCTTGTGTTTTGGCTTCGGAAGGGTATAACTCGAGTTCTATTCGTCGAAAGTTAATTTCGACTTCTCCGTTGTGTTCGTAGTGTGGATATTTAGCTACGGTGCGAATTTCGTCGAATTCGGAGGTAGTTCGGTTTTCGTGTCGTTTTGGGTGTGCCATTAGTAAAATCTAATTAAAACCCTTTTAAATTAAGTGAACCGGTGGCTTGGGAGGCAGTTAGGTTGAATCGTCATGGCTAAACTTATATAAAAGCTTTATTAAGAAGTGGCGAGCCCACTTCTCCTTCCTCCTTCCCGAGACCAGAAGAAACCGATGTTCCTGTTTGCGGAAAACAGAGGAGAACCGCCGGTCCTGCTTCTCCTTCGGACGGCGATTCCGGTAGTGTTCGTGGACGGATTTCGATTCCGAAAGCGGCGTTGTCTTGCTCTCGCTCAGATCTTCGTTCTGTCGGTAAGAGGTTTGATTTTTGTGGAGTTTTAGGAGACTTGGATTTCCGGTTCTTGTGCTTTTCCGCCATTAAAGTGCGGGTTTGCTTGTTAGGTGCTGCTCCTTCTAGTGCAGAGTGAAGATGAGGGAAGGCCGATCAAGCTTCGCCAGAAATCGAGGCAAGTGGTATTCTTGCCCTTGCCATTGTTGTTCTTTTGATATTCTAGAATGTTTCTCGGTTAGCCCTAGGGTAGAAACCAAGCATATTCTCTTTTATCTTGCTGAATTTAGGGCTTAGATTCACCTATGAGCCCCCTCCTTGTGCTATTTTGCTCAACCCGATGGCTGTTTTAACCATTTAGACTCCAAATTTGTAGTTCTAGTTGGGTGTTTTTGCGGGTGGAGCCGAGAGAGAGAGTGAGGGAGGTTGTTGTGGTAGGGCTCTGGTTAGAACCAGTCTTGGTAAACTCTCGGGTTTTGGTGTCGAGTGTGGTGCACACACTCAAAGCCAAAAGCCGCCCGGACTGGCGTTGAGTGTGGTGGACACACTCAAAGCCATAGTTCAGTTTGTTCTTTGCGGCTGAGTGGTGGGGTGATTGAGTGAGAATTTTCGTCTAATTCAAAATCGACGAGAATCATCCTTGATTCCCGCCGATTTCGACGTGATCCCCGCCGATTCGGCCAGAATCATCCTTGATTCCCGCCGATTCAGCGAGAATCATCTGTGATTCCCACCGATCGGCAAGAATCATCCTTGATTCCCGCCGATTCAGCGAGAATCATCCTTGATTCCCGCCGATTCGGCGAGAATCATCCTTGATTCCCGCCGATCGTCGAGAATCATTCTGGATTCTCGCCGATTCGGCGAGAATCATCCTGCTTTTCCGCCGATTCGGCGAGAATCAGTCGACATTCTCGCCGACCTCCTCTTGTTGGCGTTGGCTTAGGGTTTTCCTGCGGAAATGAACTTTGACGTAGAGTGAGTTGACCTCACTCAACTCCAAAGCTGCTTTGGCATTGAGGGAGGTAGACTCACTCAACCCCACTGTTGGGATTTGTGGTTTTGGCTGAAGGCGTTGAGGGAGTGGACCTCACTCAACGCCATAGCTGTTTTGGCGTTGAGTGAGGTTAGCACACTCAACGCCGCTGCCTCTTTTGCTGAAGGCGTTGAGGGAGTGGACCTCACTCAACGCCATGGTTGTTTTGGCGTTGAGTGAGGATAGCTCACTAAACGCCAGAGCTGTTCTTGCGAAGGGCGTTGAGTGAGTGACTCTCACTCAACGCCATGGCTATTCTAGGCGCTGACTGAGGCTAACTCACTCAACGCCAAGGTCTGGTTAGACACTGAGTGGGTTCCACTCAATGCCGAGCCATGTTGAGTAACTTCAATACTTTTTCTCTTTCCTCGATTTATGTTCCCGAGTGAATTCCTTGATTATATTTGTAGTTTCCTTATCGGCCATGTTTTTTCTTTCCTAATGGCTGAATCGTGGGTCGTGGTTAGTAGTGGTGGTTTGAAGCTCTTCATAGGGGAGGTGTTGTGTAATTTAGCCAAGGCCACCCTTATTCTTCTATCTTGCTCCAGGTACAGGCTGGGCAAGGGGGTGGAAGGTCCCTTGTGCTTTCACATGTAGACCCTTGAGCTTGTTGGCTTGGAAATGGTTGTTGGGGGACTTAGTTTGCCTCCAACCCGGATCCATGTTGTTTGTTTTTGCTACTACCATTTCCCACAGCTTAGGGTGTTAGATGTTTCTTCCTTGGTAGATTGCAGCACTTTGGGCTCTTTGTAGCCTAGTAGACCCTGCAGGATGTAGTTTCTGGGTAGGGTTGGTGCTGTTTCCTCACACGTAGTGCATTCCTTGTTGTCTTGCCTTGGGCAGTTGTGACTTTTTCTGCTGTGTGTTTTCCTCTTTTATTTATTCCTTGGTTGACACTTCCATGCAGTTTTTCCTTGTTTTGCTTGCTGAGGTATTCTTTCTTCTTTTGAATGCCTCAGGTTCTGAGAAGTAGCTAGTTTTGTGGCTAGGTTGCGGTGGTGTTGCTGGTGGTCTCTTGGACTTTGCAGATCCTGTTGCTTTGTTAGTGAGGTAGTTTTTCAGTACTTTTCTTACAGACAAACATATTTGCCCGTGGGTTCGTGTCAGGTTGTTGGCACCCACTGGTAGTTTTTACCTTTGTACTAGATATATTACTTTTGCTGCTACCATTTTCTGGAGATAGTCTACTTACTCTGGGGAGGATTTATGCTAGGTTGCTAGTTATTTTAATACTACGACTATTATTATTATAAGCACATCGCATGATCAGCATGTTTTATAAAAGTAAATCACTATTTTCCAAATAACGTATAAAGATCGTTTTCTTATATACAATGTAAATTAAATGTAGAGTCTTGCATAGCATAAGTGGTCCTCTTAGGGCTCTTATACACCTCTTAGGATGTCAAACCTGAATAAAGTATTTTTCTGCAGCGCTTAAGTTTTGTTTTTAACTGTGTACTAAGTGATCCACTGAGCCGAGGGATACGACCTCTAATGTATAACTGATTTTCTAATCATTAAACTCATGAATTTCTTTCATAAAGTGTAGTAGATGGTTTTGCCTGAGCGTTAGCAGTTATCCCCTGCTTGACGTGGCATCATGACGCACGTTTTCTCATACTCTGATAATTCTTTAATTCGGAGAAAATGCGGGTTGTGACAGGTACTTCCCCGGATTTATTTGCTGCGAAAGCTGAGTGATGCCGCTCCTCTGTGTTTGCGCTTTTGGATCTTCATGAAATGTCTTCTTTGGACTTCATGATGGATTCAGCAATATTGGAGCTGGCAATCGCAAAAGCTTCAGCTTGTCGGTGCCGTCCGGGGCAAAAAATTATAAAATAAAGAAAAAGAAAAAGATAACTTGGGTTGCCTCCCAAGAGCGCCCTTTGTTTAAAACATCATTTGAGCTCGATGCAATAAAATGATAATGTCCAAAAATATTTTGTCCAAAATAATAATAATTAAAGTTTTTAACAAAAACAAAATAGTCTCAAGTTATTACAGTTCGTGCAGCAGAAATTTAATAATGTTTGGACTAACATCATCATCACCAAAGAAATATAGTTTAAGACGCTAACCATTTACTTTGAAATCACCTTTATCAGGGTGTGAAATTAAAACAGTACTGTAAGGAAAAACTTACAGAACAGAAAATAGCCCAGACCATCGCGACTTTAATTTCCCCGGAAATAAATGTAAACGAGAATTATACAAAAGAACTTGGTCGCCTGGCTTAAAGGTTTTTGGGTGCCTTAAGTGTTTGTCATGAAAACGTTTCGTCCGCTCTTTATAAAATTTGTTGTTCTTGTATGCGTAAGAGTGCCACTCGTCGAGTTCGTTAAGTTGAAATTTTCTAAGATCACCGACAGAGTGGGGATCGAAATTTAAAAACCTTAAGGCCCAAAAAGCGTGGTGTTTTAATTCTACGGGTAGATGGCATAATTTTCCATAAACCAATCGATACGACGTACATCCGAGGGCGGGTTTGTACGCTGTTCGGTAGGCCCATAGAGCGTCGTCTAATTTGGTTGACCAGTCTTTTCTAGATGTTAAAACAGTCTTTTCTAAAAAAAAAATTATCTCTCTGTTCACTACTTCGACTTGTGCGTTAGTTTGGGGTGGTAGGCAGTTGAAAGCTTATGCATAACGCCGTATTTAGTAAGGATTTTAGAAAACTATGAGTTACAGAAATGGGAACCCCTGTCACTAACAATGGCTCGCGGCATACTGAATCGAGAAAATAATTTTTTTTAAAACGTAACTACGACTCGGGCGTCGTTCGTAGGAAGATCTTGGGCCTCTGCCCATCGCGAAACATAATCGACAGCGACTAAACTATACTTATTCCCAAAGCTAGAAGGAAGAGGGACAATAAAATCAATTCCCCAGAGGTCGAAAACTTCGCACTCGAGGAAATAATTTTGTGGAATTTCATTTTTATTGGAAATATTGCCCGACCGTTGGCAACTATCACACCTACTCACAAAGGCTTGCGCGTCTTTAAACGGGCAAGTCCAGTAAAAACCCGGGTTTAGCACTTTGTGAGCGGTGCGAGCAGCTTGATAGTGCCCACCTATTGGTCCTTCATGTAAATGCTTTAAAATATCTAAACCTTCTTCATAAGAAACACATCTCCTTATCACTTGGTCCGCACAGACTCTAAAAAGATGCGGGTCCTCCCAAAAATAGTTCTTCAACTCAAAAAAGAATTTCTTCTTTTGCTGAGAGGAGAACTCTTTTGGGAGCACACGAGCCACTAAATAGTTAGCGATGTGTGCAAACCATGGAGAAGTAGATGTGTTAATTGAAAACTGTTTCTCATTTGGGAAGAAATCATTAAAAACATTTCATCTAATTTTTCAATAAACGGATTAGCTAATTGGGAGAGATGGTCGGCGGCAAAGTTCTCGGCTCCTCGCTTATCACGGATCTCTAAGTCAAACTCCTGGAGGAGTAAGACCCAGCGAATCAACCGCGACTTGGCATCCGATTTAGAAAGAAGATATTTGAGGGCCGAGTGGTCCGTAAAAACAATAGTTTTTGATAGTGTAATATAAGGGCGGAATTTATCAAAAGCGAATACTATAGCTAGGAGCTCCTTCTCGGTCGTGGTGTAATTTTCCTGTGCAGATTTAAGCGTTTTACTTGCATAATATATGGGGTGGAATTTTTTAGATATACGTTGACCTAATACGGCTCCTACCATGAAACTACTTGCTTCGCACATGATTTCAAATGGAATGTCTCACACCAGAGCTATCATAATTGGGGCATTAATTAATTATTCTTTTATTAAATTAATAGAAGCTAGGCAAAGGTCATCAAAAATAAATGGGACGTCTTTTTCTAAGAGATGGGTAAGGGGCTTGGTGATCTTGGAGAAGTCCTTTATGAAGAAGCGGTAGAAACCAGCATGACCTAGGAAACTTCTTACAGCTTTTACGTTCGTAGGCGGCTGCAGCCTCTCGATAACTTCTATCTTGGCTATATCTACTTCAATTCCTCTCGCCAAAATCTTATGACCCAAAACTAACCCTTCCCTCACCATAAAATGGCATTTTTCCTAATTCAGGGCAAGGTTCGTCTCTTCGCATCGTTCTAAGACTTTTTCTAAATTTTCCAAACAACTATCGAAAGCGTCGCCGAACACGGAGAAATCATCCATAAATACCTCCATAATGCTTTCTACGTACTTGTCAAAGATAGCAAGCATACATCGCTGGAATGTAGCTGGCACATTGCACAATCCAAACGACAATATTCGGTAGGCGAAGGTGCCAAAGGGATAAGTAAACGTAGTTTTCTCCCGGACCTCGAGGGAGATTGGGATTTGAAAATACCCCGAGAGGCCATCGAGAAAAAAATAAAAGCTATGGCCGGATAATCATTCTAAAATTTGATCGATGAACGGCAAGGTAAAGTGATCGTTGCGGGTGGCGTCATTTAACTTACGATAATCTATAGACATTCACCACCCGGTCACAGTCCATGTCGGGATTAATTCATTATTCTCATTACTAACTACTGTTATCACTCCCTTCATCGGCACTACCTGGACTAGGCTAACCCACTTACTATCAGATATGGGATAGATAATTCCTACGTCTAACAATTTCATAACCTCACCCTCAACTACTTCTTTCATGTTTGGGTTTATACGGCGCTGAGGTTGGATTGAATTACATGAATTATCTTCCATTAGGATTTTGTGAGTGCAGAAAGATGGGCTTATTCCCTTGATATCAGAAATTTTCCAGGCAATAGCTCGACGATGTTTACGTAAAACTAAAAGAAGTTTATCATTTTGCGCATCCGTGAGGTAGGCCAAAACTATTACTGGTAGCTTGGAGTTCTTTTCTAAGAAAGCATATCTAAGATGTTCGTTCCTTTAATTCTAGGGTAGGGGGTCTTCATACGAGGTTTTAGAAATCTGTTCTTTTTCAAAAACTATGTCCTCGTAGACTTTTTTTAAACGAAAAATTAAAAGAGGTGGGGCTAGCGACCATGGCGGCTTCTTGCAGTGATTAAGTTGGAAGAGTAGAGGAGGAACAAAAATCAGAAAATTCTTTTTCAAATTCAGAGAGGCGATAGGAGGATTCTTCACTTAGGTGCATCGATTCAGTTGGAAGAGTAGAGGAGGAACAAAAATTAGAAAATTCTTTTTCAATTTCAGAGAGGCGATACGAGGATTCTTCACTTAGGGCATCTACAAAAAAACAGGAGTCGTCATTTGCTAGGGTGTTCTTCATCGAGGGGGTGATAGAGAAAGTCACTTTGTCTTCACCTACTCGAAGGAAAAGCTTACCATTTCTTACCTCTATGATAGCTCGGGAGGTGGCAAGGAAGGGTCGGCCAAGGATCAGGGGAACCTCGACGTCTTCTTCGATGTCCAAAATGACAAAATCCACCGGGAAGATGAATTTGTCGACTTTAACTAAGACATCCTCCATGATTCCTAACAGGTATTTGACCGATCTGTCGGTGATCTGGATACTCATGCGTGTGGGGTTAAGGCTACCAATTCCTAACTTCTTAAACAACGAGAGGGGCATTAGATTAATACTCGCACCTATGTCGGCCAATGCGTGCTTGACAAAAAGATCACCGAAGACACACGGAATAGAAAAACTACCCGGATCACTGATCTTCTTCGGCAACCCGTTTGTCAAGACTGTAGAGCACTCGGCATTTAACGTGACATGCGAAAGGTTCTCTAACTTCTTCTTATTAGTCAGGAGGTCCTTAAGATACTTAGCGTACTTCGGCATCTGGGAGATTGCTTCATGGAAGGGGAGATTAATGTGGATTTGCTTGAACATTTCTAGGAAGCGAGAGTATTGATCGTCCTGATGTAGTTTATTAAGTTTGGAAGGGTATGGTGGGGTTGGATTATTTTTAAAGATGGGTGGTGGAGTGAGATCTTTTCCTAATGCAGGGAGAGGGGTGATAACTTCTTCTTCAGTAGAGGGTGGAATTTTTAAAATGGGAGCGGAGCTTGCCTCGCGTTCTTCGCTAACCCTACCGGAAACTTGCTTCCTACTCTGAAGAGTTATAGCTTTCGCTTGCTCTCTCGGGTTGGGCTCGGTATTGGAAGGAAGAGACCCAGCGGGTCGCTCAGAAATAATTTTTGCGAGTTGTCCTACTTGATTTTCAAGACTTTTAACGCTTTCGGTTAAGTTCTTAAAGTAGCGTCATTTGTGGTTATATATTTAGAAAGTAACTCCTCCGAGCTTGGAGGTTTTGGATAGTTTTGAAGAGGTGGTGGTGGTGCAGAAAAATCATTTTGTGGTGGCGGGCGAATTGCGTTCGAGGGATTACTCCACGAAAAATTCGGGTGATTTCTTAAAGCAGGATTATAACTATTTGGAAAAACAAAACTAGGAGCATGAAAATTTGCAGCAGAAAAATTATTAAAAGCATTTCTAGGAATATTATTAACATAATCTAATTGTTCGGGAGCAGAAGTTGCAGATTCCCATACCTGAGGGGCGGAGGCAGCAATCATCTCCGTAATTTTTTTACTTAATACTTCCACTTGTAGAGCTAGCTGGGAGACGTTGTCTACTTCAAAGATACCTGCAAGTTTGTTTGGGCAGGACCTAGGCACATTCCATTGATAAGTGTTCATGGCCATGTCCTCGAAAAGCTCAGAGCTGCTTTCGGGGTCTTATGCTTTAAAGTACCGCCAGAAGCTGTGTCTATCATTTGCTTTGTGTTTTGATTTAGCCCGTTATAAAACGTCTGCACTTGTAAACATACAGGCAGTGCGTGATGGGGGCGTCGTCTTAAGAGTTCTATAATCCTTCCTTGGTTTCATACAAAGTTTCAGAATCAATTTGAAAAAAGGCAGAAATATCGTTCCTAAGTTTTGCGGTTTTGGCTGGCGGAAAATACTTTGCCAGAAATTTTTCAGTTAGTTGTTCCTAAGTGGTGATGCTCCTCCCTCTTGGCAAAGTGTTCAGCAATTGTTTTGCTTTAGTTCTAAGGGAGAAAGGAAATAATCTTAGCCTAATAGCATCTGAAGGATCAAGTGCATACCCAACTGCACCAAAAGCCCGGACTGTTGGAGAGGGCGCTACTTAATTTCTTAAATAAGTAGCAAAGCACCACGGGTCAAGTGAAGGAACGCCGGACCCAACAATCCCCCCCGGCATCCAGCACAACCCGTCGGCTCAGAGGTGGGGTTACCCCCATGGACCACATGGCTCAGAGGTGGGGTTACCACATGTCCACGGTTTGCTTGACCCGCCGTACCCACACAGGTAGAAGGGAAAAATCAAGATTTAATAGCGCCCCCCGGTCTTAAACCCGTGACCTCCTCTGATACCAATTGAAGGATCAAGCGCATACCCAACTGCACCAAAAGCCCGGACTGTTGGAGAGGGCGCTACTTAAGTTCTTAAATAAGTAGCAAAGCACCACGGGTCAAGTGAAGGAACGCTGGACCCAACAACATCATTTGTAACACCATTTATCTTGAAGGTGTCACAAATCTCAAGAAAGCTTGTTATATGTGCGTTCAGATCTTCATCTTGAAGTCCGTCATATTGCACATACTGCTGCACCATTTGAATTATGCTTGGCTTTAGTTCAAAGTTATTATTAGCTATAGTAGGGCTCACTATACTAGATTCTGTTCCCTCTAAATTCGGTCGTGAATAATAAGACATAGGCCTATGCACGACCTCCTCCACGTTGGGTTCTTCTATTCTTTAAGTAGAAAGTGACTCGGAATCCTCAACCAGGATTTGGAAAGTAGGGCCTTGAAATCGCGATCTTCTCCGAAGAGTACGCTCAATTTTGTGGTCCAAGTCCAAAATAACCAATGGACTCCCGCGGGTCATGCACTAGAAGAAGAGAAGATAAAGAAAGAGAAATAAATAAAATAGAAAAAGAGAAGCTAAAATTTTTTTTTTTTATTTTTTTTTTATGTTTTAACTCCCGAACTTCCCAAGGGCTACCCAATGAAGGGTTCGCAAGGTACTAGACAAAATAGTGGCATATAAAGCCACATTGCCCTTTTCGAGAGAGTTTGGTGATGTAGAAAAATTGTGAAGTGGGCTTCTATTAAGAGCGTTAGTAATTTTTTTTATTTTTAATTTTTTAGAAGGAGGATGAGAAAGAGAAATGATAAAAGTAATAGGTTCATGTTTTCGATATATCAACAAAAGTTGCTCCCCGGCAACGGCACCAAAAACTTGGTGTCTACTAATCGTGAAGAGAATAAAAGCCGAACTAGCAATCCAACTAGGGAAGTATACCTATCGAACTATAGCTAGGGTACACAAGTGTCGTATTGAAATCCGTGAACTGTTGAGTAAACCTACTCACACGAAAACTATTATTTTATCGACGGAAAATCTTTAGAGTTAAAGAGAAAATTAAACGCACTTAATGAAAGGAAAAATAGCACTAAAGGAGAACTAATTGTAGTTAAGTAGAAAGTATAAAAGAAGCGATTACGATAAAGGATTAGAACGATGAAATTGAAATGCACTCGATCGAGAATCACCTCAGCTAAATTCGATTAAAAACACGATAAATAAACCTAAACTTAATAGGGTATAGGTCCTTGACCGTGGAGGTTCGTAAAGCTTAACCATGCTTCTCTCGAAGTCGTGTCCAACTGAGTTTAGGAAGGTCCGACCGGCTCTCGTCTAAATCGGAGGACTAAAGCTCGCTTTACTGGGTGAACCCCACTATTGGATTTTACTCCAATCCGGGAGATTTGGACGTCTGCCTCTCTCGAGGGATGCTTAAACTCTCTTTACTCTTGAGTGCTCACTTCAAACTATCGCATTCTCGGCTAGCCAAGAATGAAAGCTAAGATGGAAAATATATATCGATGATATATCTCTAAGCAAAGGTTAATCAAGAGTAATCCAAGGTCTAAAACCCTAAAATGAAAAGATAAATTCAAAGTATCATAACTTAATCACTCGAACCTTGGATCATCAAGATCGAGTACAAGGAGGATTAGTTAATCATAGTGAAGTGGAGGAGGAGGGATGAGTAGTAAAGCATTAAGAACACAAGATAATAAAGAGCACTTATATTAATAATGAAGGAGAGCTACACTTGAAATTGAAATTGCAATTGCAATGAAAATTAAAAACATATTCTAGCCCTACCATTAACAACTAGAGCAAGTGCAAAAATTACAACAAAAGCTAAAACAAACTAAGCACTAAGCTAGGGTTAAGTAAAAACACAAAATGAGAAAGAGAGAGAAAGGGAAGAACACTAAAAAGGACAAGAAATAAAGGGGCAGCACCTCCCCTCTCAGCCCAAAACTTGTTCTGGACACCAGGGGGACCTCTGAATTTATAGAATTTTCTACGGGTTAGTCACGCCCTAGGTCACGCACGGAGAGGGCGTGTCGGGGGGCGTGATGCGTACGAGGTTGACCTCGGGTTCTGGATTCTGGCGGGAAGGATGATTGCTTCTATACGATGGTTGACACACCCTGGGTCACGCCCGTGTAGGGGGGGCGTGTCTGTACTATTGACGTGCTGAGGTGAAAAAGCATTTAATGCGGCGGCATGCTTAGGGCAGAGTGCAAAACGCCCCGTATCATGCCCTGGTACACGCCCTCCGGGAGGGCGTGTCAGGTCATTTTTGGCCAAAATTCTGGAAACCTGCAAAAGACAAGAAAATGTTAGTGGCAATAATATTTACTTAAGAAAGATAAAAATTAAGTTAATAAGACAAGATTAGCGCCTTCAAAACTAAAAAATACACTAATAGTTTTAACTGCAAAACGTACTATCACTACCTCAGGTCCCTCTAGAACCCTACCTCAACCTTTATAAATTAGGCTTACAATCTCAGAGAAAAGATTCTCCTACCCACTCAAATCTCTAGGAGATCTTATAATATAAAGTGATTATAAAAATTTAAATAACAGAAAACCTGTAATCTATTATATCTGTTTGCGCAGATTCTTCAAATCAGCTACAATTGGATTTCTTCTAGATAGATCTGCAGACTGAAAAGTTCCTTCTCTGTATCAGCAATCTTTTTGATGTTGATCAGTGTGAATACCTTGAAGATGTTGTTGATCAAAAACTATTTGATCTTCAGATCAACCTAGTAAAAAGGGATCTGAAGATCTTCTTGAAGACCTTTGTCTTCTTCCTCTTTCTCGAAAATATCGCCTGGTTAGGACTTGGAAGAAATTAGAACGAGAAATTCTGATTGCTTGATTTTGTCCGTCAGTTGTTCCTGTGTGAATTTGATTCTGTCTATCTCTCTTTTTTGAGAAGGCAGGACCTTCTATTTATAGACTTCGTAGATGACTGGATTCTGTTTGATGACGTCAGCAACATACATCAAATTCTTTCTTGACCAATTTCTGTTGAAGTATGAGCTTTCTGCAATCAGTTTTGACTTGTCTTGATATTTCTAGTGTTGACTCAACATATTATGAAACATAAGTGTCGAGTTGTATAATATGTCTCAACACATGTGTGGAGATATCCTAGTAGGCTCGACACATTCAAACTTGGAATAATTTTCATCAGAAGCTGAAAGTGTCGAGACATTTGACTTGTCTCGACACACCCGTAATCTGTGTCGACAACTCTAAATACTGCCTTATGTCGAGAAAGTTAGATTATCTCGACACAACTGTCTGCTGTGTCGAAACCTTCTGATTTTGCCTTATGTCAACAATAATTAATTCTTTCACCCGTGATAAACTCTCCCCATGTGCCACCAAATGTGACTTTCTGGGTTACTCTACCACTCAGAAAGGTTATTGTTTTTTTGACCCCGTCCTTCCCAAGTAATTCGTCTCCGTAGACGTAACCTTCTTCGAAATTGCGTCCTATTTCTCTCGTGACTTCTCCTTTCCTCCTGATGTTCCTGCTTCTCCTACCGTATCCTCCGTCCCGTCTACACCTACCGAAATATCTCCTCTGTTGTGTCCACCTTCTCCTCCTCCTCTCTCTCCGCCTCCACTGTCTTCCTCCTCTCCGCAGTTGTCTCTCTACTCCTGCGCCAGCTCTCTCCGCCATGGATGCACAAGATACTAAGGAACAGGCTGACCTGGATCTTCACATTGCTCTTTGCAAAGGGGTGCAGACATATACCCTGCACTCGCTTGTTGTTGTTGTTGTTTCATATGCTTATCTTACTCCTTCTCGCAAGACTTTTGCGCGGGCTATCTCAGCCACTACCACTCCCTGCACCTACCAAGAAGCCCTTGTTGTTCCTCATTGGAAGGCGGTCATGGATGAGGAAATTGCCACCCTAACGGAGTGGGGTACATGGACCCTTGTTCCTCCTCCATTGGGCACCGATGTTGTTTGATGTCGCTAGGTCTTTGTTGTGAAGTTCAGTCTGGACGGCAGTGTGGATCATTACAAGGCTCAACTTATCTCCAAAGGCTTCACTCAGACTTATGGTGTTTTTTATTTTGACACCTTCTCTCTCGTTGCTCGTCTCAGCACTATTCGGGTACTCCTCTTTATGGCTGTCAACAGGGATTGGCCCATTTCCCAACTGGATGTCAAGAATGCCTTTCTCTATGGTTATCTTCAGGAGGATGTCAACATGGAGCAACCTCCTAGGTATGTTGCACAGGGGGAGACACAAGTATGTAGGCCGAAGAAGGCCATCTGTGGCCTAAAGCAAAGCCCTCAGGCTTGGTTTGACAAGTTTAGCGGAATTGTGGCAACCGTGGGTTTTATAAGAAGTTCTGTAGATCACTCATTGTTCATTCGCAAAACCTCCCTAGGTCAGGTGGTTCTTGTAGTATACGTGGATGATATTCTTCTCACTAGAGATGAACAGACTAGGATAGCCTTGACAAAGAAACATCCTCCGCCAACACCTGGTCATGAAGGATATGGGCTCCCCAAAATACTTTTTGGGGATAGAAATCTCTCAAAAGACCAACTCTGTGGTCCTCTTCCAACGTAAGTATGCTCTTGATCTGCTAAAGGAAACAGGGCTGATTGGGGCTAAACCTGCCCGATACCCCATGGCTACTGGAGAAGATAAAAACCTAGACAAATGACTCGCCTCCTCTATCATATGTAACAAGGTACAAACGTCTGGTCGGCAAAATCATTTATCTCACGGTAACTAGACCCGACATCTCCTACGATGTAGACAAGGCTAGCAAGTTCATGCAAGCTCCTAGGGAATGTCATTTATAATCTGCCCTAAGGATATTGGAATATATTTAAGCGGCGCCAGGCAAAGGACAACTGTTTCAGAAGAATGGTCATTTAAAGATTGAAGCGTACTCGGATTCTAGCTATGTTGATGATAAAGGAGATCACAAGTCTACATCGGGCTTTTGCACATTTGTGGGGGGAGGGGGGAATCTTGTGAGCTAGAAGAGCAAGAAATAGTCTGTTGTCTCTAGGTCTTGTGCAAAGGCAGAATATCGAAGTATGGCGTAAACTACATGTGAATTAAAGTGGTTATGGGCTCTCATGCTTGACTTAGGAGAGGTCTACAACCATCCTCTACCTATGTTTTGCGAAAATAAGGTCGCTATATATATCTCCAAAATCTGGACCTTCCATGAGATAACAAAGCACATCGAAGTGGACTGTCATTTCATTAGAGAAGTGATCTCGAAGAAACAGATTCGCACTCCGTTCGTTACTTCAGACAACAAGTTGGCAGATATCTTCACCAAGCCTGTGTCTGTTTCCTTTTTTTCACATTTGTGACAAGCTCAGCATGATTGATATATATGCTCCAGCTTAAATGGGAGTGTTGCAGTATGGAGACCGGGCGGTCTGGCGGCTTGTATCTGGTGGTTGGTAGATCGGGCGGTCTGGCGGTTTCACGCTAGCAGCTTGGTAGCTGGGCGGTCTAGTGCTCTCTCCTAGCGGCTTCACTTCTCTTTATAGTAATAGCCGGGCGGTTAGCCTATTCATCTAATCATGTGGCTTGTGTGGTCTGATTTTATGTATAGCCGGTTGTAATATTGTTTATTTGTCCCACATTATTTATTTGTAATCTCTCCCCTCTCTTCTATTCTATAAATGTCAGGCTATACCTTTGTAATGTTTACTTTTTTGGATAATAAAAATTCTGTTATTCCAAATTTCGGTATTTTTCTTTCTAATTCGCACAGCGAGTAACTTTCTTAGTGGACAATATCCATATTTCACTAACACTATGAGTCAACTTTGGCTTTTCTCTCACAATGCAGTTATTTAGGTAGGCAACGCTTTCCAATTGCATCATAATGCAACTCTTGTATGGCTGTTGAATATCTCTTTATTCGCATCTATCATATGGTGCATGTCAACCCTATACCTCTGGGCACTCAACCTTTTAAGTCACCCAGTTAAGTTTGACCCTATGTCGACAGTGGGATATCACAATTATCCGCTCGAACCCTTACCAAGATAGATTAATGCACCTTGCTTTGGCAAGCCCACACTTTATCGATCGAGGCAGGAAGAGTGTCATCCATCGGAAGGCATTCGAATACTTAATATTGCTTAAGGGATTTTAGATACTTGATTAACATTTAATCATGGCTAACTATTAACCAGTGTGCACATCCATAAAATAAAATTCAATAGCATCCATAATCCAAATGCATCCCAGATGTGCACAATAAAATCATCAACACTTGATGAGCTGGGTTAAATCTGAACATCTAAAACCCTTCTAAATCTTCAGATTTACATGCACTGGACATGAGCAACACCAAGTCCACTTACACAGTAGACAAGCTTGTCTCTCATATGTGTGATACAAAATCTAACACATACTTGGTTTTATAAACCAACAAGAGCGACGGTTACTATTAAGGAGTAACAACAAAAAAATCACACGCGTTCTTGGTGGAGTTCCAAGAATAGATTTAGACATTTTATAACACTTCCAAAATTTCCAAATCTACAGGCCATGGATTTAGCAACTTCTGAAACAATGAATATTGCCCGAACCTGCCTCTAATACCAATGTTGGGTTTTTCTTCACGACACAACACATTGTGCGCAACGGAAATAATGAACAAGAAAAGCCCAAAGAATTCGGATCTGGCAATATACATGAATCAAGAAGTAAAATTGGCTGTAAATAAAATTATCTTTGTGAGATTGAGTCTATACTCAACCTAGATGCTCCAGAAAAATCAGCCGGCCACTTAGCGGCTCGAGTCCTGAGCACAGAAAGTATATCTGCGCCTTTATAGGAAATCCTCACGATCGGGAGAACCCGCAGCCACTTGTCGGACAAGAACTAGGTCGGGAGAGAACACTCAACGTCTATACAGACTGCTAGATCTGTTATAGGAGAGGCGGCGGCGACACTCGTCGGGATCGGGATCAGCGACAGCGACAACGAAAGGCGGAACAGCTTCCGTCGGGATTCTAAGGCTTCCGTCTTTTCACACAGTACAGCTCGTGTGCTTAGACAGAATGAACGCTTAGTGTAGAAACCTTAAAACTTCCTTTTTTATACCCAAGGAATAAACAGAACAGTTCCCGTCGCTATTGGCAGACCCAAGACTTAGAGTACAGAACTTCGTCCAGACAACCCTTGTCTCAACGAATCGTCAAGTATCCATAGCATATATGACGAATCGTCGAGTATCATCACATACTCGACGAATCGTCAAGTATCCATAGGATACACGACGAACTCAACGCCATCCTCAGTTGAGTCAACGCTTGACTCTACGAAGGCGTTGAGTGGACCCAACTCTGTCAATTCTTACTGCGACATATTAGACGAATCGTCGAGTGTAATTCATACTCGACGAATGGCGTTGAGTGCACTCAACACACTCAACGTCAAAAGCCAGATTCGTCGAATGGCGTTGAGTGAACATAATACACTCAACGCCTAAGTGCCAGATTCGTCAAGTAAATCATTTACTCGACGAAGGTGATGAGTGAACTCAACACACTCAACGCCTGAGACCCAGACTCGTCGAACCAACACCTTGACTCAACGAATCACCGAGTATAGTCAACACACTTAACGCTTAAGTGTCATACTTGTCGAATCAACACTATGACTCGACGAACCGTTGAATAAACTCAACACACTCAGCGTCGTCATTCGAAGAGTTAACGCTTAACTCGATGAAGGCATTGACTGGTCTCAATGCACTCGACTCCATTAATCTAGGTTGAACTAAGTCTTATCAACTCATCATATGAGCTAAACCATACTAATCCAATCTCTCAATTTCTCCACAATCTTATGTGCGACCATGATAGGCTCATACTGAGTTGGCAGTGAGGCCACATGCTTTATCACTTTCAGATCATAATGATAACACTAACAGAAGAAACACGCGCGAGAGCGCGCAAGGAGCGCGTGCAAGAGCACGCAAGGAAGATGCGTGCGCATGGGAGGACACAACTGGAGGAGAAACGTAGGAGAGAGAAAATTGCTGGAGAAAATGAAGATAGGAATAATTAGTAGGAGGATTTTTCGGGCCGAGAATCGTTCAAATAAAGGAGATTGAGGTCTATTTATAGATTCTAAGAGGGATGACCCCGTAATTTCCCTCGATAACTACCAGACGGGCTAATGGAAACGCCAAAAATAGTGCACGCAGATTACCATTTTATGAAAATGGCGAGATCTCCCCCAGGCTGTTAAGGGGCCGACCGGAGGCAATTGGCGGGGCGAGCCCCCAGTGGCGGGAGGCTGACCAGGAAGAAGGATGAGACCGAGCGGCCGGGAGGCAGCTCAGCGGTGGAGATCATGTGGTACTGGAGGCTGGAGGCCTTGAGGCCGCTCGGCGACGGAGGCGGAGCGGCCGGGAGGCCTCTCCGCGACGAAGGCCGAGCGGCCGGGAGGCCCCACAGCCGCGGAAGCCGAGTGACATGGAGGCCGCGAGGCAGCGGAGGCCGAGCATCCTGGGGGCCGCTCGGTTAGCGAAGACGGCCACTCGACGACTTGGGCCAAGCGGCCTGGTGGCCGCTCGATCGGCGAAGGCCGCACGGCCAAGGGGCTGCGCAGTGGCTCTGGGTGCGCATACTGGCGAATGGCCGGCCGCTTACGGCGGCCCAGGCACGCCGGCCAGCGAGGGGCGGGCCGGGCTAAGCGACAGAGATGACGATGGCGGTTGCCCGGGCGGTTACGCCGTTAGTAGGGGCTCTTTGAATAACTACATCCATGCATGAAGTACGACTAGCACTTCTAAAGAGACCCAACAGATACAAAAATATTATATATGGTGTGTAATACCGCCCACGAATAATATTACACCACTCTGCAACAACAGTGTTGTTCATGTTAGTCATTTATTCAAAAAAAAAAGTTCAATGCACAAGTAGATCCCAAAATTATAATGCGAGCAGACAACAAAGAATCGCAGAATATATGAATTTTTACCAAACGGAGAAAATATAAAAAAAATGCATCGTTTTGAAAATCGGATTGGTTATCAAATCAGTGGAAGAAGTGCAAGAAGAGGTTTAAAATTGAATCTATCCATCCAATTGAACCGGAGTTGAATCCCTACAACTATATATATTATATATAAAATTAGAGCATTGTTAATAGCACCCCTCTTTACGCTATTAGCACACCTGCGATAATAGCACCCTCATATTTGTATTCTCGCTATTAGCACACCATCCAAAAAATAAAAAAAATTAATTTTTTACATACATTTGAGAACATCAAATAATCAACTAGTTCTTTTTTAACAAAATGATACAAAATGCTAATGATGAAAACTAGTTTGTAAGCTCCACAAAATGTTCCTAACTCCTCAAAATGATCATAACTTCCCAAAATGAAGAACAAGAGCTCTACAAAATTCAAAATGAGCTAGTAAGCTCCCAAAAATGAAAACCAATCCATGTCGTAGCAATCTGCACACAAATAAACGTATCATTAGTCTTTCCAAACATATTTCTTAAAATTGAACTAGTAAATTAAAGTTTAATGAAAATTGAACAAGTAAAATTATACTATACCTTACAAGAGCTCTACAAAATTCAAAATGATCCAGTAAGCTCCCAAAAATGAAAACCAATCCATGTCGTAGCAACCTGCACACGAATAAATGTATCATTAGTCTCTCCAAACATATTACTTAAAATTGAACTAGTAAATTAAAGTTTAATGAAAAGTGAACAAGTAAAATTATACCATACCTTAGATCATAGATCGGATACATTGATGTTTTGCTTCATAACATTCTTGGTGGTGGGAACTCTAATACGTGAGATATACGGCAAGTCCCATGTCTCCGCTATAGCACTATGATATCTTGTCCATACAGAAAAAACCGGGGGTAGAGGACAATCCTCGCGCATAATCAAGCGAATGAAATGATTCTCATCAACAAAGCCGATGTAAACAATCTTGTGATCATCCGTGCGTTCGGAATGCAAAGGAAGAAATGTAATGGACTGATATTTAGAATAATGAACCACAGCAATGTTATAGCACGATGAAATTACTAATCCCATATCTGGCATCGACATCCATTTGTTTAATGGCGCGGGAGATACTTTGCAATCCAAGGAATCCAATAACTCCTGTAGTCTCGCTTTTCCATATATGTGTGTATATTGATTCTCATTACATGTTATTTCTCTTATAAGATCAAGGCGCACCTGCATAAAATTTTCACCCATATCCATAGCATCACTAATAACTCGGTAACCACAATGTCCATCCCCCGGCACGTTGATAGCATCAACTATGTGACTTGCAATGTAAGTGGGCATTTGTTTTCGAATTGAACTAACAAATCTATTTCTAGATGTAATCTTTTTTGCTAATGTCTTTTGTTGCTTCTCCAAATTTTTTTGTTCACCCATCAGAACATGTTCAAAAAGAGATGGGTCTCTTTTAGTTGATTTGTACTCCACCTTGCATTTAGTAGAACTACCTTTTGGCCGGCCTTTTAATCTCTTGGGCATTACCGGTTCTAATGTTTGACTAGTTGTTGGATCCAATATCTCTCGTAGCTTCTTCTTCATTTCTTGTCGTTGTAAATCGGAAATATTTTCATATTTGTGTAGTATTCCATCCAATTCAAGATGTATATCCGGCATTTTGCTCTCTTTGTTGACATGCACTGCTTTTGGAGCCACACTAACTTCATTCAAAGTGAGCTGTTTCCAATGTTTATGGATCATCCATAAGGGATAGGCAGTTGAGTGCTTTATGTAATTCAACAACTCATGAGCACAAGGTAAACCCATAGTGGATCTAACCTTATGTAAACACTCATTTGCATCTACACAACCCCTTCTTGCATATTCTTCTTCTTTTTTAATTACCTCCAATGCAAATATAGAAATAGAACCAAGCAACTCAATGTAAAGTGATCCTCTAAAACCCTTGGTAACTTGCATAGCACTTTGACCAAAAGACCGTTTAATTTCCGTATGTTGCAGATGAAGCATTTGGTCGAATGCTTTCCAAACAGAAGTTAAGTTGCATATCGATACTTCTAGAAATCTTTTGAGTTGGCTATGACCACTCTCCACACGATTAGTCATGGAATTTCCTAAATGTAAATATTTATCTATCCACGCAGAGATGAAATACTCTTTGTAAGGCTCTATCCATGTGGTAACCACGTACTTGATAACATTTGGAAACTTCTCTGAATAAATACTTAACATTGAGTTATATCTCTCTTGAAATATATGCAATGTCGGAGAGTTAACTAATTGATGCCATATAATTAAGAACCCTTCACAGTCTTTACCTTGTTTAAAGTATTTCTTGCAATGGGCTAATATATTTCTACTTATATGCACTTGACATAAAATGATTGCAGAAGTTGGAAACACTACCTTGATAGCATTTATTAGTGCTATTTCCCGATCAACTACTAATACACCCGGTAAAGTTCCATGCTTTAAATTGCTCTTAAAACACTGCAGTGCCCAAATATAGCTCGTTTCTGTTTCATTAGACATAAATGCAAAGGCAGAGAAAAAACTCAAACTTGTAGAGGTGACCCCAACAATGGAAAGTAATGGCAATCGAAATCTGTTTGTCTTGTACGTACAGTCCAAGCTGAAAATATCCGAGAACATATTGCTTAGTTGCACAGCTGTGGGATGAGCAAAATACAAGCTCTCCAAGTTACCATTTATGTTGACTTTATTGTAACTTGTATATCCGGCTTCGTTGATACCTCTATATAAGAACTGAATAGGAGTACTTCCAGCTAGCTCTTTCTTATACAACTTGAACTTTTCATTATAAATAGTTCGCATTATGGTGGAGTTGGCCGGATCTCTTTTCTTGATAGTAGATAAGATTTTTCTAGGCTTAACACCGGTGACATACAAATCTTCTACAATCTTTTGCTCTGTTTCATTTAATCGGCCGGCATATGCATGCGCCTCTAGATGGACAAACTCATGATTATGAATCCCACTTTTAAGTTTAACTTTCCAATCATCTGAACAAGATTCTTTTTGACCGATAATTGAGAATGGACAACCACATCTCTTTGTGCTACTCTTTCTTAAATTCTTCTTAACCCATCCTTTCCTCTGATTGTCACGTTGAAATCCGGCCCTATCACAGCCTAGGAATACTCTGGGCCTTGATCTATCTGTAATTTTATCAGCTCTTTGAATTGTCACTACAAAGCCCAAAACTCTCCCGGTATTACGGGTCCATTCAATTAGATCATCCTTACTTGGAAATGACAAATCCGTTACAAAATGATTTGAAACATCTGATTGGATAGTAATAGGCTGCTCACCCATAGTGGAGTTCATTCTGGATAATGGGTGCAGAAGATTGTTGGATGAGTTGCAAATAGATAGAAATTAGTATACATAGAAATATCAATGAATCAGCACTATAAAATATTTTCAGGGCACCATAGAAACAACAGGTAAAGAGAATAGGAGAATTTCAATGAATCAGCACTATGATAGGAGCATTTGTGTTGGATCTAGATAATATCATAACAATGAGCATTCCAATCAAAATGACTACAACCATTATGGTCATCAAAATTTCCTCTTACAGCCCATGAACAACCCAAAAAAAGTTTATTACAAGCTTATTAAAAAATGCACAAAAACTCAACAAAAATAACCAAAGTTAATCCTTATATGGTGCAAAATCATCTCTACTCACCATAAATTTAAATGACAAACTATGCTAAGCTGTGTTTTCTGAAGGTAGTGCATATATCCTAAAGAATCAGCAGTCAATATGTTACAGCTTCTAAACTACACAGAATGTTTCATCCCCTAGCCTAAGGAATATTATAATAGCTTCAAGAAATTTGTTAAACTAGAGCAGAAAACCAATGTTAAACTCAATTTCTTAAAAATACCTTGTGATCTTTCAGAGTTGGGATTTCCTCTGCTTGATTCTCATTATTAAAAACATCATGTTCTCTCTAAATAAGTTTTTGAAATGGTACCAATGTCTGGACAGTAGTTTGAACTACCAAGACTTTTTCGATTAGTAGAAATGCAAGAAGATCTTGAAGAATCCCTAAAATCTCGAACCCTAAAGCTACCGGAGAAGGAAATGGTAAATCGTAAAGAGATTGGGATACCTGCTCGTGTTCTCGTGGCTGTCAAGCTTCCGCCGGCTTCAAGCTTCCTCCGGACGGCTGGCGATCTTGGAGAGTGGATGCGGACGGAACTCCCGACGGCTGGCGATCTCGGCGGAAGAGGAGGCGGCGGAATCCTATCGCGACGGCTGGTGAAATCGCATCGGGAAGAAATCGGAGAAAGAAGAAGATAAACCCTACCTCTTTTAATCAGGCGAAAAACAAGGGGTGCGACTATTCGGAGACTTAATTGTTACTTTAAGGTGTGCTAATAGCGTAAAGAGGGGTGCTATTAACAATGCTCTAAAATTATAAGCATTTATAACTATAACAACAGTTCTAGGAAAATACAATTTTTATATCAAATATTATTAAAAAAAGAGAATATTATATCTCAATTTATGAATATATTGTCACAAAAATAATATTTCTGCAAGCTAAAAAATTAGTGAGAAAATTAAATTAAATTTCACAGTAGTGTGGCGGTCATAAACATGGGGTTAAATTGTCATTGTTAATGCTTATCTAAGGAACTTCATCCACTTTTTTTGTTCAAACGGATAATGTTTGTTGGATAATCCTTAAAGAATGACGTTTTAATGCCACCATTGTGACGCCAAATGGAGTCTAAATGTTTATTTTGCTTATTTTTTTTGTAAGTACGTAGTAAAATAAACCAGATTGATATTCAAGTCAAAGTAATAAATAATAATATTATATAATAAAAAATGTATTATATTTGTAAATGATATATTTGCATATTTTATTTTTATCTATTTCTGTAAGAATATTAATATATATAATATTGGTTTTAGAATTTAGGGTAATTTCTAATTTCTAAAAAAGGCAGCTTGTCCAGTGGTTGCCCCGCCTAATCTCTCGATACAGATATGGGATCGATTCTGTGACTTTCTAATTAACTTTATAGAAATTTTAAATTAAAAAAATAAGCCCGATTGAGTTAGACTCATGCCGGTTAGCGATTCTACGGGCGAACCACCCGGTTCATCGGTTCATGACCGGTTTTGGGCGGGAGCGGTTGTACAAACATACCGGACCGCCCGGTGGACCGATCGGCGGTTCGACCGGTTGAACCGCCCGATCCGGTCCGATTTCCAAAACAATGAAAAAATGTGCAAAAAGAGCTAAAAATATGGAAAGGGTTATTTCATAAGCCATTAGGCTTGCCCATAAAAACCGGGCCCGGGGGCCGGCCCGGCATGGGCGGAACTAAATGGCGGCACACCCGGGCAAGTGCCCGGGTATGATTTTTGGGAAAAAAAAATATAGGTGTAGCTAGCTGCCTTACCCTATCCTTTAGCTCAAAAATAACATAAATAATGGATGAAAGATATCAGCTAGCTCAAAAGTAAAAAAATATCTAATTCTAGCCTTAGCCCTAGACTACACCTAGCCTTACCCTACCATTGTAGGCTTGTAGCTTTACTCCTAACTATGTGAAGTACAATGATACTTTATAGATATGAAAAAATAACAATAGAATGATTTTTATTTCAGTTTTTATCTTATCTTTTCTATTTCGTGCTTTTTAAAATTCTCTAGTCATAAAAAAAAATATTCAATTGTTTTCTTCTATGTTTATTTTTTAGTCCAATATATATGACATGTTGTGATTGAATTTGAATAGATTTTGATTTTTGATAGGAAATGCTAAATGTTTAATGATACTTATAAGTTTAAATTAATTTTTGTAAGCGTGTCTGTGCCCGGGTTGGGATAGATTTCTAGTTCCGCCACTGCGGCCCGGTAAAAGCCCGGCTAGGCCTTGGCCCGGGCTAGGTCTGTCCCGGGCCCAGGCCGGGTCATGGGGCCTAACAAGGCCCCATATCCTAGCATTTGCCCGACCCGATACACGGGCCGGGCCGGGCAAAGCCCGGTTTCTAGGCTCGGGCTCAGCCCGGATCCGGGCCGGGCAAAGCCCGACTTCTGGACCCGCGCTAAGCCGGGGGCCGGGCCGGGCAAAGCCCGGCCCCTTATTTACTAAGTAACCAACGGCTCTAAGAGCCGTTGGTTCCTCCAACAGCCGAAGAGCCGTTGGTGGGCTGAGCATGCTGTCAGCCCTATAATAGGGCTGACAGCATGCTATTATATATTATATAATAATATATAGTATATTATATAAGGGGTTAATGTATATACGCGGCTTGTGCATATAGGCTGTATATGCAGGGATGCGTAATACGGATAATACACCTAGTAAAATGCATTTTTAGAAAAAGTGGTCAACATGAAAGTTGTAGATCTCGACGATATCTACAACTTTCATGTTTACCATTTTTCCTAAAAATGAATTTTAGTAGGTGTATTTTCAAATGGCGCGGAACCGGGCGGAACTATTGCGAATCGCAATAGTTCCGCCCGGTTCCGCGCCATTTGAAAATACACCAAGTAAAATGCATTTTTAGGAAAAGTGGTTAACATGAAAGTTGTAGATATCGTCGAGATCTACAACTTTTATGTTGACCACTTTTTCTAAAAATGAAGTCTCGCACCTAAGAAATGTACACAGGTTGCGTTTTTACATTAAATTCATTATATAATATATATATTATATAATATAATATTATATATAATATAATATTATATAATTAATAAATTAATAAAAATATAAAATAAAATTTTAAATTTTTTTTTAAAATCCTATAAAACCCACCCCCACCTCCAGTCCCCCCCCCCACTCCCAACTCCAAGTCCCACCTCTCCCACCCTATTTTTTATTACGTCGACAATTCGACATCAACGATGGCGTCTTCATCATCACTGGTCGCGCACGAAGTGGTGGAGCACAAGCATACGGCGCCGGTTTGGGCATATTTCGACAAAGTGAAAGTCGACTCCGAGCATAAAGCGAAGTGCAAACAATGCTCGAAATTGCTTACTCTGAGTGTCAACTCGACACTCGCAAGAAACATTAAGTCTTGCACTGCCAAACAAGCTCCTCCCGAGTCAAGTCAGGCGCAATTATCTGCATCTGGACAAATATGGATGTACGATCAAGATCGACAGCGAGAGCTGCAGGTGAAGAACGTCATCAGACGTGGGTTGCCGTCCAGCCACTACGATGATGAGCAAGAAACCGAGTACATCCACCAAGGGCTACAACCCAAATATCATTAAGTAAGTCGATCTTCCATTAGACGCGACGCACTTAAATATTATTTAGAAGCTAAACAATCTTTAATTAATTATTTTGAAAATTTTGAGGGTCGAGTGAGTTTAACGAGCGACGTTTGGACAAGTAGTATTAAATTAAGATTATTATATATTTCCATCATTTGTCACTGGGTCGATCCAGTTTCCTGGGATCTAAATAAGCGTATAATATGTTTTAAAGGTTTCGAAGTCCCGCACACTGGTGTTGCGATTTATCAAATTATTTTAAAATGTTTGCGAGAATTTAAAATAAAAGATAAAATTATGAGTATTTCTTTCGACAACGACACAAATAATTCCACCGCAATTGAGTGGTTAAAACGTGATTTAAAACCTATGTTAAACGGTGTTTTTTTCATACTCGTTGCGCATGTCACGTTTTAAATTTGCTTGCACAAGATAGTTTAACATATATGGAACCGTACATTAATAAAATACGTTTAATGTTACAATTTATTTATAGTTCAAAACAACGACGACAAGATATTAATAAATTCGTAAACGCTCAAGGTCAAAATTTTTTGAAACCTTTATTTGACATGCCAATTAGATGGAACTCGGCATTCACAATGCTAAAACGAGCGATTCGTCAAAAAACACTAATAATAGAATTTTATACTATGTTAAATCAACATGAATTAAGCGAGTCTGATTGGGCTGTTTTAGAAAATTATATGGATTTATTAGAAGTTTTTTATACGGCAACAAATTCTCTATCTGACGTATATTATCCTACTAGCCCGCTAGTTATTGAAAATATTGTTAATATTTCTTAAAAATTAAACTATTTTATGCAACACGCTGGATGGAACCAATTAATAGAAATAATGGAATTTTTTTAAAAAAATATTATAGAGATATCCCAGTAATGTTTTCATGTGCCGCTGCTTTGAATCCTCTTTTTGGCGTAGACGGCGTAGAAAATTTTATAGAAGAAATAAATAATAATTTAGGCATAAATCTTAGTGATTCGGATTTGGATAATCTTAATATTTTAAATTTTAACACTATTTTTACTGAATGTTATAATTATTATGATAATTTATACGGATCGCGGCCCCGAGAGTATGTGTCGCAACCAAAAACACGCGATAGTTTTAAAAATAAAATATTAGAGTTAGGTTCTCGGAAAAAAGCGCGCACCACATCTAGTAGTTTAAATGAATTAAGCTTGTACAGAAAAACCCAATTTTGTGATTTTATGAATACGGACGAACTAGAAAATTTCGATATTTTAAAATGGTGGAAAGGTAAAGTAAATACCTATCCTATTATGGCCTATATGACCAGAGATTTATTAACAATCCAATCTAGTACGGTAGCTTCGGCGTCTGCTTTTTCTCTTAGTGGCAGGGTGTTGAACGAGCGAAGAAGTCGCCTAAGCGAAGAATCGCTCGAAATCTGCATATGCTATAAGGATCATTTGGATGCGATCAAGAGGAAGCAGCATAATTCATCGATCGAGGATAGCTCGTCGGACATGGAAGATGAGATGGACGCGATCAACCTAAATTAAAGCTTAAAGTCAAGATGACGAGACGAATTTTTAAAATTTTATAATTTTGTAATACTTTAAATTTTATAATTTTGTAAATTTTGTAATTTTGGATTTTCAATCAAATGTATTTTTTTCCAGTGTACTTATAATTTTGTATACTTCCGTTCAAGTGTTTAACATTGATAAAATTATTATTTTTTCTTTCAAAATAATATTTATTTTTCAGTGTATTTTTTTCAGTATTTTTTTTAGTTTTTTTATTTTAAAAATTAAATTTTTTTAAAAAAACGGGCCCGGACTAAGCCCGGGCCCGGCCCGGGGGCCTTACCAGGCCCCCTCCCGGAGCCAGATGCCCGGCCCGGCCTGGCTATAGTCAGGGCCCAGGCCCGGGCCCAGTTTAGGAAAGCCCGGGCCCGGGAGGTCCGGTTTAGGCCCGGGCCCGGGGGGCTTTTTGAACACGCCTATAAGCCATGGATTCGCGAGACATTTTTCAGTCATGTTCCGTTCGGAATGGAACGGCGGAGATTGTGCATGGCGCAATACATCCTATGCAACTTGGTTTTCCAAGAGTCCTGCATGCCGCGGTCTAGTCCAGTACTATTGGAATCCCGGTCCAAAAAAAGTTCTGGTTCGGGCTTTAGGCTCCGTTTGGCACGGCGGTGACAGTCATGAACACAATGGTTATGAACGGTTATTCGTGAATACCCGACCTCACATAAGAAACTGCATCTCTGTTATGTTCAAATCTGATTTCTAATATTGGTTGTGTTTACAACTATTGTCTTGCCAAACAAGTATTTTATGACCGTGGCTGTTGAAATCAAAAATTCGGTCTCTGTGAAGTTCACCCTTGGGGAAGGGGTGATCGCACACTTTCTTCTCTCTCGCGAGCCAAAAGACTAAGGAAAAAAAAAATAGGGGACAGACCCAAGGGCTCGGCGTGGAGGTCCCACCACACACCAGGAAGATCTTAAAACGCTTCCCGTCCCAAGCCAGATGCCGAGCTAAGGATACCTCAAAAAGCGCAAGAAGACCGGGGATCAAGTGTCTCCTCTGAGGTATCCCCTTGGGTCATATTATAGGTTTATGAAAACGGTCTACAAATAGCTAAACTTCGTCGTTCTGAACGGCTATGTGCAGCCCAATTGGGTCTGCCAATAGCGTAACTCTGTTGTTCTAGAAGGATATTTGCACCCCCTGCTAGGGTATCCAGGTAATTTGCCTCTGGGCCCCACTGGGCGAGTACCGTGGTTCAGGGGGTCAGCTCGCCACTCTGTTGGGCGGACGCGGTCTGGCTCCCACTACTCTCCTGCAATCTCTAGACGAACGCGAGTCGGGTCTCCATGATTCTCCTACCTTATACGGAGGCAAGCCGGCGACGAGGTCGCCTAGGCAGACGCGGGATGGGTATGGCTCACACGACTTGCTCTCCTTCTTGGCGGGAGCGAGCCAGCCTTTCGGGCTTGCCCGACTACTACACTGGTGCGGGCCAATTCCACTGGCTCGCCCGCCTAGCCTGGCCCACTCGGCGAACACGGGATTGTACACAATCTCCGCTCTTTTTGAGCTTGGCAAAGCTCGGAAAGAATCATCCAACCCCACGTGTTTGGTGAGTGCTTTGCTGAGCTTGAGGGAATGTTTTGGTGGGTCCCGCTAATATGCTATAAATATGCCACCCGGCCTTCGGGAAAAACCCTCCCTTCTTTAACCTTCCCTGCGAACTGTAGCTGAAGGATGCCTATGTCTGAAGAGATGCGAGCGCGCCTAGTGGTCGCGAGGGAGGGTACGAGGGAGTAGGTCCTTGATGTTGCCTCGTGGCTGGCGCGCGGATCACCCGACCCCGTCTTTAGGCCGAAAAAGGAAAAATAGTCAGACGGTCTCCCACAAATGACGCCGCTGCATCTAGTTCGGCGACCGGTGCCGAGGTTGCCCATGAGTTATGTGGGCCCCTTTTCTGATTCGTCACTCCACCCCTGATTTCTTTTCCTGCATGAGACACCCCGCGAAGATGGAGGAGATAGAGGGAGGTTGGGGCACTCCTCCTCACTGATGACTGAGCCGGCCGCCAGCCCCTGGGCATGTCCCTTCTGCGATTTCCCCGTTGTCGACCCCTCATGGGCTAGGAAAATCTTTTGCAGTTCTTGAAGGCGAGCCCTTTCAGGGCCAGTTGGGTACCTCCCGGCTGCCTGTCTATGCCGGGGGCGTGCCGATCCCCGGAAAGTTTGTACGCTAGCTTGCTTATGATTACTGCTTTTTCTGATCTCTCGTACTTCTATAGGATTCCCGGCGATCTCCACCTCCGATGATGACATCAGCGAGGGGTACTCGCCTCCCCCTTCTACGGATCGCATCTCGGAGTACCTGGGCGACCCGCAGGATGCTGAGGGGATGAAGAGGCTTGTGACGCGGTTATTTCAGAAACAAGCTCAGCTGCTACAAGAAGTTTGTGACAGGGTGGACGAGGACAAGGCTGAGGCGGAGGAGCGGTTCACGGTATTGGAGGACCTGAGACGCTCAGCTGACGGGGATGGGACTACTTCTTCGGGGGTGCACATCACGCGAGCAGAGGAGCGGCTCAGGCATGCCACAAAGCAGGTCGACCTGGCCAAGCGAGAATTATCGGTGGTTCACAAGTAACATTACCCTCCCGTGCCGCCCCGGTCTGGGACGTGGGGGCGGGGTAGGTGGAAATGGATCCAGTACTAACCCACCCCCTTCCTCACTATCAACTGTCAATCACGTGTCTCGCCCGCACCTTCGGTCAGCTCGCGTGATAGAGCCACAGAAGTTCATTCTTTGTTGAACTTTTCTTTATTCATAACTGTATGAGAATTCTCGCCTGCTGAAGGGTTTATGTTGTGTTGTTGTTTTCATAGCTTGTGTTTGCTTAGTTTTCTTTTAGGCGAGTGCGAACGAGATGCCCTTGTTTGCCTATCCGTTAGGCGGCCGCAAGGTGGTTACTTGCCGAGTGCGAGTCAGTGTGACTCGCCTATCTCTTTTTGGCGAACGCGAGTAGAGGCTCGCCCGCTTTTTGGGAGGACGCGAGTCGGCGCAGCTCACCGCCGAACAACTTTTATAGCGTAGTGGCGAGCTGGTAGGAATCTGTGGCGGGCCCGAAAGTCGAAATGTCAGGGTGCATTTTTGCTATCCGCACATTTCCCGCCTGACGGGACGTTTTCCCGCCTTTTCACTTTCTTTAAATAGGCATTGTTCCCCTTTCTCACCTACCGTATTTAAGACTTCCGTTCCTTCTCAACTTCCTGCGACTCCCAGCTCGCCTACTCTTCGTGAGGACTACAACGTCCCGCTAGGATATTCGATTGCGAGATGGGTGGCGGTGGTGGTGATGCTGACGGGAGAAGCAAGTGCGCCTAAACCTAATCCGAACTTTCTCTTCCACTGCCATTACCGAATTTGAGTTTCTCGATGCGATCGGCAATTTCATTCCGTCGGGCTTTGTGGCAAGGCGAACTGGGGAGGGGGAGAGAATCAACGACCTATCGGGAGAGGAGCTCGCCATCCCGATAACGCACTTCGATGCGGGCCTCCGGCTTCCCCTATGGCTCGAGGTCCGCCAGATACTGAAGTACTACGGGGTCGTCCTCGGCCAGATGACCCTCGACACCATTGCTATCATGGTTAAGTTCACCTGCTTCCTTCGGGAAGAGAGGATCGAGTTTAGTCTTTCGTTCTTCTGCAAGTTGTTCTCCTTTCGGTCGAACAAGGATGAAACCTCCTACTTCTCCAGCAATCACGTCAAGGTGCGGGAGACAGTGAATAAGAGTCCATAACTGCCTGAAGAAATTCGTCTTCGTCAAAGGCGACTTCGGCAACGTCCCCTTCTCGCCGGTCCAGCTTAGCGAGGTGAGCTACCGCCCCCAGCCTGGGGGGCCATAAAGCTGAGCTGTGCGGGTTCTTCCAAGGGAAGAACTTTGAAGTCGTGTTCCTCTGCCGGAACCTAGACAACCTTGCCCTCGTCACGCCCGGAGGAGGTAAGCCATTTGAGCTTCTTTTTTACTTAGCCCATTATTTTTTGCTATAACCCTCTCTCTACAGGAGAGCGAGACATCCCCGTGCACCCTCCTTATAAGAGTGTGCGAGTGGCTTGTGACGGGCTAGCCCATGCCGAGGTGGAGGCTACCGCACAATGCGAGACTCCAGCCTCTACCTCTCAGAATCGGGCTGCCCGCGAACAACCTCTACCGCCACCGCCGCCCAAGTAGCTGAAGATCGTGGGCAGCCCGCGACTCAGAGAAAAGGCAAGGCTCTGTCGGACCAGCCAATCGAGGACCCTTACCCCCCCCCCCCCAGAGCGCCTCGGTCGGCGGCTCCCTTAGAGAGGCGGCCGACACCTCCGTGTCGCGAGGAGAGGGGCCCGCCATTAAGCAAGTGTTGAGAGGGCACCAGAACTTCGGCCTCGGTGAGTGGCCCTTAGATGAGCTCGGCATCCCCCTCCTCTAGTGGGACAAGGAGACGAATCAGTTTTACATCTCCACCCTGCTGCCGAGCTGGCTACAGCATGAAACTATCAGCGGGGAGGCTTATGCCTTCTCGTTCGGTCTGTATGCATGGGAAGACGCCGCGATCTACGATGAGGAGGCCACGCCGGTCTTGGTCCATGAGAGAGTGCGGGCCAAGCTCCGCAGCCCTGAGCTGGCCTACATGGTTGGTAGGCGGTGCACCTAGCTGGAGAAGAACACCCTCTCACTCAAAAAACTTGCTGATGAAAGGGAAGAAGCTCGCCGTCTCGCCCAGAAGGAAGCAGACTACCAGAAGAAGCGGGCTGAGGCAGCCGATGCCTTCCTCGCCGGGTACCTGGGAGGGGTGGTAAGTTCCATGACTCACACTAATTGCTTTAAGATCACTCTCCCTTACCTCAAGCTCATTTCACCCCTTTTCGCAGGTTGCGGCTATGACCAAGGGCCTAGGTATCCAGATCGCCACCCTCGATAAGGAAAAGGAGGCTTTGCAGGCGTGAGTGCGGGAACTGGAATCCACAGCCCCGGTGCTGCCCTCCAGCAGCAATTGCTAACTCGCCCATTACTCCGAGCACGAGCTGGAGGAGATGATGTAGAAGAATGCTACTAAGGCGGTGAAATACACTCTCCAGACTCTGCAGTGGGCCAGCTTAATCACGAGCAAAGGCGCGGGCCTTTCAGCGAGTGAGGTGGTACCGAAACTAATCCTTCCGGTACCAAAGCCCGGCGACGAGTCCTACCAACCTCTCTAGGAGGGATCGCCGCGCTAAATCTCTGCATCACGCCTCTTTTATATTTTTTGTTGTTGCAATGTAAACGCTTGCTGGGTCCCTAACTTGTAGCTATTTTTGACCAACCAATGATATTTGTAGTTCTCACACTGATATGATGCTGTTTTATCTTTTCTTTTTCTGCTTCGTATTTGCGGACTAACTCGACTCTCACGCTCGCTGCCTCCAGGCCAGCATCCTGTTAGCGAGATTGCGCGTCTCTTTAGGACATAGCTTAGGAAATGCATGGATCTTAGGTGGCCGAACCGCGAGCGGTGACTCGTCCTCCCTGTCTAGACCCCCCATGTTGTTTGCGAGGTAGAGGGGGTGAGCCGGTTCGACTCGCACCCGAGCCGCTCAGCTTCGCGCGAGCAAGACCCCAGGAAGCTGCGGTGCAGCCTGATTTCTTGCGACCTTGATCGATTTTTCAGCGCTGGTCGGTACTTTTAGGAGACATCCGGTTTTCATCGCTCTGTCAGCGTGTAGTAGCCTGATGATGTGAGATGAGCGTCAATCGATCTTTTGCTTTGGCCGGACATTGAGTCCCGAGAGCTCGCCTCGCTGAGCCATAGTCTCGGCTCACCGATAGGCCAGAGTTTTGGCTCGCCTTTTCCGGCCTGCTTGATGATTATCGGGCTTAACTCCTTGTTATCCTCGTGATCTGTCTCCGAAGTTCGAATGCTTGAATCCCAGCTTTTGATATCGCCACGTCCACCGAGAATCCCAGCTGTCAGCTAGGTGTAAATATGACGGCGCGAACACCTCAGGACTCAACCCCAGGGTCATAACGATGTCCGACGGGGATTCTGGCCCTGCCAGCTAGGTGGAAGCCTGACAGTGGGAGCGTACCGGGACCTAACCCCAGAGCAAGATAACTTGCTTTTCCACCAACCTCCAGGCACTACCACTGGCCCAATCAGCTAGGTAAGTGCCTGATGGTGGGTGCTGAGCATCAACCAGGCTCAGCCCCAGGGTCATAATGACATCCAACAGGGATTCCGACCCTGCCAGATAGGTGGGAGCCTGACAGTTGGAGCATCCCGGGACCTAACCCCAGAGTGAGATAACTCACTTTTCCACAAACCTTTGGGCGCTACCACTAACCCAATAAGCTAGGTGAGAGCCTGACGAAGGGTTTTGAGCATCAACCGAGCTCATCCCCAGGGTCATGATGACGTCCAACGGGGATCCTGGCCCTGCCAGCAAGGTGGAAGCCTGACAGCGGGAGCATTCCGGGACCTAACCCCAGAGCGATATAACTCACGTTTCCACCAACCTCCGGGCGCTGCCACCAACCCAATCAACTAGGTGAGAGCCAGACGGCGGGTGTTAAGCATCAATCGGGCTTAGCCCCAGGGTCATGACGACATCCAACAGGGATCCCGGCTCTGCAAGCTAGGTGGGATATTGATAGCGGGAGCATCCCGGGACCTAACCCCATAGCAAGATAACTCACTTTTCCACCAACCTCCGGGCGCTACCACCGGACCTATCAGCTAAATGAGAGCCTAATGTAGGGTGTTGAGCATCAACCAGGCTAGCCCTAGGGTCATAAGGACGTCCAACAGGGATCCCGACCCTGCCAGCTAGGTGGGAGCCTGACAGCGGGAGCATTCCGGGACCTAACCCCAGAGCGAGATAACTCACTTTTCAACCAATGCATCTTCGACCCTGCCGGCTAGATGGGAGCCTGGCTGTAGAGGCTTTCCATGACCTAGCCTCATAAACATTTGCCACAAACTTGACCTGCAAAAGATGGGGTGGGGCATTAAAGGATTTTATTCACCAAAGGAGAGTACGTACATGCTTTTACGGATAGAAACGTTTCAAGTCATCACCACTCAAAGTATAACTTAGGACCTCGCCCTCCACATCTTAAAGGCGGTACCGTCCTGTCCTTAGAACCTCGCAGACAATGTACAAGCCTTCCCAGTTGGGGTTGAGCTTCCCCACTACTGCTGATCTTCCTGCCACATCTACCTTCTTTAGGACCAAGTCCCCTTCCATGAACTGCTTGACCCTGACATGCTTGTCAAAGTACCGGGCCATTCTCCTTTTCACCTCTTCTTATCGAATGGTGGAGAGATCACACAGCTCCTCCACCATGTCGAGGGAGAGCCGCAGCTCCTCGTTTTCAGCTTGCCATTCTTATTTGCATGTCTTCGCTTCGACCACCCGAGGCGTTCAGACTTCGAACTCTATTGGAAGCACTACCTCACATCCATGGGATATCTTGAAGGGGGTCTTTCCGGTAGCCATGTTGGGACTGGTTCTTAGGGCCTAGAGAACTAAAGGAAGCTGCTCCACCCAGCAACCCTTTAAATTATCCACTTTCTTCTTGAGGAGGTTGATGATTATTTTCTTTGCCGCCTCCACCTGCCCGTTGCTCCTGGTATGGTGGACCGAGGCAAACCTGAGGTCAATCCCAAGCTGCTCGCAAAAACCGATGAACTCAGTGCTGGCAAAATTGAGGCCCATTGTCCGTGATGATGGCCGGCGGTAACCCGTGCCGGCAGATAATCTCCCACCAAACAAAGTTCCTGATTACCTGGGAGGTCACCTTAGGCAGTGCCTTCACTTCCAAACACTTAGAAAAATAATCTATCATGACAAGTAAGAACCTCCTCTGCCCGCTCTCCTGAGGGAAAGGCCCTACCAAATACATTCCCCAAATGGCGAAGGGCTAGGGGGACTTGATACTCCTGAGCCGCTGAGCCAATTGAAGTTAGAGGGGGCAAACAGCTGGCACTTGTGGCATCTCCTTGTGAATTCTGCGTCATCCCGGGTTAGGGCCGGCCAGAAGTACCCTTGCCAAACTATCCTTCCCTCCAAAGTTCTACTCCCTGAATGGCTTCCACATTCTCCTAAATGGATCTCTTCCAAGATCCTCTGAACCTCCCTATCGGCCGCACGACGTGCCAACATCCATGAGAGAGTCTTTCTATACAATTTCCCGTCGCGCATAAGATAATACGACGACTTGTGCTTAAACTTCTTCTTATCCATCCCTTCCGGGAACTCCCCTGTGGATAGGAATATCGCGAAAGGATCCATCTACGAGGGGTGCTGGTCCACCTCCATCAGCTTCCCCTCCTCTATGGATGGACGAAACAGGTTAATGATGGTACCTCCCACCCGGGGACCATACTTGGCTAGCTGATCAACCTACACATTCTCCTCCCGTGGCACATATTGGATGGAGAAGGTCTGGAATATGCCGATGACCCCCTTCACCTTTGGCAAGTATAATTGGAGAGTGGGCTTTCTTGTCTCAAACTCCCCACCAATTTGAGAAGCCACTACCATAGAGTCAGTGAGGACCTCCACATCATGAACCCCCAGTGCCCCGGCCAGGCACAGTCCTACTATCACCGCCTTATACTCGGCCTGATAGTTTGTGATGAGAAAGTGAACCACCCCCGTTTGCTCAATCCTCGTTCCCCGGGGGCTCTCCAAGATCACCCCTATCCCCAGGGAATGCCTTCCTAAAGATCCATCCACCATCACCTTCCAGGGAATCGTGCGAGTGAGCTCCGCCTTCATCACCTTGACCACATAGTCTGCGAGAAAGTCGGTCATCGCCTGGGCCTTGATCGAGAGACGGGGGACAAAGGAGTTATCGAACTCACTCAGCTCTACAAACCACTTTGCCAACCTTCCTAAATGCTCCACCCCCTCGAAGATGTTGCGGAGGATATGGTCAGTCACCACTCGGATGGAGTGTGCCTGGAAATAGGGTCGGAGCCTCCGAGACAAGATGACCAGAGCAAAGGCAAGCTTCTCCAAGATGGGATAGAGGAGCTCCGGCTTCCTCAGGACCCGGCTCACGTAGTATATGGGCAGCTGCTTCTTCCCTTTATACCGAATAAGGACGGAGCTCAAGGCCTTTGCTCAGACCCCGAGATACAAAAACAGATCCTCCCCTCCTCCAGTTCTTGGAGTAGGGGGCCCGAGTTAGCTGCTTCTTCAAGGCCTTGAATGCTTCCTCTCATTCCTTAGTCCATTCAAACTCCCCCCTAAATGCCTTGAAAAGGGAGAGCACTTCTCCCTAGCCTGGGAGAGGAACCTGATCAGTCCGGCCAACTTCCCCGTCAGCTGCTGCACTTCTTTTGCATTCCGAGGAGACCCCAACTCCATGATCACCTTGAACCTCTCAGGGTTTGGTTCCACCCCTGCGGGGGTGAGAAGATTGCCCAAGAACTTTCCCCTGCTATCACCGAAAATGCACTTGAAGGGGTTCAGCCTCATCTTATACTCGCGTAAGGTGGTGAAGGTCTTCTCCAAGTCCTGGAGGTGAGAGTCCACATCTCGTATCTTGATCATAAGATCATCTACACACAACTTCAGGATCCTTCCCTTTTGTTCCCGGAAGATCCTGTCCATCATCTTTTAATATATTTCCCCTGCATTCTTCATCCTGAAGGGCATCATTTTGTAGCAGTAGCATCCATCCCCTGTGATGAAGGAGACATCTTTTATGTCGGGAGGGTGCATCCTAATTTGGTGGTAACCTGAAAACGCATCCAAAAAACTCATTATAGGAAAACCAATGGCTGAGTCAACCAGCGCGTCGATCCGAAGAAAGGGATAAAAATCCTTAGGGCATGATTAATTAAGCAAAGAGAAATCAACACACATACGCCACCGGCCGTCTCCTTTTTTAACCATCACTACATTGGAGACCCAGCCGGGGTATTGAATTTCGGATACAAAGCCGGACTTGAGTAGTTTTGCCATCTCCTCCCTGATGAGCTCAGCCAGGTTGTCCACAACGGACCTCTTCCACTGCTGGATGGGGGAGGCTTCTGTATCCAGGTTGAGGCGATGGCAGGTAACCTCCGCATCGATTCCCGACATCTCCGCTGAGCTCCAAGCAAAGATGTCTATGTTCTTCTGGATGCATGCCAACATCCTCTCCTGATCCACCGGGGCCAGTCCCCCGCTGATGCAAACCTTCTCCACCCTGCCTCCTTTGGTGAGAACTTCCATCTCCACCACTTCGTTTGCAGCCTCTAGTCTGGACTGCTCTTCCCATTCACCAACGTCCCCCTCTCCTGGGACAAGGGCCTCCGCTTCTTCCATGAGCATTGCCTTGGCTGGCTCCTTTAGAACAGCTTCAACCACCATTACCTTGGCGCGGACTTCTTCCGCCACTTCCATCTCCTCCACCTCTTCTCCGGCCCTTGGCCCGAACATCTCCTCCATCCTCCTCTCCATCTCCTCGCCCCTCCTTCCAAGAGATGGAGTTCACTGCTGTGACGTAGCACTCCCTCACCACCTTTGGGTCTCCCCAGACCTGGACCTGGATCCCCACAGCGTTGAACTTCAAGCATTGATGAAAGGATGAGGGGACACAATGGAAGGCGCTGATGAGGGGTCGCCCGAAGATGACTGTGTAGCTGCTGGGGGCATCCACAATGACAAACCTGCATGTACGAAACTGTCCCCCCCATAGTGACATGGAGTCCCACTCCTCCTTCAACCTCCTTCCTCTCCCCGGAAAATCAGAACAGAGGCCCATCTGAGGCTAGCACCCTCTTGGCCTCTACTTGCATTGTGTCAAATGCCTTCTTGAAGATGACGTTGACGGAACTCCCGTTGTCGATGAGGATCCGGGAAATGTTGAAATTTTCGATGGCTGTCTGGATGACCAGCGCATTGCAAATGGGATCCTCATGATCCAGCATATCCTTCCTCGAGAAGGTAATCTTCTCCTCTGGGGGTGGGGTCTGGGATGTGGAGCCAATGCTCTGGCAGTATATGGTGTAGAGACTTTCCTTCTAGAAAGCTTTGACCCCCACCCCCCATGGATCACTCTAATCCCTCCTCGGGCCCCAACATCAGGCCGGTCCTCACACCTGTCCTCCTCTGCCCGAGGAAGAACTTCTTCAATCCACACTTCCCGACGGTCTTGCTGCTACTGCTGCTCCATGTTTCCTTTCATCTTGAGGAACTCGGCGCACGTGGTTGTAGCGTGCCCCTCCTCCTGATGGAAGTCACAATAGGGTAACTCCACCCTGACTTCCCTCCTCCTCCTCTACTAACCCCTCCTCCTCTACATGGCTATCGTCATAGCCTGGTGCTGATCTAGGAGGGGGGGGGGGGGTCTCTGCCCCTGCCTTCAGCTTGGAGGGTGGAAGTTGCCCTGCCCTCCTTGGCAGTTGTCTCCTCCGTTGAAACCTCTCCGCTGACCCTAATCTTGCCACTCCGGCTGCCTCCAACCGAGCCGATTATTCAGCTCCTGATGCCCCCACTGTTAGGTATTGTATCAATAATAACCTAGATTTTTATGAAGTCACCCTTGAACTAAGATGAATTAAGTATTTATTTGATGGTATCTTTTAGTTGAGTGCTTGCAGGTCAATATTGCTAATTGTAGACCATTGTCAATTTACAATGAGTCACTAAACACAGGACCATACAATATAATCCCTCATTGTGTGATCCATGGTGTTGACTCATATGTAACATCTCTATTGGGATGCACTTCATTTTCAAGTACTAAGGAAATGGAAGAAGGGAAGGGTTGCTGGTTTCCAATAAAGAAGAAAAGAACTTTCTAGAAATTTCTTCAAGTCCATTTCTTGAGAAAAGGAAAATGTTTCTCGAGAAGTCTAAGTCTATTTATCGAGAAAGCATAGCTGTTCTCGAGAAACATTAAGTCATCTCGGAAAATTCTCAAAATTTGTCTAAGTCCTTTTTCTCGAGAAAGGTCCTATAGATTTCTCGAGAAACCTAGTTCATGTCTCGAGAAAGGAAAATAGTTCTCGAGAAGTCAAGTCCATTTCTCGAGAAGCTAAGTACTTTTCTCGAGAAATCAAACTTCTCTCGCGAAATCCTTCATTTAGTTCTTATCATTTACATTGAATGCTTTTTCTCGAGAGGTCTAGGCCATTTCTCGAGAAAGCAATTCATTTCTCGAGAAATCATTTTCTTCTCGAGAAATCTGGCTCCATTTCTAAAAAAGCGCTGTCACTTTCTCGAGAAATAACATTATTCTCGAGAAATCAGTAATTTTTTTCACAGAAATTTCATCAAGTCTTTTCTCGAGAAAGCCAAGTCTTTTCTCGAGAAAGCAAATGTTTTCTCGAGAAATATACTTCTTTTCGAGAAATGCAGTTGCGGAATTTTTCGTTTTAAACTATAAGACGGGATTTCAATTTTTAATCCAAGTTTAGTATGATTGATTCACGTGGATCATTCCTTAATGATGTTTGACCGTTGGACGATGATCTATATAAAGTCATTTCAAGGATTCGCTAAACCTAATCAGAATTAAAATAAGAATCACATTGCAATTCTTCAAGATTGGGATAAGCCGCACGCTTCGTCTTCTTCAACATTCTTCTCCGCGCTCATCTTTCGATCCAGCGATTCAACAAGAGAAAATATTCGACAGATCCAAGATTCAAGATTCTTCAACATCTATTTGATCGGGTCAGATCCTAGTTTTCAGATCAGCCTTCTCGATTTTCTTCCTCAACCTTCTTCATCAAGTTTTTCAAGTTTCAAGAAGGAAGACCCTTGAAGTTTTCAGATCTGGAAGTATAAACTTTTTATTGTACTTATAAAATTTGTTTTAACCTTTTTAGGAGCTTTGTCTCCGAGATTGTAGGAAGTTTGTTATTCCGAGTGTAGATCTGTTGGTGGATCAAGTTAGTAGATCCGGTTAATGGATCGAGTTGTAGATCCGATTGTGGATCGAGGTATAAGAGAGGTTGTTCTCTGAGGTGTAGGAGCGTTTCTCCGAGGTGTAAGATTGTTATAATTTGAGAAAGGTGAAGTAGCCAAATCTTACCCTGCGTGGTTGATAGGCGAGGCGGGACAGTGGACATACCCAATATGGGGAACCACTATAAATCTCTATGTTTGTGTGCTTGAGTTTGTAGATATTTTTATTCCAAAAAAAGACACAGACATCACCTATTCACCCCCCTCTAGGTGATTTAGGTAGACGCTAGATACTTTCAATTGGTATCAGATGAGCGTTTTGTTCGATAAGGCAAACACCTTGGACAAGATCCCTGATCTAGCATTCATAGATTCCGCATATTCACCATGGATCGAAGCAAAGACATGTCATCCATGAAGCTACCGGTATGCACAAAGGAAAACTTTCCTATTTGGAAAGAACGAGTACGGTTCTACATGGAAGCTGCTGATCCAAGGATTTTTCAGATAGTGGAAGAAGGGACACACATTCCCACTCAGGATTCAACGATAAATCCAGCAATCATGATTCCCAAGAAGATGATGGATCTCACCAAGTATGAGATTGCCTTAGTCTCCCTTGACAAGAAGGCAAAGAATATCATAGCAAGTGCAGTGGACGATTCAATGCTCCAGAACTTATTACACTACAAATCTGCCAAAGAGATGTGGGACTGTCTTGTTGTCCTAATGGAAGGTACTGAAGAAGTGAGAGATGATCGCACATCGTTGTTGAACCAGGACTACGAAGCCTTCAAGTAAGGTGCCAATGACTCCATAGCTGACAGCTTCGAGTAGTTCTTCAAGATCGTCAATGGCCTCAGGAACTATGACCGCACATTCACTCATGATGAACTGAACGACAAGTTCCTTAGATCCCTCACAAAGGACTAGGACACAAAGGTCGTCGCAATTAGAGAATTTGGAAAGTACCCTGAGATCGACCCTCAGAATCTTTTCAGCAAATTGCTCTCCTACGAACTCCAAATGAACACCAAAAAGAAGGAGGAGCAAGCCAACCAATCTTCAAGCAAAGAGAAGTCTACAGCCCTAAAGGCTGAAGGTTCAAGGAAGTCTAAAGCTGTGTCACCCATAAGGACACGAGCTCCAGACACTCTTGAAGACTCTGAGCCCAGCACGTCAGGCTCCGAGCTAAAAGATGGAGAATTTTCCCTAATCTCCAAGCAGTTCAAGAAGCTGCTGAGCAAGAGGAGACAAATGAAAAATAAGTCATTCTCTTCAGATTCTAGGAGATCACATCGTGACGGTGATCGTGCTAAGAAAAGCTACAACAAGGAGGACAGGTATAAATCTAAACCAAACAAACAATTTTCCTCTGACATTGTTTGCTACTTATGTAATAAAACAGGACACATGTTTGTGGAGTGTCCTTACAAGATGAAGGATAGCTCAAGGAAGGACGAGAAGAGATCCTTCAAAGGGAAGAAGAGAAAAGTAAAGAGCTTTATCGCCAAGAAGTCAAAGACTCTCAGTGATAGTCACTCGAGTGGGTCGAGCTCTGAAAATGAAGAAGCTTACTTCAGACTTATGGGTAAATCTGACGAGGAAGTGGGCCACTCTGAGTACCGCGGGAAGATAAACTCGCACACTATACTCTCTGAATCTAAAACGTCCTCGAATGGTCATGATTGCTACTTTTTTGAAGAGGAAGGTGATTCTAATTTGATGGTTCAACACAAAAACCTTTTAAATGCTTTTGACAAATGACGTTTGTCAAAAACCAATTAAAAGAGATTGCCTCCCTCAAGGCAGTAGAAGCAAATCTGAAGGAAGAAATTGCACAATTACTTCCTATCAAAGATGAAGTCCACTCCTTGAAAGAGGAACTCAAGGGCTCTGCTGAGACGTTAAGTCTAAAAGAGAAATATCTTGATGAGCTTGAAGAAAAGCTCTTGGTAGAGAGGAAATTCGTTGAGAGCTACTCCAAACCAAAAACTATCCTCCCTCACATTGATGAGTTTTCTACTCAGAAGAAGGGTTGTGGTCTTGGCCACATTGGTGGAAAGGGTAAGGCTGCCCAGAAGGCTAGCGCCAAAGAAAAGGGGAAGGCACCAATGAGTCAACCTTCGTTCAGGAAAGTAATCTTCGCGACGAACAAGTTTGACCTTGAGTCGTACTATGGTCATCATGTTAGGCCTACTCATGTAGAGCCCAGGAACAGATATCAGGGATGGACCCGTCCCCGTGACATTGGTGCCATCGTGTTCAAATCACCTTATGAAGAAATTCAGTTGTAAATTATAGTCCATATGTTCATGGTCATAACATTAAAAAGGCACCTAAGGCCAAGCCCGTTGTATAAAAGGAAAAGGAGATGCAGAAACCTTGTGTATGCTGCAATCATGAGGCCTCCACCTAAAAGTATGGTGCCTCTGCTAGACCTAAGTTTCAAAAGGTAAATCAGGAGTACCTTAAAAGGTACAACATGTTTGACTGTTGGTGTTGTGGCAAAGTTGGTCACTTTGGCGTAGATTGCTAGTACAACCCCGCCAATTTTGTAACTCCATGAGTTAGCTATGCGAGACCAACCACTCGTAATGTTAATGTTCCTAGTGGTGTTCACCTGACCAGGAACCCAGGACCCAAATACGTTTGGGTTCCAAAGGTAAAATGATCTGTTTTTGCAGGTATGTTCAAAGGCCAATAAAACTCCAATCTGGTATTTGGATAGTGGATGCTCTCGACACTTGACTGGGACAAGAAGCCTTTTGTGTGATTATACCCCAGTCAAAGACGGACCAAAAGTCATCTTTGGAGGTTCAGACAGAGGAGCAACAAATGGTTATTGTATGATTTCCAACGGCGTAGTCTCTTTCACAGATGTGGCTTATGTTGAAGGATTACATCATAATCTCATAAGCATAAGTCAACTATGTGACAAAGGCTACATCGTTGAGTTATGCAAGGACAAGTGTTTGATAAAGTTGTCTGTAAATTTTGTAACGCCCCATTCCGTCATATAACATATGACAGAATGTTCGGCTGGGACCCGACGCCATATACTACGGACAGGTAAGAAGATTACAAGTTGTTTCCAAATCCAAGTTCAATTATGAACGCACCCTAACTCAAAGCATTCTAGCGGAAGCATTTTAGTTAATGAACCCATACTTAACACGAATGTCCACTACAAAACATGAATGATATATATATACACATAACACATGTTTCGGCCGTAGCCTTATTACAACTGTTTCACTTAACAAAAAGTGGTTTTATACATCGGCACGCAGGCCGACCACACATGAAAACAATAAATGTTCTCCTTTGGGCCTTTAAGGGTCAGCCAATTGCAGCACATGGGCTTCAGCCTGCTACTTCCCACTTGGCTGTCCAGCACCTGCATAAAAGGGCCCACCAAAACATGGAAAACAATGCAACGGTCAGCATTTTGCTGACCTGTTTATAACGATCCCACCCCTTACTCGGGGTGACATTTCTCCATTCCTGCAAACAAGGCATCATATATATATCGTGGCATTTACAAAATGCAATTTAAGCAACATTCATCACAGACGTAGGCTCAACGGCCACACGCCCCGTGCACTCAGGGCACATTTTCGGTGTCCACAACTTCCCGCGTATAACCACCGTTCAGAGATACTTCACGGTTAACTTTGTCGTTCATAGGTCCTTAACTTGATGACTACATCGTTCAGAGGTAATTAACTTAATGACTAACTGCCCATTCAGAGGTACTTTACTTACCGACTCTGTCGTTCAGAGGTACTTAACTTGATGGCATAGTAATTGGCCATCACAACACAATTTCCATTTCAGGCTGGTACTCACCATTACTAGGCAATTTAAGCTCATAACATCATTTACCATTTCAGGATGGTACTCACCATTACTGGGCAATTTAATCTCAAAACATCATTTACCATTTTTGGCTAGTACTCACCATTATTGGGCAATTTAAGCTCACACATCATTTACCATTTCAGGCTGGCACTCACCATTATTGGGTACTTTCCTGGAAATGCTTCCAGTACTTTGATGCAGCCTCCTACATACCCCTAGACCCCGGACTTCACAAGTACATCACACGTATATCCACAGAGTCTTCTCCGACACGCAAATTAAACATCACCAATCAAGACCATCTTGTCCAAATGGGCTTCTCACATCATGCCTATTCCATACTCTATATTTTCGGATCTAAATGTTGGAATATATGGGGATCAAACCAATCTTCCCATTGGAATCCACCCTTTTTCACCTTTTGGTGAGGGGATCCATACAAATATGCATATTGAGGACTTCACTTTGTCTGGGAGAAACTTGTTACCCTTGTAGTTCTCTTTGAAGCCATGACAAAGCTTTTCTACGTGGATGGAAATGATCGCCTCACTTTCCCCTTCGCGATTCTAGTTACAGTTCTTAATTCCAGCCACAAGATCTTCTCCAACAACTTCAATTTCCACCCAACCCCTAGCACAAGCCGCAAGTTCTCTGCTCTAGAACTAGGAAGCAAGGAAGAGAGAGAGAGCGAGAGAGAAAAAGAAATAATAACTTCCTCAATCCCATCCCTCTGCAGATATGGCCTCAGGTTTTACCCCAGCCATACGATCGCTTCACATCAAAATAAAGCAATGGCTTGGGTTTGAGCTGATAAAGTCAACCACCGCTCAATGGCCGCACACCAACAACCTGACATGAGTCGCCACTTTGGCGAAATCTTATTTCGACAATTCGTCGAACAGAGTCAAGTCTGTTGAACGAAATTCGTCGAATGGGAGTTGTTCGTCGAATGGGCCATAACACTGCTTAACTCAGCTCGACGATTCATCGAGCTCAGCTCGACGTTTCGTCGAGCTCAGCTCGACGATTTCCTTCTAGCTCTGCTCGACGATTTCCGTCCAGCTCAGGTCAACTCTTAGCCTGTACTTTTTGTAGGGTTACAATCCTCCCCTCCTTATACTGAAATTTCGTCCCAAAATTTAATACAGCGTGCAGAAACCAGTAACAAATATGTTACAACATATATTTTCTATACCCCAAAAATGTGTTATAACAATTTATACAAACAACTCGGGAAATTCAGCACGTATTGTTTGCTCCAGCTCCCATGTTAGCTCCTCACGACCACAGTTGTCCCACCGCACCTTGACCATCCCGATTGTCTTGTTCCGCAGCTGCTTATCCGCTTTATTCTCGATCCGAATGGGCCTAACCTTTGTCATTCACCCAGATTTGACCGGCACTAGATTATCCGCCATCACTTGAGTTGGATCTTTCCCGGCTTTTCGAAGCACTGATATGTGGAACACATCATGCAATCCACTCAATTCTTCCGAAAGAGCTAGCCGATAGGAAGCTTATCCAACTCGCTCCACCACTTCCAACAGACCAAGATACCTCAGACTTAACTTTTTCAAGCGCCAAATCCTGGACACGCCTTTGAATGACTTTATTTTCAAATATACCCAATCACCCATCGCGAATTCCCCGTTCCGATGCTTGGCATTATAGTACTGTACCTGCCTAACTTGGTCTACCAATAGCCTCTCCTGGATGAATCGTATCGTCGAATTAGCCTATTTGACTTCATTACGCTTATACAACTTAAACTTGCCTGTTTCCGCCCATGCTATCAGTGTACGACACTTTCTACCATAGAAAGCTTCAAAAGGAGCCATTTTTATGCTAGCTTGCTAGCTATTATTATAGGCGAACTCTACCATATAGAGATGGTCTTCTCAGCTCTTTCCGAAATCCAAGGCGCACATCCGGAGCATATCCTCCATTGTTCTGTTGGTCCTTTTGGTCTGACCATCTGTTTGCAGATGAAAGGCCGTACTGAACTTTAATTTTGTCCCCAATAATTGATGGATTAGCCTCCAATCATTCGAAGTAAAACGTCCATCTCGATCACTGACGATGTTACGCGGCACACCGTGTAATTGTACCATTTGTTCGACATAAAGCGTAGCCAAGATTTCCGTTGAATCGTCCCTCTTATTAGGAATGAAGTGAGCCACTTTAGTCAACCAGTCCACAATCATCAAAACTGAATCGTTCTTGCATTTAGATCTTGGCAAACCGTGCATGAAATCCATCGAAAAGTTATCAACTTCTCATTCTGGAATAGGTAGCGACTTCAGGAAACCTCAAGGCTTCTGGCATTCAGCTTTTACCAAGGAACAAGTCTGACATTTTGCCACATAATGGGCTATATCTTTCTTCAGACCTGGCCACCAGAACATCTTCTTCATGTCCTTATACATTTTTGTGCTTCCTATGTGGATTGAAGACTTTGTGAAGTGTGCCTCATACAAAAATTCTTCACGTAATTTATCCAAATTCGGGGCGCACAAACGATCACCTTTCCGCAAAAGGCCGACATCCCAGGAGAATTGGTCATTTGACCCATCCACTGTATAACATTGTAGACTTTCATCAAGTTCCGTTGCTTGCCGAATCCTGTCCGCAAGATCATATTATACCTCCGTCCAGTTCAGGCATGCACTTGCAGTAGCACTCTTGTCCACACAAGAAATGTCTAAGGACTCCAACTCCTAGATTAGATGCTCATCATGCATCTGCAACCAATTTGCCCTTGTCAGAGTCCTACGACTCAAGGAATTTGCGACCACATTACCCTTCCCGGGAGTATAATGAAACTGGAAGGTGTAGTCTCCAAGGAACTCCATCCACCTCCGCTAGTGCATATTTAGATCCTTCTGATCCAGCAGGTACTTAGGGCTCTTATGGTTCGTGAAGATGTCAACTTTCACGCCATATAAGTAGTGACGCCACAGTTTGAGTGCAAATATCACCTCCGCCAACTCCAAGTCTTGGACGAGATAATTTCTCTCATGCACTTTCAACTAGCGTGAGCCATAAGCTATCACCTTCCCAACTGAAGAAGAACGCAGCCTAATCCGCTCCCTTATGCATCACTATAAATTTCATAGCCATCTGAACAACATGGCGTCGTCAAGATTGGCGTCGTAGTCAGACGTGCTTTCAGCTCCTAAATGCTCGTGTGCATTTCAGCATCCAAACGAACTTCTGATCTTTTCTCGTCACTGTGGTGAGAGGCAAGGCTATTCGCGAGAAGTTCTCTATGAAGCGCATATAGTAGCCCGCCAATCCAAGGAAAACTCCTGACTTCGGCTACAGGAGACAACACCGGCCACTCCCGTATCGCAACTATCTTCGCAGGATCCACCGCAATGCCCTCTCCACTAACCACATGGACAAGAATGGCCACCGACGAAAACCAGGATTCACACTTCAAGAACTTTGCGTAGAGCTTGTTTCTTCTCAGGGTGTGCAACACAATCTTCAAATGGTTCGCATGACTGAGAGTACACCAAAATGTCGTCACTAAAGACGATGACAAATAAATCTAAGTACCCTCAAAACATTCGGTGCATTAGGTCCATAAATACCAATGGCACATTTGTTAGCCCAAATGGCATTACCGTGAACTCGTAATGACCATAGCGTGTACCAAATGCTATCTTGGGAATTTCACATTCCCGAATCCTCAACTGGTAATAGTCAGACTTTAAATCCATCTTTGAGTAGACAGTTGAGCCCACTAGCTATGTAACATCCCTCAAACAACTATACCCCTAGGAGGGATTTTGTCATGACTAGGTCATGACAAAACCCTAGAAGCCCAAGAAGACCAAGTGAATCTAGGAATGAAGGTGAGATTACCATGGTCTGCAAATAACACATTCCAACTATCTAACTTAGGGTTTGACTTTATGGCCTCACCTTGACTCTTTGACCCCACCATAACATCTCTATCCCTTTAGAAGGTTCATTGGGTCACTAAGGACCCATTTGGGTCAACTAAAGAGGTCAAGTTGACCAAAGTTAACCCTAACTCTTAAGTGGTCAAAGTGCCCTTATTAAGGGTCAAGTGACCTACATGGTGTCAAACCAACCACATGCAAGTCTCCCTGGACCTTAGGGGAGGCCAGTGGGTCACCAAGGACCCATTGGGGTCAACTTAAATTGTCAAATTGACCAAAGTCAACACAACCCTAAAATAGGTCAAACTAGCCTAAATGACCTAACCAAGCCCAAGCCACTTAGGCTAAGCCCAATTTGAGTGGCCAATTAACTTTAGGGGCTAACATTTATGTGGGATGCCACCTAAATTTCTGAGGGGGTGACTAGGAGAGAGAAAATGGGAGTTTTCTCCTTAATGGAGGGGAGAGAAAGAGGAAAAGAGAGAGAGGAGTTATGGAGGGAGGCCATGGGTCACTCCATTCATCTCCTCATTGCCCCCATTCATCTCCCTTGCCTCTTGGGATGATGATGTTATAAATTCCAGCCAGCCAACACTAATGGGGGGAGAAAAACCACCATGGCCAACCAACCCTTCACCTCCCCTCCCATGAAAAATATAAATCCCTCTATGCAGCCCCCATTTCAATTTCTGACCATCCCATCACCTTCAAAACGTCCTTGATAGTCAAAATAATGTATTGTATCAAAGGTTTTGGTTGTGGATCGAGGAATCGGGCAAGCTCGCCGGAGAGGAACAGTGCCATGGTCGGCCGCCGTCGTCGTCGAACCCCAAAGAAGGTTTACTTCTCCTCCTCTCCCCTTGTGCTAGTATCCTAGATCAAATTAGGCTGAGAAATCGGGCTCAAACAAGCTGATCCAAGTGAGGAAAAATGGATATTTTTTGAAAATTCATGGTGGCGGGTTCACCGAAAACCACCACCTTCGGCGGCCAAACCACCGTCAGGCGATAGCCAGCACATCAACGGAGGTGGTGGTTGCGGTGGCTGGCCAGAGAGGTGGCCGGATGGCCGGCGGTGGCTCACTGAAAAGCTATAGGTTTAGGGCATTTTTATTTTACTGGTTCTGTTCGGATTGAAGATGATGAACAGTTATAGTTATAAATATAATTAAGGTTTTATATTTCTAACCCTTGACTGTGCGCCCTTTAAATTAAATAAATGAAACTCTTAGGGGATAAAACTTAAAAAGTGGCCAACATGAAAAATGTAGCCCTTGAAGTCTACTTTAATTTAAAATTGATTTTCAACCCATTTGGGTAAGTGGTTTCACCACAGCACCCAAAATAGTGCAGCCTATACATAGGCTTGACCAGAACTAAATTGAGTGCCCTCATCAATCTAGCCATCCAAATGACTTGAAATTTTGGCCACGGGTCACTCTTACCTATACCTATAATATATCCAAAAGAGGAAATTTTTGGAAAACATTTTCCTAAAGTTTCTGTAGAAATTTAATAAACTTTGCATGAATTTTTTTAAGGGGTCTAATGACCTCTAAACCCACCAAAATTTTTGTGACTGTCTCTTAGGGTCATGGCATGACTGTGGTTAAAATTTCAGATTAATTGGGTTTGATTTGGACAGGTTTTGGTGAGACCAATATATGGCCCTTAAGGGGTTAATTTAGGGAAAAGAGTGTTTGGGGCATGGAGGGGCTATCACCCAAAGGGGGTGGGACTTTGGCCAGAGCCCCATTGTCAGTAAAAACACCCTCTCATGGAGTTTGAGATGGATTGGGGTGGGTTAGCCCTAGGACCCTAGTTCAAACCCTAAGGTTAAACTTTGGGGGTTTTTGAAGGACATAACACCATATGTCCTTGTATGGACTTGGTGTTTAGTCCATGTGATTCTAGAGTGGTGAAATGCCCTAGGGAGGAATTTGGTGACATTTAGACTTAGACATTCAACTTAAACCAATTATGGTTATTTTAGGCCTTTTCCTTTTTGGAAAATATTGATGGGTCATATGATCTTGGATACTTACAAAATTTTGGTAGAAGCTTTTTTATATTAATATGAGTCTCTGGAAATTATTGTAAGATGTTTTAAAGATATTAGCTCATACTTGTAGTTATAATCTTGATGTTGCCCTTAAGGATGATTTTGATAAAATCATAGATAACCAAACTTAGAATGTTATGAATCTTAGTCAGTGATGATTTATGATCATATTATAGCTTTGGTAATTTTTGTATAATTTTTGGATTAAGTTTAGTGATGCTTCCTTCTTTATAGCTATTTATTGGTATTATCTTGGATTAATTAATAACATGTTAATTCATTTATGAAAATTAGTGAAATTTGGTGATCTCTGATATTTTGGCATCTCGTAGGGTTCATAAATTTTGGGTGGCCATAACTTAAGTAAATCTAGTACTTTATGTTCAAAATTACCCATGGACTAACTTTTGGAAAATTAATAAATGTCAAATTACTTAGTAAAATTATAAGTTTCTTGATTTGGGCTAAATATGTCATGATAGTCCCACAATAATTATCTTAGGGCATTTGGATGAAAATTTGGAGTACCTCCTATCATGTACATCATGTAGCTTAGGTTGGTCTACGTTTAGTAAAACTGCGGAATTTGTGATAACAAGTGGAATGGACATAGTGAGATGGGGTTATTAGTTTAATGATCTTGGTGAAGTGAAAAATAAAAAGAGAGCTTCATTATGAGTCATGATGAGGAGAGTGTTGGGTTGGCTAGAGTTAAGAGGTGCTCGGGATCGACGAAAGATCGTCTTTTCTGTTGAGATAGAGAGAGAGAGAGTCAAAACACACTAGGATTATAAATCAGGTATTAACCAATAACAGTAAATTCCTTGCGAAAGGGAGCTTTGGGTTTCAGCCCATCGTAGTTCCTAGTGCCCTCGAGAGCCCTTCACGGGGAATGCCTTGGGCAGTCCAAGGTTAACGTAAGCCGTAAGACTAAATTGATTACAAGAGTAATTAGAAATAATCTAGGGCTACACTTACACTCACACTCCCCGGGGTTGTGGGAGTTAGGTTAGGTCTAACGAGCGATAGGCTCGGTGGTTTTTGTGATGGGCAGGTTAGTCCGGCGAGCCGATGGCTCAGATGGTTTTGAGACGGACGGGTTAGCCCGGGGAGCTTTTGGCTCGGCAGATGATTGTGACGGATAGGATAGTCTAGGGAGCTTTGGCTCGGTGGAGAAATACATTAATATTGCATGTGCATAGAATATAAGGTGGTGGGTCTTCATTATTGGAGAGTCGTCGAACCGACACCAATACGTTGACTCAGTAGGTATGGTTTTGCACTTGGACAAATAAAGTCCGGTGCGCTAGTCGGCAAGAGAAAGCAGGAGCTCCGCTTAGTGCACCAGCGATAAGGCATATGATAGGTCTGACTGGTAGTGCTGATACTAATTTAGAAGTGGGCAAGGCCCAACCCACCAATTCCGTTTGCCACTACGGAGGTATCCTGGGAGGTTAGGCTCCAGAAAGGGGGAACTAATGGTCTGTGTGCACAGAGTCGAGTGTGTGTGTTTCACTTGCATGTTTACATCATAGCATACTTATATGTCATAACATCATCATTCCATATAACTCCTTACACCTATTGTATAAAGTGGTATGAGACACCTTATACAATAGGTCTTGCAAAACGACCCCTTAGCTTATAAGCTTGTGTAGCATGCTTATAAGTTATGGTTATTTTCCTTTGGATATTTATCACTTTCTTATAACCGACACCCCATCGTATAAATTGGTATGAGACTCTTTATACGATGGGAGCCTTGCAAAAGACCCCTTAACTTATAAGTTTCTATGAGCATTCATATAAGTTAAGGTTACTTATTTATTAGTTTACTTTCCATGCACTTACTGCTTCCTTATTATAGAACTGCTAGCTTGCTTTTCATATTATAGTTCTTTTATACATACACCTGCTGGGGTAGTTGTCACCTACTTATTTCACTCTGCTTTTTTGTCCTTCGCTTTCATCCTCCCCGCACGGTGCCTAGGAGTCGCGGGGGTGAGGCGAGGATGATAGTGGCTTAGTATTTTAACTAACGGTAGGTGGACCACATCATTTTAGGGGAACAAGCAGCATGAGCATCAACACCGACAGGACAAGGAGGCAGGACATGAGGAGAAGTTGCTGCACGCTACTGAAAGTATCTAGTGTCAACCTAATCCACCTATGGGGGGGATAGGTGTATTGCAGTCCTTTGCGGAATTAAACTAACCTGCACAAATAAGCAAACAGAACACAAAAACACACAAGGAATTATAGTGGTTCCCCGATTTGGGTACGTCCACTTCCCCCTTCGACCTATCTCCCACCAAGGGATGACTCGGTCACTTATTCAACCAGATTGAAATCTAATCCTCACACTAGGAGCAACGCTCCCCTAACTACGGAAGGAACCCTTCCACAAGTGGAGACACAACTCCACCATAACGGGTTGCACCCAACCCTTACAACTAGGAATGAAAATTCCTTTACAACAAAATTAAATGTAAAATAAAATACAAACAAAGCTTTTGGAGATTCCGATGTCCTTCTTCGTTCGTTGAAGCTTGCTTGAAAATTACGAAGAGTCAACAACCGAATTTCTCTCTTGGAAAGGTTCTTGTCAAGATCCGCGACAGCAAGTAAGTGCGGCGGCGATGCTTTGTAGATCCAAACTTCTTGACGAAGCAAGCTAGGTCTACTAATGATCTTAGTCGGATCAATCGTCTCAGCCGATTCGGAATGGAGAACAAGTCTCGTTCAACAAATCAGAAGACAAGAGATCTCGAGAGAGATACGTGAGATGCGCTGCTTGCCTCGGTACTGTCATCGGAAGATCAGAGAAGCACTGAGATCAACGACGACGACGATCTTGCGAGCGGCGACAAGCTTCGGCAATTTCCGCGATCAGCTAGGTCACGTTCAGCCTCTTTCGTATTTTCGTGAATGTCTGTCTGTGGAGGTTCAAAATACGCGTATATTTATACCAGGAGCCAACCCTAATGACCGTTGTGGGGCCCACGAGGAGTAGCCCTAGCCCCGACCAAAACAGCGCACGACAAGTTGGTTCGGTCCAGCGAATGGAGGAAATTTGCCTAAGGCAAAATCGGCGGGAGTCATTGGCGATTCCCGTCGATGTCGGCGGGAATCACTCACGACTCCCGTCGATTCTGCCTTGGCAGATTCCCTGTTTGAAATCTGTCAGCCGGAAGAAGTCGGCGGGAGATGCTAACTGATTCTCGTCGAATTGGCGGGAATCACTAACGATTCCCTTCGAAGTCGACGGGAATCACTAGCGATTCCCGTCGAAGTCGGCGGGAATCACTAGCGATTCCGGTCGATTTTGACTTGGAAGAATTTTCTTTCTTCCTTCTTTTGATGACTTGGTCTTTGACCCATCTTTGCTCCATCTTTTGCTCTTTATCTACCTTGACCCTGTACTTGAAAATAAGTACACTCCAATAGAGAGAGCACACGTGAATCAACACACTGATCTACGCAATGAGGGATTACGTTGCGCAGACCCGTGTATATTGACCCACTACACCCTGACATTGACGTGTACTTAGCATGGAATAGCTGCAGGCACAACTTGATAGATTTGTCAAATATATTGTCAATTTAACTTAGCTTGTTCAGGGGCTTCTTCAAATCAGGTCTATTGTGGATGCAATACCCAACAATCTCCCCCAATTTGAAGAAGCCTAAACTCTACAAGCTAAGGTGAATGGAACAGATGGGAATGAAAATCATAAAATGAAAATGCAGTTGAGAGTGAAATTCATTACCATTTTCCTGAGAGCATACTCAGCATTAGCAGCCACCTTAGCCTTACCTTAGTCGAGAGGATAATCTCCCCCTTTTCGGCTTCTGCAAATCTGGGATTTCCCTTGGAGCAAAATGCTCCCCCTCAGTTCTTACAACCGTGCCCGATCTTGAGTTCCTAGCAGATGCTTCCCCTTGATCCAAGACCCTTGATCCCTTTAGTCTTCAATCTTCATAGTTCAACATGCCGAGTTCAGTTTTGAAGAGACTGAACTTGGCCTCGTCTAGGGGTTTTGTGAAGATATCTGCAATCTGCTTATCCGTGGGGACATAGCAGAGAGATATATCTTTGTTTTTCACATGCTCCCTAATAAAGTGGTAGCGCACTTCAATATGCTTTGTTTTGCTGTTCGACACTGGATTGAAACACAATAGGGGCTTCTTCTTCTTATACACACATTGCCATAGTAAACAAGAAAGTCTTTCTGTATAAGATGCCTGATACCAAGTAATAATGTGCTGCCTTGATTTTGAACTTCTTCTTATCTTCGATTAAAGGATGGAAGTTTCCAGTTGATAAGTACAGAATGAGCATCCATCCAAGAGGGATGCTGATCAATTTGCATCAACTCTTCTTCATCCACTGTCGGGCGGAAGAGTTCAGAAGTTGTTCCTCCTGACGGAAGTCCATACTTGGCAAGAACATCTGCCTCCTCATTTTTTGATCTTGGGATGTGTTCAATAGTGAAACTTTTGAATCTACCAACTTCAACTTTTACAAGAGTAAGATACTTCTTCAACAAAGGCTCCCTGGTCTCAAAGTTACCGAGAACTTGTGATGCCATCACCAGAGAGTCTGTCTTTATGTGCACATGGTCAATTTCGAGCTCTCTTGCAAGCCTCAAGCTTGCTAACAAGGCTTCATACTATGTCTGGTTATTTGTAACTGGAAAATAGAACTTGATTGTATGCTCAAGTTTGATGCCATTTGGATTTATCAGAATGACTCCTGCTACAGAAGAATTTTTGCATGAGGCACCATCAACATAGATGGTCCAAGCCAAAGGAGACCTTTTTGCTTGATCAAAACTGGACTCTGCAGTATCAATCAGGAAATCTGCTAGCACCTGAGCTTTGCTAGCTGCCCTGGGCACATAAGAAATTTCAAACTCACTTAATTCAATTGCCCATTTAGCCAACCTGCCTGAATGCTCTGGTCTCTCCAGCACACTTTTCAAAGGCTGATAAGGGACTACTTTAACTGAGTGTTCCTGGAAGTAAGGACGGAGTCTACAAGCAGACATAACCAATTCCAAGGCCAACTTTTCCAGGATTGGATATCTCGTTTCTGCATCTTTGAGAATATTGCTGACATAGTAAACTGGGAACTGCCTCCTGTTCTCTTCTCGAACGAGAACCGAGCTAACCGCCGCAGGGCCAACTCCTAATTATAAGAACAATATCTCCCCTGATCGGGGGCTCTGCAGTAAAGGTGTTGAAGTCAATTGTCTCTTTAACTGTTCAAAGGCTTGTGAGCACTCTTTCGTCCATTGAAACTTGGACGCTCCTCGAAGAGTTTTAAAGAACGATGCACTCTTATCTCCAACTCGAGAGATAAACCTCCCCAGACCTGCCAACCTCCCCCCTAACTGCTGAACTTCTTTTGGAGAACGGGGAGGAGCCATATCAAGGATGGCTTTAACTTTGTCAGGGTTAGGGGCAAGCCCTTCTGGAGTAAGGAGATGACCAAGGAATTTCCCCTTACTCGCCCCAAAAGTACACTTTGATGGGTTGAGTTTCATTTTATATCTATGCAGAGATGAGAAAGTCTCTGCTAGATCTTGCAGTTGTAGTGAAAAAGACTTGCTTTTGACCAGAAGATCATCTACGTACACCTCAAGGTTTCTTCCTTTTTGTTCCTTAAACACATGATCCATCATGCGCTGATAGGTCGCACCAGAATTTTTAAGCCTGAAGGGCATTACGCGATAATAATAACAACCATCGTTGGTAATAAAGGACATACGAACAACGTTGGGCTTATGCATTCTTATTTTGTGGTAGCTAGAGAATGCATTTAAAAAACTCATAAAAGAGTACCCTACCGCAGAATCAACTAAAGAGTCTGAGGCAAGGGGTAAAAATCTTCGGGGCACGCTTTATTTAAACGAGTAAAATCCACACACATTCGTCACTTTCCTCCTGGTTTCTTAACCATTATAACGCTTGATATCCAGGTATGGTATTGAATTTCACGAATAAAATTCACTTTAAGGAGCTTCGAGACCTCCTCTCTGATTGGATCAGCAAGCTTTGTTGCCACATCTCTCTTCTTCTGTTGTACTGGCTTGAATTTGAGATCAAGATTGAGATGGTGGCAAGCAACATCCGGATCAATGCCTGGCATGTCCTCCACTGCCCAAGCGAAGACATCCAGGTTCTTCAACAAACAAGAGATCAACTCGGCCTTTTGATCTTTTGGTAACTCCAAGTCGATGGAGAGCTTCCTCTCCTCCCCCTCAGCAATGAGGACTCCTTGTGTCACCTAGGCAGGTTCCAGGTGAGCTCCTTCACTATCCAGAGCAGCCTCTGACTGAGAAGACGCTTCTGCTGCTGCTGGGAAGATGAGAGGGGTTATTTCAATCATGTTGACTATTCGAAGATGGCACTCTATAGCATGCCTTGGGTTGCTCCTGACCCTGCATATCCTCCCATCATCACAAAACTTGATTGCAAGGTGGTAAGTCGAAACCACCGCTTGATATTTATTAAGCAAAGGCCTTCCAAAGATTGCGTGATAACAACTAGGAGCATCGACCACCATAAACTAAATTGGCTTGATCGCTCCTCCAAGCTTTACCGAGAGAGTGAAGATCCCCTAGACTTCTTTTTTTTCTCCTAAAAAACTGTAGAGCGACCCTTTGGTGGAAAGCAAAGGCTTCCCAGTTCTAAGGGCCTCAAAGGTTGACTTGAATAGGAGATTAACTGAGCTGCCTGTATCAATTTGAATTCTATCAACTATATAATCTTCAATAGTTGCCATGACTACAACAACGTCGTCTAACGAATTGGCAGTATGAGGAAAATCTTCCTGGCCAAAGTAAATATCTCCACCAGATGGAGCAGAGGAGGAAGAAGAGGCGACCTCTGCCCGAGAAACCCTCGCGATTGAAGAATTCTGAGTAGCTTCGGTCCCTGCTCCTCCATGAATGTAGAAGACTCGCCCCAGGGCACCCTCATCATCTGCATCAAAAAACTCAGGCCGGACGTTGATAGGCCCCAGACGGCCTACATCCTCTATATCCACACACTCCAACTGAACTTCAGCCACCTCCTTGCCCTTGGAGGTTGAAGGCTTCGAAGAATCACTTTTCTTGCCCAGATCCTTGATCTTGCCCTCGACAAGCAATCTTTCAACAAAATGTCGAAGGGCCTTGCAGTCTTCCGTTAAGTGATCCTTCTCTCTATGGAAATCGCAGTACTGGGAATTATTCCTTGGCCTCCACTCTCTTTGAGGCACTTGTTTCTTTTCCTCTGATTTTCTTTGAATGATCTGGACGACCTCCTCAATGTCGAATCCCAGATCTGCAAGCTCCTCCACGGAGTTGTTCCCATGCGGACTTGGAGCAGGCAAGGCATTCTGAAGAATTGGAAGCGCTTGAAGCGGTACGATGGGAGTGGCGGCCAACGACAGTCTCAGATCATGAAACTGTTGATGGCCGATAAAGGGTTTCTTATGGCGGAGGTTTCCCCCCCTTTGAGAATGAGGCTGGAAGTCGGGCCGAGGAGGCTTATTGTGATGATGGTTATTAGAAGAAGAGTTGGAAGCATCCCTTCCTTCAACCTTAGATGTCAGGGATGAGATATAGGTTGGGTTGGAATTCTCTCCCTCGATGAAGCGATTGACCATTGTGATCAATTCTTAGTAGGTTGATGGTGCCTTCGTTATTGCTTCGAACTTTAAGGGGCCTTCCCGAAGGCCATGAATCAGGGCAAATTTATAATAATAGGGGTTCACGTTCCTCACCCCCTGGATCTCCTTCTGAAAGCGATCAACGAACCGTGCAACTGATTCGTTATCCCACTACATGATGTCAAAGAGAGCTGCTGGTCCATCTTTTCTCTTTTTAAGGTAGCAAACCTCAGAAAGAGTTCGCTGCGAAGCTCAGCGAAGGAAGAAATTGTGCCCGGAGGCAGCTCCTAGAACCACTCTCTCGCCTATCCATCGAGAGTGGTAACCAAAAGATTACATTTCAGGGCATCAGAGAGGCATCTCAATGCAACAACCCCTTCGAATGCCTGCAGATGGGCAATGGGATAAGTCTCCCCTAAGTAGAAAGGAAGATGAGCTTCTCTGATGCTATTAGGAGCAGACTCCCATTGGATTCTATCGATAAAGGGAGATGGAGTTTCAAACTCTATAGGGTAGGAGGAGCAGACTTGAACGAAAGGGTCCGTGGGCTCGGCGGACTGGAGGTCAGCGAAGTCGAGCTGGCGGGCAGGAGTTCCCCTGGCCGCCTCTCTGAAGAAGTCCATCAGAGGGGAAAACTGATCACACTGAGGCCGTAGAGGAACTGCGGGCTGCGCTGGATGACGAGGCTGAGGAGGAGTGACTGCAGGTGATCGCCGAAGAGGAGTTTGGCGAACTGGAGTCCAATGGACCGGAGTCTAGCGGACTGGGGTCTGGCAAACTGGCGTGTTCGCAATATCTTCTGTTGCCTGAGGAGCAAGCCACTGAGTCAGCGCAAGCAAGGCCTGACTGATTGTATAAAGTCGCTGATCGGTCTCCCTACGAGATCGTTCAGCCTCCCAACGAGACTATTCTATGGCCTCCCACAGCGAGTGCTCTGGCGAACTGGAGCGGTCTGAACGACGGGCTTGGCGGTATGACATGTCTGTCCGATGGTTTCAAAAAACTACTTGAATCTGAAGGCCGCGTGTTAACTGTTGATGCACAAAAAGCGAAAGGGAGTCAAGCACCACCAGCTAACAGTTCGAGCACTGGGGAAAGGAGGTTGTTGGGTACATTAGAAAATGTGTACCTGATTTGGAGAAGCCTCACTTAGCTCAATGATATACATCAAGGTGTATTTGATGTTATTTTGAGTTTATATGTACAGGTTAAGAATGTGCTAGAATGCAGGAAAAATATTCTTAGTCCATATGTCGACACTGATGAAGCTGTGTCGAAACTTCAGTAAGATTGTGTCGACACTTGGAAATGGCTGTGTCGACACTTCAGTGAGTTTGTGTCGACACCGGGAGGCAGTGTCGACACACAGAAGATTATAGTCGACATCGACTGTGTCGACACCGGGAGGCAGTGTCGACACACAGAGGCAGAGTCGACAACAACTGTGTCGACACATGCTATATTCTGAGTCTACATCAACTGTGTCGACACACAGGACTTGTGTCGACACACAGCTGAGTCTAGACCAAGTTGATTACTAATGAATGGTGAAGTGTTTGTGTCGACACAAATAATCAGTGTCGACACATTCTCAAGATGCAGTGTCAAGAAGCTGTGTCGACATCAAGGCAGCTATGTCGATATCACCTAAGCCTGTGTCGACACTTAAGTCACTTGTGTCGACACATATTGACAGATGGTCTCGACACTTTATGACAGTCAGTCTCAATGCTTTGCTGACAGAGTCAAAGGCTCAAGAACTGTTTTAAGACTTGACAGCTGTGAGTTATAACAGGGTTTCAGAAGCTGTCAGACTTGTCAGAAGTTAGTTAGAAACCAGATCAGCCGGTTACCATGGATGAAGTCTATAAATAGATGGATTCAGAAGAAGAAGGAAATACATAGAAAAGAACAATACACACAACTAACACAATTAGAGATTGATCTCTGATCAAGAAAGTACAAGTAACAAAGAAGAAGATCTTCGTGAGAAGATCTAAGAAGACGTTCTGAAGTAGTTTTCTATTCAGATTCTGTCTAAGTTGAATTCAATCAAGAATTCAGAAGTATCTTCAAGAGGTTTGGATAGAGAGAGATTAAGCTATTTGAAGTCAAGCAGGAGACATTCACAGGTCTCTCAAGAAGCAGATACTGAACTAATCTGTCAAGAAGATTCAGATTTATTCCTGAAGTTTAAAAAGGAAGCTGTCAGTCAGTTATATTCAAAGGAAATCAACCCAACTAAGTTCAGATTCAAGAAGATTTTAAGAAAACTAAGATCAAGTTGATTTTCGCCATCAGCCTCTTCAAGAAGCTGATCAAGAAAGTTCTTATCCCTTCTCTCTCAACAGGGGTAAGAGATTACAAAATTCCTTATAAAATTCTGTAGGATATATTCATAGATCTGAGTTGTAAGCCTATTTTATAAAGGCTGAGTGTAGGAGATTTATTCTCTGAGTGGTAGGGTTGTTTATGCCTGAGTTGTAGGAGAAGGTATTCTCTGAGTTATAGGCATTGTGGCAAGGCTGAGGTAGGGCTGTTTATGCCTGAGTTGTAGGAGAAGGTATTCTCTGAGTTGTAGGCCTTGTGGAAAGGCTGAGGTAGGGCTGTTTAGCCTGAGTTGTAGGAATGTGGAGATATTCTGAGTTGTAGGAATCCTTCTAGATTCTGAGCTAAAGGAAGAAGTTAGGCTGACTCTAGCATACTGCTAGATAGGTGAAGGGGGAAAGTGGATGTACCCAGACCTTGGAGAACCACTATAAATCTGTGTGCAATCTGTGATGTGTGTATGATTGTGATTGTTGTGCTGTGTTAGTTATAAAAATATCGTATTTATTCAAAGAACTGTAGTTATATTCTGCCATAAATTAAATCAAGTAAAAGTACCTATTAACCCCCCCTCTAGGTGTTTAGGTAGTCTTGAAAGTAAAACTATCAAGTGGTATCAGAGGGAGGTTGCTCAAAGAAGGACTTAACAGTCTGTGTTAGATCCCTAAGGCAGAATCAAGAATCAAGAAAATGGGTTCTGGAGAGAATCACAAGGAGTCAGCAGACAAAAAGAAGCAGTGGAAGTCATGGCCCTCCACATCACAGCCAGTTGATGACTACTATCAAAAGAGAAAATCATCAAGAAAGAAAAGGAGCAGGTCTAAGCCCAGCAAAGCTACAACATCAAAAATTGTTTGCTATTGCTGCAATAGGCCTGAGCATGTGGTGGCTGAGTGCCCAGAAAATAGGAAGGAGTCAGCAGACAAGAAGAAGACTCAATAAAAGGGCAAGAAGGAGAAATCCTTTGTTGCTAAGAAGGAGAAGAGTCTTATAGATCAATCCTCCTCAGAGTCAGAATTTTAAGCTGAAGCATACATTGGACTATATGCAGCTAGTGAAGAAGAGGAGTTTATGAAATTACTGGACTCCATCAATAAACAAGAAGACCATCAATGCATGGGACTGATGGCTGAATCAGAAGACAACAAGTGCCAGGATCAGCCTGGTCCTAGTAAGGTACAAAGTAATTCTAGAATTTCTGATTACAATACTGGTTTAGAGTCAGATTCATCTTCTTCAAGTGATGAGGATGGATCAGAATATGAAGGAGTTATTCATCAGTTGATAGATAAATATGGGGACTTATTGCAGGCACTTAAGAAAAGCAAAAACCTGGCCAAAAATCAGGCTAAGGAAATTGCAGATCTTAAGATGACTGCATCTGGTTTAAAGAAAGAATTGGATCAACAAATGAATGAGGTTACCAAGCTGAAAACTATTACTGTTATTCAGATGGGTACAATCACATATAAAAATGATCTAATTAAAAGTCTGGAAGTAAGACTTCAAGTAGAGAAAGATTTGGTGGCTAGTTACTCTAAGCCAAAATTAGTCTTACCCTTAATAGATGAGTTTGTGGCTCAAAAGGGTAAGGCTGGAATAGGCTATAAAGGTAACACCAGGGCTGCCCATTTCAAGAGAAAGGGCAAAGCCTCTGTTCAGCCATTGAATTTTAAAGTCCCTGTAGTTTTTAGAAAGGTGCATGAGCCTTCTAACAAGTATGACTTTGAGAATACTCAAGGTCATAATAAGACTGAAGTTCTGAATGATAAGGGTGCTTATGTCAATAAGTCAGCCCATGTTCATAAACCCCATGGTTATAAGAAATCAGTGGGCGTAGCTGCAGCAACGCCAACACAGAACAAAAATTCTTCTGTCAAAAATGTATCTAGACATAGATACAACAAGTATGAATGCTGGTGCTGTGGCAAGACAGGCCATTTTTGCCTTAGACATCTGGCATAACATAAGTGTTAGGAAGAATAACAGTCTACCAGTTAGAAAAGCTGCTGGTAGATTTGATATGAAGGAAGCTAACTTGAACCAAGGACCCAAGACTTACTTGGGTTCTAAGGGAAAGTAATTCTGTATTGCAGGAAAGTCCAAGTTGCCATGCCCCTATATGGTACTTGGACAGTGGATGTTCCAGGAACATGACTGGAACAAAGGGGCTACTGAAGGAGTACACACCTATCAAGGATGGACCTAAAGTAATCTTTCGTGGATCTGAAAGAGGAATCATCAAAGGATTTGCTAACATCTCTTCCAACCAAATTACCATCACTCAAGTGGCTTATGTAAAAGGTTTGAAACACAACCTGATAAGCATAAGTCAGCTGAGTGATCTAGGATATGACATTTCATTTGTTAAGAATGGATGTCATATCAAAAGGTCAAGTGATCAAAAGATCATTTTGACAGGATATAGAAAGAGAAATGTTTATTGTCTTGATTTTGGGTATGAGAACAAAGGTTCTCCTATTTGTCTTGTAGCTGATGAGAAAGCATCTCATTGTGTCAAATGGCACAAGAGGCTGGCTCATCTTAACTACAAGATAATTGTCCAACTCTTTTGTAAAGAGTTAGTGAGGAATGGTCCTCAAGTTAAGTGCATAAAGGAAGGGATATGTTCAGCTTGTCAAAAGGGCAAGCAGACAAAATCCTCCTTTCATAGCCTTGAAAACAAGGATTCAGTGAGGTGTCTATACCTCTTACATATGGATCTTTTTGGTCCTATGCAAGTTCATAGTCTAGGTAGGAAGGTCTATACTTTTGTGGTTGTAGATGACTATTCTAGATATTCCTGGGTGTTCTTTTTAAGACAGAAATCTGAAACCCCAAGTGTTTTACACAGTTTTGTCAGACACATTCAGAATGAACTAGACAATACAGTGGTCAAAATCAGAAGTGACCATGACACTGAATTTCAATCTGAAAGTATGATAAGATTGTGTGAAGAGTTTGGGATTTTTCAAGAATTCTCCTCACCTAGAACACCTCAGCAAAATTGTATTGCTGAAAGAAAGAATAGGACATTGATTGAAGCTGGTAGAACTCTATTGAGTGACACTTCTCTCCCAGAATATTTCTGGGCTGAGGCAGTAAATACTGCATGTCATGTACTCAACAGGGCTTCTATCACTAACGGCCACAAAAAGACTCCCTATGAGATTATGAAAGGTAGAAAACCAAATTTATCCTATTTTAGGATCTTTGGTTGCAAGTGTTATATCCTTAATAATGGCAAGTCTTATTTAACTAAGTTTGCTGCCAAATCCCAAGATGAGATGTTTGTTGGGTACAACAACAATAGTTAGGCTTATAGAGTCTACAACTTGATTACTCAGGTTGTAGAAGAATCTGTACATGTTGTATTTGATGAAACAAGATTAATTAACAGTGAGTTGCCTTGTAGTTCATGCAGTCCAACAAGTATAAGCAATAGAATGGACAAGCTTTCCATTGCAGAAGGCTCAACTGCAGATGAAGTATTGGAAAATGATGACTACTGTCCAGGGGGAGTACAAGACTCTCTAGAAGCTGATGACAACCAAGAGGTGCATCATAATGATGAAACTAGAGGTGTTCAGCCAGAAGGAATTTTACCTCCAGCTGTAAGACATCTAAATGATCATCCATCAAATCAGATAATTAGTGATCCAAGACATGGAGTGCAAACCAGAAGTAGAAATCTGAATACAGTCCTGCACTCAAGTTTTCTATCTCAACTGGAGACAAAGAAATTTGAAGAAGCAATCCAAGACCAGCACTAGATTAATGCTATGCAAGAGGAGCTTAATTAGTTTAGAAGATGCAAGGTCGGGGAGTTGGTTCCTAAACCAAAAGACCACAACATCATTGGTACAAAGTGGATTTTTAGGAACAAGTTGGATGAGAATGGAGTTATTGTGAAGAATAAAGCAAGATTGGTTGCAAAAGGATACATGTAGGAAGAGGGAATAAACTTTGATCAAACATTTACCCTAGTAGCATGACTGGAAGCAATCAGAATGTTCCTTGCCTATGCAGCATATCAAGGCTTCAAGGTATATCAAATGGATGTGAAATCAGCATTCCTGAATGGTGATCTAAAAGAAGAAGTCTATGTAGAGCAGCCATCAGGTTTTGTAGATTCTCTTAAACCTGGTTATGTCTATAGACTTAGGAAAGCATTGTATGGGTTAAAGCAAGCCCCAAGGGCTTGGTATGAAACCATGTCTACTTTCCTTATTGAGAACAAATTCTCAAGAGGTAAAATAGACAAAACTCTATTCCTAAGGGAATCTAAAGGGAAGATAATCTTAGTTCAGATCTATGTAGATGACATAATTTTTGGGTCTACAGAGAACAACCTTTGCAAGAAGTTTGCCAAACTTATGCAAGGGAAGTTTGAAATGAGCAGTATGGGGGAACTTAAGTTCTTCTTGGGACTCCAAGTAAGACAAACTGATGATGGATTGTCCATATCCCAGTCTAAGTTCACCAAGGAGTTAATTAAGAAGTATGGTATGGATTCATCCTCCACCATGAGAACTCCTATGGGAACAAGTATGTCTATATGCAAAGATGATGCAGGTAAACCTGTAGATGAGTCTTTGTATAGAGGAATAATTGGCTCTCTATTATATCTCACTACTAGTAGACCAGACATTATGTATGCAACATGTGTCTGTACTTGGTACCAAGCATGCCCTAAAGAATCACATTATACTGCAGTCAAGAGGATTTTGAGATATCTAAAGGGCACACCTAATCTAGGCCTTTGGTACCCTAGGAATGGAGATTTTCTACTAACAGGTTATTCAGATGCAGATTTTGCAGGCTGTAGAGAAGATAGAAAAAGTACTACAGGTACATGCCAATTACTGGGAGGAAGATTGATATCTTAGAGCAGTAAGAAGCAGACTAGTGTAGCAATATCCACAGCTGAGTCGGAATATGTGGCAGCAGGAAGTTGCTGTGCACAGCTGTTATGGATTCAACATCAGCTAAGGGACTATGGTATTCAAGTAAGTAGAACACCTTTATTGTGTGATTCTAAAAGTGCCATTTCTATTGCAAACAATCCTGTTTCACATAATAGGACTAAACATATAGAGATAAAATACCATTTTCTTAGAGAACATGTAGAAAAAGAAGATATCTCATTAGAATTTGTTAAAACTGATTATCAAATTGCAGATGTATTTACTAAGCCTCTGGATGAAACTAAATTCAATAGATTTAAAATTGAATTAGGAATGCTGACCATAGGTTAGTTTACCAAAAATTGGCTAAGTAAAATGGTGTCGACACATTCAGTGATAAGGTGTCGACACAGAAAAGTTATGTCGACAATTCAGGAAAATTGTGTCGATACAGAGTAAATGTGTCGACACCTAAGGGACAAAGAGTCGACACATCCAGAAATATAGTGTCGACACAACCAGAGTAATGGTGTCGACACTCACAGATTTTATGTCGACACTTATAATAAGAGTCAACACAGAATTTTTAATGAACTACTAAGTATCTCCTGTGTCGACATATCATCAATTGGTGTCGACACATAGTAGTCAGCGCCGTGGTCGAGACAATAGAAGTTTGTGTCGACACATTCCAACAGTGTCGACACTTTTAGACAGTTTTTGCCCGCCTTTTGATCTTCTTTGATTAGAAGGGTATAAATAATTTAAGAACTTATTCTGTCGATACGCTCACCAGGGTTTCGAGACAAAAACCTTGTTTCGACAATCTCTCTCCTCTCCAATCAAGCTTTCTCTTCATTCCAATGGCGCCCAAGGTTGAAGACAACGTCAATGAAGGATATGAGTTGGTTAGGCATGCATTCGACGATGCCGAATCAGAGATCAAACAGGTCATTTCACTTCTTGCAGAAAATGGATTAGAATATCTTGTCTCTGAACCTAGTAAGATATGGAAGAAGGAAATATTCGAGTTCTATACTGCTGCATCAATGGACTCAACTGGCTTGAAGATCAAATCCACTGTTCATGGAAAAAAAGTCAAGCTATCTCAGAAAGGTTGAGCAAGATTCTCCATCTTCCTAGAATACAAGATGAGGAAGAGGTTCCAGCCTCAAGGACACGGGAGGCGCTTCAATGGTGTGGATTGGATCCAATCATAAAAATAGGATCTACCATCAACAGGAAGGGCATGAATCATCAGGGGAAATTCCTGTCTGAAATAATAGGTAAAGTGATCATATATAAACCAGGTGGCCATGATAGGATATCAGCCTATATATTCAGCCTGATGACAAGGGTGATCTTTAAGATTCAAACCAATTGGTCTATAGTGCTGTTTGATAGGATTAAAGGAGGAATCAAGAAGCCAAACTTGGGTAGGATCATGAGTCTGTACCTGGCTGGAATAATTCCAGAGGTAATGCAACAGATTCCTGGATAAAAGATAAACCACATGAGGAGAAAGGACATAAGGTTATTCTCTAGATGGGATAGAGTTCTTTCAAAGGAGATGCCTGAGCATGGTCATGAAGATGCACAAGAACAGGAAGAGCAAGTTAGAGCACAAGTTAAGGATCTGACTGTGACTACCCAAGTACAGGAAGAGACTATATCTGCACAGGTGCAGGGGGAGCCAATTACTGCACATTTGCAGGGGGAGACACATTCTGAACAAGTGCAAGAGGAAGAAAGAATCAATTTATCAGAGGAAATTATTCCTCAAACTGATCTTGATATTTCTGGTATTGCTGCTGCTAAGAAAGTACAATCTCCTGCTCTCACACAACAAGAATTTACTCTTGAAGAGCTGTTTCCTGATATTGGAGGAGAAACAGATAAAATGGAGACCCTAAGATTTGAGGGGGAGCAAGTAAGGGTTGAGGGGGAGCAGGTTGATATAGAGGAAGAGCAACATGGAGCTGAAAAAGAAATTTCTTCCACTCCTCAAGAGATAGTTACTATTGAAAGTTTTTAAGAGTCTGAGCATGAAGAAGTAAGGGAGGCCAAGAAAATAAAATTAATGGTCTTTAAGAGAAGAATTCAAAGCTATAAGAAGGCTCTCCAAACAACTACTTCATATTCTACTCCTGAGATTGATTACAGCAAGTACTTGGTTGACTTACAAGTAAAATTTAATAAGCAGAGATTGCTTCTAGAAAAATATGTGGATGAAAGCCAAAAGGCTCTTCAATTTGATCTGGCACAAGATATAAAATCTATAAGATTTGAAGTTAATCAGAATAAAAGAGAGATGACAGATTGCTTCCACAAGGGAGGCAATGCTGTGGTATTTCTTGCCAAGCAACAAGAAGAAATAAAGAAGCAAGTGGATGAGATTGAAGTTAAACAAGGCTATGTCCTTGAAAATCAAATAAGAATGAATGACAATCTGACTGAATCACATAATGTGATAGTCACTGAGTTCACAAACACTGTTGTTGCAATGACTGCTGCAAGGGCTAAAGAAATAGAAGAATATGATAAGAAGCTACAGACTGCCTTAGATTCAGTTAAAACTGCCATCACTTCATCTGAGAAGTTAATTAATGACAAGCTTCAAAAGTTAAAGCCATTCTTTAAAGATGGAATCAATTACCTGGATGGGCAAATAAGATTTCAGAAAGAGGACTTAAGAGATCATATGACCAGAGAAGTCATAAAGGGGGAGAGGGTGTTAGTCTATGCTGGCTCTGATCATGCCAAATGAGTAACCAACAGCATAAGATCCACTCTGGGATATTCTCCCTTATGTGATGATGATAATATGGCTGAGTCCGGGGTGCAATCAATTCTACTTGAAGGTGATCAACCTGAGGTTGCCCAAGTCATTTACCCTCCTGCAGATATTGAAATGGTACATCAACAAGTTGAGTCTATGTACAACCCTCCTCTACAAGTTACAAATGTTATTATTGAAAAGGTTGATATGCCAGAAGCTGGTCTGAAAGATCAGCAAGATACTCTATTATCAAAGAAAAGATTTAGAGAGCAAGCAGAATTAAAGCCAGACTTTAAGCAATGGAGCCCCACTTCAAGGAATATCATTTTAACTGCCTGGAAAGCTGTAAAAGATCAAGTACATGAAAGGGGAAATGGTACAATGAGCAAGAATGACAAAAGTATGAAGCCAGGCAGGAGGCCATAGTTCAACATAGGAGAAAGGCTAAGATGGGGAAGCTACCTCCTGATACTCAGGAACCTAGCAAGTATTTCCCCAAGCCCTTTCATTATTTTGAAAGGCAAAGGATCAAGACTGGAGCACAGAAGAAAGTTGATTTGAAAGGCAAGAAGCCCATGGATGATATAGAATCTCCTGCTCAGGCTCAAATAATATCTGGAAAAGGGATAGTCATCAAGGAGCCTGTCCAGCCTTAGTCTAAGTTTTACTAGTTTTTGTTCAAAAACTATGTAATTGTTAGTTTGTTAAAGAAATCAATGTAAACAACTTGTAACAAACATTTTTGAGTTAATATACAAAATATTGTTCTGTGATCATTCTCTTTTACATCTTTATTCTGTGATGTAACAATGATATGTGTTTTATTATACCCTATAATATAATGCTTATATACATCATCAAGTTTATTTTCTAAGTGGTGTATATCATTGGCTAAAGGGTTATGACTTCTCCAAAAGGGGGAGATTGTTGGGTACATTGGAAAATGTGTACCTGATTTAGAGAAGCCTCACTTATCTCAATGATATACATCAAGGTGTATTTGATGTTATTTTGAGTTTATATGTGCAGGTTAAGAATGTGCTAGAATGCAGGAAAAATATTATAAGTCCATATGTCGACACATGAGGAAGCTGTGTCGACACTTCAGTAAGATTGTGTCGACAATTGGAAATGGCTGTGTCGACACTTTAGTGAGTTTGTGTCGACACCGGGAGGCAGTGTCGACACATAGAAGATTATAGTCGACATCGACTGTGTCGACACCGGGAGGCAGTGTCGACACACAGAGGCAGAGTCGACAACAACTGTGTCGACACCTGGAGACAGTGTCGACACACGCTATGTTCTGAGTCTACATCAACTGTGTCGACACACAGGACTTGTGTCGACACACAGCTGAGTCTAGACCAAGTTGATTGCTGATGAATGGTTAAGTGTTTGTGTCGACACAAATAATCAGTGTCGACACATTCTCAAGATGTAGTGTCAAGAAGCTGTGTCGAAATCAAGGCAGCTATGTCGACATCACCAAAGGCTGTGTCGACACTTAAGTCACTTATGTCGACACATATTGACAGATGGTCTCGACACTTTATGACAGTCAGTCTCGATGCTTTGCTGACAGAGTCAAAGGATCAAGAACTGTTTGAAGACTTGACAGCTGTGAGTTACAACAGGTTTTCTGAAGCTATCAGACTTGTCAGAAGTTAGTTAGAAACCGGATCAGCCGGTTACCATGAATGTAGTCTATAAATAGATGGATTCAGAAGAAGAAGGAAATACATAGAAAAGAATAATACACACAACTAACACAATTAGAGATTGATCTCTGATCAAGAAAGTACAAGTAACAAAAGAAAAGGATCTTCGTGAGAAGATCTAAGAAGACGATCTGAAGTAGTTTTCTATTCAGATTCTATCTAAGTTGAATTCAATCAAGAATTCAGAAGTATCTTCAAGAGGTTTGGATAGATAGAGATCCAGCTATTTGAAGTCAAGCAGGAGACATTCACAGGTCTCTCAAGAAGCAGATACTGAACTAATCTGTCAAGAAGATTCAGATTTATTTCTGAAGTCTAAGAAGGAAGCTGCCAGTCAGTTATATTCAAAGGAAATCAACCCAACTAAGTTCAGATTCAAGAAGCTTTGAAGAAAGCTAAGATCAAGTTGATTTCAGCCATCAGCCTCTTCAAGAAGCTGATCAAGAAAGTTCTTATCCCTTCTATCTCAACAGGGGTAAGAGATTACAAAATTCCTTATCAAATTCTGTAGGATCTATTCATAGATCTGAGTTGTAAGCCTATTTTATAAAGGCTGAGTGTAGGAGATTTTTTCTCTGAGTGGTAGGGCTGTTTATGCCTGAGTTGTAGGAGAAGGTATTCTCTGAGTTGTAGGCCTTGTGGCAAGGCTGAGGTAGGGTTGTTTATGCCTGAGTTGTAGGAGAAGGTATTCTCTGAGTTGTAGGCCTTGTGGCAAGGCTGAGGTAGGGCTTGTTAGCCTGAGTTGTAGGAATGTGGAGATATCCAGAGTTGTAGGAATCCTTCTGGATTCTGATCTAAAGGAAGAAGTTAGGCCGACTCTACCATACTGCTAGATAGGTGAAGGGGGAAAATGGATGTACCCAGACCTTGGGGAACCACTATAAATCTATGTGCAATCTATGATGTGTGTATGATTATGATTGTTGTGCTGTGTTAGCTATAGAAATATCTGATTTATTCAAAGAACTGTAGTTATATTCTGCCTTAAGTTAAATCAAGGAAAAGTACCTATTCACCCCCCTCTAAGTGTTTAGGTAGTCTTGAAAGTAAAACTATCAGAGGGGAACTGGCAAACTGCAAGCGGAAATCTACTGAGCGGACGAGAAAAAAGAGAAGTAGAGCCGCGAGCCACGATAACACCAGACTTCGCCCGCTGCGGCCTGAATGCCTCTCTTGCGACGGGCTTTTCTTTGATTAGAATAAGTTTGATTACAGGGTTGGTCACAAGTTGAACAAGGGGAAAGAACAAGAGCAGAGCAAGCTGGAGTCCGCAAATCCCGAGATTCGAGTCCGCAGCCTTCAACAAGTAGGCTCCCAGGCTCGAGTCAGCGTGCATTGGGTGCACCACTTCTCCCTATTTATAGGTTCGGGGGCCTGCCCAAATGGGCAGTGCAAAATAACCGGCTGCCCGGGGTACAAGAGAATTGGGCAGAGGTGACGGGAATCAAAAAAAGAAAACACAAGCAGTCCGCGCAAGAGGGGCGGATTGGGCTCGCGGGCTGGAGCTCTTATTTGGCTGCAGGGTGCGATCCTTGCTGAGGGTCCGCGACCTGTGCGGACTGACGCTTGAGTCTACCTGGAGAGCTGGCGGACGATCTGGAGGTTTATTAACTGAGGCTGGACGAACTGGGTGGACTGGAAAATCGAGTCCGTTGTTAAAGGAGGAGCACTGGAAATCTGGCCTAGGCGGACTGGGAACTGGAGTCCGCCGCTGGGGCAAGATTGGATCTGTATGGTCCTGATGACCTGGGCGGACTGAGGAAATCGAGTCCGCCAGAATAGGAGAGGGATCTGTCCTGCTGAACATGTTGCGTATTCTGGGGTTAACAAATACCACATCATCATGACACAGAAGGAGCCTCGGATCAAACACGAGGACCAAACCCAACCGTCCACTTGGCACGAAAAGAGCCTCGGGTCGTGAACACCGAGGACCAAGCCTAATCGTCCATTTATAACTCTTCTCAACATTACCAACAAGTGCGATCAAACCCCCGCACTCACACCTTTCCACAATCCTGTGCCCAAGTCACCTTAAGGGTTTACCACAAACACAGGTGGTGGACTACCTCATACAATGGACCATCTTAGACTTCCCTATATGACAAGCCTCATGACCATGCATCACTCTTTCGGCCAACATGATTACGTCTAAACTATGGTCACATAACTTTAACATCACTGATTACAACTATTTTACCAAACTCAATCATTCGTGCGCACATGAGTTAATCATCTAACTATCAACAACACATGTTCATAACAATCAACACCGACCAAATACACAAGTTCAAGACAATCTTATTATTAATCGACGAATTACCATTCGTTCACTTGGGGTCTATCCATCAATTTCATCACATATTGAATCATCACGGTTATACATATTATAATTCGCCAAAACCAAAATGACAATTTGTTATAAGATCTCCACCGAGTCCAAACCCGATTCTATACCAACCCAGGAAATTTAGGTGCAGAACAACTTCTGGACACCAACTTCGACCGGAGATTCCTGAGGCTATAGGAATCCGGTGAATGTGTGTAACCCCTCGATGGAAAGGTCTTTCCATGTGTTATAACTTTCATGTTCAGTATACAACCCAGATCAGACTGTATTACACATGAAATTGGTTTCAAAACCTGCTGCGTACAGAATACATTTTCTGCACGCTTAGCCTATCATACCTCTACTTCAATCAAACTTTACCATGGCTATAGAATTCGCCTAAAGACGTGTAACCACTCGTTGGAATGATATTTGCAAGGGCTATGACTTTCATGTTTAGTCAAAAGTCCAGATCTGGCCAAATCATGTCTGAATATGGCCAAGAAGATCGCTGCGTGCAGAACACATATTTATGCACGCATCTTAAGGCAGAATGAATGACATCGGTTCATCTTTCTCCTCTAGCCGACCTTCCCAAATCACACAGAAATTCCTCCTCCCTTATTCACCCTAATAAGGCCATTTCTCTTCACGAAACCATCTCCCTATCATCAGATAGAAGAAGGAGAGGTTGAAGACATCTCTATCCATAGAGCACAAATCCTAGAATGGCCTCTTCCTAGGAAGATCATCATCTCACAAGTCTAGACTCTTTTGAGTCGATATCTCACCTAAGAATAACTACAGATCTAGCACCAAGGGACAGGGGGAGGAAGCTCACATCATTTTTGGCATTTCCACCATTTTCGGCCATGGATCTCGTAACTCTTCGCGGCAGCATCTTCATCTCCTTGGCGGCGGCGGCGGTTCTTCACGGAGTATAGTTGATTCCAGCAACTCCTTCCCTCCTCCATCAGTTTCTCCAGAAAAAATGGCTTGGAAGAGAATGAAAAACAGCTAGGGTTTCATTTCCCCTTTTTATTCATAAATGACACGGGTATGGACACGCCCGTGTCCCTACCCGTGTCCTGCTCGGGTGAATTGGCAACGACGGTTAAAGTGTCGCTTGGACACTAACAAGGGTAGGGATATGCCCGTGTCCACTACCCGTGTCACGCGACACGACTGTGTTCATGACTGTGTTCTTACCCGTGTCCTGCTCGGGAGACACGACCGGCTTCCTAGAGATATGCACACGGGTAGGGACACGCCCGTGGTGTCTATACCCATGTCCTGCTCGGGACACATTTCGTTGATATCACTCAACGTACTCGGGTAGGGACACGCCCGTGTCTCTACCCGTGTCCTTCTTGGGACAGGCCTTGTCGAGTTCCACTCGATGCACATGGGTAGGGACACGCCCGTGTATCTACCAGTGTCCTGCTCGGGACAGGCCTTGTCGAGTTCCACTCAACACCTCTCGAGTTCTACTCGACGCACACGGGTAGGTACACGCCTATGTATCTACCCGTGTCCAATTCTGGACCAGTTTCTCTTTTCCACACGAGTGTAAGCCTAGTCGCCTGCACTCCATGAGGCCAAGTCAGCTCTCTTGACTCAAAAGCATGCATAGCGCGAATTAGGACGTTACAAATCCTATAAACAAAATAAAAGATTTTGTCCCCGAAATCAGGCTAAGGCTATGAGGAGAGAAAAGCATAAAATAAAATAAAATATGCTTTTAAAGATTACCTTGATGAAACAGCTCTGGGTAGCGCTTTTGCATCAAGTCCACAGGCTCCCATGTATACTCCTCCTTCCCATGATTAGACCACAACACCTTTAACAAAGGAACACTTTTGCGGCGCAAAATTCTTGTCTCATTGTCTACTATCCACACAGGCTCTAGTTGCACCGATCTATCAGTCGCAACTGCTCCGTCAGTGGTGGGAACATATTGATCGGGCCTCAACAATGCCTTTCGAAGTGACGACACATGGAATACGTCATGAATATTATCTAGCTCTGGCAATAACTCCAACCGATAGACCAACGGGCCAATCCTTTCCAATATAATATAGGGCCCAACGTACCTTGGGTTGAGCTTCTTTACACCACGTACCCGTGATACTCCATGCGTCGGTCTGATCTTTAAAAACACTTTGTCACCCACTTAAAATTCCACCATCCGGTGCTTTGCATTATAATATTTTGCCTGCCGACTTTGAGACTCAAGCACGGTACCGTATTAGTCTCACAACCGCATTAGTATCATCAATGTATTCAATTCTTAAAGCCTTTGGGTCTTCTTCCTGCACCCAAGACAAGGGTGTTTTACACCTTCTTCCGTAAAGGGCTTCATGGGGCGTCATTCCGATACTAGCCTGGTGACTGTTGTTATATGAAAATTCCACCAAGGGTAAGAGTCTTTCCCACGACTCTCCTCTATCTAATACGCACAGCCTCAATAGATCCTCCAATGTTCTGATGGTTCTCTCAGACTGCCCGTCCGTCTGAGGATGGAATGCTGTGCTAAAGGTAAGACGTGAACCCAGGTATGCCTGTACAGCCCTCCACTCCTTAGAGGTAAACCGACCATCCCAATCAGAAACAATTATCTTTGGTACACCGTGATACCGTACGAACTGCTCCACAAAGAGGCGTACCAAAACATCCACATGAGCTTCTTTCTTCATAGGAATAAATCGGGTAACCTTCGTCAGGCGATCAATGATTACCCATACTGAATCATTCCCGGAGGGTGAGCGAGGCAAACCATGGAGGAAGTCCATGGAGACATCCGTGAACTTCCACTCAGGGATAGGCAATGACTGTAATAATCTACCGAGGCTCCTGCATTCTTCCTTCACCCTTTGACAGGCCTCGCAGTGCGTAACAAAATATCGGACGTCCCTCTTCATTCTCTGCCAACACATGGTCTTCCGCAGGTCGGCGTACATCTTGGCAATTCCAGGATGCACAGAATACTGGGTACAGCGTGCCTCTCTCAGGATATCTTACCGAATTTTAACGCCCTCGGGAATGTACCGGCCACGGAGATGAACGAGGCCGTCTTTTATAGAGTACTCATCAGTTGTCCCATCTTCAATTGACTTGATTGTCGGGTCCAGAGCTGCATCCTTTCCTTGCTCCTACCGGATCCGATCTTGAATATCACAGACTATGCTCAACACGGTTAGGTACTCCGTATACCCTTCCGATTGGTCTTTGTACACCAGGGTGATCTCCATCTCTTCGAGCATCCGGGCTAACTCCATTCTCATCAATCGGGACTCCGAGTTCGATTCCGGTAACTTTCTGCTCAAAGCATCAGCTACAGAGTTTTCTTTTCTAGGGTGGTAGTTCAATATGAATTCTTGATCACATAAAAACTCTAACGACCGCCGCTATCTCAAATTTAATTCCTTCTGTGTATGAACGTACTTTAGATTCTTGTGGTCTGAAAAGATCTCACAGTGGACGCCGTATAGATAGTACCTCCAAATCTTCATGGCGAACACTACCTCTCCCATTCTTAGATCATGTACCGGGTAGTTGATCTCATGTTTCTTCAACTGTCTTGAAGCATATGCAATCACATGCCCGTGCTGCATCAGTACTGCTCCCATTCCTTGATACGATGCGTAAGTGTAAACTTGAAATCCTTCCTTCCCAGATGGAAGGTGATGGCGAAGGCCATCAGGATGGAGCACTTGGGATGGAGGATGTTGAAGATGTACCGCTTCGCCATCCGGATGGAGCACTTGGGATTGAGGATGTTGAAGATGTACCGGCCAAGGACGTGCGACGCCGTAGCGGTCATGGCTACAAGCTTCGCCCTCGCAACAAGACTCGTATTTGATTATTTATATGTTTGTGTGCTAATAGCCAATTCATGAGAGGCTATTTAAAACATTATTTTATTTCCTGCATTTCCTTTATGTGGTGTGTCTTTAGCCACTTGTTTTGTTATTTGAGATGTAAGCCTATATAAAGGCCAAGACTTTTCATTTGGAGTAGATTATTATTGAATTGAAAAAAAATCACTTTTGCCTAAACCTAATTCCCTCTCTTGCTCTCTCCCTAGCCGCCGCCCCCTTCACCCTTGCCCTTCCAAAACCGGCGGCCAACCAAGGCTAGGATCGGCCACCTCTCTTCCCCTCTCCTTCTCTACCCAAAACCGATTGCCTCCAAGGTATTCCTTCAAGGGATCGGCCACCATCTCCCCTTGCCTCTCCTCATCTTAGCTGCCACCACCATCATCCCTCCTTCTCCCAAACCGACGGCCAACTTCTCCTCAAAGGTCTTGTAAGGAAGGAGGAAATCTAGGGAATCTTCAACGGCGAGACGTGAACGGGACGACAAGATCTTCATCCATAGCGCTCTTCCGTGGTCTTCAAAGGGAAAACGATCATACTTGGTGGATCCGCGCATCACGGATCTACGAATCCGAGAGGGGGTAACGATATTACTACACAAGAGATTTCTTTTCCTAGATAGTTCTTGTGGTGGACGTATTTTGCGTTATTTTCCGAATTATTATTCTTCGAGGTTAACAAATAACCGATTAGCAATTTTCGTTTGGTTTTCCGAAGGATTCGAAAAGGATTTGGCACTCCTCGTTTTCTTTTTGTTGGGATAGATACCACCATTTTCGGATCGTTTAGTTCTTGGTGGATCTATTTTGGTACAACACCTAAAGCTCGCTCGGGATCAATATTATCCCATTTAGCCGGAAAGAGTTTGGCCTATAGCCAACACTCGATCTATTTGCGGAACGGCGATCCGTATGTTAGCACGAACGGTATATTTAATTATTGAATTTGCTGCGTTTGCGTTGGCGTGCGGAATAGAGAGCGTTGAGCGTAGTCATAAGCGTCGTCGCGACCACGTGACGTGTCTCGAAGAGACATCCCTACATCAATTTGGTATTAGAGGGAGGTTGTGTTGATTTCCCAATCGACACCATCCTCACTTTTATCATAGGGTTGTCTTTTTCTTTAAGTTGTGCACTTTCGTTACGAACCGTGTCAAAATCTGAAGTTTGGGCTGCATTTAGTAAAACTCACAAATTTTATTTTTCCAGAAAATTACAAAAAAAATTCTGAATTTTCTTCTCATTTTTTTAAGAAAAAAAGTCTAAAAAATTTTTTCCTGTTAATAGTTTTGCGTCAAAAAAATTCAAACGCGTAATTAAATCAGGTCAAAATTGTTGTTTGTACCGTTCGTTCATGCGCACTAGGCTGGGCACGGAATATCTTCCCTCCACCTCACACATGGCCAACAACCAAGGTGACGAGCATGCTCCGGCCACGATCGCCGAGCTCCGAGAAGAGTTTAACGCTAGGTTTGACGCACTGACTCAGTTAGTTGAAGGGCTCGCTGTAAATCAAGCGGCGCCTCGAAACAACGGCGTTGGCAGAAACCGACTGGGTCCCCAACCCCCGGCAGCCAACCAGCGAGAGGAACGACAAAATCACCCACGTGATCTAGACGATGAGTACCCACCTCGAGGTCATTATGAGTTTGATGTGACAAGGGCCGTAAAAATGAACGCACCCTCCTATGATGGGATGGGAGAGCCCCAACTTTTCCTAGACTGGGTCATGGACATCGAGTGCTATTTTGAATGGCACGACTTAACGGACGCTGAGAAAGTGAAGGTCGCACGTATGAAACTACTAGGAAGGGCCAAAACATATTGGTTAAACGAAGAGAGGCGCCTAGGAACTGTAAACGGAGCACCCCCACTTGGGTGGACCGCAATGAAAGCGCTACTACACGACCAATACGTTCCCACATATCACCGAACTCAGATGTTCGACGATTTAGCCACCCTTCGGCAAGGGAATACTTCGGTAGCAGATTATATGGGACACCTTAAGGATATGATGGTGCGTTGCGATGTTCGTGAGATGCCCGAAGTTACACTCTCACGATTTCGTAAGGGACTCAACCCGGATATACAAGGGAAACTCTTGCGTTATGGTCACACAGACCTTAACACCACCTTCAATGCCGCCTTGGATATTGAAAAGCATAACGCCTATAAGTCCAAAGGACGTAATTTCCAAAAAGGGAAATCCATCTTAGGCCCGCACCCTTCTTCATCCGCGCATGATAAAGGAAAGTATCGATCAACGGATTCGGAGTCCATTGTCATTACCGCTAGGAATAATAGAAATCCCACCGGTGAGCGAGTACCAATAGGACGAGTAAACAAGACAAATGCCACGTGTTATTCGTGCGGCATTCAAGGGCACTATTCTAGTGAGTGCCCCACGAAAAGCAAACCTTTAGCTTTACTAGACTCTTCGTCTGAACCTGCTGATATCGTCTATGGAGCTGGCGAAGAATCTGACGCCGAGCCAAGTGACATTGAGGACGATTCTTACATGATGGTGATGAGATGCATTTTAGCCACACCGCGAGCGTTGGATGAATATAACCGGACAAATATATTTACATTAAATTTTAAAGACGGTGAAAAATGGTGTAAGTTAATTATCGACAGCGGCAGTTGTATGAACGTAGTATCGGAGAATGCCATCACTCGCATGCACTTAGTAACCGAGCCGCACCCACATCCTTATAAAATTGCGTGGGTAAACAAGACATCCATAGCGGTCTCTAAGCGATGCATGGTTCCTTTAACGTTGAAAAACTACGTTGATAAAGTTTGGTGCGACGTAATTCCTATGGACGTGTGCCATGTATTATTAGGACGACCTTGGTTGTACGACTATGACGTGACCCACTTCGGTCGCGCAAACACATATGAGTTCAAATTCAATGGTAAAACCGTTGTTTTGAAGCCATCTACGCCTAAGGATCCGTCATCTATTTCCAAAGACACTGTTGTGCCTGTGGAAAAGAAAACGATAAGCCTGATTAGTAGAAAGGAACTAGAACGTGAGACTTTCATGGATGGCGTTATATACGCGTTAGTCTGTTTACAAGCGAAGGAAGAGTCACCTACCGTTGAGAGCCTCCCATTATCGCTACGAAATCTCTTGGAAGAATATAAGGATGTTTATCCGGTGGATTTACCACCCACGTTACCACCGATACGTGACATCCAACATGAGATAGATTTTGTCCCGGGATCTTCATTGCCAAATCAGCCCCATTATAGACTCAATCCATCCTCCCATGAAGAATTACAAAAATTAATTTCCGACCTGCTAGCGAAAGGATTTATACGACATAGCAAAAGTCCTTGTGCCGTCCCCGCATTATTAGTTCCAAAGAAAGATAAGACATGGCGATTATGTGTCGATTATCGGGCTATTAATAAAATAACGATCAAATATAGATTTCCTATTCCCCGTTTGGACGATCTACTAGATATGCTTTCAGGAGCCGCTATATTCTCTAAATTGGATCTTAAAAGCGGTTATCATCAGATACGAATACGGGAGGGAGACGAATGGAAGACGGCTTTCAAATCTAAGGATGGACTTTATGAATGGCTAGTGCTTGGAGAAGGACTTACCAATGGACCCAGTACTTTTTCACGATTGATGACCCAAATTTTTAAGCCTTTTATGGGAAAATTTGTAGTGGTCTATTTTGACGACATTTTGGTTTTTAGCATTTCGCCGGGAGATCATGAGACTCATCTAAGAACAATTCTTACCACGTTGCGCAAAGAGAACTTATTTATTAACTTTAAAAAATGCGCATTCGGCGTGCCTTCTGTTGAGTTCTTAGGATACATCGTGAGTTCAGATGGCATTCATGTGGATCCCAAGAAGGTCCAAGCGATTAAGGAATGGCCGGAACCCAAGAATATTAGGGACGTTAGAAGTTTCCACGGATTGACCACGTTTTATCGAAGATTTATTCGGAATTTTAGTAGTATTATGGCACCCATAACTGAATGTATGAAAAAAGGAGAATTTACATGGACGAAATCGGCCACTAGTGCCTTCCAAACGATTAAGGAACGAATGTCTGAAGCTCCTTTACTCCGATTACCGGATTTTAGTAAAGTTTTTGAATTATCATGCGACGCGTCAGGGATAGGGATTGGAGGAGTATTAAGCCAAGAGGGACACCCGCTAGGATACTTTAGTGAGAAACTAGCCGGGCCGAAATTAAATTATTCAAATTATGACCGCGAGTTCTATGCGGTAATCCGATGTCTCCAACATTGGCGACATTACCTTATATCAAAAGAATTTGTAATATTATCGGATCACGAGGCCCTCAAATTTGTGAATTCTCAAAATAAGATTAGTCCACGACACGCAAAATGGATATCTTATCTACAAGAGTACACCTTCATAATCAAGCATCTGAAGGGTACGCTAAATCGTGTAGCGGACGCGCTAAGTAGAGTCACTCTGTTATTAAATACCATGGAAGTGTCAGTCATAGGATTCGATAGGATAAAGGACGAATATATCCATTGCCCAGACTTTAAGGACATTTATTTCGCCGCGAAGGACAACTCCCCTACCACTATCTCGGCATTCTATATTCGTGATGGATATCTATTTAAACATGTGCAATTATGCATTCCCCGGTCGTCTTTACGACATTTTATTATATGGGAGTTACATAGCGGGGGATTAGGCGGACACTTCGGGCGAGACAAAACGATAGCACTTGTGGAAGATAAATTCTTTTGGCCGGGCCTCAAACCCATGGTCAACAAAGTTGTAGGAAGTTGTCGTGTTTGTCAACTAGCTAAGGGAAACAAGACCAATGCGGGTCTTTACACACCCCTTCCGATTCCGTCGGTGCCATGGCAAGATGTTAGCATGGATTTTATATTGGGTTTACCTATGACTTTTAGGCGTCACGATTCCATACTAGTGGTGGTAGACCGATTCTCAAAAATGGCATATTTTATCGCAAGCAACAACACCTACGATGCTTCCAATGTAGCAAAATTATTTTTCAAAGAGGTTGTAGCACATTGAGGTGTACCCAAGATGATAGTGAGTGATCGAGATGTAAAATTTACAAGTTATTTTTGGAAGACCCTCTGGAAACTAATGGGCACTAAACTGTTGTTTTCGTCGGCCTATCATCCCCAAACGGATGGGCAAACGGAAGTCGTCAACCGTAGCTTGGGAGGGTTACTTCGTTGTTTAGTGGGCGAACATAAAGGTACATGGGATCTTATCCTCCCGCATGCCCAGCTTGCATACAATAATTCTAGGAACCGGTCCACTCAGTTGTCCCCGAATGAGATAGTGCACGGTTATAAAGCGCCAGTGCCACTTGACTTGATTCCGTTACCACCTTCTTTTAAGTCAAGTCAATTTGCACTAGATTTCGCGTCACACGTTCACACTCTCCACGAGCACATTGGCAAGACATTAGCTAAGCAATATTCTATATATCAATCGAACGCTAACGTACATCGGCGAGTAGTCTCTTTGAACATAGGCGATTTGGTTATGGTTCGTCTAATCCCTGAACGGATGCTGTCGGGCACCATAAAGAAGTTAGCGAACAAGAAAGCCGGTCCTTTTAGAATTTTGAAGAAATTAGGCGAAAATGCTTATTTGTTAGAGTTACCTTCTGATTGGGGAATCTCCCCTGTGTTTAATATTTCCGATTTAACGCTTTTTGTTGCTCCACCACCTGAATTGTCTAGCTCTCCGTTTACTGCTTCCACTATACAATCTAATGGGGTGGGGGGTGAGCTAAATTCTGGATCGCTTTCTCCTGCGAAGTCTATGGGAGGTATGCAGTCTATTGATGATGAAAATTGTTTTTCTACTTCACCTAACGCTTTTCCGAGGTTTCTCCGGACAGATTTCTTGCCTGACAAGATTTTGCAGGATGATGTATTACCCACTACAGACGGCGACATTCACAGGTTCTTGGTTCGTTGGCATGGTCGTCCGTCTTCGGACGACTCTTGGCTATCTGCTGCACAGTTGGATCTTCTTGACGCGGGCCTCCTCCACCGTTATCTCTCAGCCCACTCATCGGTGATGAGTCCTTTTGAGCGGAGGAGGATTGATGGCGAAGGCCATCAGGATGGAGCACTTGGGATGGAGGATGTTGAAGATGTACCGCTTCGCCATCCGGATGGAGCACTTGGGATTGAGGATGTTGAAGATGTACCGGCCAAGGACGTGCGACGCCGTAGCGGTCATGGCTACAAGCTTCGCCCTCGCAACAAGACTCGTATTTGATTATTTATATGTTTGTGTGCTAATAGCCAATTCATGAGAGGCTATTTAAAACATTATTTTATTTCCTGCATTTCCTTTATGTGGTGTGTCTTTAGCCACTTGTTTTGTTATTTGAGATGTAAGCCTATATAAAGGCCAAGACTTTTCATTTGGAGTAGATTATTATTGAATTGAAAAAAAATCACTTTTGCCTAAACCTAATTCCCTCTCTTGCTCTCTCCCTAGCCGCCGCCCCCTTCACCCTTGCCCTTCCAAAACCGGCGGCCAACCAAGGCTAGGATCGGCCACCTCTCTTCCCCTCTCCTTCTCTACCCAAAACCGATTGCCTCCAAGGTATTCCTTCAAGGGATCGGCCACCATCTCCCCTTGCCTCTCCTCATCTTAGCCGCCACCACCATCATCCCTTCTTCTCCCAAACCGACGGCCAACTTCTCCTCAAAGGTCTTGTAAGGAAGGAGGAAGTCTAGGGAATCTTCAACGGAGAGACGTGAACGGGACGACAAGATCTTCATCCATAGCGCTCTTCCGTGGTCTTCAAAGGGAAAACGATCATACTTGGTGGATCCGCGCATCACGGATCTACGAATCCGAGAGGGGGTAACGATATTACTACACAAGAGATTTCTTTTCCTAGATAGTTCTTGTGGTGGACGTATTTTGCGTTATTTTCCGAATTATTATTCTTCGAGGTTAACAAATAACCGATTAGCAATTTTCGTTTGGTTTTCCGAAGGATTCGAAAAGGATTTGGCACTCCTCGTTTTCTTTTTGTTGGGATAGATACCACCATTTTCGGATCGTTTAGTTCTTGGTGGATCTATTTTGGTACAACACCTAAAGCTCGCTCGGGATCAATATTATCCCATTTAGCCGAAAAGAGTTTGGCCTATAGCCAACACTCGATCTATTTGCGGAACGGCGATCCGTATGTTAGCACGAACGGTATATTTAATTATTGAATTTGCTGCGTTTGCGTTGGCGTGCGGAATAGAGAGCGTTGAGCGTAGTCATAAGCGTCGTCGCGACCACGTGATGTGTCTCGAAGAGACATCCCTACATCAGAAGGGCTAGTATGGGTGTGGATATAAGTCGGTCCTTCAGTTCCCAAAACGCAGCTTCACACTAGGGTTTCCACTCATTCGACACACCTTTATTTGTCAACATAGTCAGAGGAAGGGCGATCTTTGAGAAGCCTTTTACAAACTTGGGATAGTACCGGTCAAGTCCAAGGAAGCTCCGCACATCGGCCGCTGACTTTAAGGGCGACCAATCCTTCACGACGCACACTTTGGCCGGATCCACAGCTAACCCAGCCCCACTGATCACATGGCCCAAGAAGGCAACCTCTTGGAGCAAAAATTCGCACTTGTTGAACTTGGCAAACAAGACATGCTCTTTTAGCTTCTTCAGTACCAAGGTCAGATGTTCGACTTGCTCTTCCTCCATCTTAGAGTAGACCAAAATGTCATCGATGAAAACGATGATGAAGACATCTAAATAAGGTTCGAACACTTTTTTCATCAAGCTCATGAAGGCTGAAGGGGCATTTGTGAGCCCAAACGACATCACAGTGAACTCGTACAAGCCATACCTTGAGATAAAAGTCGTTTTCTGAATGTCCTTCTCCTGTATTCTCAACTTATAATACCCCAAATGCAAATCCAACTTGGAAAATCAATGTGCTCCTACCAATTGGTCGAACAGCTCATCGATCTGAGGTAGCGAATAAGTGTTCTGTACCGTCAGTCGGTTGAGCTCCTGATAATCTATACATAATCGCAAGGTTCCATCCTTCTTCTTAACGAATAGAACAAGGACTCCCCAAGGTGATGAGCTGGGGCGAACAAACCCTTATTCTACCAACTCATGCAACTAAACTCTAAACTCTGTGAGTTCCTTAGGGGCCATCCAGTATAGGGTCCTGGAGACGGGCTTGGCTCCTCGTACTAGCTTAATTTGAAAATCAACCTCTCTATGTGGGGGTAAACCTGGAAATTTCTCAGGAAATACCTCGGGAAAATCTCGCACCAGCAACACGTCCTTCAATCTATTTTCATCTCATTCAGTTCGAAACATATCATGTAAACTTCATCCCGTCTCATGTAAGCTTTCAAGGTCTGAATCGAAGACAGTAATAAACGTCGTGTGAATCCTATACCTTGGAAGATTACATCGGTATCCCCATATCTCAAGTAGATTCGCTTCTCTGCGCAGTCAATTATTGCGTAGTGCCAATCCAGCCATACCATGCCTAGAATGAGGTCGAACTTTGGCATTCTCAAAATTGTGGCAGGGGTATCAAAGATCTTTCCCCCAATGAGTATCTCCAATTAACACTTGGTGGTTGCGGTCTTCTCAGAGCCGTCTGGGAGGCGTACTCTTCAAGCAATACCAGTGAAGGATTGCACTCCTTCTAGGTCTTTAATTAAGTCCGCAGACACAAATGAGTGTGAGGCACTAGTATCGAATAACGTATAGGCCGGTTTCCCGTCGACCACCACGGTGCCTAAGTACCAATAACAATACTCAAAGCTAGATATCTAGTATGTTTTAAGCAACTTAAGATTAATAATGAAAAATGTGATAACTAACTGCAATATACCTGCAATCACCTCCTGAGTGTTCCGCTCCTGTGTCATGTCCAACACAAATACCTGATTTTGAGAAGGTCCAGGGTTTCCTCCTCGTGGTCCTCGTCCTCGACCACGCATGTGCCCCCTCCCTCGAGGAGCTGCCAGAGGGAGATCAAGAGGCGCATTTCCAAATAGTTGCGGGCAGTAGCATCAAATGTGGCCTGGTTGGTTGCATTCAAAGCACACTCGCTCCTGCCGACCACCGGGTTACTGAAACTGTTGAGGATGAAAGAGAGAGTTAGACTTGATATACTCTAGAGGGGGGGGGGTGAATAGAGTAGTTAAACCTTTTTGCTGTTTAAAAATAATTAGAGTAGAAAGACTAGTGAATACCAAGATTATCAGTAAGTAAGAAAATAACCTAAGTAAGACTAATCTAACACATAACACAGATCTAAGCTATCACAGCCACAACAAGAATAAAGAGAAAAGGGAAACCAGACAACACAAGAACTTTTATAGTGGTTCCCCAACCTGGTTACATCAACTCTTCTACCACCCTGGTAGGAATCCACTAACAGGTTTTCATCAGGTGATTTCCACCTTTTAGCTTTTGATCAGGTGCTCAAAAACCAATCTCAAGTTTTTTGATCAGGAGAGTTGCAACCAAGCTAACTTTTGAAGGGAGTTAAAACCCTGTATAGTGGGGTGAAAAGAGGTTGATGGTAGTCTTATTTATTCTCAAAATAACTTGAGAAGACTTTGTGGATTCTGATGGTTTCAAAGCTCCCCCTGAGAAGTTGAAGGTTCAGGAAGAATAAGAGCTTTGCTTTAGGGTGAGTAGGCCTTCAGCTTTGATTTGCTAATGTCCAGAAAATCCAGTAATCAGATGTTGAATATAAAGTTTCTGAAGATTCTTGGAATCTGAAAATGAAGAAGACTCTTGATTTCTTATGATTGTTATTCTTCAGTATTGAGTATTGACAAAGATGAAAAGCACTGAGAGATAATGAAGGAGTCATCCACTAGTTGAATGTACTCTATACTGTACTCTCATTTTGTTTTTCTTGTCTCCCATGCCTTGAAAAAGAGGAAACACTTTTAATATTCTGTCAATTAAATTCTGCTTTGAATTTTGAATAACTTCCTTAAATTCTGGCTGATTTGGAGAATTCAAAATGGCTGGAATAAGACATTTATGAGTTTTCCCAACTGTCCTTAATAGAATAAGCAAGTAAATATTCTGATGAATACCATATTTAATGCAGCCAATAACGACTAAATCCAGATGAATATTTGCATTAAATACTCAGAATAATACTGCTAATAAATGAAAAAATAAAGGAGCAGAAGGAGGGAAAAACTCATTCTGGAACCGGACAAAAAACGTCGAACTCTGAACAGAATTCGTCGACCTGAGATCCAAGATCGTCGACCTAAGAATGCCTGTTAGTCAACCTGAGCTCTACGAACTGCTAACTGAGAAATACTTGCCAAATCTGTACTCTGAGTTCGTCGAGCTGAGAATCTATCTGAAGAGAACAAATCATCGACCTGAGCTCGAATATCATCGAGCTCAGCACAAAGAATTAACTCTGAGTTTGTCGATCGGAGATCGACGATCGTCGAGCTGAGTTCAAAGAATTTCTAACTGATCAAACTGTCTTCTGATATCTTCTAAGTCTGTGTCTTCTGAGGTCCTCTGCTGGCTTGTCCAAGAAGGTAGAACTAAGAGGACTTAGCCTAAACTCTAGGACTACTAGACATGACCCTGACTATACAATGGTGGGTCAGACTCAGCCTAAATTAGTGAACCTAGCCCAAATCCAACTAAGGATCCAACAATCTCCCCCTATTTGGGTGAGGTCACTAATACAAAACAAAATAAGCAATCATAAAGCAAAAGAAAATATATCTGACAGAAATGAACATTCAGCAAATATTTACAGCACATGCTTCATGATATAAACAAAAAAAGAGTTCAAATGTAAATAAGAACAACACAATAAATGTAACATCCCATTTCCGGCTAGACCCCTAGGAGTCAGTTGGTCGTGACAGAACCCCAGGAAGCACATAAAATTGAAATAAAGCGATCAATATTTCGGGTCACGGGTTGGTCACGCCCGTGACCGACCCGTCACACCCGTGACTTGGGCGTGACTACTTCGACGATCGTCGATCTCCACGAGACGATCGACGAACGTGCTGCCTGGGCATGTCACGCCCGTGACAAAGGTGTCACGCCCGTGACTAAGGGCGTGACTCCTTCGACGATCGTTGATCTCCGTGAGACGATCGTCGACCTTGCAGCCCGGGCATGTCACGCCCGTGACATGAGTGTCACGCCCGTGACCTAGGGCGTGACCAGCCTTCGACGATCGTCGATCTCAATTCGACGATCGTCGACCTCGAAATTTGCCGTTCGGGTCTGTCACGCCCGTGACCTAGGTGTCACGCTCGTGACCTAGGGCGTGACCACCATTCGATGACTGTCGATCTCAAATCGACGATCGTCGGCCCAGAATTAACCGCACGGGCCTGTCACGCCCGTGACCCAAGGTGTCACGCCCGTGACCATCCATCGACGATCGTCGATCTCAGTTCGACGATCGTCGAACCCAGAATTGGCTATTCGGGGCTATCACGCCCGTGACCTATGTGTCACGCCCGTGACATTGGCCGAAACGACGGTTCAGGCCCGAAATTATTCTAACACGCGTGGTAATAAATGCTGGTGTGGGAAGTTACACCAGGAGTAATTTCAGGCCGTTTTCCTTCTGTAATTATATAATAAATGAGGAAGATATGGTCCAATAGGAAGCCGCCAGCTGGACACACCTGTTCAGTTTCCACCGTTTCTTATCCCTTCACTGTAACCGAAGCGTTAAGGGGAGGAACCTTCATGGCCATTAAGGCTTTACCCATTCATCTTCCCACTTTCTGACTTATAAAAGCCCACTTGGGGCAAGAGGAGAAGGTTACACGCTCAAGTAATCGGATCAGATCCTTGTTCTTGCTGTAGGAGAAGTTCAGCAACGCCACCACCGCGCCATGGCACCCCGTCGTTCTTCTCGCCTTCAAACCGCGAACAAGGTCCTCCTCTGCTCCTTCTCTTTCATGGGTAGATCTTAGGATTCTTAGAAAGGAAGTTCGCGCTCAACGGAGCCAGACTCATCTCTTGTTTTCATGGAAAACCATGAAAAAGATATTTTGAGTTCGCCGGAAACCGCCACCTCCGGCGGCCAAACCACCGCCGACCGATAGCCGTCGCCTCAACGGAGGTGGTGGTGGTGGTGGCTGGCCAGGGAAGTGACCGGACTGCCAGCGACGGATCACGGAATGCTTACAGGAAAAATGGTTTTCTGCCTGTTTTCGGGTTCATGAAGAAGATGAACAGTAGAATCAATATTATAATACATAGATTATTATATATTACATAATGGAAAAATAGATTATTTGAATATATTTTGAGGCTGCAAAACGAGGCACTTAGAAGCCGAATTAGGAAAAATGACCAGTCACAAAAGTTGTAGCCCTCTGGGTCTACTTTAATTTAAAATTGATTTTATTCAATTTGGGTGAGTGGTTTGACCACAGCACTCATTTTGGTGGGATCAAGACCTAGGCTAATCAGAAATTGAAATGGTTGCCCACGGTTCATAACATGTCCAAATGACTTGAAATTTGGGCTGGAGGTCTATAATATGTATGTCGAGAGGCTGTCCAAAAATGAGAATTTTTGGAGAACTTTTGCCCAAAAGTTTTTGTAAAATTTTAATAAACATTATAAAATTAATTAGGAGATGAAATTAAGTCCAAACTCCCCCAAATTTTGGGTGTGGTCCCTGGCATCAATGTTAAGTTCTGTACAAAATTTCAACTCAATTGGTCGAGTTTTGAATAGGGAAGTATCAAGTCCTAGATAGGTCTTGGTGAGGGGTACTTTGGGGAAAAGTACAATTGGAAATGGAGTGGACAAATCTCCTCAAAAGAGGCTGAAGTTGTGGCCCCTGATTTGTTAAGTCTATGTCTACCCTCTTGGGTAACATGGTGTGGATTTTACCCTAAGAGATCGGCTCAAACCCAGTGTGTGGTAGTTTGAGGTTTGAGGACATAGGAGCAAAAGCTCTTGTATGTCCTTGAAATTTGGAGGAGAGGGGGATGATATGATGAAAACCCTCTGGTTGAAATAGTGAAGGAATTGGAGGTAATTAGGTACCTCGGAAGTTGAGATTTTGGTTTAGGATTAATATGTATTTTAGTTATTTTAAGCACTAAATTTAATCCAAAAATTATGAAACTCGGGAGGAGGGAGTTTTAGGATGTTTTAGACTTATGATAATTTTCCTGGAATTTTATGATTGATAAATATTATACTTCGTGTGTTAAAGGATTATTTGCCCGATTTGTTGTTTCAATTATTTGGAGGCTTTAAATTAATTATAATCAGTTAAAATTCTGGATTTAGATCTTGACTAGTAGAACATTGATCCCTGGATTTTCATAGAATTTTATGTTGAGTAAATCTAGTACTTTATTCACAGATGATAGAAAGGGCTTTTATGTTTAAAAATTAATTATGGATAAAATACTTGCTGGAAAATTATGAAACTTGGCCAGTGCTAATTTTAGGCCTTTATTTGCATGGCATAAATTATTTCTAATTTTTGGAAGAATATTTTCTATACTTGATTCATAAACAACAGAAGTTAGAGATTATTTCTAAAATAGTTTTCATGCCCTTTTAATGATAGGAAAATTATGATACTTAGGATTTAACCTATTGAGATAACCTAGTATTTATCATAAATTTGCTGGACATCTTGCATGAGAACTTAGGGTAGTTCATGTTCAAACCGGTAGCCCTTGGGATTTTCGAGGAATTTAATTATATGCCAAATAAATTAGGAAAATTTCCATTTTCTGGACTTAGGTCATTTATATCATGGTAAGTCTCCAGTAAATAATTTAGGGCATTTGGATGAGTAATGGATCATTGCATAACCGGTTCGACATGTAGCCTAGGTCGGTCTGCATATAGCAATTTGTGAAATGCAATAGGACATGATCTGAGGAAGGCACTGGAGCTAATCATAATGTCTGGGTGGGCAATGGTGGAGGAAATCACAATAGGAAGATATAAAGAGTGGTGAGAAGTGGTGATAGCTAGAGTTAAGAGGTGCTCGGGTTGGGCGAAAGATCGCTTTTCCCGAAGAGAGGAAGGTTAAAAATCACCCTAGGATAGTCTAACGAAATATGAGAAGGGAATCGGGTTAAGGGAGATCAACCAATAACAATAAGTGCCTTGCGAAAGGGAACTTCGGGCCGTAATGCCGCCGTCTTGGTTCCTAGTGCCCCTTGAGAGCCCTTCATAGGGAATACCGGGGGCAGTCCTGGGCTAACGTAAACTGTAATAACAAACTGGCAAGAGTAACTTAGTAACTAGGGCTGCACTTTTCACAAACACTGTTGGCACAGGAAGATTAAAGAGAGCTTCGGCTCGGTTGGTTAAGAGACGGACGGGATGGTCCGGGGAGCCTCGGCTCGGTTGGTTAAAAGACGGACGGGATGGTCCGGGGAGCTTCGGCTCGGTTGGTTGGAGATGGACGTTTGGTCCGGGGAGCTTCGGCTCGGTTTTGTGTGTTTGCGAATAAACTTGCATGTGCATAAGATAGGAAAAGTTAAGGTGGTGGGTTTTTCGATATCAGGGAGTTCGATTGCACCGACACCGATATCGTTGACTCGGCGAGGTGGTTAGCACTTCGCCAACAGAAGTCCGGTGCGCCAGCCGGCAAGAGTACGCAGGCGTCCGCTTAGTGCACCAAGCGTTGAGGCGTACGATAGGTCAGACCAGTGGTGCTTTTACTAGTTTTGAGGTGGGCGAGGCCCAACCCACCGCTTCCGTCTGCCACTACGGAGGTATCCTGGGAGGTAACGGCTCCGAAAGGGGGAACTAAAGGTCTGTATGCACAGAGTCGGGTGTGTGAGTTGCACTTGCATGTTTCATCATACCCACTAGCATGTCATAGCATAATCGATTCATTTAACCCTGACACCTAAAGTATAAGTGGTATGTGACGCTTATACATTAGGACCTGCAAAACGACCCCTTGGTCTATAAGCTTGTGTGGGCAAGTTTATAAATCAAAGGTTAATTTCAATATATAACAACCATTGCTGTTTGATAACCGACACCCCAACGTATAAGTGGTATGGGACACTCTATATGATGGGAGCCTTGCAAAAGATCCCTTTGCTTATGTGTTCTCGCATAAGTGAAGGTTTAAATTCATATAATTGCTTTTCTTACTGCTAGACCTATTATAACAATCATATTAACTGCTCACCGAATACAACTTGCTAGATTAAGTCCACAGTCACCTGTTTCTTGATTTATCTCTACCATCATGTCCTTCCCTTTCTTCCTCCCCGCTCGGTACCTAGGAGCCATGGGGGAAGGGGTAGGGGATGATAGGGCTTAGTCTTTATGACTAACGGTTTTCGAACCGCATCATTTAGGGGATCGTGGAGCCCAACATGGAGGAGCAGCCCCAGAGATCGGTGCGCCTAGAGATGGGGCAGTCTAGCTCCGGAGTTCACACAGCCGGGACCGTGAGTTTCGACCTTGAGTAGTTTCTGTTTTCGCTTCCGCATGAGAGACTTGTAGTGAGGACATTTTGTACCGGGCATAAGCCCGTATTTATAGTACTCTGATGATTTCTGTGGACACTACCTTCGTGGAGATTTTATCTTATTCACATGTGATTTATTATTGTGGACTGCATTGTTCTTACTTCAATAATTGTGCTACTTTTCTGTGATCGAATTGGGCGGCAGAATCGGCGCCTTGTGGTGATGACCCTTCAGGACGTGAAGGAGTCACCACAAAGCGGCGGTTCTGGGCCTAAGACCCCGGTGGTTGAAAAAGGAAAAAAAGGGGGTCTTACAAGTGGTATCAGAGGAAACATCGATCAGAAGGAAGTAGCAGTCCACAAACCCTAGGTCACCCCCCGCTCGAGTTTAGTTTGGGGACAAACTAAGCAGCGGAAGCAGTGGTGTGCCCATATGGCGATCACATATAAATTGTCCACCTTTATTTAATATTTGAACGTTTTCTCAGCATGTGTTTTTGTTACGCAGCCTCCAGCACGGACTACGCCACAAGGTGGAGTTCAACAGGCTCAGGATGTTGCACCACCCCCACCGGCCCCCACTCCTTTCCTTCAGTCAGACATGGGACAGACCCTGACTGCCATCCTGGAGGCCTTCAGGGCCCAGCAGGTTCCGGCCCCGCAGCCAAATCCGGGGGCCAACTGGCTCAGCATCTTCCGGGGTCTTTCTCCCCCGTCCTATTTGGGGACAGAGTCGGCTGTTCGGACGGAAGAGTGGCTAGATATCATGTACGAGATGCTGACCGGGATTCGGTGTCCATGGGAGGAGAGGGTGGCTCTGGTTGTCTCCTGCCTAGAGTCCCATGCAAAGAGGTGGTGGAAGACGTTGTTGGACACGACATTTGCTGATAGGGAGGTTGCGGAGGTTACTTGGGAGGAGTTCAGGGCCGCACTGCTGGAGCATTTCGTTCCGCAGTCGGCTAGGGATGATTTGGAGGAGCGGTTCTTACAGCTGAAGCAGGGTACTCGGACCGTGGTGGAGTACCATCGAGAGTTTGACCATCTGGCTCGATACGCAGATTCCTACCAGTTGGACGAGGCAGGGTATATCAGGAGGTTCTATAAGGGCCTGCGGGAGGACTTGAGGGAGGCTCTGTTGTTTGTATCTGACGGGCCCATCTCCCGGATTTTGGAGATGGCCAAAAGGATTGAGGCAGATTGGCACGCCACCTGGGGCTAGAAACGGCCAGCAGAGGATCAGGGACGGAGAGGTAGAAATGACCAGCGGCGAGGTGCTGTACCAGAGGGGAGGAGGACGGAGGACCAGCCTCGTCAGGACGTGAGGCAGGAGCCGAGGGAACAGGTGGTATTAGCCCCTCCCCCTCTTCGGATGCAGGAGATGCCGAGACCCGGGGGAATGGCGTATCCCCCACCAGAGTGTTTTCTTTATCATCAGATTGGGCACATTCGGAGGAACTGCCCCATGAGGGGGGCACCACCTCCAGCACATCAGGGCGGCCCACCAGCTCAGCATTATGGAGGCCGAGGACGCGGCCGTGGTCGTGGATACCAGTGGGGAGATCGTAGACAGGAAAGAGAGCAGGTATATGCTTTGGACCTTGCGCAGCCTCGAAATCCAGAGCAGGTCATAGCAGGTACGCAGCAATGCTTCTTTATTTTCATAGAATTTCCCTTTTAGTTGTTAAAACTCAGAACCGCACTAGATAGGTTAACAAGGAAAGAAAATTCTTTATAGAACCCTAAGATGTTTAATCACCCCAGGTATAGTCTTCATCAGCGGCAAGTCGGCCCGCACGCTGTTCGATACTGGAGCTACTCACTCCTTTGTGTCGGAGACGTTCGTAGAAGGACTGGAGGGTGTGGAGCAGTTCACAGGCTCGAGGATGAGGGTGAGACTACCAGATGGATCTGAGCTCCTTACCACGGATCACTGCAATATGGAGGCAGAAATTGGCGGAAAAGCGTTCGAGGCTTCAGCGACGATTTTGAAGCTGACGGACTACGACCTGATCCTGGGCATGGTATGGCTGCACTGGAACTAGATTGACTGCCAGGCAAAGAGGATCACCGTGAGACACGGGGACTCTTTCATTACCATCGAAGGTATAAGACCTGTCTCTCGTATACTCTTATCTTCGGTACAGGCCGTTAAGGCCCATCTGCAGGGAGAGGAGGTCTATCAGATTCTTTTTGAGATGGCGGAAGTTAAGGAGTCGGTGACAGACATCCCGGTGGTGCGAGAATTCGCTGACATCTTTCCAGAGAAACTACCAGGACTACCTCCACACCGAGAGCAGGATTTTCAGATACAGCTTGTGCCGGGAGCCAAGCCGGCGTCTAGGGCCCCTTATCGGATGGCCCCAAAGGAGTTGGCAGAGTTTCGGACTCAGTTGCAGGAATTAGTTGAGGCAGGTTTTGTTAGATTGAGTTCCTCGCCATGGGGAGCACCGGTCCTATTTGTGAAGAAGAAGGATGAGACACTCCGCCTGTGCATCGATTATCGAGCACTAAACAGGCTGACCGTCCGGAATACCTATCCGCTCCCATGAATAGACGAATTATTCGACCAGCTGGAGGGGGCCCATTATTTCTCGAAGCTGGACTTGAGATCAGGATACTACCAGCTGCGGATCCAGGAGGAGGATATCCCGAAGACGGCCTTTAGTAGCAGATATGGCCTGTATGAGTTCACTGTGATGCCCTTTGGGCTCACGAATGCTCCGTCGGCGTTCATGAGCCTCATGAACCGGGTTTTCGAAGCCTACTTGGATGTGTTCGTCATAGTATTCATAGACGACGTCCTGATCTACTCTAGGACGGAGGAGGAGCACACTCGAAATCTGGCACTGACTTTGGAGAGGTTGCGGGAGCATCACCTTTATGCAAAATTCAGCAAGTGTCAGTTTTGGTTGAAAGAGGTGGCTTTTCTAGGCCACATTATCAGCGGAGCCGGGTTGGCAGTGGACCCGGCAAAGATTCAAGCAGTTCGAGATTGGTCGCAGTTGAAGACAGCCACCGATGTACGAAGTTTCTTGGGACTTGCCGGCTATTACCGGAAGTTCGTGGAGGGGTTCTCTCGGATTGCCCTCCCCCTCACATCTTTGACGAAGAAGGAGGCACCTTTTGTTTGGACCCCGCAATGCCAGGCGGCTTTCCAGGAGCTGAAGGACCGACTCATCTCAGCCCCTATTCTGGCCCTTCCATCTGGAAAGGAAGGATTCCAGGTGTATACCGACGCATCATACCAGGGAATGGGAGCAGTGCTGATGCAGAATGGACACGTCATAGCATATGCCTCCCGCCAGCTGAAGACCCATGAGAAGAACTACCCAGTGCACGACCTTGAGATGGGAGCGGTCGTTTTTGCTCTGAAGGTCTGGCGCCATTATCTTTACGGAGTCCACTGCGACATCTACTCCGATCACAAGAACCTGAAATACGTGGACACGCAGAAGGAGCTGAATATCAGGCAGAGGCGTTGGGTGGAGTTCTTAGCAGATTATCAGTATGAGATGCACTACCATCCAGGGAAGGCAAACGTGGTGGCCGACGCGTTGAGCCGGAGAGCTGCCACTTCCGAAGCTGGGCCCCAGGTTATGTCCATGGAGCTAGTCCGGTCATTCAGAGATATGCAGATATCCCTAGTGTCCGAGGATGACCCAGTTCTGTATAGGGAGTATCTGGCATCGATGGTGGCCATAGACGATATTCGGGATCGCATTCGGGACGGACAGGGGACAGATGCGTGGGCGGAGCCGATGTTCCGAGCTTTGGAGGAAGGTTCGACAGGAGATTATTCCCTGAGAGATGGTTTGCTCCACTTCAGAGGCAGAGTATATATACCCGCAGGAGGCCAGATCCGAGAGGATATTATGATGGAGGCGCATTGCAGTCGGTACTCGGTACACCCGGGGATCACAAAGATGACCGCTGATTTGAAGAGGATGATGTTTTGGCCGGGCATGAAGAAGGACATTACGTACTTCGTGACCCATTGCGAGGTGTGTCAGTTGGTGAAGGCGGAGTGCAGGAACCCCGCAGGACTGTTGCAGCCACTCCCAGTGCCGGAGTGGAAGTTTGACGATATAGCTATGGATTTTATACATGGTCTTCCCCGGTCTCGGACGGGGAATGACTCGATCTGGGTGATTGTTGATCGGTTGACAAAGGTGGCCTGCTTTATACCGATCAGGAAGGACGATCCGGTGGGAGTGCTGGTACGGAAGTTTGTGGAGCAGTATGTCCGATATCATGGCGTGCCCCGGACGATAGTGTCAGACCGCGATGGATGGTTTACATCCAGGGAGTGGCGGTCAGTGCAGGCATATTTGGGCACCCGGTTGACTTTTAGCACGGCCTTCCACCCTCAGACGGACGGGCAGACCGAGCGCACCAACCGGACCTTGGAGGATTTACTACGGCTGTGTATACTGGACCGAGGGGAGCCGTGGGAGAAGATGTTACCGTTGGTCGAGTTCTCCTATAATAATAGCTACCAGTCCAGCATCAGGATGGCACCTTATGAAGCCTTGTATGGAAGAAAATGTAGAACCCCGCTTTCTTGGGTTCAAGACGAGGATCCGAAGGTGTTAGGATCGGATTTTGTTGAAGACACCGAGGCTCAGGTGAGACTGATCAGAGATAGGATGTTGGAGGCGCAGAGCAGACAGGCTAAATACTATGACGCCCGGCATCGTCAGGTGGAGTTTCGGGTAGGAGATCGAGTGTTCTTGAAGATTCGGCCCATGCACGGAGTCTCTCGGGTGCGCGGTCGGAGGAAGAAACTCAGCCCTAGGTATATGGGTCCTTACCGGATCCTGGAGCGGATCGGACCCCTAGCCTATAGGCTAGAGTTGCCACCAGATCTGGCAGCTCTACATGACGTCTTCCACATTTCTTCGCTGAGAAGGGCTCTACTACGCCCGGAACAGCGGATTTTGACCACAGAAGGGCCGGTAGCTTCAGACCGATCTGTTCACTTGGAGCCGGTTCAGATCGATGACAAAGGAGTACGGATCTTGCGCCGCAAGAAGATCCCCTTAGTCAAGGTTCTGTGGAGAAACCACGATCAGGAGGAGCACACCTGGGAACCGCAGGATCTAATGAGGCAAAGATACCCGGAGTTATTTAGTCAGGTATATCTCACCACCTCTCGGTATTCTATAGATTGCCTTCTTGTTCTGAACAGTTAGGACTAGATAAGAAAAATCCTGGACCTAGGCATGCGCACTCAATCAAAAAGGTAGGGGCTAATCTTTTGTTTATTAGGGAGATTGTCTTTGTCTATCAAACAGATAGTCGCCTGAACCCAATAGAAAGATCGTATGGGATGTTACAAGTTTAATTTATTCCGATAGAAATCCCCGTAGGCTCAACCTCAATTTCGGGGACGAAATTTTTGTTTTGTTTATTGGGATTTGTAACATCCCATTTCCGGCTAGACCCCTAGGAGTCAGTTGGTCGTGACAGAACCCCAGGAAGCACATAAAATTGAAATAAAGCGATCAATATTTCGGGTCACGGGTTGGTCACGCCCGTGACTGACCCGTCACGCCTGTGACTTGGGCATGACTACTTCGACGATCGTCGATCTCCACGAGACGATCGACGAACGTGCTGCCTGGGCATGTCACGCCCGTGATAAAGGTATCACGCCCGTGACTAAGGGTGTGACTCCTTCGACGATCGTCGATCTCCATGAGACGATCGTCGACCTTACAGCCCAGGCATGTCACGCCCGTGACATGAGTGTCACGCCCGTGACCTAGGGCGTGACCAGCCTTTGACGATCGTCGATCTCAATTCGACGATCGTCGACCTCGAAATTTGCCGTTCGTTTCTGTCACGCCCGTGACCTAGGTGTCACGCCCGTGACCTAGGGCGTGACCACCATTCGATGACCGTCGATCTCAAATCGACGATCGTCGGCCCAGAATTAACCGCACGGGCCTGTCATGCCCGTGACCCAAGGTGTCACGCCCGTGACCATCCATCGACGATCGTCGATCTCAGTTCGACGATCGTCAAACCCAGAATTGGCTATTCGGGCCTGTCACGCCCGTGACCTATGTATCACGCCCGTGACATTGGCCGAAACGACGGTTCAGGCCCGAAATTATTCTAACACGCGTGGTAATAAATGCTGGTGTGGGAAGTTACACCAGGAGTAATTTCAGGCCGTTTTCCTTCTGTAATTATATAATAAATGAGGAAGATATGGTCCAATAGGAAGCCGTCAGCTGGACACACCTGTTCAGTTTCCACCGTTTCTTATCCCTTCACTGTAACCGAAGCGTTAAGGGGAGGAGCATTCATGGCCATTAAGGCTTTACCCATTCATCTTCCCACTTTCTGACTTATAAAAGCCCACTTGGGGCAAGAGGAGAAGGTTACACGCTCAAGTAATCAGATCAGATCCTTGTTCTTGCTGTAGGAGAAGTTTAGCAACGCCACCACCGCGCCATGGCACCCCGTCGTTCTTCTCGCCTTCAAACTGCGAACAAGGTCCTCCTCTGCTCCTTCTCTTTCATGGGTAGATCTTAGGATTCTTAGAAAGGAAGTTCGTGCTCAACGGAGCCGGACTCATCTCTCGTTTTCATGGAAAACCATGAAAAAGATATTTTGAGTTCGCCGGAAACCGCCACCTCCGGCGGCCAAACCACCGCCGACCGATAGCCGTCGCCTCAACGGAGGTGGTGGTGGTGGTGGCTGGCCAGGGAAGTGACCAGACTGCCGGCGACGGATCACGGAATGCTTACAGGAAAAATGGTTTTCTGTCTGTTTTCGGGTTCATGAAGAAGATGAACAATATAATCAATATTATAATACATAGATTATTATATATTACATAATGGAAAAATAGATTATTTGAATATATTTTGAGGCTGTAAAACGAGGCACTTAGAGGCCGAATTAGGAAAAATGACCAGTCACAAAAGTTGTAGCCCTCTGGGTCTACTTTAATTTAAAATTGATTTTATTCAATTTGGGTGAGTGGTTTGACCACAGAACTCATTTTGGTGGGATCAAGACCTAGGCTAATCAGAAATTGAAATGGTTGCCCATGGTTCATAACATGTCCAAATGACTTGAAATTTGGGCTGGAGGTCTATAATATGTATATCGAGAGGCTGTCCAAAAATGAGAATTTTTGGAGAACTTTTGCCCAAAAGTTTTTGTAAAATTTTAATAAACATTATAAAATTAATTAGGAGTTGAAATTAAGTCCAAACTCCCCCAAATTTTGGGTGGTGGTCCCTAGCATCAATGTTAAGATCTGTACAAAATTTCAACTCGATTGGTCGAGTTTTGAATAGGGAAGTATCAAGTCCTAGATAGGTCTTGGTGAGGGGTACTTTGGGGAAAAGTACAATTGGAAATGTAGTGGACAAATCTCCTCAAAAGAGGCTGAAGTTGTGGCCCCTGATTTGTTAAGTCTATGTCTACCCTCTTGGGTAACATGGTGTGGATTAGGGTGGATTTTACCCTAAGAGATCGGCTCAAACCCAGTGTGTGGTAGTTTGAGGTTTGTGAAGGACATAGGAGCAAAAGCTCTTGTATGTCCTTGAAATTTGGAGGAGAGGGGGATGATATGATGAAAACCCTCTGGTTGAAATAGTGAAGGAATTGGAGGTAATTAGGTACCTCGGAAGTTGAGATTTTGGTTTAGGATTAATATGTATTTTAGTTATTTTAAGCACTAAATCTAATCCAAAAATTATGAAACTCGGGAGGAGGGAGTTTTAGGATGTTTTAGACTTATGATAATTTTCTTGGAATTTTATGATTGATAAATATTATACTTCGTGTGTTAAAGAATTATTTGCCCGATTTGTTGTTTCAATTATTTGGAGGCTTTAAATTAATTATAATCAGTTAAAATTCTGGATTTAGATCTTGACTAGTAGAACATTGATCCCTGGATTTTCATAGAATTTTATGTTGAGTAAATCTAGTACTTTATTCACAGATGATAGAAAGGGCTTTTATGTTTAAAAATTAATTATGGATAAAATACTTGCTGGAAAATTATGAAACTTGGCCAGTTCTAATTTTAGGCCTTTATCTGCATGGTATAAATTATTTATAATTTTTAGAAGAATATTTTCTATACTTGATTCATAAACAACAGAAGTTAGAGATTATTTCTAAAATAGTTTTCATGCCCTTTTAGTGATAGAAAAATTATGATACTTAGGATTTAACCTATTGAGATAACCTAGTATTTATCATAAATTTTCTGGACATCTTGCATGAGAACTTAGGGTAGTTCATGTTCAAACCGGTAGCCCTTGGGATTTTCGAGGAATTTAATTAAATGCCAAATAAATTAGGAAAATTTCCATTTTCTGGACTTAGGTCATTTATATCATGGTAAGTCTCCAGTAAATAATTTAGGGCATTTGGATGAGTAATGGATCATTGCATAACCGGTTCGACATGTAGCCTAGGTCGGTCTGCATATAGAAATTTGTGAAATGCAATAGGACATGATCTCAAGAAGGCACTGGAGCTAATCATAATGTCTGGGTGGGCAATGGTGGAGGAAATCACAATAGGAAGATATAAAGAGTGGTGAGAAGTGGTGATAGCTAGAGTTAAGAGGTGCTCGGGTTGGGCGAAAGATCGCTTATCCCGAAGAGAGGAAGGTTAAAAATCACCCTAGGATAGTCTAACGAAATATGAGAAGGGAATCGGGTTAAGGGAGATCAACCAATAACAATAAGTGCCTTGCGAAAGGGAACTTCGGGCCGTAATGCCGCCGTCTTGGTTCCTAGTGCCCCTTGAGAGCCCTTCACAGGGAATACCGGGGGCAGTCCTGGGCTAACGTAAACTGTAATAACAAACTGGCAAGAGTAACTTAGTAACTAGGGCTGCACTTTTCACAAACACTGTTGGCACAGGAAGATTAAAGAGAGCTTCGGCTCGGTTGGTTAAGAGACGGACGGGATGGTCCGGGGAGCCTCGGCTCGGTTGGTTAAGAGACGGACGGGATGGTCCGGGGAGCTTCGGCTCGGTTGGTTGGAGACGGACGTTTGGTCCGGGAAGCTTCGGCTCGGTTTTGTGTGTTTGCGAATAAACTTGCATGTGCATAAGATAGGAAAAGTTAAGGTGGTGAGTTTTTCGATATCGGGGAGTTCGATTGCACCGACACCGATATCGTTGACTCGGCGAGGTGGTTAGCACTTCGCCAACAGAAGTCCGGTGCGCCAGCCGGCAAGAGTACGCAGGCGTCCGCTTAGTGCACCAAGCGTTGAGGCGTACGATAGGTCAGACCAGTGGTGCTTTTACTAGTTTTGAGGTGGGCGAGGCCCAACCCACCGCTTCCGTCTGCCACTACGGACGTATCCTGGGAGGTAACGGCTCCGAAAGGGGGAACTAAAGGTCTGTGTGCACAGAGTCGGGTGTGTGAGTTGCACTTGCATGTTTCATCATACCCACTAGCATGTCATAGCATAATCGATTCATTTAACCCTGACACCTAAAGTATAAGTAGTATGGGACGCTTATACATTAGGACCTACAAAACGACCCCTTGGTCTATAAGCTTGTGTGGGCAAGTTTATAAATCAAAGGTTAATTTCAATATATAACAACCATTGCTATTTGATAACCGACACCCCAACGTATAAGTGGTATGGGACACTCTATACGATGGGAGCCTTCCAAAAGATCCCTTTGCTTATGTGTTCTCGCATAAGTGAAGGTTTAAATTCATATAATTGCTTTTCTTACTGCTAGACCTATTATAACAATCATATTAACTGCTCACCGAATACAACTTGCTAGATTAAGTCCACAGTCACCTGTTTCTTGATTTATCTCTACCATCATGTCCTTCCCTTTCTTCCTCCCCGCTCGGTACCTAGGAGCCATGGGGGAAGGGGTAGGGGATGATAGGGCTTAGTCTTTATGACTAACGGTTTTCGAACCGCATCATTTAGGGGATCGTGGAGCCCAGCATGGAGGAGCAGCCCCAGAGATCGGTGCGCCTAGAGATGGGACAGTCTAGCTCCGGAGTTCACACAGCCGGGACTGTGAGTCTCGACCTTGAGTAGTTTCTGTTTTTGCTTCCGCATGAGAGACTTGTAGTGAGGACATTTTGTACCGGGCATAAGCCCGTATTTATAGTACTCTGATGATTTCTGTGGACACTCCCTTCGTGGAGATTTTATCTTATTCACATGTGATTTATTATTGTGGACTGCATTGTTCTTACTTCAATAATTGTGCTACTTTTCTGTGATCGAATTGGGCGGCAGAATCGGCGCCTTGTGGTGATGACCCTTCAGGACGTGAAGGAGTCACCGCAAAGCGGCGGTTCTGGGCCTAAGACCCCGGTGGTTGAAAAAGGAAAAAAAAAGGGGGTCTTACAATAAATAAACTCATTTTCTCTGTTTTATTTTATCCTTGTCTGGTTCTTCAGCAGGCTGTCTGAATATGATTTCCCTATTTGGATTGACAGCTTCTTTATTTGACATATACATGTCAGATGCACCAATAACAGTCTGTAATCATTAACATTAAAGAACTTATTTGTTTTTGCATACCTTTTCAGCTCTTCTTTTCTATAGGCTAACATTGTAGAATATTGAGAGATGTCCTTGCCTTCAGCCTTTACTCTGTTGATCAAAGAGAGTCCTACAGGCTCTTGATATCTAGCCATCTTGGCAGAGGTCTCCTGTTCTAGATCAACAAAAGGGATGTGAGGAGACTCTGGCCTTTTTGTACTAGAGTCCTACTTTTGTTCTTCAGTAGGAGCTTTCTTGGAAGAGTCTGGAGGAGGATTACTTGCAGAGGTCTGCTGACTGCTGTGCCTAGGTTGTCTCTCATAGATTTTGGTCATAGGGGCAGGTTTCTGAATGATATTTCTTGAGGAGCCTGAAGAGGGAGGAGGAGGAGGAGGAGGAGGAGGGTCTTTCCTAAATTATCTTGGAGGAGACCTGTACCTTCTCTTCTTCTTCCTTTCTTTTTGTTCATTCTTGGACAACCACATCCATTGAGGCATTCCAGGATAAGGGGTTATCTTCTGCAGTTTGTAATATGGAGTATCATTATTTGGGTTTGGCTTAGGAATAGCCTTTGGTGCAGATTTTCTTTTCTTGAAAACTTTCTTCTTGCCATTATCAGAATCAGAATCATCTGCTGGATCATCTTCAAAAGAACTCTGTGGGTTGACATATAATGCATCAATCTCTGATATAACTTCCTGTGGAACTTGCTTTTCATCTTGAGGTGGAACAACTGGAGGAAGAACCACTGTATCTGAAGCCATTTAAGCTTCCTGAGCCATGTCTGCAGCAAAAATCTCATCCATATATGGTAATGGAGAGGTAGAAAAGACAAAGGTGGTAGGAGAAAAGCCTTGGGCTTAGAAAACTCATCCTCAGGAACCTTAACAAGCTCAGCCTCTGGAACTAGAACAAGTTTAGGTTCTTGAGCTACAAAATTGTTCCGAATCAGCTGTAAAACCTCTGAGCTAACAAGAGCTGTATAACAAACAATATCTGTACAATATTGAAAAGAGACAGAAGGAAGACTATTTCTATACAAAGGGTCAAAACAGTCAAGAACTTAATTCAGTTCAAGAGCTGGAGAAATGAAATAATCTCCATAAAGAATATCCAAAGAATATGATAAATAAGTTTTCTCAAAGTCTGTATCGAAAAATTCAGAAAGTTTTGCATCAGGTAACTCTATATCAACAATATCTTCATCTGCTGCTGTTACTGCTACTGTTGGAGCTATTGGAGCTACTTCTTTATAGAGTATCTCCCCCTGCCTAGTTTAAGTAGGTACTGGAGACAAGCCCTTGACAGAAGAAGGAGGGACAGGGAGGGCACAAAGCTGAGAAGCAAGAGTAGAGATGGAGGAAGAAAGAGGTGAAATGGCCTCTGCTATAAGTTATTAAAGGAGAGGTGTGATGGATTTTAGTATGGAGGAAATGGAGGGTGAAGTTAATTCCATGAATTCTGGTGGGGTCTGAGTAGAGACAGATGAATTGACAGTATAAAATGAGGGATGTGAGTCTATCATTTGTTCATCTGGAGGAGATAGAGAATGGCTGGGATATGAAAGAAGGTTGAATGAGGGTAATAAGGTTAGATTATGAAGAGGAGGAATATCAGTGAGATGAGAAGGGAGAGGGGATAGAGGAGGAGTAATAATGTTGATGCTCGAAAAGCGACGGACTCGGGCACCACCAGCTAACCGTTCGAGCACTTGGGGAAGAGAAAGGAAAAACAAACTGCGAGCAGCAATCTACTTGGCGGACTAGAAAAGGAACGGAAAAGCAACAGAGCCGTAGAGCACGGCAACACCAGACTTCTCCCGTCGCGGCCTAAATGCCACTCCTGCGACGGGCTTGCTTTTTATTGCCAAGATGCGGTTACAAGAAAAGAAAAAGAAAGCAATGGGGAAAGCAAGTCGGAGGTCGCAAAGCCAGAGATTCGAGTCCGCAGCCTTTAACAAGTGGGCTCCTTGGCTCGAGTCAGCGTGCTTTGAGTGCACCACTTCCCCCTATTTATAGGCTGGGGGCCTGCCCAAGCGGGCAGGGCTAAAATAACCGGCTGCCCGGGGTACAAAAGAGCCGGGCAGCGGTGACGGGAAACAAAAAAGAGAAGGAACAAGCAGTCCGCGCGGGACAGGCGGACTGGGCCAGCGAGCTGGAGACCTCCCTTGGTCGCACTGAGTGCGTGACTTTTAGACTAGCCGCGACCTGAGCGACCTGGGCGGCCTGACTCGGAGCCTGCCGGTCTGAGTCTGACTCGCCGATCTAGCAGAGCTGGGAACTGAGGGCGACCTGAGCGGACGGATTTCTGGAGTCCGCCTAGGTGACGGACCATGCCCACTGGCGAGCTGGGCGAACTGAGTACTTAAGTTCAGCGAGGGAAGGGCAAGATGCCTAGCTGGAAATGTTGCGGATTCTGGGGTTAACATAATCCCCGCACATTTTTGAGTTTTGGAAAATTCCGAAAATGTTTCCTTAACCGCTGAGTCCGCAACTATCATTAATGCTATTTGTGCTATAAATACTGCCGGAAGCGCTGTCTCCTGTCAGAATTGTCTGCGCGACGGGTCGTTACTCACCACTTGCGGTCTCGACTTTCCAGTCCGGCATGGCAAGGCTAGGGTCCTTCTTTGGCAGCATGGCTACTCCGATTGAGAAGCCGAAAGCGAGTTCTCGGCCTAAGAAATCGAGCCATCGAAAAGATGCGCCTGCTCGCCACCAGGGGGAGAGTTCAGACCAGGTGAAGCAAGATCCAGTCCGCGATACTGTAAAGACTGCGAATGCTCCTCCAAGTCCTCTACGGGAGAAACCGAATCCGCCCTCCGTTTCTGACCAAAACCCTGCGAACTCCTCCATTATGGAGGTGCATCGCTCTCCTTCTGGGACCATCATGTTGCGGATAGAAACGGAAAAGGAAGTTTCATCGCCGAAAGTCCAGCAGCAAAGGATCGAGGAGAAGCTTCCTGCTGGTGAGACGATAGTGGAAAGGGGAGAGGAGGTTGCCGAGGAGCGAGATAAGGAGTCCGCTGAAAACGCGACCAACAGTTCCATCGAAAAGCAAGTTGTCGCTCCAAACTCAGTTCCAGAACCCAAGCCGGCTGTCATCGATTTAGAGAAGACTCCTGAGAAGAAGAAAAAGAGGAAAAGAGATGGTAATGCCGCCGAGCGGGTAGAGAAGAAGTTGAAAGTTAGAAAAGAGAAAAATATCTCCAAGCGGACTGGAGCTGCGAGCTTGCAGCATAGGCCGTGAGAAAAAGAAGTCCAAGACGATCTCGTCACCCCCGATCCTCTGCTCGCAGAAGGTGATCCCCCTTCCACGCTCAGCTTATCAACCACTGAGATACTCGACTCTATAGATAATGATCAGCTTGCGAGTATAAATCGCTCTCAACTGGAGGTGCTGCAGCCTGATACCGCAACTGGAGGAGAAAATCTTGACGACCCTTCTTCTTTTTTTCCAGCTGAAGAGAGGAAGAAAAACGAGGATCAACTCGCAATAATGAAGGCGAAGGTTGAAGCGGCCTCGGAGAAGCTCATGGTGGATAAGCGGACTGAGGATCTTCAGATTGCTGCCGAGCTGATGCGATCTGGTAAGTTGCAGCCGGCGACCAAGCGGTTTCAGAGCTCTTGGTTGTACAAATCCCCTCCACGAAAGTCGCGGCCAGTCAAGATCCTTACAGAAACTGAAGACATAGTTACTTCGAGCAGATCGCTGGCCGAGACAAGAGCACTAGTCCGCCGTGAATGGAGGCGTCGCCTAGAGGCTTTTGATCCGGAGCGCGTGAGGCGACCTATCCTTGATAGTCGTCAGATCGCCGCGAAGATAACCAAAAGTGGATAAAAACCTTTTCCCTTTTCTCTTTTTTCTTCTGGAGCTATTGCGGCCTGGATACTGAGGCGTCTTCACTTTCTTTGTTGCAGTTCAGAAGTCCACGCCCGATTCTGTCGAGGTCGGCGAGATCGTGCCTACGCCACCAAATGTGACGGAGGCCGCGGCGCGGACTGCTGATGAACTCGCACAGGAGGAGCTGCCTGCTAAAGAAGACAGTGTACTGTTAGCGAAGAATAATGAGGAAGAGTTATGCGAGCTTCGAACTGCACTAAAGAAAAGCAAAGCGCGGGAAAAAATCCTGGAAAGCGAGGTCGCCAGCCTTTCAGCCGCATTGGAAGGTGCGAACAAGGAGAAAAATCGTCTGAGCGGAGATGTCCGCCATTATAGGGGCAAATATTTGGCCTTGGCGAGAGAAGGAAAGAAGCAAGTAAGCGAAGCCGCTGGGGTGAGATCGCAAGCGCCTCAGCCTGCTGTGGGGGAGGGATCGGCCCCTGCGGCAAGCGGGCAGCCCGCGGTGGTCGCAGATCCAACCCTGGCAGTTCAAATGATTCCATTTCCGCGGGTAGCCAAAGACATGGCTCATATGCACCGCACCTTTAATAACATGCACCATCTGGTTTCCCAACTCTACTGCGAGATCCTGCGAGGAAGTGACCTGGCTGCACATGTTGGAATGGAGGAGGAGGTGCGACCTACTCAGAGAGACCGCGGAAGGCGCTAAGGCCTAAACATTTGCTTTCTATTATTTTTTAAGCTGTTGCATAATATTGTTGCTGAAACTCTTCGTTGTGTGATTGTATCTGTGTTGTGATATTACTCTGCTTGTCGCATACTATTATTTTTTCGGATAATCCTGTTGTGAAATGTAAGTTATACGGACTGGTGTTTTATGCCCGCTTATCTTGTTTACCAGAAAATTGCGATCCCTGTGGGCTTCCCGTGAATTCGCAATTATTTGCAGGGAGAATAGGGAAGAGGCGAGCTGAGCGGACTGGCTTTGAATCCGCAAAGCCTTTGAAAAATATCCGATATTGCAGGGAAAACAGGGAAGAGGCGAGCTGAGCGGACTGGCTTTGAATCCGCAAGGCCTTTGAAAAATATCTGATATTGCAGGGAAAACAGGGAAGAGGCGAGCTGAGCGGACTGGCTTTGAATCCGCAAGGCCTTTGAAAAATATCTGATATTGCAGGGAAAACGGGGAAGAGGCGAGCTGAGCGGACTGGCTTTCCGATCTGAGCGGATTGACGGCTGTCATGTCAGACGATTTTTATATAAATAGGGTTGTCATTCTTTGTTTGTGTAGAAAGCAGTGGGAGCTGAAGACTTGCGGTCTGAAAACATGGTGTCCGCACGCACTGAAGCCGCAGCCGCCTTCCACGCTGCTGATCATAAAAGGAGTAGACTAACTGAAGCCGACCTGGAGGCGTTCTTGGGAGTTCATATGGCGGACTCGCCCGTGCTCGCGCGGCTCCCCGAGCACCATGAACGACTGAATTTTTCAACCGCTACCCAGCTCGCAATTCCAATAGATCATTTTGACTGTGAGTTCAAATTTCCCCTGCTCTGGGAGGTCGCGGAGATCTTCGAGCATTATGGGGTGGTTCCGGGCCAGCTTGCCCCGAACAGTATGGTTGCGATCTGCAGTTTCATTGCTTACCTGCGGGCTGAGAGGATTGAATTTTCCTTGAAGGTTTTCAGGAAGATTTTCTCTGTTCGCTCGATTACCCCGACGGGAGACCCTGAGTACAAAGGCATCATCTACTTCTACTGTAGGGGAATGAAAGTTGTGGGCTTGCCGAATAAGATCCACAACTGGACCTCTAGGTATCTCATCTTTGAAGGCGACCTGGGGTTCCTTCATACCAGTCCGCAGCTGCGCGTAGACGCTGACTTCAAGAGCGTGCGGCTGAACGATGCCGAGACCGCCATCGTCAAGTTCCTTGACGGAGCGAGGCTGGATGTTGACTATTACATCCCGCTGCTGCCTGGGCTATATACTGTTAGCCGCCAAGAGAGTAAGTCTTGCGACCTTCGTTTGTACCCGCAACAACTTAGGAATTTTAGCTAACTTTCTCTCTTGCAGCGACCTTGGCGGTGCCCGCAAATCTGCCCGTTGCGCCTGCCGGACAGACTCCTACGCAAGGGGAAAGGAGAAAAGAAATCGCAAAAAAGAGGAGGGAAGACGGAGACCCCGCCGCGGGTTATTCTTCTGATGGCAGCTTCGACATTGCCGGCTTCGGCGAGAAGCAGAAGGATCTGAGGGGCAACCCCATGATCCACTGGCATGAAAAGAAAAAGTATGTCCGCCTATCAACGGCTCTTCCCTCTTGGAGGAGCCCGCGCCCGTCTCGCCATGCCCACGTCGCCCTGTCCGCTTTGTACGGGAAGCAGAACCTCCGCGATCTGCAAGGTGTGGCCCCTGATGACCTCCCCCTTCTCGCTGCGCAGGCCAGTGCGAACGCTGCCGTCACCAATCATTTCTTAGGCAGGCTTACGCGCGAGCTGCTTAGGGACAATGCGCGGCATAGGAAAGAAAGCGATTCGCTGAAAGAGAGGAATAAGCGGCTTGGTGCAAAAGTTAATCAATATAAAGAAGACAAGGCCGTAAGTTCTTAGTTAATCGCCATTAATCTTGCTTATCTTTTGCGGACTGATGTTTTGAAATCTTTTGCAGATCGCATATGAGGTAACCAACCCAGACTTTCAAAAGGCCATGTTTCCTTTTGTAAGAGAAAGCGTCGAGGTCGCGCTGGAGCGCGTTATCAGCGATGGGTACGCGAAGGCTGGGGTAGACTCTATTCCCTTCCTGAAGCTCTTCCCGGAGCTAAAGGATAAAGTTGCCGAGTTCGAGCAAGCTGATAAGGGAAAAGCGGTTGCCGAAGATGACGAGGAGGAGTCTGCTGACGAGGAAGTGGCCTCAAGCCAACAACAAGGAGGTCAATCGGATCAGTCCGCTAACTCCAGCTCTGGTGAGAGTAGCTCGCGAACAGAACCCTCAGCCGCTTCTCACTCTGACGACAGCAGCAACCACTCAGGCGGCTACTCGCCTATAGTGGATGTGGATGGGTCAAGCCCTGAGAAGCCCGCGGACAAGAAGCAGAGGATAGAATAGGGGGATATATATATTGTAATTTTTTGGTTTTCTTTAATGTAAGGGGGAGGGGCGGACTTTACGCGAGTCCGCCAGGACATGTAATTTTTGAATGAATATATATAAAAAAGGATACTTTTGATATCTTCTGAGATTTTCTGCTTGTTGCTTGCTGATACTTTAGAGGTCGCACTTATATCTTTGCTAGCTGAAATTTCACTACCACAATCTTGTTGTAATATGAACAGAATGTATTCCTTGGGAAAGAGACGAGTGATGCGGACTTGGATGAGTTCAGTTCTCAGTCCGCATTTCACAGAACTTTTGCCAGTTTTTGCGAGAACAAAGATAATGAAAAAACCATAATCTGCTAACCCAAACATCATGAATAAGCGAACTGGATGGACTAGGGTCACCATCCGCAGATATTCGCGCTTGAATTTCTTCCAAGCACATTGTGCGCATCGAACAAATTCTGCGGACCAGGCGAATTAGAAAACCAATGTCCGCACTGCCTCAGTCAGCAACATCAGAAGTGACCTGTAATTCATAATAAGCGGGTAGAAGTGACCAGAGCAGCATTGCTTTCCTCACAAGATTACGAATTATCGAATCAACCATGGAACGGCGGACTGAGCGGATAAGGCAACTGGAGTCCGCACTTCATTAATGAACAATATCAGAAATGACTTGTAATTCACAACCAAGCGGGTAGGTGCGGCCGGAGCGACATTGCTTTCCTCACAAGGTTATGAATTACAGAATCAACCCAGGTGACGGCGGACTGAGCGGATAAGGCAACTGGAGTCCGCACTTCATTAATAATGACGACCCCTGTGAAGAAGAAAGCCGCAGTCTGGAGGCCAAGCGGGTAGGTGCGGCCGGAGCGACATTGCTTTCCTCACTGGACCTCGAGATCTGCAGACTCAATAACTCAATTTACTGCCCTCTTGCCTGGAGTACAGTCTAAGTCGATCTCTCGGGCAGGCACGGCCGGAGCGACATTGCTTTCCTTTGAGATCGACAAGACTGTGGGTCTCCTGCAGGCACTGCTTGAGGGTACCAAGGAGTGTTCGAGAGTCACAACCCTAAGATGATCTGGGGGTAGGTGCGGCCGGAGCGGCATTGCTTTCCCCGTGCGATCATCTGGGTTGTAACAATATCCCTTGAGTGGCGTGGTAGAGCTGACCTCCACTCTGCTCCTCCATAATGCAGAAGTGGGGTTAGGTACTAGCCGGGATCCGAAATCCAGTATCCTACCGCACTAGAGTTGGTAGGCTCCCACTACACGGTGCGAAATCTCCCCGCAACACGTGGTCGTCGTGGTGTTATGCTGACACCAACGGTTCTAGGGGAGGTTTTTGCTGGACACGGCGATATCTCCTGGCATCAAGCAACTGCCGGGAGTTGCTCGAGGAGGTAAGAAAGAAGAGGCATTCGAGGAAGTGTTCGTATGAGTATTTAGGCGAGTATCAATTTTGAGAGATTCGTATAACCATAAAATAGAGAGTTCAGAGAGGATCGTTTGGAGTTACCCTTGCTCCATATATTTAACTGTCAACACTTGAAACACAAAGATACTTGATAAAAGTGTTGGCAAGGAATTTTTATTAATAGTGGACCTTTTAAAGAGTTTACACCGGAGGAAAGGAAAAGAAGTTCAGGAAAAGAACCGCTTTAGGTCATCTCCGCTCCATGTGTGCGGCATGTCTTCACCTTCAAACGTTTGTAACCGATAGGCCCCATTTTGAAGTGCTTCCTTGATAATGAATGGTCCTGCCCAGCTAGGATTAAGCTTCCCAACTGAGCTGGCTCTTGCAGCAACATCGACCTTTTTAAGAACCAGATCTCCCACTTGAAAGTGTTTGATCCTTACGTTCTTATCGAAGTAACGGGCCATTCTTCTTTTTACTTCCTCCTGCCTGATAGCAGCCTTGTCTCTGACCTCTTCGATATGCTCCAAACTGAACCTCATCTCCTCGCTGTTCAACTCAAGCCAATCCTCCGTGCCCTGCCTGGCAAGCAGTACCCTAGGCGACAGAACTTCAAACTCAACAGGAATCAATGCCTCGGACCCGTGAGAAAGCTTGAATGGGGTTTCTCCTGTTGCAGATGAAGGTGTTGTTCTCAGGGTCCAGAGGACTGAGGGAAGTTGATCAGCCCAACTGCCCTTGAGATTTTGAACCTTTTTTTTAAGCAGGTTGAGGATTCGCTTATTAGCTGCTTCTACTTGACCATTGCTTCTGGGATGATGCACCGATGCGAAGCGCAGCTCTATTCCGATCTGTCTGCAAAAGTCTATCATTTCCGCATTATTGAACTGTGGTCCATTATCGGTGATTATTGCCATAGGGATTCCATGTCGGCAGACTATCTCTCCCCAAATAAAATTCCTCACGACCTGGGTTGTTATCTTTGCCAATGCTTTAGCCTCGATCCACTTACTGAAGTAGTCGATCATAACTATAATAAAACGCCGCTGCCCACTTGCCATGGGAAAAGGGCCAATGAGATCCATTCCCCAAACAGCAAAGGGCCAAGGGGTTGTAATCGACCTGAGAGATTGAGCTGCTTGATGCTGGAGAGGGGCGAATTTCTGGCATTGAACACATTTTCTCGCATAGGCCTCAGAGTCCTTCTTCATTGTAGGCCAGAAGTAACCTTGCCGCAGGATCCTTCTTTCTAATGTTCTTGCTCCCGAATGACTTCCGCACTCGCCAGAATGCACTTCTCGGAGAATGGTGGGAACCTCACTTTCTGAAACACATCTTGCCATTGTGGATAAGAAGGTTTTCCTGTAGAGAATGTCGGATATCAGGTAATAATGTGCTGCCTTCAACCTGAATTTCTTCTTATCTTTGACTGACTGATGTAGATTCCCGGTTGACAGGTAGAGAATGAGCGGATCCATCCAAGAGGGACACTGATCGATTTGCATTAGCCCTTCTTCCTCCACTGCTGGGCGGAAAAGTTCAGAAGTTGTCCCTCCTGACGAGAGCCCGTACTTTGCGAGAACGTCGGCCTCCTCATTCTCTGTTCTTGGAATGTGCTCAATGGTAAAACTTTTGAATCTGCCAACCTCAACCTTTACCAGCATAAGGTACCTTTTCAACACTGGCTCCCTGGTCTCGAAGTTGCCAAGAACTTGTGAAGCCATTACCAGTGAATCGGTCTTGATATGGACGTGATCAATCCCAAGCTCTCGTGCAAGCCTCAAGCCGGCTAATAAAGCTTCATATTTCGCCTGATTGTTAGTTACTGGAAAATAGAACTTTATGGCCTGCTCAAGTTTGACACCATTCGGGTTTATCAGAACTACTCCTGCACCCGAGGAGTTTCTACCAGAAGCTCCATCCACATAAATGTTCCAAGATAAAGGGGACCTTGCTGCTTGGTCCGAGCTGGATTCTGTCGTATCAATCATGAAATCTGCAAGCACCTGTGCCTTGATAGCTGTTCTGGGCACATAGGAAATTTCAAACTCACTCAGCTCGATTGCCCATTTAGCTAGCCTGCCTGAATGCTCTGGTTTTTCTAACACATTCTTCAAAGGTTGATCAGTAACTACCTGAATTGAATGAGCCTGGAAATACGGACGGAGTCTGCGGGCAGACATAACTAATGCTAAAGCTAGCTTCTCTAGGATGGGATACCTTGCCTCTGCATCCTTCAGGATGTGACTGACATAGTAAACAGGGAACTGCCTCCTGCTTTCTTCGCGAATCAGAACTGAACTAACTGCCTCGGGACCAACCCCTAGGTATAGGAATAACGCCTCCCCTGCTCGAGGGCTTTGGAGTAAAGGAGTCGAGGTTAGTTGCTTTTTTAATTGCTCAAAAGCCAAGGAACACTCTTCTGTCCATTGAAACTTGGACACTCCCCGAAGAGTCTTAAAGAATGGTGCACTTTTATCTCCAACTCGAGAGATGAACCTCCCGAGTCCTGCCAACCTCCCCCCTAACTGCTGAACCTCTTTGGGTGAGCGGGGAGGGGTCATACCAAGGATGGCTTTAACCTTATCAGGATTGGGGGCTAGACCCTCGGGAGTAAGGAGATGGCCGAGAAATTTCCCTCTACTTGCCCCAAAGACGCATTTTAACGGGTTAAGCTTTATTTTGCGCCTTCGTAGAGTAGAAAAGGTCTCTACAAGATCTACCAGGTGCTGCGGAAGAGACCTACTCTTAATCAGAAGGTCATCCACATACACCTCGAGGTTTCTACTTTTTTGTTCTTTAAACACTTGGTCCATCATGCGTTGATAGGTTGCGCCAGCATTTTTAAGCCCAAAGGGCATCACAAGATAACAATAGCAACCGTCATTAGTGATGAACGATGTGCAAGGGATATCAGGTTTATGCATTCTTATTTGGTGATAACCAGAGAATGCGTCTAAAAAACTCATAAACGGATACCCTACCGCAGAATCAACTAATAAATCTATCCGAGGCAAGGGGTAGAAATCTTTCGGGCATGCTTTATTCAAACGGGTGAAATCTACACACATACGCCACTTTCCCCCAGGTTTCTTAACCATTACAACATTGGAGACCCACTCGGGATACTGAATCTCTTGAATGAAGCGCGCTTTGAGGAGTTTAGCAACCTCCTCTCTGATGGGCTCTGCTAGCTTGACAGCTACATCCCTATTTTTCTGCTGGACGGGCTTGGCGGCTGGATCGACATTGAGATGATGGCAAGCCACGTCGGGATCCACCCCTGGCATGTCCTCCGCTGACCAAGCGAAGACATCCAGATTCTCCAATAGGCAAGATATCAACTCCGCCTTTTGATCTTCTGGCAATTCGGAGTTGATGGAGAGCTTTCTTCCTTCTCCTTCTGCGATCGGGACTTCTTGCGTCACCTGGGCAGGTTCCAAGTGAGCGCATTCTCTATTCTCAGCATCTTCTGAAGGAGTGGCTTCTGCTGCTGCTGGAAAAGCTGGGGGGGAAACCTCAGTCATGTTGACTGTTCGGAGGTAACACTCTCGAGCCTGCCTCGGGTCGCTCCTGACCCTACACTGGCGGCCATCCTTGCAGAACTTGATGGCTAGATGGTATGTTGAAATGATGGCGCGATATTTGTTTAGCAACGGTCTTCCAAAGATGGCATGATAGCTGCTCGGAGCATCTACCACTATGAACTGGATTTCTTTGGTCACCCCTCTGAGCGTCACCGTGAGTGTGACACTTCCTTCAACTTCCTTCCTTTCTCCTGAGAAGCCATAGAGTGGCCCTTCGGTGGAAAGCAGAGTCTTTCCAGTCCTCAGGGCTTCGAAAGTGGACTTAAAGAGGAGATTCACGGAGCTGCCGGTGTCGATGAGAATTCTATCGACCGTGAAGTTTCCGATGGCTGCCTGGACCACGATGGCATCATCGAAGGGGTTGGCGGTTGCAGGAAGGTCCGCAGAGCCAAAGGTGACGACTTCAGAAGGTGGGGCAGAAGAAGTAGAAGCAACCTCAGTTCGCGAAAGCCTTGACAAAGAGGACTTCCGGGTAGATTCAGCCCCTGCTCCGCCATGGATGAAAAAGAGTCTTCCCAAGGCCCCCTCGTCCACAACATCAATACACTCATTTTGGATGTCAATGAGCCCCAGATGGCCCTCATCCCTTATCTCTATGCACTCCTGGTGAACTTCAGCCACCTCCTTGCCCTTGGAGGTGGAAGGCCTTGAAGAATCATTCTTCCTGCCCAGGTCCTCGAGCCTACCCTCGGCGAGCAACCTCTCAACTAGCTTCTGAAGAGCCTTGCAGTCTTTAGTCAGATGACCTTTCTCCTTGTGAAAATTACAGAACTGAGAGTTGTCTCTGGGCTTCCAATCTCTCTGAGGCCCTTGTCTCTTTTCTTCAACTTTCTTCTGGATTACTTGGGCAACCTCTTCAAAGTCGATGCCTAGATCTGCAAGCTCTTCCATAGGGCTGCTCCCGTGAGGATTTGAAGCTGGCTGGGTTCTCTGAAGAATGGGGAGCGCTTGAAGGGGAATGGCGGGAGCGGCGGCCAACGGCAGTCTCTGATCATGAAACTGTTGATGGCTAAGGAAAGGTTTCTTATGGCGGAGGTTGCGCCCCCTCTGAGGTGGAGGGTGGAAATCAGGCCGGGGAGGCTTACTGTGGTACTGATTGTTGGAAGAGGAGTGAGGGACATCCCTTCCTCCAGCTTTAGCTGTCAGGGATGAGATATAGGTAGGATTGGCATTTTCCCCCTCAATAAAGCGATTGGCTATCGCGATGAGCTCCTGATAGGTTGACGGTGCCTTTGTTGTCACTTTGAATTTCAACGGGCCCTCCCGGAGGCCGTGAATCAGGGCAACTTTATAATAATCGGGGTTCACATTTCTTACCCCTTGAATTTCTTTCTGGAACCGATCAACGAATCTTGCCACCGATTCATTGTCTCTTTGCCTAATATCAAAAAGGGCTGCCGGCCCATCCTTTCTCTTCTTAGAGGTTGCGAACCTCAGGAGCAGCTCGCTGCGAAGCTCAGCGAAGGAGGAAATGGTGCCTGGAGGCAACTCATAAAACCATTCTCTTGCTTGACCATCAAGAGTGGTTACCAGAAGTTTACATTTCAGGGCATCGGAGAGGCTTCTCAATGCTACTGCCCCTTCGAATGCCTGCAGGTGGGAGATTGGATCAGTCTCCCCTGAATAAAGAGGGAGACGAGGCTCTCTGAAATTGCTTGGCGCTGACTCCCATCGGATTCGATCGATGAAGGGAGAGGGAGTTTCTGAATCAGTAGAAGGGCGGACTGGAGGATGAAACTCTGCGAGTTCTGCGGACTGCCGATCGACAAAGTCTCTTCGGCGAGCAGGGGTCCCTCGGGCTGCCTCCCTGAAGAAATCCATCAGGGGGGCGAACTGAGCCGCCTGAGGTCGCGGGGGAGCTGCGGACCGAGCTTGGTGGAGAGGCGGAGGCGCAGTCGCAGGCGACTGCTGAAGAGGGGTGCGACGAGCCGGGGTCCGGCGGACTGGAGTCTGGCGGACAGGTGTCTCAGCAACTTCTTCAGCAACCTGGGGAGCAAGTCGCTGAGTCAATGCTAACAGGGCTTGGCTAATCGTGTCGAGCCGCTGGTCAGTCTCTCTTCGGGATACTTCGGCTTCCCAGCGGGACTGCTCCAACGCCTCCCACAACGAGTCATCGGGGGAGCTGGAGCGGTCGGAGCGGCGACCTCGGCGGTCTGACATTTCTATCCGCGGTTTCAAAAAACTGCTCGAATCTGAAGGTCGCGTGTTAACTGTTGATGCTCGAAAAGCGACAGACTCGGGCACCACCAGCTAACCGTTCGAGCACTTGGGGAAGAGAAAGGAAAAACAAACTGCGAGCAACAATCTACTTGGCGGACTAGAAAAGGAACGGAAAAGCAACAGAGCCGTAGAGCACGGCAACACCAGACTTCGCCCATCGCGGCCTAAATGCCACTCCTGCGACGGGCTTGCTTTTTATTGCCAAGATGCGGTTACAAGAAAAGAAAAAGAAAGCAATGGGGAAAGCAAGTCGGAGGTCGCAAAGCCAGAGATTCGAGTCCGCAGCCTTTAACAAGTGGGCTCCTGGGCTCGAGTCAGCGTGCTTTGAGTGCACCACTTCCCCCTATTTATAGGCTGGGGGCCTGCCCAAGCGGGCAGGGCTAAAATAACCGGCTGCCCGGGGTACAAAAGAGCCGGGCAGCGGTGACGGGAAACAAAAAAGAGAAGGAACAAGCAGTCCGCGCGGGACAGGCGGACTGGGCCAGCGAGCTGGAGACCTCCCTTGGTCGCACTGAGCGCGTGACTTTTAGACTAGCCGCGACCTGAGCGACCTGGGCGGCCTGACTCGGAGCCTGCCGGTCTGAGTCTGACTCGCCGATCTAGCAGAGCTGGGAACTGAGGGCGACCTGAGCGGACGGATTTCTGGAGTCCGCCTAGGTGACGGACCATGCCCACTGGCGAGCTGGGCGAACTGAGTACTTAAGTTCAGCGAGGGAAGGGCAAGATGCCTAGCTGGAAATGTTGCGGATTCTGGGGTTAACAAATAAAATCTTGTGAGAGATCTTGCTCTAGATGTTGTTGTACAGGAGACAAAATTGGGGATTGTGGAGGTGTAGGTTGATGAACTGGTGAAGAAGGGTGGATGGGGGAAGCAAGAGGTGTAGGTGTAGGTTGATGTGCTGGAGCTGAGGAGATTTGTTGGAGGGATGTTGAAGGAGTTTGGACAAGTGGAGGAGGAGGAGGAATGGAAGAGCCTTCAGCAGGGTGGGGAGTGGCTAAAATAGCCCTGGTACTCTCAGAAGTCTTGGAGGAGGAAGCCCTGGATGGCTTTGGGATGTTCCTCTCCCACCTGCTAAATAATACGTAGGTTAGCCACTTGGAGGCATTGATGAATATGGTCGGATTGACGAGTGATTCAGCGGCCTTTGTCTGGAGG